>CM040119.1:225130309-225852539 GCA_022559845.1 Amorphophallus konjac
ACGGAGGTGCGGTAAGCCCACAGAGCTTCCACCAATCTTTCAGGCCAATCAGAAAATTTATGTGCTTCGCATGTGGAGAGGGGGATTTCCGCAGCCCACCACAAAGGCAGCCCAACAAGACCCACAAGGTCCAACCAGGCGAGCCCACCCGAGTGATAGCCCACAGGGCCCACTTAGGGAGAAAAGCCCAATAAATAAGACTCGAGGAACTAACTCTCCCCGGCGGCCTTCTAGGCTCGGAGGGCCCGAGACAACGGTCAGGTCCCAAGGAAGGTCCGGTCTAAAGCCTTCTCCCCATCCGAGAGAGATAGGCTCCAGCCGACCTATCCGACCCCACCCTCGCCAGGCCATGCCTATCGCTCGAACATGAGCTAGCATCCCCGAGGCTCGGTAAGGCCGGTTGATTATCTGCAGGTGCAGCCGTTCAGAGTCCTCCGCCAGCGGGAGAGTCAGGGGAGCCGCCGGACTCCAAGGGGATAACGTTCCCACTATCAGGCCATGAAAGCCCCCGTTAAAGACGTAACTCCCGTCGGGAACCCCTCAGCTTACAGGACTCCTGAAGGCGGCGCACTATTTAAGCAAGGGATACCCTCCGGAAGATGGTAAGATGAACTAAGCATTCACACACCCTAAGCTCCTGAGCACGATTCGCTTCACCCTTTGGTGGAGAGGATTCTCGCGCATCAGCTCTCTCCTCCCCCCATTATTGCTTCCACCATAGCTCTACTAACTTAGCCATCGGAGGGTTTTGCCCCAGGGAGATCCCCTGGGCCCTCTGATACGTTTCCCTATCTTGCAGATTCATCTTCTGGTGATCCATAGCCCGCTCAAGATCCTGCGCGAGATCTCGCCTCTTCATCTGGCGCCGTCTGTGGGAAACGCACGAAAAGTCGAGATGGTGAGAAGAAGCTCAGGGAGGAGATCCGCCGGTGGGGCAAGTAAGGCTGTGGCAGCGGAGGGAGGCGCCCCCTCTAGGGTCTCACAGAGCCCCCCCTCCAACGCCAGCATCCCCACCAACAGGCCACCACCCCCCCCGGCGGAGACAGGGGCACCCCTCGACGGTGGCGCCAACGCCTTCCAGGCCCTCAACGAAAAGATGGACATCTTCGTGGAGCTCATGAGGGCCCAGGCGGCCAGGGACGCAAGGTCCCGCGCCCCGTCAGGAAGTCCCCCTCGAAGGAGTGCGACGCAGCACACCGTCGGAGGCCGCTTCACCCTCCGCGGCCGACAGCTCCTCCGCAACGACGTCGGAGGACCCTCGCATGCTCCGCCTGCGGAGCAAGAGGCTTCCTCCACGCCGAGGAGAGGGAAGCAGGGGGAGAGGCCGCCGCGCCTAGGCACTAGTGCCCCGGGAGATCACCAAGACGCCCCCCCAGCCCCACGGTGCGACTGCAGCCAGAGCTGTCCCTCCGGCTGCGAGATTTCGAGAGACGGTTCGCAGAGCAAGAGCGCGCCCTCCGCGCCCTGCAGAAGACCTCTCTCCCGGAGGATGAGGAGAAATCCCCTTTCTCCGAGTACATCTTGAAGGCAGAGGTCTCTCCTAGAGCTTCCATTCCAACCTTCAAGCTCTACGACGGCCAGGGCGACCCAGCCGACCACTACGATAGCTTCGACGCCCTGGTGACCCTTCATGGAGCGCCGGATCCCATCAAATGCCGAGCCTTCGCGGCCACCCTGGTCCAAGGTGCTCAGGCATGGTTCCGGGCCCTCGCCCCTGGGTCCATTCGAGACTTCAGGCAATTCGGGCGAATTTTCAAGGAGAGTTTCGCCGGTAGCGCCCCCCCAAGGTCAGTAGAGGGGCTCCTGGCCCTCAAACAGGCGCAAGGGGAGAGGCTCCGGACTTACGTCCACCGATTTAAATCGGAAGCCCTCAGGATCCCCCGCCTAGATGTGGCCTCAGCCACAACCGCACTGACCGGGGGCACCCGGGACGAGAATCTCCGCCGCGAGCTTGTCCTCCACCCTCCCTCGACCCTTGCCGAGCTAGTGACTCTGGCACTGCGCCACGCCGAGTGCGAAGAAGTACTCAGCGCCTGTCGAGACGCAACCGGCTCGGGTCAGGAGGGGGACAAAAAGTTGACCTCCGAGCCAAATCCTGGCTCGAGTAAGAAGCGCGATCGAGAAGGAGAGCGCAAGAGAAAGTACGAGCGGTACACCCCCTTGACCGCGCTAGTCTACGAGATCTATGAAGACATCAAAGACTCGGGACTTCTCCGCCAGCCCGAGCCAATGAGGTCGAAGAACCGCAAGCGGGACAGGCATTGCCTGTTCCACGGCGACCACGGGCACCACACCGGAGATTGCCATCAGCTCCAGGACGAGATCGAGCGCCTCATCCGTCTGGGGCACCTAGCCCGGTTCACGACCGGGCACAAAGAAGACCGAGACGCCGCAGAGGAGATCGACAACGCCCCCCGAGGGGTCCACATCAACGTCATCTCCGGAGGAGCGGCATCGGGCGGCGACACCAGCCGAGGGAGGAAACGTCATGCCGAGCGAGCCAGCCGAGCCTTAGAGCCCCCCAGAGGCCCGCCGATGGAGCCCCAGGTCATAGTCTTCTCCGACCAAGACCTGGAAGGGCTGAGCACCCCGCATGACGATGCCCTCGTTATCTCGGCCACGATAAATCACTGTAATGTATACAGGATTTTGGTTGATAATGGGAGCGCCCCCGATGTATTATCTTATGACTGTTTTCTCAAGATGGGGGAAGACCCATCCAAACTCCGCCCGATCCGAACGCCCCTTTGCGGGTTTAATGGCCTGGCCACCTACCCCGAGGGAGCCCTAAGCCTGCCGGTCACTATCGGCACCCCATCCAAAACCGTTACGGTCATAGTGGACTTCATAGTGATTAAAGGTATGATAGCGTACAACGCCATTTTCGGCCGAAAAATTCTCAGCCGAATAAAGGCCGTACCATCTACCTATCACCAAAAAATGAAGTTTCCCACCAAAAACGGGTTGGGGGAAGTCCGAGGTAACCAGGCCACGGCTAGAAGGTGCTACAACATCTCGGTGGAAGCCTCAAGGCCGGACGGGAAGGATAAGGGCCCCAGGGGAGTCGAAGGAAGAGCCGTGACCACCGAGCCCGGTGGCGAGTTATTAACGGTATTCCTGAACGACGACCCGGCCCTAGGAGTAAGGATTGGCGCCGACCTACCACTAGAGGAACAGCAACAATACAAGGAGTTTCTTTCTGAGTATGTTCGGGTCTTCGCTTGGTCCGATGATCAACTCCCTGGTATACCGGAGGAGACTGTGACGCACAAGCTCAATCTCGATACCACCATGAGACCCGTACAGCAGCGGAGAAGGAAGCATGCGCCCGAGAAACAGGCGATCATCAAGGCGCAGGTCACCAAGGGACAAGAAACTGGTCTTTTCAGACCGGTCCTGTACCCAACGTCGCTAGCCAACGTCGTCCTGGTGCCGAAGACTACAGGCAAGTGGCGAATGTGCGTAGACTTCACCGATCTAACAAGGCCACCCCAAGGACTACTATCCGCTACCGAGCATCGACCAATTGGTTGACTCAACCTCGGGCAACGAGATACTCAGTTTCCTGGATGCCTATTCGGGTTATCATCAGATCCGAATGAGCCCTGAAGATGTCGAGAAGACCGCCTTCATCACCGACTACGGCGTGTACTGCTACACCCGGATGCCCTTCGGATTGAAGAATGCTGGAGCCACATACCAGCGACTGGTCAACCACATGTTCGAGGGACAGTTAGGTCGGAACGTCGAGGCCTACATCGACGACATGCTCGTCAAGACCCCGAGGGCCCAAGACCACTTCACCGACCTCGCCGAGACTTTCGGCACCCTCCTGAAGTACAGCATGAAGCTCAACCCCACCAAGTGCGCCTTTGGAGTGAGATCCGGGAAGTTCCTGGGTTTCCTGGTCACTCAGCGAGGGATCGAAGCCAACCCCGACAAGGTCCAGGCCATCCTGGACATGCGCCCGCCCACATGCATTAAAGACGTCCAGCGTCTGACGGGGCGTGTCGCTGCTCTCAGTCGTTTCCTGTCCCGTGCGGCCGAACGATGCTTGCCCTTCTTCAAGCTGATGAGGGGGCCCAAGATAGCATCTGCTACGTTCGCATGGGATGGGGAATGCCAAACAGCGTTCGCCGAGCTCAAAGAGTTCCTGGCTTCACCCCCGGCGCTTTCCAAGCCCGTCCCGGGCGAGGTCTTGTTGCTCTATCTCTCGGCGACGCCATCAACGGTCAGCTCGGTCCTAGTCAGAAATGACTCGGGAGTCGAGAGGCCGGTCTACTACACCAGCAAGGTGCTCGGCGAGGCCGAGCGGAGGTACCCCGCAACCGAGAAACTCGTGCTAGCGTTGATTACCTCCGCAAAGCGCCTCCGACCCTACTTCCAGGGGCATCCCATCACCGTGCTAACCGGCGAGCCACTGAAGAAGATTCTGGCCCATCCCGAAGCCTCGGGGCGACTCGTCAAATGGGCCATCATGCTCGGGGCCTACGACATCTCGTATCGGTCCGCGATCAGCTATCAAAGGACAAGCACTCACCGACTTCATCGTCGAGAGCACCGTTCTGGTCGAGGACAGGCCTCCGACAGCAACCGGGCCAACCTGGGAGCTGTTCGTCGATGGATCGTCCAGCTCGGTCGGTAGCGGCGCAGGGATCCTCCTAAGGTCCCCCGAAGGAATAGAGTTGCAATACGCCCTAAAGTTCAACTTTCTGGCGTCCAATAATGCTTCCGAGTACGAGGCCCTTATCTCGGGTGCCCGCATGGCCGACGGCTGGGGGCCGAGCGAGTCAGGATCCACACCGACTCCCAGCTAGTTGCAAGCCAGGTCAGTGGCGAGTACGAAGCTCGGGAGGTACCTATGATCAAATACCTACAGTTGGTCCGGAGCCTGGCCCAGCAGTTCGAGGAGTTCGAGGTAGTCCGAATAGCTCGAGAGCAAAACTCTAGGGCGGATGCTCTCTCCCGACTGGCCTCCTCCCTAAACCCGGAAGGTACACGATCGGTCCTCCTAGAAGAGCTCGAGCGCCCGAGCATAGACTTGGAGCTCATCGCCATTGACTCGGCCACTCCCGGCGACTGGCGCTCCCCCTACCTATCCTGGCTATGGGACTCTCGGGAGCCCTCCGACCCTCGGGAAGCCCACCGAATGAAGTACCAAGCCCGGCGCTTCGTCATCCTCGACAACGCTCTCTACCGAAGATCGTTCTCCGGGCCCCTTCTGAAGTGTCTCGGTCCCGACGAAGCAAGCCAAGCTGTTGAAGAGATTCATCAAGGCCTGTGCGGAGCACATTCAGGAGGTCGGTCGCTGGCCAGAATCCTACTAAGACAGGGGTACTGGTGGCCGACCCTGCAGCGTGACTGCACGGCCTACGCACAACATTGCGACCGTTGCCAACGGTTCGACCATTTGGTCCATCAGCCGGCCACGGAACTTATCACCCTTACCGAGCCCTACCCTTTCGCTCGGTGGGGGATCGACATCCTTGGGCCATTCCCAACGGCTCAATCCCAGAAGAAGTTCATCATCATCGCCATCGACTACTTCACCAAGTGGATCGAGGCTGAAGCAACAGCTAGGATCACCGAGACAGTCGTCTGGGGTTTCGTATGGAAATCGATCATCTGTCGCTTTGGCATCCCCCGAGTGATAGTGAGTGATAACGGGCGGTAATTCGACTCTCGGTACTTCTGAGACAGATGCTCCGACCTAAATATCCGCAACCACTTCACTTCTGTCGCCCACCCTCAGGCCAACGGGCTGGTTGAAAATGCCAACAAGACCATCTTGAAGGGCATAAAAACCAGACTCGGTAAGGCTAAGGGTAGCTGGCTCGAGGAACTGCCTAGCGTACTATGGTCGCACCGAACGACCCCCAGGACGGCAACCGGTGAGACCCCTTTTCAGCTGGTATATGGCACCGAAGCCGTCGTTCCGTTAGAGATCGCCAATCCGTCTCTCCGAGTGATCAGCTTTTCGCCCGAGGCAAACGAGCAGAAGTTGCTCGAGAACCTCGACCTGACAGACGAACTCCGAGAGATCGCGAACGTCCGAGCTACGGAATACCAGCGCCGCCTCACTCGGTACTACAACACCAAGGTCCGAGGCAGACAATTCCAACCAGGGGACTTCGTCCTCAGGAAGACCGAAGCCTCTCGACCACTGGAGGCGGCGGGCAAGCTATCCCCCAACTGGGAAGGCCCCTACCGAGTGATCGAGACGCTCGGGAAAGGTGCGTACAGGTTAGCCACAATGGAATGGGAACCCATTCCCCGGACATGGAACGCAACCACACTACGTAGATTTTATTTCTGAAAACTGTATCGACAAATCGGGTAAAATAAACCCCCTTTTTTGCATTCATTCAAGATAACTGTTGGTACATCAGAAAGGCAACTGTCAGTACATTACATAGTGAAAAGCAAAAATCCATCTAGCACCGCGGCAAACGGCCATCACCCGACCGACCCGGTCTTGACCTTCTCGCATCCAGCCACTGACTCTGCCTCGCGTAGAAACTGGCTCGGACAAGAGATGGTCGACCCAGTTGGCTCGGGTGGACCGTGACAAAGGTGACAGAGGGACAGCAAGGAGAAGGCCACCTTCACGCGAGGAAGACTACCTTCCAAGTTGGCAACAACCTGAAAAAGGAGCGCCGTGAAGGTCTCCTCTCTGCCAAACTACCAACTCTTTGGAGGCGAACAGAAAGCAAGCAGCCCCCGAAGAGTGAAAGAAATGAAGAACAAAAGAGAGAGAAAGAGGCTGCGGACAGAGGTGAGGAAGGAACTGGAGCCGCCTCCTCCCCTCCCACGGAGGGGAATGGCGGCCGGCATCCCTAACTCCCCCATCCGCCCTCCATCTCGGCGTCCGCCCGGAAGCCTAGCCGGAGCCAAGAGGAGGCAAACGGCGTACCCCCGCACGTCGAAGCCCTCTCCAGATCCGCACGGCGACCGTCGGACCCGTCTCATGCACGCGCGACGACCGTGGGACCCGACCGATATTCCAGGACAGCTGGAACCGGCCGCTCCCCGTCGCCTGCGGCGTCATCTTCTGAAGGGTCCTCCATGCTCTGATCACGGCGGCGCAACGCAGAGCGAAAACGAGGGAACAAGAGCAAACCGCCGACGAGAGTCCTAAGTGTTAAGAGGGAAGGAGCACCCTTCGGTCCTTTTTATAGGCCAAGGGAGGCCACGCGCCTTAAATGACTCCCCCCTCGAAAACACGCTATAGGACCTCCCTTGGAAGGTCACCTCCAATTCCTCGGCCCCCGCCCTAGCGGGATTCGCGAAGCGCCTCGACTTTCAAAGCATGGTGGAATGAAAGGACGCCCCGCCAGAAGTCTCCCGAATCGGCATGCGAGAATGGTGCAGAAAATATCGACACCTTCCAACTGCCCCCGATACGCCAGCCAAATCACGGCAAAGATAACGATCAAACGAAGTAAGTCCTTTATTGCCTCCCATAAAGAAATCCTCTTATAAAAGGAAAAACAAACAAAAAGGGGAAGGGGCAAAATAAAGCATAATACATCAGGCCTCGGGCCCACTTTGAAGCTCGGGAACAGCAGTAGGGGACGCGTCACCCCCGGTGCCTTCGGTGACGGCCGGCCCGGACACTGACCTCGGTTGTGCGAGAACTGTCCCGGTCGTGAGCCCTTCTGGAGCCTCCGGAGTTGGTGACCCCGCTGGAGGTGACTCCTCCGGTTCTTCCCCGGCCGAGGATGAGGAGCTGGAAACTGACTCATCCGAGTCATAACTCTGGCCGTAAGGAAAATCACCCCCGGCAAGGTGCTCATTGGCATAGCTCATCGCCCGACGATAGCCCTGCCTGAATCCCTTTCGGGCACCCCGGCGGAGCGCTACCTCGTAGTAGGGTAGGGCAGCTTCAATCAGGTCGGCCGAGTAAGCTTCCGAGCCTTTGTAGCGCTCGATCGCCTCCGCCTCAACCTGCCCGTCCCGAGCCCGCTCCGCCTCGGCCGCACGCTCTTCCGCCCTCGCCAGACGCTCCTCTAGCTCAGTCATCCTCCGCTCGGCTTCGATCGTCCGACCCTCCGCCTGGGCTCGGTCCGCCTCGGCCTCGGCCTCAGCGCGAAGGCGCTCCGCATCCTCCGCCCGATCCTGCAGCTCACCGCGCTCAAGCTCCCAGAGGCCGTCCAGCTCGATGTGACGTTGACGCTCGTCTTCTAGACGTTTGCTCTTCCTCTCGAGCGATTCTCGAGCCCTTGCTAGCTGCTCGGCCAGCGCCTCGGCTTCCCGTCGGCTCGACCGTGCCAACTCCCTGAACGCGAGGAACTCCCGCCGGAGCCCCTCATGCTCCCCCTCGAGCCGGGCTAGTTTCCCCTCGCATCCACCAAGGGTCCAGGCGAGCCTCGACCGCTCCGCCTCCGTTCGGGCGTGCGCCTCTGCCATCACGGTCGCTGTCCGAGCTATGACCAGGCCGCCCTCCATCAGGACATCAAGGACCCCGGCGGGAGTGCTACGCCTTTCTCCCCCCCTCTCGGCGATCGACCGGCAGAACCGGTACAAGTCGCCCGAGATACCGAGCATGACCAGAGGTTCCGGCAAAGGGTACTGCTCCACCCTGGGCACCCCGCCAGAAGACCCTGTTCGGGCAGCGAAGCTGACCGCCCCGCGCGCCACGGTCGGTTGGGGTTGCAACGCCTCCCCGGGCGAACCCCCACCCTCGACCGGTGCCGCGGTATAAACCGCACCAGCAACTGCCGGCACTTGGGGTTGCGACGCCCTCGCGGGCGAACCCCCATCCGCGCCGACCAATCCCTCGGTACCAACGTCGGCCACACCGGCACCGTCCCCTCTGCCCCCACAGAGGGGAGAGCCGACCCATCACCTCCCTCTGCGGGGCCCCTGGTCTCCTCGGCCCCCTCTCGCCCGGCGGATGGGAGAGCCAACCCGGAGGGGTCGGCCCCATCCTGCCCCCAAGGGGGGAGCGCCGCCGAGCCAGAATCGCCCCCGACGGCGGTAGGAAAACCGGCTTTCTTGGCCCTTTTCCTGGCCTTCGCGGCCTCCCGCAACTTCCCCGCCAGGGGATCCTTGCGCTTCAAGCCGGTCGATCGAGAAGTCCCCTCGGGGGCCGCCCCCTTGCCCTTATCTCGGGCATGGACGCGACCCACCGGGGCATCAGGCTCATCGGCTGCCGAGTCATCTCCCAGATCGATGACCTCGGCCGCCTCCTCCAGAGGCTCCCGCCTCACGTCTGCAACAAGAAGAAGCCCCGGTCAGGAGGAGGAAAAGAGCTACCACCCCCGAAAAAGAGCCTCAAGAGCCGTACCTGTCGACGTCAACCGCGAGAGAAGACACCGTTCGATGTTCTCCGGCGTCACCAGCTCCTCGGTCGATTGACGGTTCTCCAGCAGACGGGCAGCCTGCTGCTCCACGTGGGGGGGGAACTCCTCCTGGCGAGGGGGCAGATTCGGGTGAAAGTTGGGTGAGGTCCGGCATCTCCAGATCTCGTCCGTCGCCACCGCCTTCACCCAGAAGAATTGGCTCTTCCACCCCCTTGTGCGAGGAGTCCTTCGCCGCAAGCGAGATGCAGCTCCTATTCCGCCGCGCCTGGATGAAGTAGAAGCCTTTCCCCGCCGACTGGTGCGCTTTCAACTCAAAAAAGAAGTGGAAGAGGTCCAAAGAAGGAAAAATGTCGTGCTGACGATAAAGAATCCGGAAGGCCGAGAGCAGCAGATATGAATTGGCCACCAACTGGATAGGCGCCAACCGGAAAAAATTAAGAAGCTGCAGCACGAAAGGATCGAAAGGGAGCCGAAATCCACTCTTCCAAGCCAGAAGGAAGGTGCAAATGAGCTCATCGCGATCATCCAGACTCGTCTCGTACGTAGTGGCGGCGACAAAGCTGTATCTGAGAGGCAGGCGGAAACGATGCTCTAGCCTCCGCACCTTCGCTTCCCCCAACTCACTACAGTTGGGGACGGGTTCCCGCCTCACCGGCACAAGCTCCGGACTCTGATCCGCCATCGAGTCAGGAAGAGATCCCTCGTACGAGCTCGAAGACTCCGGGGGAGAAGGAAGTTGCCGGACCGCCTCTGCGGTTATCCTCGCCAACTCCTCGAACGCCGCCGCAAGGCTCCGCGTCTCCGTTGTGCTCTCACGGCGCATCAAGAAGCAAGGAAAGCCTAAAACCCTGGAAGCCTAGAACGATGAACAACGCCCCCTATAAACCCCTGAGGGTGGCGGCGCGCCGTTCCGTGCTCCGAGAAAAAGGGGGGCCCCTTCGTTTCGAATCCGTCAGGATCATCATTACGGGCCTCGGCGACCGCTATGAGCGGCTCCATAACGCCAACGGAATTCCACCCACCTGAGCCACGCCGGTCCAAAGCCTCGAAAAAATACTCATCCGAGCCTCCTTGGCTCAGGAGTAGGAGGGGGACAAGTGGAGAGGGGGATTTCCGCAGCCCACCACAAAGGCAGCCCAACAAGACCCACAAGGTCCAACCAGGCGAGCCCACCCGAGTGATAGCCCACAGGGCCCACTTAGGGAGAAAAGCCCAATAAATAAGACTCGAGGAACTAACTCTCCCCGGCGACCTTCTAGGCTCGGAGGGCCCGAGACAACGGTCAGGTCCCAAGGAAGGTCCGGCCTAAAGCCTTCTCCCCGTCCGAGAGAGATAGGCTTCAGCCGACCTATCCGACCCCACCCTCGCCGGGCCATGCCTATCGCTTGAACATGAGCTAGCATCCCCGAGGCTCGGTAAGGCCGGTTGATTATCTGCAGGTGCAGCCGTTCAGAGTCCTCCGCCAGCGGGAGAGTCAGGGGAGCCGCCGGACTCCAAGGGGATAACGTTCCCACGATCAGGCCATGAAAGCCCCCGTTAAAGACGTAACTCCCGCCGGGAACCCCTCAGCTTACAGGACTCCTGAAGGCGGCGCACTATTTAAGCAAGGGATACCCTCCGGAAGATGGTAAGATGAACTAAGCATTCACACACCCTAAGCTCCTGAGCACGATTCGCTTCACCCTTTGGTGGAGAGGATTCTCGCGCATCAGCTCTCTCCTCCCCCCATTATTGCTTCCACCATAGCTCTACTGACTTAGCCATCGGAGGGTTTTGCCCCAGGGAGATCCCCTGGGCCCTCTGATACGTTTCCCTATCTTGCATATTCATCTTCTGGTGATCCATAGCCCGCTCAGGATCCTGCGCGAGATCTCGCCTCTTCAGCATGTTTTCTTCATGATTTTAAGAAGGGTTTTATTAGTGGCCTCGGCTTGACCGTTGCCTTGAGGGTAATATGGAGATGAATGATGTAGTGCAATATTGAACTTTTTACATAGGTCCTTAATCTCTTGGGAGACGAACTGGGGTCCGTTGTCGGTGATGATGCTGCTTGGCACTCCAAACCGTGAGATGATATTCTTCATGATAAAGCGGCACACCGTCGTAGCTTTGATTTCTGCGTACACCTCGGCTTCGGCCCATTTGGTGAAGTACTCAGTAGCGGTGAGGATGAAGGATTTTTGCTTGATCTGAGAATTAGGATCCCCGAGCGGGCCGACGACATCAAAAGCCCACATAGAGAATGGCCAAGGAGCAGTCATAGGATGGAGAGACGAAGCTGGAGAGTGAATTTTATCAGTATGGAGTTGGCATTTAAGACACCTCCGGACATAGAGGGAGCAATCTTCCTCTAGAGTGGGCCAATAGTAGCCCTGCCTAAGGATCTTCTTCGCTAGAGCCTGGCCATTGACATGACCTCCACACTCACTAGAATGGGCCGCTTCAGCCACTTTCCAAGCTTCTACATCATCCAAGCATCTCATGAGCATTCCATTAGTAGCGCGCCTATACAGTTCTCCTGCAATGATAGTGTACCTTGCGGCAGCTCTTCTTATTGCTTTACGCTGCTCGGCCTTTGCCCCTTCTGGGAATGACCCTTCTTTACAAAACAACTCGATTTCATGATACCAAGGCAATTCTTCTTCGTCTAGAATCTCCTCTAGCTCTGTTAATGAAACTTCCTTGAGATCTTCCTTCTCAGCTCTTGCCTCTACAGATTTCCTGAGGTTGATGAACCAAGGATCTTGAAGAGAAGGTGCGTCCAATCTCTAGACGACGATGGTCTCAGTACTACGACTGAGAGGGAAAGATAAGGAGGAAGCAAGAGATGCCAAAGCATCAGCTAGAATGTTCAAAGAACGGGGAGTATGGATATAGATCAGCTTACGGAATCGCTTAGCAATGAGCGTGACCAAATCTTGATAAGGTTTGAGCTTGGGGTCACGAGTACGGTAAGTGGACAGAACTTGCCGTAGGACAAGCTGAGAATCTCCTATAGTGTTTAAATAGCGCGCGCCTAGGAGATAGGCGTGCTTCAAGCCGGCTAGGAGAGCCTCATACTCAGCGATGTTGTTGGTAGCAGGAAATCGAAGTTGATAAGCAAAGGGAATGGTTACTCTCTCTGGAGTAAGCAAGACAGCACCGATCCCTTGGCCTTGGGAGTTGAGTGCACCATCGAAGTGCAGAGACCAAAAGGGATGATGAGAAAGGACAGAGAGATGCTCATCAGGGAAATCATCCTGAATAGAATCGGTGTGAGGAATAGGGAGATGTGCAAGATGCTCAGCAATGGCATATCCTTTGACTGCCTTCTGAACAACAAAGGTGATGTCGAACTGAGAGAGGAAGCTCTGCCAGCGAGCTAACCTACTAGAAAGGACGGGTTTTTCTAAGAGATAACGGATCGGGTCCATTCTAGAGATCAACCTAACTGGATGGGCGAGAAAGTAATGTTTAAGTTTCTGAGCTACCCACACTAAGGCGGCACAAGTCTTCTCCATAGCGGTGTACTTGGATTCAGCGGGATTAAACAGTCGAGAGAGGTAGTACGCGGCCCGCTCTTTTCCTTCGTCATCCACTTGTGCTAAGACCGCCCCTAGGGAGTCCTCAATAACCGAGATGTATAGGATTAGGGGTTTCCCAGGGACAGGAGGTTGCAAAATCGGGGATTTGGACAGATACTCTTTGAGGTCCTCATAGGCCTTCTGACAATCTTGATTCCATTCGAACTTGACACCCGCCTTAAGCCACTCATAAAATGGATGACACCTCTGAGAATGCTGAGATATAAATCTTCTAATGAATTGCAGTCTACCAATCAATCCTCGAAGTTCCGTAATGGTCTTTGGCGAAGGCATGTCCATGACGGCCTGTGCCTTATTAGGATCAATCTGGATCCCCCGTTTGCTCACTATGAACCCTAACAACTTCCCTGAGGAGACTCCGAATACACACTTCTTCGGGTTCATCTTAAGCTTATACTCCCTGGCTCTCTGCAGCACCTTAGCCAGGATAGAGGGGTGTTCTTCTTTTGTTCTTGACTTCACCAAGATGTCATCCACGTAAGCTTCCATGTATATGTGCATCATGTCGTGGAAAATGGCCATCATTGCCCTTTGATAGGTGGCACCTGCATTTTTCAAACCAAATGGCATAACTACATAACAATACGTGCCCCAGGGCGTGGTGAAGGAAGTTTTCTCTTGGTCTTCCAGAGCGAGACGGATCTGATTATTGCCCGAGTACCCATCCATAAATGACAGAGCTTCATACCCGGCAGTGTTATCCACTAGGACGTCTATATGAGGTAGCGGGAAATCATCTTTGGGACATGCTTTGTTTAGATCCCTGAAATCAATGCATATGCGCACTTTTCCATCCTTCTTGAGGACAGGGACTATGTTCGCCACCCACTGAGGATATAAAACCACTCTGACGAACCTGGCCTTATATAGTTTGTCGACCTCTTCTTTGATCCTTAAGGTCATGTGGGGGTGAAATCTTCTTGACCGTTGTTTCACAGGTGTTGCCCCTGGTTTAAGCACGAGTCGATGTTCCACTAAGGAGCGGTCAAGACCTGGCATGTCCTCATAAGACCAGGCGAAAGAATCACTATACTCCCTTAATACCTTAATTAGATCTTCTTCTACCTGTGAAGGGAGATCAGCAGAAATAATGATGGGCCTTGGGTCTTCTTCTGTTCCCAAGTTGATTTCCTTTGTAGGTTCATCCACTGCCGTCGACAGCTGGTCGAATCTCTTTAGTCCTTGTGCATATAAGTCGGCAGTGTTATCTACATCGCTGTCTTCATCTATTGGATCCTTCTCATCCAAGACTTCATAGACGCCTAATCCGTCGTCGCTCCATTCCCCTTCTATTTCCTCTTCATCCTCAATCACGATTGCTGTGGCGACGAATTCTGGACACTTCAAAAGAGCATGACACTGCTGAGCTAGATCTTGCAAGAACCTATCAGGAACAGATCGGGAAGGATGCGCAAGCGAGCGCGGTTCAGAATGGAAAGGGTTGGACGACCCAGAACAAGACCCTACTTCTCTAGACCTAACTGACTCTACTCCTCTAGACTCGACGGACCCTAATCCTAACCTAGGGGACAGAAGACCTAGTGGAAGGGGAGGAGCAGGGGACTCGTGCCCTTGGGAGGAGGAGGATGGAGACAGGGTAGCGTAATCTTCCACTAAAATCTCCATTTTAAAGTTGACGTTTTTTTTTTTGGAGATCAGCGGAGACTACACAGCAAGATGGAGGAGGTGGGAGCTGCATAGGGAACAGCTCGGGGAAGATGCAATCAAAGAAGGGATCAGAAGAAGAGAACCACATCTCATGGAGCTGAGCGTTGGGAGGAGGAGGAGTAAACAGAGTGGATAGATCAATGCGTGGACATTTCTCGCAAGCACAAGGAATGAATAGAATCTCCGGTGGATCAATGAAAGATGAATTTATCATGACAGGAGGAAGGCGGGGTACGAACTCCTTTTGTTGAAAGGTAGATTGGAAGCTTGAGAGAGACCAAGAACAGATAACTGGAGAGCTCTCCTCCTCCTGTAGATCAACAATAAGCTGCTTCCTCGGCCTCCACTGCATAAGCCGAACTTCTTGTTGCTTCTTCTGACATTCTTCCTTATAAAAGAGCCCCTGCAAGGCCTGACTGTAGTCGAGCATGTCATCATCTGACCCTCTTGGCAAGGGAGGCGGACTGGTAATTGGACAAACTGTATTCCTTTCTTGTTGAACCAGCTTTGGAGCTAATGTGCCAGGCTGGAGAGGCCCTTTGACAAAATGCTGACGATAATCCCAGGTGAGCGGCCCAGAATCACTTATCATAGGTAATGCTGTCTCCTTGTAGCCGAGACCTCTCCTACCCATTTTTCTTCCCTTGGGTATAGGCTTAGTCATCCCTTGCAGTTGCGCACCGAGGCCTCTCCCCGGTTGATAGCCCAGTTTCAATATAATGTTCCACCCCTTTGAATCTCGAATATGCGGCTTCACTTTGACATTAACTGGAGTAGCGACGGGCTTAGGGGATGTGTAAGCCCAAGGAAAGTTCAAATCCAATACTGACAGAATGGGCCGACTGCTTGGCCAAAGTGTGGGAAGAACCTGCTCTGAAATAGCCTTTACTGACTGTACTATGGATAAGCTCTTAACTTTGACGACCCTCCCTTGGAAGGGGAATTTTATGCACTGATGTGCGGTGGAGGGCACGGCGCCGAGTGTGTTAATCCAGGGACGACCCAAGATAGCCTTGAACATAGGGTCGATATCAAGAACATAGAATTCCACAGCCATAGTAAGGGGCCCGAGCTCTGCCTGAATGGTGACTACCCCGTGACATGCTCGCCTTGAGTTGTCATATGCTGCTATAGTGGTGGGGGTAGGCCGTAGTAACTCTTCAGATATGTTGCACGCTCGGAGGGTGCTGAGTGGGCAAACATTAATTGAGGCCCCTGTGTCAACCAGCGCTGCTTCAATGTCAACTTTGTTCAGGGTAATTGTTATGCAGAGCGGCATTTGCCGAGCCCCCGGAGGTGCAAGCTCGGTTTCAGAGAACGTGATTGTCGGCCCTTTGGAGATAGTTGCCAGTGCCGTCGGTAGGCTATCAACTGCCATGTCTTCGCTAACCATTACCTTCTGTAGGAAATCCCTCAGCGCATCCTGATGAAGGGTGGACCTTTTGATCAGTTCCAGCACAGATATTTTGGCGGGTACTCGATCCAGATGATGCAGCAAGTCATATTGAGTACCCGGCAAAGGTTCAGTTTCTTCTTGCTCGGCCACCGGCTGAGAGGATTGGGGATTAGAAGTAGTAGCGTAATTCCGATGGAACATCTTCCCGCTCCTCAAAGCATAGTTTGCTGCGGCATCTGAAGATAGTATGATGGGCCCTGCGGGATGGATGAATGGAACACGTGGTGCGGGGGAGGCGGTTTGGTGGAGCGTAGGGTTGGTGAGGTTAATGGGCGGTGCGCGGATGGTGGGTGAAGGATGGGTGGAAGGCAGGGTGGTGATGAATGTTGATGCGGGTGGAGGGAAGGCTAGCGGATGGGTAAGAATGGGTGAGGGATTGGATGGTGGTGTGATGACGGTGATGGGAGTGGGTGATGGAGGGTACGATGGAATGGAGAGTGGAAGAGGATTTGCTGGAGCGGGTGTGAATGGGAGGACGAGTTGAGAGGGCGTCGGCTGTGCAGGGATGATGAAGGGAGGATTGCGGTGGTTATGGTGGAGGGCCATGACCTGCGGTGTGACGCCATCATCATCGAAAGACCATCCGGCGTTGGGGCCGGTGGCTGGACCACGTTTACTTGTGCTGGTGCTGGCGGCTGCTGCTGAGGAGCGGGTGGATGATTCGGCATCGGGTTCTGATGGATGCCCAGGTCTTATACTTGCCGTGGTTGCTGCTGTTGCGGTGGCTGCTGCGGCTGCGGTGCTTGATGCTACTGCACTTGCTGCCCCTGCGGCTGCCTTCTCTTTTCTTTAATCTCAACAATGGCCCTATGCATTTCGGCCCAGTCGATTCTCTGCCCCTCATGTAGGTCATACACAAGATCTCAGAACTGAAAACATCCTTCTATGGTATGGCCTAGCTGCCGGTGGAACATACAATACTTAGTCTGATCGACTACCGGGTTCCAAACAGGCCGTTCCGGAGGAAGTTGGATTACATTTACTGACATGAGAGCCGAGAAGATATCTGTAAGCGTCTCTGGCAACGGAGGATACTGGGCTCTCCTGGGAGCCGGGCGCTTGCTATTTGGATTGTTGTTGTTGTAGCCGTTGGGTGGAGAGACGTTATGGTATTGTGGTGGTGGTGATGGTTGTTGTGGTGTGGCGAAGGTGTTTTGTGGAATGGTGAAGGCGGGGGGAGGGTTTTGTGGAGTGGCTTGGAAGTTTTGTGGAGCGGCGTTTTGTGAATTGCGAGGGTTTTGGTTGTAGCGGAAAGGTGCGGCCTGATATGGAAAAGCAACGGCTTGTACTTGCTCATTTGTTTGGACTCCCTCAGTAACCGGCCCTTGTGGTTTCTTGTGGTACTTGGGCTTTTGGTTTTCGAAGAGGGAATGGATAGGGGAGTCCTTGAATTGAGTCTGGATGAAGCGCGCCCGGCTATAGAGTTGATGCATGTTGGCTATGTCATTCATTGCCAGGATGTTGCGGAAGGTCGGGGTGGCATTGGAAATCAGCAGTTTGACCTTCTCTTCCTCCGGAATGTGGCCCGGTACTCTGGCGGCCATTTGTCTCCACCTGTCTGCATAGGTGGCGAACTCTTCATCCGACTTCATTTTCTCGGCCACTAGATCTGTAAATGAATATTCAGGGCCGACCCTGTCTTGGAACCGCTGGATGAATTTATCTTTTACTACCTTGAAACTCTCGACCTCTTCCAGTGGTAGAGAATAGAACCATTCTAGAGCAACACTGTCCAAAGATCGGCGGAATAAGTACGCCATGAGGCGATCATCATATTGGAACTGCGCCGATTCATAAAGAAAATCCCTCACATGGATGAATGGATTGCTGTTCCCATCGTACTTGCGATAGTTGGGGAGCTCTGATTGCGGAGGGAACCGGATGTTCTGAAAACTCGGAATAGGAATATCGGCCAAGGATTGTGGGCCAACCCTTTTCTGGAGAAAGTCGAGTTGTTGCTGCATGGCGGCCCACTTGTCAAGAAAGTCCTGCTCTCGTGAAGGAGCAGGGGTAGCGAAGGATGCTGATTGTATTTGAGGGGCAGATGGAATAGCTGTAGCAACAGGCGGGAGCCCATAAGAAGGAGTGGAAGGATAGACAGTGGAAATAGGCGGCCCGTAAGAAGGATGTTGGGCCTGAGATAGACCCGGATTAGAATGATTTTGGGCCACTCCTTGCTGAGGGCATAAGAAATCGGAAGGGTTCATAAGGAGCTGCGGAACTACCGAACCAGAGTTGTGATGATCCAACTGGACAAAGGAAGGGATGGGTGTCTTCCCTTTATCGAAAGATTGATGGGCTGAATTAGAAGACTGGCCCATCTCCATGCCAGCGAAAGTGATGGTCCGGGGTTGGACCGGAGTGAGATCAATTGGAGTGGGCTGAACGGACGGCCCAATAATGGAAGGATTAGATTGACCTTGGATAGTGGCAGAGGGAGAAGTATTGGACCCTTGCATAGCTTGATATAAAACTTGGAGTTGGGTCGGATCCAATTGGGCCATCATATGAAGGACGGAGCCCGCGGAAGGAGTAGAGAGAGAAGGGGTAACTTGACTACCTTCCATAGAGGTGGAGGATGGGAGAGGGGCAGTCCCCTCTCCAGAGGAAAATGTAATAACCCTAGGGGGGTTTTCAAGGAGCCCTTGAGGAAGAGAGTCCTCTTGGGAGCGACGAGGATTGAAGGATGCCATGGTGGACTCGAAGAGGGGATTAGAATAGAACGTGAAGAAGGAACTGACTCGAGAAGATGATTCAGACGGACGAAAACAACTCCACATGCAACGGACAACCGTGACAATGCGAAAACAACCAACACAAAAAACACTCAATAAGCAACCAAACTTAGGTGATTCTAACAAGATGTAAGTGATAAAAGACGAAGACACTCAAAGATCAACCCAGTTGTTTAAGATGATGCAACAAGGTTCTTATGATTTCTCCTTTGGAACTTTTAGTGAATTGATTGATATGTGCTCTCAACAATGGGTTCCTAGTAGGAGATGGATATGGGACTTGGTTTGACTCTAAGTGTAACCACTCCTTCACTTATGCAACCCTAGACACGGGGTGGGAAAGGTACAATCAGCCCGGCGTCCGTGTGGGAATCCACGGCTCGCGGGGACTTACGGAGGTCCCTGCTGTGATTTCCTAGTCGGCCCCAAGGAATATGGAGACGAGAGGTCCTCGCAACAAGGTAGGAAAATGCAATCTAATGTATGAAAAGATGAATGACCCTATGTGCACCGGAGTGCATGCAAAGTCTAGCCTAGAATCTAACAATCAATGGTGCACACAATGATATGGAGATATGAGCAAAGCAAGAAGGAGGTCAAGTATCACCCAAGCAATAAATCACAGCAAAAACTGCGGAAATAAATGCACCTCGGATGTGTACCTGCCAGGAGAATAACGGTCGAAGGACCCTGCGTCAGAGCACAATAACGGTCAAAGCCCAGACCGCCAGATAATATATAACGCAGGGGGATGAGACCGTCGGATGAGCCAGGGAACCAAAACCAGACAGAAGTAACCGGAAAGCTCGTGGAAGCTCACACAGTAGAACCAAAGCGGCGGTCTAATGCCCCTGCATCAGAGGACTGTGACGCGGGGACACCTGGTCGTCAGAGAACTCAGAAAACCAGAATGAGCAGTAATCAAAGGGGAAACAAAAGGCAACTCAACAAGCAGATGATGGCAGGTTTAAACAAGAATCAAAAGCACGATTGGCACAAGTTGTCCCACCGTGATCGCCAAAAAATTATCTGTTGATATTTATTTGTCTATCTTCTATCTTTCTTTTGAGGTTTGGGGAGTGGTATGGTAGGATAACAAACAAACAATCAAAGATCTACTCAAACCTATGAACATGTGATCATGAACCTAGGCAATCATAGCTAGCTCTAGCATGGACATGCTATCTCAATCAGACTACGCTAAGGAAAAGGAAAACACACGCCGGGGCGAGGAGCAAGGAATAAATAAAAAAAACACACCGTGAAGGTGGAACAAGCAAGGAAAATAGAAAGATATGATGAAGAAGACAGCTAATGCCCAATACCAAGGAAAGATGTGATCGCCACCAAAGTAAAAATAAGTCAAAAACCTGAATATACCTTAGAAATAGGTGGATGAAACACCCGCCCACGGGAGAGAAAACCAGAGAAAGCCTGCAGATTAACTTAGAAGTAACGGCCAGAACCCCGTGCGTCGCTTGGAAGTGACGGCCACACGATAGACCGCCGGAAGAGAGTGATGCGCCAGCACAAGGCCGTCAGATAACCTACAGTGACAAAGCTTGAATTCTTTTAACTCCAACTCTTCCAGCCGGCTAGAAGACCTGGGCCTCGTGTCAATGAACCTGTAAACCTGCCAAAGATGTAGAAAGACCAAACACAAAAACCTCAATTAGTCCTTTTCACAAGCATAGCATCAATTCTCAAAGGACTTAACATCGTCAAAAGGAGAGTGGATTACCGGGGAGTTTTTAGTTTTTTAACCCCTCTCGGTGTTTTAAAAGTTTGGGAAGATGTTTATATGCTTAGAGAATAGTGAAAAACGTGGAGAAAGAGGAGGGATAATGCTTTGATTGAGGAAAAACCAGGGAAGAACTCAAGCATGCAATGATGAACTTGAAAGACCAAAAACCAAAGTACTCCCTTGATTATGAGATGGATGGACGTGGAAAGCAGTTCCTCTTGGATGAAGATGGCTCCTGAGTTCGGTAGCACTTCGTCGTGAATTTCCAAATCTTCCCCCCGGGCCATGAAGTCAAGGGCTCTATTTATAGACCCTCAAACTCTCAGGTCGAGCAGAGGATAATTCAGCGAGATAAAGGATAACTCCTAGCAAATCCTCGAAGATAATATCACCAAGAGTCCATAGAATCGAACGGAAGGTCCTGAGGATCAGATTTGAAAGAGATATCGTCAATCCAAAACCCTTATCTCGATCACGGAGTAGCAGAGAAAAGGCCTGAACTGCCAGGACTCTCTGAAGAAAGTAACGGCTGAACGACAGACCGCCACTTGGAAGTAACGCATCAAGAACCGTCCGTTACTATCAACCTTATCCCTAAAAGATAAGATCGACGGGAAGAAGACCCAACAAGTTGAACTCTTCAAGGAAGCAACGGCCAAGGCATAGGGCGTCAGAATGAAACAATGGCTGCCCGACAGACCGTTATTACCAATGTGGAATCAAAAGGATAAGTTTTTCAACGAGGCCTTAAGCCTTAGGACTCTTCAAAGAGTAACGGTCCAGGTCCCATGCGTTATAATGAAAAAACGCGCCTGGTTCGGACCGTTATTACCATTGAGTTTCAAGAATAGCAATAAAGAGTTGCTAAGCTTGTTGCCAACGAAACGCTACCGGAAGCCAATTCTTAATCCAGGAATTAAGACCCAAGAAACAGGCCTCAACTGATCAAGAGACTCAATGAAGAGTGAACAACTCAGAGCATCATATAGAATGAAATAAGGAGATGACCCGACTTATTGGGTATAAAACGGGTGTCAACAATAGGTCGGTGCATGCTTGTGTTAAATGTCTAAGGTCGATGCATGTTTTCGAGACTGCTAATGAGGTCGGTGCACTTTACTGTTTCTTCGTTAGAAGGTCGGTGCACATCCATCTTAGTCTTGCTAAGGTCGATGCCTGTTTTCGAGACTGCGAATAAGGTCGGTGCACATCCATCTTAGTCTTGCTAAGGTCGATGCACATTATGCTTGCGCATATACATGGTCAATGCAAGTTACCATGTCAGCATATAGAGTCATGCATTAAAGTCGATGCTAGTTTGCATTATCTCACATATGACGTCGATGCTAGCTAGCAGTGGTCGCATGTAAGGTCGGTGCTAGTACTGATTACATGCCCATTCTCACAGAATTCCTGGTATATCTTATCTGTCTGATCTCGACTTTGCTGTGGACGTATGAACTAGGGCCTATACATGACTATCGATCTTGTCTCTCACTTTATAACATATTTTCATGTAAAGGTCAGTGCATATTGACTTTTTATTATGTAAGCACAGTGTTTGATGAAATGTTTCTCAACTTATTGATAGGAACGCAAAGTCACGTGAGATCGAGACAAGGGCTCATGATCCAAGACTGCCCTTGCTTGTGCACGAGGAACTTAAAGTCACGTGAACCAAAACAAAGGCTCGCGATCCAAGACTGATCTATCAACTGGAGATCCTACCACATGGAAAGTCAAAGAGATGGGATTATGACATGTGGAAAGATGAGGATCAGATCTGCATAAACGTTTGGGCGGGAAACGTGGTAACCACGCTCCCATTGTCTGCTTATAAAAGCGGATCAAAAAGCTGGGAGAAAGAAGAAAGTGAGCAGGGCTAAATAGAACAAGAGAAAATCAAGAGAGAATATCTGAAGCCACTACCCGTTGTTGACACCCGTTTTTTACCTATGAGTTGAGTCACTCCTCTTACCACCATTTATTGATGCCTCGAGTTGTCCATTGCTTATTGGGCTATTTTCAGGCAGCTTATTGGGCCTATTTTATGGGTGACTCCCTCCCTGACTCGGTCCACTTCAATTCAGGGCTTAATGGGCCTTGATTTTGCTTGATTTATCAAATTTTATCAATTTTTAAGCGTCCAGCCTCGCGCGGTCTATCGCTTGGCCGTTCTGTCAGTGAGCGGTTGGCACTGAACCATTCATCTATTTATTGGATATTTAAGTGATTTTTTTGAATTTCCACCGACAAGCTGATAAATGGTCTTTGTATAGCCGTCCAATGTCATGGTACAGTATTCACACGACCGTCCAGTTCCCAGAGTCCCCAAGTCGTTAGTTTTCAGATAATTATCTATTTATCTAATCCTTTTGGATTTATCACCGACAGGCTATGAACGGTTCGTGTTGAGCCGCTCTATGAAGAGAGTGGTCTAGAAGTAGACCGTTCAATCCATGAGAGTCCAACGGTGAAAAGGTCGGTCAGTTCGATGGATATTTGGATTATTTTCTTATTTATTGAATTTCCACCGACAGTATTGGACGGTCTGGTATCAGGCCGTGCAATAGTCTAGGCGGTCTATCGCATGACCGCGCAATGATCCGATCTCTGAA
Source organism: Amorphophallus konjac (assembly GCA_022559845.1). Lineage (NCBI taxonomy): Eukaryota > Viridiplantae > Streptophyta > Magnoliopsida > Alismatales > Araceae > Amorphophallus > Amorphophallus konjac. The sequence continues at coordinate 225,153,420 of CM040119.1, forward strand.
GTGTTTAAGGATTTTTCTCTCTCCATCCGTGGTTTTATCCTCAAGTTGTTCCACCCATTTCTCCGCGGATACTCCACCAAATGGGGTGCCATTTGAACTAGTTGGAAGATAATCCATTTGTCTACGGGTTTTATGTTGATATCTCAAGCTGATTTTCATTAAAAACTCTAGTTTCGGGGCTGGCTTTTGAGGCTCTATAAATAGACCCTAAGGACCAAGCTTTGAAAGGGGGGGAGACTTAAGGTCACGGCGAAGCCCTGCCGAACTTTTGAACGACCTACAGTCAAGGAGGGAGGCCTTCTATGCCCACTCAGGCCTCCGGTTCAGGGAGTATTCGTGTTTTTTTTATGAGTCTTCATTTGATAGTCCCGCTGTCACTTTTGTCATTGCATGCTTCACTTCTGTGTTCTCTCTTTCCACGTTTTCACTACTTGCACTTCATTCACACACCCTCCTATTATTTTCCACGCCCCTAGGGGTTTAAAAACTCCCAGGTATCCCCCATTCCACTTTATTATGGCTATTGTCTTTATTTCTTATAGTTACTACACTTCGCAGTTCTAATATTGGGTTTTCTCTTGTGTTCTCTACGTTGTTTTGTAGGTCAGTAGCGTACTAGCACGAGGCCCATCCCCTCTGGCCGGTCGGAAGGGGTGGAGGTCAAGATCTCACGACTTGAAGGTTGGTGGTATTGAACGGCTTCCTCATGTCCGTGCGAAGGATTGAGCGGCTTGTTCCTATCCGTTCAGCCTCTTCCCGCGGTTGGCCCTGAACCGCTCTGCCGCCGAGCTATTCTTCGTCCCGCGTTCCTTCAGCACTGGTGAGCGGTCTGTCCAGCGACTGTTCGGCTCATAGGGCGGTTCTTCTAGAGCCGTTTACTTCTGCAGTGCTATCCGCAGGCGAGTGTTTCCTATTTCCAAGGTACGGGTGTATTTGTTTTACATTTCGGAAGCTTGGTGGCAATCACGATCATACTTGCGTATTTCTACCCATTTGTTTGCAGTTTGTTATTTCTTATATTGACGTAGTTGAGGGATTGGAAGGATACAAAAGGGTAGGAAAAACATGTCAACACACACTTTTTTGGCGATCACGGTGGGACACCTAGTGCCCATCGTGCTAGTGTTTTGCTGACCCGTTCGTGTGCTTGGTTAGTCTTCTTCATTGAGTATTTCAGGTTAATCTCCGATCCATTTGTTGTTTCTGTCTTCTGGTGTTTACGCGGTTCGATCAGAGCCGCGCATGTATCTGAACGGCCATGGATTGGCCGTCTTGTGCTCATCCCTGTGGTGATGTCATGTCAGCTTGTTACATTCAGCGGCCCTGCGCAGGCCGTCCGATTCGTCCCACGGTCTGACACAGACAGTGTAGTGCTACGGGCCCAGGTACGTTTCTGCCCTCACAGTGGACGTTTGTGCTGATATTCTGCTGTCTTTGTAGGACCGTCCCGAAATCTGAACGGTCTGTCGAAAGGCCGTTCATCCAGGTATACCCCGTTTCCCTGTCTCAGTTCATTTTATTGTTCTGCGATTTTGTCACTTTCTATCACTCCCTGCTATTGAGCGGTCCACCCAGAACCGTCGCCCACCCCGCACGGTCTCCCACAGACCGTTCTGTCGTGCTACAGTGCACTGGAGCCTTCATTCTGATTACTATTTCATAGCACTTCGTATTGTTTTAGTTATTTGGTGCTCTTGATCTCCCCTGCTTGTTAGTTAATTGTGCATGATGTATGTCATACTTTGCATATTTGCTTGATCATTGGTTGTTAGATCTAGGCTAGATTCTTGCATGCACTCCGATGCACATAGGGGCATACATACTTTTTCACATTGGTTGCATTCCTACAGAGGTAGGGGATCCTCTCATCTCCATACTCCTTGGAGCCGACTAGGTGACCTTACCGAGGACCTCCGTAAGTCCCCGTGAGCCGTGGATTCCCACACAGACGCCGGGCAGGTTATACCGTACCACGCCGTGTCTAGGGTTTGCATCCGTGAGAGAGAGAGAGAGTCACTTAGAGTTAGCAAGTTCCCCCTTTCCTATCCTGGTAAGATACCTTGTGGTTGAGTGAATTCATATCTTAATTAATTCACTAAGGTCCTAAAAAGGGAAATTCATAGAATTCTCCGCGCATCATTCATAACTTGGGTAACTAATTGGTTGTCTCGCTTCTCATCTCCCCCTCTTTTGTGTGCATTTTGATTGATTGATTGTTTAGGGCTGACTGTGTTCCTTTTCATAGCGTTCTTTTTTAGTGCATGTGGAGTTGCTTCGTCCCCATGAGATCGTCTCCTAGGGGTGATTCCCATTTCGTTTCATATTTCAATTCGTTGTTTGATTCACCTCCAGTCATGTCTTCTTACAATTTCTCCCATACCCACGAGGATTCCCTTCCTCAAGGGCTTTTGGTGGACCCACCTAGGGTCGTTTCCTTCCAGGGGAGAGAGGAGTCCGCCCCTCCTCTCCCATCTACCACTATTGAGGGCATCCGACCCTCTCTCTCCGATTCATCCGGTCAACACTCGGCCAGTCATATTCTGCACATGATGGCCCAACTTGATCCCACTTAGCTCCATCTCTTAAAACAAGCATTGCAAGGGGCAGATGCACCGCCTTTAGTACTCTCTTCTAGTGTGGCTGCTGCTGCCACTTCTACATCTTCAATTGCTGGATTAGGGGCCACCTCTGCGGCCCCCATCGACCTTACTCCAGTTCATCCTCAGGTTCTTCAATTCTCCAACATAGAAGTGGGCCAGGCTTCTACGTCAGCCCATTAGCCTCTTGACAAGGGGAAGACCCAGGTCCCCTTGCCCTCTTACTCTGATCCCTACACTACCATCCCTCCAGTGCCGCAGGCCCTTGTGGCCTCGGCCGATTTTGTTCGCCTCCAGCCAGGGGCTGCCCAGCTTGCTTGCTCAGACATGGGCCCTTCCCTGGCTCATTATCCTTCCTATGGGCTCCCCCCTCCATCGGTTTATCCATCTGCTCCATACACAAGTTCTGCTCTTCCTGCTTCGTCTCCTCCATCCTGGGAACGGGAGATCCTTGAAAAGTGGGCCGCCATGCAGCAGCAAATCGATCTCCTTCATAAAAGGGTCGGCCCACAATCCCTTGCCGATATCCCCATTCCTAACTTCAGGGACATTCGCTTTCCTCCTCAGTCTGAGCTCCCCGTATACCGAAAATATGACGGGAATGGCAACCCGTTTATTCATGTCAGGGAGTTCCTTTATGAATCGGTGCGGTTCCAACACGACGACCGCCTGATGGCGTATTTGTTCTGCCGGTCCTTGGACGGGGTCGCCCTTGAATGGTTCTACACCTTGCCTCTGGAGGAGGCAGAGAGTTTCGAGACCGTGAAGGAGAAGTTTATCCAGAGATTCCAAGATCGAGTTGGTCTCGAGTATTCTTTTACAGACTTAGTTGCAGAAAAGATGAAAGCAAACAAGGACTTTGCTACATATGCAGATCGATGGAGGCAGATGGCCTTGCGTGTGCCCTGGCAAATCCCGGAAGAAGAAAAGGTGAAACTGTTGATTTCGAATGCCACCCCAACGTTCTGGAACATATTGGGAATGAACGATATTTCGAACATGCACCAGTTGTACAGCCGAGCCCGGTTCATCCAGACCCAATTCAAAGACTCCCCTATTCATTCCCTTTTCGAGACCCAAAAATCTAAAACCACAAGAAAGTCCCAGGGCCCAGTTACTGAGGGAGTACAAACCAATGAGCAGGTCCAGGCTGTTCAATTCCCTAACCAGCCCGCTTCACCCCGTTTCCAGCAACCCACACGTAACCCCCAGTTCCCCGCTCCACAGGCTCCTCGACCTTCTTTCCCAGCTCCTCAACACCCACAACAACCACTACCACCACCACAACAGCCTCAATAGCCACCCCAGTACCATAACGTCCCTCCTCCTACTGGTTATGGGCCTGCTCGACCGAGACCTAAGAGAGTCAACTATCCACCGCTTCCAAAAACACTCCCTGGCATTTTTTCCGCCTTAATGTACACTGGTGACATATAGTTGCCTCCGGAATGTCAGAACTGGAACCCGACAGCCGACCAGTCAAGGTATTGCATATACCATCGGCAACCCGGGCACACGATAGAAAGGTGCTATCATTTTAGGGATCTAGTTTATGATTTGCATGAGGGCCAGAGGATTGATTGGCCCCAAATGCACAAGTTGATTGAAAATATAAAAGAAAGGAGAAGATAGGCCAGGCCGCAGCCGGCGACACCTTAGCGGCAGTAGTTCCAGCAACCTCCCCAACAACAACCTCCACAGCAGCAGCAGCAACAGCAAGACCTCAGGATTCATCAGAATCCTATGCCAGAACATCCGCCCGCTCCTCAGTAGCAACAGCCGCCGTCGGCACCGGCACAGGTTAATGCAGTTCACCACCAAACCCCTAATGCTGGGTGGTCTTTTGACGATGAGACTCCCGCTCATCTCTTGGCCTTCCACCACACCAACTTCTCCGCACCTTCTGTTCCTTCCATTCTCCGGCCCACCCCCATGGCCACCGCTCCACCCCCTGTCCTCTCCCGATCACCTATTGCACCCGCCACATTCCCCAACATTCCGCCAATCCTTCCACCATCACCTATCATACCCTCCATCATCACCCCTCCACTTAACCCTTCACCAATCACCACTCTACTAGGGCCCATCAAGCCAGCTTCCGCCATCCTCACCCCCATTTCTATCTCTGCCACTTACCCCACCGGGCCAATCGGGAGTCCATTTGATGCCGTACCGGCACGACAATGCGCCCTCCGGAGCGGGAGTTTATTTTACAGATGTTACCCCTCCACTGGTGCACCTGCACCCAACCCTCCAATTCCTTCCTCAACAGTTAAAGCAGAAGAAGAAGACCCCGTGCCTGGCACGAAGTATGATTTGCTACAGCATTTGGACCGGATGCCGGCCATGATTTCAGTACTGGAGTTAATAAAAAGGTCCACGCTACACCAGGACGCCCTAAGGGCCTTTCTGTAGAAAGTGATGGTTAACGAAGACGTAGCAGTGGACAGTTTGCCGTCCGTGTTGGCAACAATTACGAGGGGGCGTTCCATTTCATTTTCTGAATCAGAATTGACACCCCTAGAGGCACGGCAGATGCCACTCTGCATTACTATTTCCTTAAACAAGGTGGCAGTTGAGTCAGCCCTTGTGGACACGGGAGCATCAATAAATGTGTGTCCATTGAGCACATTACATGCCTGCAATATCTCAGAAGACATGCTTAGGCCAATGCCAACCACAATTGCGGATTATGATAACTCCAGGCGAGCTTTCCATGGAGTTGTGACAGTTCAGGCCGAGCTAGGGCCTTTAAAAATGGATGTGGAGTTTTACGTACTGGACATAGACCCGATGTTCAAGGCAATTCTGGGTCGTCCATGGATAGATAGTTTGAATGCAGTACCCTCAACTACCCACCAATGCCTCAAGTTCCCATTCCAGGGGTGGGTAGTCAAGGTGAAGAGTGTTTCCATAGTCCAGACCGTTGATGCGATTATAGACAAGATCCTTCCTACTTTGTGGCCAAGCAACATGCCAGTTCTTTCTGTTATGGACTTAAACTATTCATGGGCATATGTGTCACGCAAGCCGCCACTGCACCGACAAATGATAAAATTAAGTCCAAGATTAGAGATTCAAAAGGGTGGCACACGATTTTGAAGTTAGGCTATCAGCCGGGCATGGGCCTCGGCACACAATTGTAGGGGCGGATGATGCGCTCGGCACTCGTCGTTTAAAAAATACAGTGCCACATAATTTCAAAATTTATAAAACCGCACTCACTCACTTAAATGGTTTTAGAAATACGAGTAAAGTGGTAAGAACGGGTCGATCCCACGAGAAGGAATATTTTCATTTAAGCATGAGTTGGAAAATTCTTATATTTGAAAGCTCCAAATTTTGAGTGAGATTTAACTAATTGGAAAGTAAAATTGTATGAAAATAAATGAATCTAAAGAAATAACAAAATTAAATGCAAAATAAAATAGACGAAGTGGGATAGATTTGGTGCGGCCGTGGTGTGATAACGGCGTCGTCCCCTCGAGCCTTTGATTTATGAGTCGTCGGGAACGACCACGTACACTTGATTGGATCAGAACCGTTTCTCTTGACCGTCTTTGGAAGAAATTTGGAAAATGATAGAAAAATAATTGTTGAAGAACATTAGGGAGATGGAGGGAAATTGTGCAACAAAATTAAATAAAACTAACACTAGAATGCAACATAAATTAAATCGAATCACAATTACAAACATGAACAAAATAAATTACAACAATGTTGAACAAACACAAAGGGAAATAAAATGGGAAATCTTAATCCTAAACTAAGGACTAAGAGAGAAGGGTGGAGAAATGAGAGCGGAGCTATCTACGTATGCCTATTGCCTATTAGGGAGCTTAAGGCCATTCCCATGCCCTTATATAGACTCCCAAAATAACACTGTTACATGTGAACACCAAAGTCACCATTTTCTTTAAAAGCCAAACTTCTTTATCTTTCTCTCTCCTTGGCCGACTGCTCTTCTCTCTCTCTCTTCCTATTTCTTTCCCCAACGTCAACTGTGTGAATGCTTGCAGCCGCAATGAAGAATCTACGTTGCCGACGTTTGATGCTGTGTGTGAAATTCTTGTCAATAGTGTGAATAGACCATCTTATGTGAAGCCGCAGTGTGAAGCCACTGGTGTGAACCGTGGACCCTACATGAAGGAGCCCCCAGCCATGTTGAATGCCCAGCCGTGGACCTTGTGCGTTTTCCCTGTTCGTCCGCGCGGCTTGGTGAAGCTTCCAACATGTTCTTTGTTTGAAGGCTGCATTGTGTACCCTCGTGAGGAATCCCTGGCCGCCAAAGCAATTGGCCCACCTGCATACTTTTGACCTTGTCCATGTGTTGAAGGAGGCCACTTGGAGAGAGGCCGCTGACATCTTGTAACTTGGAGAAGCTTCACGTGAAGGCCACCATGCATGGCCCTCCAATGTGTGAATAAGGCCCACGTTGTGCATTTGTTAATGTGCATGCTTTTCCCTGTTGCCCTTTTTTTCACTTGCATGGCTTTTGGTATTTATGGAGATGAAGCTTCCTTTGCTGCAATTTAAGGCCTCATGCCACCCGAAGCCCCACCACTTGAAGCCTTAAGCCATGTTGAAAGTCATTCAGCGTATGCAGTTGTTTATAGGTATTCTATATATTATGTATGTGTTATATGTAATATAGATATGAATTATATATATATATATATCCAATATATATATCCAATATATATATCATATATATATATATATCTATATATATATCATATATATCTGTATATATATATATCAAATATATATCTATATATATCAAGTATATATATCTATATCTATCATATATATATATATAAATAATTATGTTGCTTTTCTTTTTATTCTTCTTTTTTTTTCTTTTATTTTATTTGAACCAAGATTGGACTTAGTTGGCATGAGCTTTTGACTATGTGAATGGGCTTTGGCCCATTTGTTTTCTTATTTGATTCTCCTTATTGTGGACTTCTTTTGTGCCTGTAAAATAAAATCAAAATTTAATTAAATTAGGCATTTAAACATTTTGAATTGAAATTCATATTAAGTGTGATAAATGTATAGTGATGCATATTAAAGCTCATAAAAGTGTGTTATAATATTACTTAACATATAAAATTACACACTTATCACACCCCCCAACTTACTCATTGCTAGTTCCTTAGTAATGCAAACAATTTAACAATATAGGACCAACAAAAGTTTTACAAAGTTCATACTTTCATATCGAGTTATTCCTTTATAGAATCAACTACAGATTAGGAATTTGGAATCATTAACACATACTAGCCTTATGTAGGAAATTAAGACACTTGATCAGGAATTCTAATTAAAATTCAGTAGTACTTGTGCATGTGAAATACTAAGTTCACAATGAAGACAATTGCGTCCCCCATTTGCTATTCCGAACAAGTGCCTTTCAACCCTGCACTTCTTAATCAGAGCATTATGAATACTAACTTTTTGTCTGCCTTATTGTTTCGTCCCTTATGGATCTTTTTATTTTTTTTTCTACACATATGATGCTCCACTACCCTTCACTGTTTAACACAAACCTCGACTCTTGCTTTAGGAGAAGGAGGCCCGATTTCGCAGATCAAGGTTCCCTTTTCCTTTTGACACGAACCTCAACACGTCTTAGGTGAAGTAGGCCCGGTTACTCAGATTCGGGATATTTTTCATGGTACCTTTTTTTAAATTTTTTTTTAATTATACTTTTGCACTTATTTTGATAGATAACTTGGCAGAAAGCGTATAAAAGATCTCTTCTGTAAGAAGTGCAGAATATCAGACAACATACCTAAAATAGTAGAAGGCTTGTCCTACTTGTTTCATTAGCGTGCGATGTGAATTTTTTTCTAAAGTGCACATGAACTTTAAAAAGATTCTTATATCAGTTTTCCATGGCTAGATTCGATAAATTTTCCATCATCCTTATCTAGTCATTTCTATTCCAGAATTACTTTCAATAGAAGCATGAATCATGAAACTCAAATTTATATTTTTTTTCATAGCTAAATGAGGTTGTATATGAATGCTAAATGTGCAATGGCATGATTACTGTCCCCCCAACTTAAATGACATTGTCCTCAATGGTATGAACAATAGAGAATAATGAATAATGTAGACATGAAATTTGTGAAGGAACGGTACAACCTGACGGAAGTGAACTTCGACGAGCATCCTTGCTGACTAAAGGTGGTATTTGGCTTTAAAAATCAGAGCAACAATGCAAGCAATCATCTCTATCTCTCCCCAACTTATCTTTTATGCACACCTGCAAAATAAAAACACAAACATATGAAACACTTGGGTTGCCTCCCAAGAAGTCATTTGTTAGCACACAAAGAAATCAAAAATATTGGGTTGTCTCCCAAGAAGCGCTAAGTTTAACGTCTGAGCCACCAAAGAATTTTGTCCTTGCCAAAATTTTCTTTGTCATGCCCTGAAAGATATAATTGTAACTGGTGAGTATAAGGGCAAGACAGATATCGGGGTGGAGGTAGCTCAAAAGAATCACCCCGATTAAAGAATAGAGGAGGAGCATTGTCAAAAATCATGTCATGAATTATGAAATATTCCTCCTGAGAATCCGTGGGATCAGATAAATCAACATGTAGAGCAAGGTTGGACCAATCGACTGGGAGAGTTTTAAAAGAAGCACCGTGGTCAAGAATTGGCATAAGCTCTATCCTCTCCTTTAGGTTGAAAGTATCATGCAGCACACTCAAATCATTCAATTCCTCATTAACCCCAACTTTATTGTTCAAATAAATATTCAATTCTTGCTCCATCTTCACTACTTATTCCTTCCCATCTTCAAAGAGAATCTCCTCAAATTCAGGGAGAGACATGTGAGTAAAGATTTGAGGTTCAGTATACTCTTCCTCTCCCGCTAACTGGAGATCATCTACTTCTCTAGCATTTTTCTTACGAGGGTAATCAAGCGTAGACTCCTCAAATATAATGTTAGGAGGGTGAATATGATCATTCATTAGTTCATCTCCTTCCTTTATTTCTTTTCTATCAAATTCTTCAATCTCCTCAAACTTTCTAGGTTCCTCATTCAAATTTTGCTGACAAGATCTCTCCATAATTCCATCATCTTCTGAATCACAGTGGATCTGAATATTATGATAATTGGAAGTCAAGGATTGATCATAGTCATCATAAGGAAGTTGATCAGTAGACATGGAACCAGAGTAGCTAAGCACTTGCTCTTCCTCAATCCTCTTGATCGTCTCAGTCATCCTATCAATTCGTGCTTGGAGAGATTGACTTTGAAGCATCATTGATTGACAGTGTTGATTGAGTGTCATTTCTGAATTGGGATTTGAGGGTAGAAGAGTTGAATAGTGAGGTTGATAGTGATGTTGGGCTGGGTCATAATGGTCATTAGAGTTTGGGACCCAAATTTGATTTTCATGATTCTCTCCTTCTCCCCCCACCTTAGACCCCTCATTATTGGCCATTACAAATTGAAATTCATTAGCGTCCCCCCAATTTTCCTGATATGGCTGCTCCATATTATCCTCATCATCAAAAATTATTTGAGAGTAGGTGAATTGAGGATTGATGGATGGATCATTCAATGTGATATTATAATCGTAATCAGGAAATGGATTTTCAAAGTTTTCTGTGGGGAGGCTAGCATGTTGGTCCATTTGGTCAAGTTGAGCTTGGACAATTTGGCTCTAAGCATGAAGGGATTGTTGATTGGTCAAGATGAGTTGAGTCATTTGATTAAACATGTCCTCGAAATCAGAGTTTGGAGGAGCTGAACAAGTTGGGTGACACTCAGACTGTGATGGGTAATTAGAATAAAAATCAGTCTGGTACTGAGGTGATGGAGAGTAGATGTGTTGTCCTTCATATGGGGCTTAGTTGTAAGGATCATTTGAGTACGAAGCCCAATCTGAAAAGTGTGAGTTTGAAGGACTTTACATAGGGTCTTGATAGGGTACCCAAGAAGAAGATTGCTGGTTTTCCCACCTAGGATATGGATTCGTGTAGGAGAAAGAGGTGGAAAAATCTGATGGAAATTGGTGTGGCTCTTGGGTAAGAGATGAATTGTAAACCTCATTGTGGAAGAGTGAATGATTTTGATGATAATAGGTAAATGAAGGAGTTGAATTCAAATTGCCCGCATGGTTGAACATGAAAGAATCTATTAATGGGCCTGAACAAAATTGGATGTGGCAATGCAAAAGACCCAAGAAAGAGTTATGTTTTTTTAATAATTTTTTTATTTTTATTTTTTATTTTATTTTGCAGGAAAATCTTTTTGTTTTGTTTTATTTATATATATTTTTTACATACACAAATAAGTTGACACACAATTACCTAAAGACCTAGATGTGACCTAAACCTACAAATTGGGTTTCACAAAATGACTAAAGTGCGACTTAAGTTCACCCTCAATATTTCACCGGCCAGGTAAAGGGTGGGGTAGTGGGAGGCTCCCCCTACTTTCGTAGGGACCTAATTATGTCAAACCACAGTCCCGCTTAAGGCGTTTGTCGTCCGACCGTCTTGCGTTAGGCACCAGTTTTCACAATAGGGTAAACTCAAATCGTACTAAAATCACAGTGTGATCCTAGGGCCAATGTCTACTGGCTTTTATTTATGGCTTAGGTCATGCAAAGATGCAAGGGAAATGTGATTTGTGAGCTAAGGAAGGGTGATGAAATCCCCACCTTATGTTATTTATGGGTATCACCCTTAAAGTGGTTTGAAATGAAATACACACCATAATTTCAAACAAGGGGTTTTTATGCAATATGCATGTTAGAATAGGATAAGTAGAACGTACCTTGCCTCTTGCAATCTCCAAAATGGAATGACAAAAATTAAACAAGAAAAAATTCTATGCTAAATGATGCATGACCTAGAACATGGATGGTGTGATTTCTACACTTGAATGCAGTCTTTTATTTTTGGTGCAAGTGATGTTTTTTTTTTAGTTAATGAACCTATCTTGCCAACACAAATTTTTTTTGTTTTGATTTTTGTTTATTTATTTGAATTTTTCAATAAGAGATGAATGCAAGAAGCTATAAATAATAAAATGACAAAGACATGTAAATTTAGTACAACATGAAATCTAAAATGATATTTTTGTGTTTTCTGATTTTTTCTGATTTGTATAGATTTTTTCAAGAATTTTTCAGATTTTTTTGAAGATTTTTCAGAAATCGGAAAAGTAGAACATGTTCCTACGTTTCAGTCCTTTAGCGACGGTTGACTGCTACAGTTCCAGACTTTTAGCGACGCTTTATTTTCTGAGAATTTCAGATCCGATTTTCCTCTTTCTTTGATTTCTTGATTTTTTTTCTTTTTCCAACAAAATGAAATTAGAAAAATTAATATACAAATACACACATCAAACACAAGAATATCCAACTATAAAAAAAAATTATTTTCTCCCCGGCAACGTCGCCAAAAATTGATGCGCTCGGCACCCGTCGTTTAAAAAATACCGTGCCACACAATTTCAAAATTTATAAAACCGCACTCACTCACTTAAATGGTTTTGGAAATACGAGTAAAGTGGTAAGAACTGGTCGATCCCACGAGAATGAATATTTTCATTTAAGCATGAGTTGGAAAATTCTTATATTTGAAAGTTCCGAATTTTGAGTGAGATTTAACTAATTGGAAAGTAAAATTGTATGAAAATAAATGAATCTAAAGAAATAACAAAATTAAATACGAAATAAAATAGACGAAGTGGGATAGATTTGGTGCGGCCGTGGTGTGATAATGGCGTCGTCCCCTCGAGCCTTTGATTTACGAGTCGTCGGGAACGACCACGTACACTCGACTGGATCGGAACCGTTTCTCTTCACCGTCTTTGGAAGAAGTTTGGAAAATGATAGAAAAATAATTGTTGAAGAACATTAGGGAGATGGAGGGAAATTGTGCAACAAAATTAAATAAAACTAACACTAGAATGCAACATAAATTAAATCGAATCACAATTACAAACATGAACAAAATAAATTACAACAATGTTGAACAAACACAAAGGGAAATAAAATGAGAAATCCTAATCCTAAACTAAGGACTAAGAGAGGAGGGTGGAGAAATGAGAGCGGAGCTATCTACATATGTCTATTGTCTATTAGGGAGCTTAAGGCCATTCCCATGCCCTTATATAGGCTCCCAAAATAACACTGTTACATGTGAACACCAAAGCCACCATTTTCTTTAAAAACCAAATTTCTTTATCTTTCTCTCTTTCTCTCTCCTTGACCGACTTCTCTCTCTCTCTCTTCCTATTTCTTTCCCCAACGTCAACTGTGTGAATGCTTGCAGCCGCAACGAAGAATCTACGTTGCCGACGTTTGATGTTGTGTGTGAAATACTTGTCGATAGTGTGAATAGACCATCTTATGTGAAGCCGCAGTATGAAGCCACTGTTGTGAACGGTGGACCCTACATGAAGGAGCCCCCAGCCATGTTGAATGCCTAGCCGTGGACCTTGTGCGTTTTCCCTGTTCGTCCGCGCGGCTTGGTGAAGCTTCCAACATGTTCTTTGTTTGAAGGCTGCCTTGTGTACCCTCGTGAGGAATCCCTGGCCGCCAAAGCAATTGGCCCACCTGCATACTTTTCACCTTGTCCATGTGTTGAAGGAGGCCACTTGGAGAGAGGCCGCTGGCTTCTTGTAACTTGGAGAAGCTTCACGTGAAGGCCACCATGCATGGCCCTCCAATGTGTGAATAAGGCCCACGTTGTGCATTTGTTAATGTGCATGCTTTTCCCTGTTGCCCTTTTTTTCACTTGCATGGCTTTTGTTATTTATGGAGATGAAGCTTCCTTTGCTGCAATTTAAGGCCTCATGCCACCCGAAGCCCCACCACTTGAAGCCTTAAGTCATGTTGAAAGTCATTCAACGTATGCAGTTGTTTATAGGTATTCTATATATTATGTATGTGTTATATGTAATATAGATATGAATTATATATATATATATCCAATATATATATCTATAGATATATCATATATATCTGTATATATATATATATCAAATATATAAATATATATCTATATATATCAAGTATATATATCTATATCTATCATATATATATATAAGTAATTATGTTGCTTTTCTTTTTATTCTTCTTTTTTTTCTTTTATTTTATTTGAACCAAGATTGGACTTAGTTGGCATGGACTTTTGACTATGTGAATGGGTTTTGACCCATTTGTCTTCTTATTTGGTTCTCCTTGTTGTGGACTTCTTTTGTGCATGTAAAATAGAATCAAAATTTAATTAAATTAGGCATTTAAACATTTTGAACTGAAATTGATATTAAGTGTGATAAATGTATAGTGATGTATATTAAAGCTCATAAAAGTCTGTTATAATATTACTTAACATATAAAATTACACACTTATCAGCGGACTAATCCCGTCCCCGGGGGTAAGAAGATGAGCCAAAGGGGCCTTGGTTATCGGGAGTCGGCACTGTCTATAGCAGGGGACTCCGGGCCACTGACGTGAGATTATCGTCAACACTTCGTGAAAGGCCCGTTACAGCCAGGTACTCAGAAGAAGCCGCCGCCCTGTTCTGATAAAAAGACCGATGCCGCCTACGTTGTTGCTGACCCGCCACTGCCGCAGAAGGGGCTGGTGGGTGACATGGATGACTTTTGCAGTTGTTTTGAAAAGATGTTCCGTGAAGAAGAGGCTTGTCCGAAAGAGATGGAGATGCAGTTGGTGAAACATTCTCCGATGGAGTTAGTTCACCGGAGGCCGCAGGAAATGGGGAGCTCCATCACTACTTTTTCTTTGTCCCCATCCCGTCTTGCCTCCTTATTTTAGAAATTGGGGCTTATTCCCCGTTCCCCTCCGATTATGGTCGACCCATACTTTACAGAAAGACCACTTGAAATTCTGTTTGTTCCTTGTGCATGTGGGCGCTGCCCACCCATTGATTTGTCAACTCTGTTTATTCCACCCTCCCCCACTGCCAAACTCCACGATATGTTGTTTTCATCTTCTGATCCCTTCTTCGATTGCATCTTCCCCACTCTGTTTCCCATGAAACTTCCTCCTCCCCCGTCCTCCTCTTCCTGTTGCGTGATCTCCTCCGACTTCTAAAAGAAAAAATGCCAATTTTAAAACGGAGGTTTCAATAGAGGATTACGCTATGTTCTGCCCATCTTCCCAGGGGCATGAGACCCCTACTCCTTTCCCAGTAGATTTCTTGTCTCCTAGGTTAGATGTACATTCTGCAGAATCTCTTAGGTTAGTTGAGTCAGTTGGGGTAGAGTCTAGCTCTAGTGTTGTCAACCCATCCATGTCTGCGGCGCACCCCGTGATGCGTCATTCTAAATCCGTTCCAGATAGGTTTCTGCAAGATTTAGCCCAGAGATGTCACGGCCTTCTCAAATGCCCTGAGTTTGTAGAGACCGCAATAGTTTTAGAGGATGATGAGGAAGTGGAAGGGGTGTGGAGCAATGACGGGTTAGGTGTATATGAAGTCATAGATGAGAAGGACCCACCCGAGGATGAGGAAAGCGATGTGGATGACACTGCTGATCTGTACGCACAGGGCTTGAAGAGATTTGATGAACCAACGACGGCAGTGGATGAACCCACTAAAGAAATCAACCTTGGAACGGAAGAGGACCCCAGACCTATAGTTATCTCCGCTAATCTCCCTCCTCGGGTTGAAGAGGAGCTGATTAAGATTTTGAGGGAGTACATCGATTCTTTTGCCTGGTCCTATGAGGACATGCCGGGTCTTGACCCCGCTTTGGTTGAACACCGACTTATTCTTAAACCAGGGGCGACACCCGTTAAACAAAAAGCAAGAAGGTTCCACCCCCAAATGGCCTTGAGGATAAAAGAGGAAGTCGATAAATTGCATAAGGCCAGGTTTATTAGGGTTATATTATATCCGCAATGGGTGGCAAACATAGTCTCAGTAATGAAAAAGGATGGAAAAATTCAAATTTGTATCGATTTCAGGGACTTAAATAAGGCATGTCCGAAGGATGATTTTCCGCTTCCTCACATTGATGTGTTGGTGGACAACACAGCTGGATATGAGGCACTCTCATTTATGGATGGGTATTCTGGTTATAATCAAATCCGTCTTGCTCCCGAGGATCAAGAGAAGACCTCTTTCACCACGTCCTGGGGCACATACTGCTATGTCGTTATGCCATTTAGATTGAAGAATGCAGGTGCCACGTACCAACGGGTAATGATGGCCATCTTCCACGACATGATGCATGTTTACTTGGAAGCCTACGTGGATGATATCCTGGTGAAGTCGAGGTCCAAAGAAGAACACCCCGCCATTTTAGCCAAGGTATTACAAAGGGCTAGGGAGTATAAGCTGAAGATGAATCCAAAGAAATGCGTATTTGAAGTTACATCAGGGAAATTGCTTGGGTTTATAGTTAATAAATAGGGGATTCAGATTGATCCGAATAAGGCAATGGCCGTCATGGAAATGCCGCCGCCTAAGAACATCACTGAACTTAGAGGGTTGATTGGGAGCTTGCAATTCATTAGAAGATTTATATCTCAACATTCGCAGAGATGTCGCCCATTCTATGAATTGTTGAAGGCGGGAGCCAAATTTGAATGGAATGAACAATGTCAAAAGGCCTATGAAGATCTTAAGATTTATCTATCTAATCCCCCGGTTCTACAACCTCCTGTCCCTGGTAAACCCCTGATTTTATACATTTCTGTTATTGAGGACTCTCTAGGAGTTGTCCTGGCTCAAGTGGATGATGAAAGAAGGGAAAGGGTAGCATACTATCCGTCTAGATTGTTCAATCCAGCTGAATCTAAGTATAATGCCATGGAGAAGACCTGTGCAGCGCTAGTGTAGGTAGCTCAGAAGCTCAAACACTACTTTCTTGCCCACGAGGTTAAGCTGATCTCTAGAATGGACCCCATCCGTTATCTCTTAGAAAAGCCCGTCCTTTCTAGCAGATTAGCTCGCTGGTAGAGCTTCCTTGCCCAATTTGATATCACCTTCATTGTTCAGAAAGCGATCAAGGGATATGCGATTGCTGAACATCTTGCTCATTCTCCTATCCCTCGCACCGATTCAATCCAGGACGAATTCCCCGATGAGCACTTGGCTGTACTTACTCATCTTCCTTTTGGTCTCTTCACTTTGATGGTGCTCTCAATTCTCAGGGCCGTTGAATCGGCACCGTTCTCCTCACTCCGGAAGGAGTAACCATCCCTATCGCTTACCAGCTCTCTTTTCCTGCCACTAATAACATAGCCGAGTATGAGGCTCTCCTTGCTGGACTGAAACACACCTACCTCATGGGCACGCGATACCTAAACATCATAGGAGATTCTCAATTGGTGCTGCATCAAGTTCTTTCCACTTACCGCACCCGTGACCCTAAACTCAAGCCCTATCAAGATTTGGTCATGCTCTTGGCTAGGTAATTCCGGAAGCTTATTTACATTCACACTCCTCGTTCTCGGAATATCCTTGTTGATGCATTAGCATCACTTGCTTCTTCCCTTTCCTTCCCGCTTAGTCGTTCCACTGAGACCATTGTGGTCCAGCGAATGGACGCTCCCTCTCTTTAGGATCCTTGGTTCGATACCCTTAGGAAGGCTGTGGAGAAGAAGGCAGAGAAAGAGGAATTGAAGGAAGTATCATTAACTGAGCTTGAGGAGATCATAGAAGAAGAGGAATTGCCATGGTATCACGAGATATAGCAGTATTGCAGGGATGGATCCTTCCCAGAGACGGCAAATGCTGAGCAGCGTAAGGCCATCAGAAGAGTCGCTGCCAGATACACGATCGTTGTTGGAGAATTATATAGGCGATCTCTTAATGGAGTTCTAATGAGATGTCTAGATGACGATGAGGCTTGAAAAGTCGTTGAAGCAGCTCACGCAAGTGAGTGTGGAGGGCACGTTAATGGACATGCGTTGGCAAAGAAGATTCTTAGGCAGGGCTATTACTGGCCAACCCTAGAAGAAGACTGTTCCACCTATGTCCGTAGGTGTCTTCAATGCAAACTTCACGCCGACAAGATTCATGCTCTGGCTTCTTCTCTTCATCTTCTTTCAGCTCCTTGGCCATTCTCCATGTGGGCTTTTGATATTATAGGCCCACTAGGTGATCCGAACTCTCAAATCAAACAAAAATCTTTCATTCTGACTGCTACGGAGTATTTCACCAAGTGGGCGGAAGCTGAAACTTATGCAGAGATCAAAGCCACTATAGTATGACGCTTCATCCTCAAGAACATCATCTCACGATTTGGAGTGCCAAGTGATATCGTCACCGACAATGGGCCCCAATTTGTGTCTCAGGAACTTCAGGACCTATGTAAGAAATTTAATATTTCATTGCACCATTCATCACCATACTACCCTCAAGGTAATGGCGAAGCCGAGACCACGAACAAAATCCTTCTTAAAATCATCAAGAAAACATGCGAGTCACACAAATTTGCTGATTGTGCCGACAAATTGATAGAAGCTCTATGGGCTTATCGCACCTCCGTCCGTACTCCCACGGGGTAAACTCCTTTTGCTCTCACCTATGGGATGGAGGCGGTGCTCCTGTATGAGATCTTGATCCCTTCCCTAAGAGTGCAGCTAGACAAAGAACTCAATCTTGACGAGCGTCGAGAGGTGTTGCTAATTCAACTAGAACTCTTAGATGTGAAGAGGCTAAATGCGGCCAATCACGTCTCAGTTTATCAAAAACGTGTCTCGCAGCATTTTCAAAAGAAGGTTATCGAAAGAAAATTTCAAGTCGGTAACATGGTTTTGAACTGCAAATTTATCAGATCAGCAGGTCCTAGGTCTAAGCTGCAACCTAATTGGGAAGGGCCGTTTGTAATCAAAGAAATCTATCCTGGTAACGCGTACCGTCTAGTTAACACGGAGGGTGAGGAATTGCTAAATCCATTGAATGGGTTGTATTTAAAGCATTTTTTTCCATAGAATCATGCCAGCAATGGCCCGACGGCGGGGTTTTCCTCCACTTGATCACGAAGGGAGATCCTCAGTTCAACATTTACACACTACACGACCCCTGTGGTTCGATTTTCCCTTTTGCACAACACCGTTTCTCCCTTGGCCATACTTAGGGGAAAGTGAAAATCCTTATTTTTCTCCTCCCTTTCGGCTGAAAAGGGGGGCAAGTGGTGAATAAGGGGGCGAGAGCTGATCTAGACACCCCGATAAAAGAGGTCTTAAATAGGGACAGTCTGTTATGACCTTATTCCGCATTCATGAGAGTAAAAAAAGGGGAAAAAGAAAAATATATAGAGAAAAGGGGCAAAATCAAAGACAAAGCTAAAGGCTCATCCGAAGCTCGAAAGTCTAAAAGACCCCAAAGCAATGAAACTAGGCATGGCAAAAGTAGCAGTACAATTTCCCCGCGGGACGTTATGAGCCCGGTCGTATGCGTGCCTGGAGCGGATGTAGGTTCGATGATGGACACAAAGCCCCGGCGCAACAGACCAAATTCTTTGAAAAGGGGTTGTCGTGAGAAGAACTCAAGCCCTAAAAACCTCTATACATGTCGCCGGTTTTTCTATCAAATTCTTTTCATTTTTCCAAGGAATGGATCCTACTCCGGGTATGGCCTCGGTAGAGGCACTGTTAGGCAGAATTGGACCCCGGTCATGGGCGGTCACCCATAATGCACATCGAACTTGGGAGACCCCTAATGAGATGTGAGGTTCCTCGTCGTCGGGTTTAAGCTGGTTCCAAAATCCAAAAAAATTAAATATTCCAAAATCCAAAAAAATCAGATATTTCAAAATCTAAAAAAATCAAATATTATAAAATCTAAAAAAATCAAATATTCCAAAATCTAAAAAAATTAAATATTCCAAAATTCAAAAAAATCAAATATTCCGAAATCTAAAAAAATCAAATATCTCAAATCCAAAAAATCAAATATTTCAAAAATTCAAAAAAATCATATATTTTCAAAAGCACAAAAAGATTTTCATCATCATGATTTGCATTCATGCATTGCATTCATTTTCATTTGTTATTTTACCTATTTGATAAGGCTTATCCCCTTGACCAAAAATCAAGAACTGGTCATTCCCTAACTTGCTACAGGGAAGGAGTTAAGCCTAAAACAGATTTAATCTATTTTTTGTTTGTGTGAGTGCAAGGGCAGGTTGAAGGTCAGCACTTCTGTTACTAAACGGTCCTCTGGTGACTGTTTCATTCATTACAACGGCCAATCTCAGACTATTCGATAATTCACGCAGTTTAATTCTGATCGTTCCAATCTCTAGCTACTTCAAGGATCTACGGTCCTCAATAGACCGTTCCAATATGTAAACAACATATTTTTGACCATTTTACCATGTTCACGGTCTATCGCAGGCCGTTCAATTCTCTGTTCTCAACTCTACCGTTGATCTAATGCACGGCTCTGGTCTTGCCGTTCCTTTCCTGGCACGGTTAGTCTCTAACCGTTTATTCTACTAAGCGGTCTGTGTGTGGCCGTGTTCATCCTGAGATCATATCCCAAACTCATTCGATCACATGTAAGAAAGGGCCAAGCTCAAGTCAAACCAAATCACCAACTTTATTCATTTAAAGGCAAATATTTCTAAGCATAAGTCTCTATGTCAAGCATCATGAAAAGAAGAAAAATCACTCAATCCTCCGCTGGGCATCCCCGTGGGGACGTATCTCTCTCAGCTCTCTAACATAAGCCTGGCGTGTCATTGGAACCTCTGGAACCTCCGCTGGAAGGGTAAGCACCATGCTAACCTCCCACATGATCAGGGCACTCCTGACCGCCTGTTCATCCTCCTCTGTCCCGATCCTCCTCGCCTGTAATGCGGGAAGGTGGGGTAGTGCTGGAGGTACGGTCCTAAGTAGTCCAACCTGTAGGTAGCACCGGTGCGGGTTGTACATCGCCAGTGTAGTGTCGCTCAAGAGCCTCAGATCCAAGCCTGGCCTCCTAGGAAGTCTGACCGTAGTGCCGTGGAGGAAGTCAGGGCGCATCACAAACCGGTCTAGGGGCAAGGTGTTGATGTAGAGTCGCCACTCGTCCCTAGTCTTCTTTTTCACTGTCCTGCACTCTAGCTGTGGAGAGAACCTAAAGGTGCCACCTATGAAGAAAAGGGGGTGGCTCCCGAAGATCCGACTGGCTGAAGTAACATCCTCCCTATGGACGAATTTCATCCTGACGCCCATCCAGCACTCTAAGAGTACCATGGAGCTAAAAAGAGGACCTCCTAGAGCTGCTGAGGCAAGGCCCTCGTACAAATAGGCGAGGATGGCCTGGGAGATAGAAAGACCCTGCCACAGGCCACTGATGGCACTAAGGATAGGAGTCTCTAGCACATGGTCCATAGAGGGGAACAAGATGGCCCCACACAGGCAAATAGACGCGGCCTTGGCTATGGCCTCATCCCACCCACACCTATTCCTACAATGTTCAACTACCCACTAGCTAAGAGGAAGAAGGTGGATCTGACGTAGGCCTATGAAAGTGCGGATGTCCTGACTATCTGGTATAAACTCTCCCAAGATAAGGCTAGGGTCTATAGGGGAACAGTGTGACACACTAAGTCCTCCTCGCCCGCCTGGGACCTAGGAAAAAAGAAGTAGGTCTCTACCTCCTCTAGTAGGATAGTGGCCTCAAAAGATGGGAAAATGAACGTATGAGTATGAGGATGCCAGATTTCTACCAGGGTTGAGATGCTATGCCTGTCTAAGTACAACTTCAGGTAGTTTTGGCCTAGTACCAGGAGTGGGTGTAGGTGCCAAGACTTCAAGATGGATGTCACTGCTAGGGGCAATGCACGGATCATCGGAGCCATCCACTTCAAGGTGGAGTAGCGCCTGGAGCCAGGGAGAAGCTAGAGGAAAGAAAAGGGAGAAAGAGAGGAAGAACATGTAAGTAATGGAATGAATTGAATTGAATGAATTTATGCCAACTTACCTCTCTCAATGAGCTAGAGCATAGATGACGTGGGAGCACGGTTAGCCATTGGAGCACTTCACGCTCATTTCTAGCCGGTCTAGGCCCTTCAAAGGCTGCTCCCTCTATGGAACTCCCTTCAAGAGCCCTTTTCATGATGGTTTGATGAAGAGAAACAAGGCTTTCAAGGTTTGGAAGAGGGTTGAGGTGTGAGTCACGAATTTAGAGCCCCCTCCTACTTATAGGGCTTGGTTAGGGGCCTAAACCCACTAGAAGTGAGGCAGGATAGGCCTAGATCGGGTTAGGATAGAGCTTGGGTCAGTTTGGCATGTCTATCTTCGGTTTGGGACTCTCCAAGAGAGTCCCGTTCGAGCTCTCAGGGCGTGCATTTGCGCGGTCTATCGATAGACCGCCCTAATCAATGGACGGTCTCATCCAGACCGTTTATAACACCTATACATGCTTCGAGTGCTGGGGTTAGCACGGTCAAGAAGAGACCATCCTATTTTGTGAACGGTCACATATAAACCATTCTGTTATTTGGGCGGGCAATAATGGACCGTTTATCTACATCTGTGGGTTCTGGCGGAGTTTCTTTCAACGGTCTAAGAGAAGGCCGCGTGATGTGATTGAGCGGTCCCTTGGACGACCGTTTAAGAGATCTGAAACCTTATTTTTCACCCGTTTGCACCTGTGTCACTCAACTGTGGTCGTGTCTCTCTCTCTCACTCATTATTTGGCGTCTCTCATTCTCACTCAAGTTTGGCGTCCCTCTCTCGCCCACTCGGAGTCGTCTCTCTCACTCACTCGTGTAATATTCCTCTCCCTCACCTCCTCACTCGCTCAGTCGTCTCGTCTCTCTCTCTCTCGCGTGTCCATCTCACTCGTGTCGGGTTAGTAGTCGTAGTTAGTTAGTTAGTGTCAGTCATTTGCATTCATTCATTCATTCATACATTTATCTACAAAAGCAAAACAAAAACATAGCATATCACTATCATGTCCATATGTACAAAGTCGAGTCATAGTACAAAGTCAGGCTTGTCCCTCTCCTTGGCCCTCGTCACTGTCATCAACGCCCTCATGCCTCTTTGGTGGAGGCATCGCCGAGGTCGCCTCCTCGCAGTGTCGTCGGCACCGCTCGTCCTCCTTATTCCTCTAGTGGTCGGTGGAACCTGTGAAGTAACTCCTAACGGAGCCGTGAGTGCTGCTGCTCGGAGTCCCGCTGCATGCTGACCGCTGGCTCATCTCCTTGTAGGACCGTTGCTCCCCACTCAGCCCAGACGCCTCGATCAGTGCACGATCCCGCTCCGACCGGTAGCGCTCTGCCTCGGCTCGGACTCAGACCAACTCCTCAGCTCCAGCCTGGAGACGCTCTAACTCTGCATGGAGGAGCGCCGTCTCGACTGGGTCTCCTGATCGACTCCGCTCCATCTCCTGTCGGAGGCAGGCCGCCTCCTCCCGAGCCGCTACACGGCTCTGCTCCAGCTCCACTCTCAGTCGGGTACTCTCGCCCAAGGCTGATGTCAGCTTTGTCGTCTGCATGCACATTTCATGGTCAGTCAATTGCATTTCATAATCATAAGCATAAGCATCAAAGGGAAAGTGTAGTGGTTGCGTACCCTCTCTGCAAGATCTGCCTCGGCTGCCTCGACTCGTGCAACCATCCGTGGGAACTTGGCGTCCCGCTTGGCTCGGTCTGCGGGAGTCTACGAGGAAGAAGAAGGAGCGTCGGCCCCCTGTCGCTGAGTCCCCTCGGCACGCTGCATCCAAAACTCCAGGTCAGTCACATTCATAATCATAATCATTTGAATAACTTAAGAGTTTAGGGTCTAGGAAAACTCACCAGTAAGGCCAGGGCCTGCCGGGCCTCATCACGCTCTCGGATCATGGAGTGGAGGAGCCCCTGCAACTCCGCAATCCATCTCTCAGGGTCGATCTGCATTTAGGAAGTCCAAACATTTGTGCATAATCATATAGAAAGCATAATAGAAAGGCATTTAGGGTTTAGATGTCGTACTGGTCGGCGTGCACCACAGAACACCTGGTCTCGGTAGTGCCTGGCGTACGCTGTGTAGTACGCCGCATCGCTCTCTGCCCGGGCGGTCACAACCTGCCCGAGTACTGTCCAATCTGTGATCTGCTCTGTAGCTCGCTCTCTCCAGTCGAGAACCGTCGCCGTACCTCGTGGGTGTCATCCCACACGCTCCCCCGACTTCTCCGGCGTCGGGAACTCTACGGCTGGCTGGTGGACGCCCATCGTCCTCATCACCAGCATGAAGTGGAGTGGCTCCACTACATTCATGCAATGAAGCCACACGTCGCGTCCAGAGAAGGCGAGGGCCCCTGCTACCCAGGGTTGGCCCTCCTGCCCCTTGTCTGCATAAGGGGTCCACCGTACCTGTCAAGATAGGAAGTCACATCAGCATCACAAACATGTAGAACTACGTTTAATTAAGAAGGTCTAAGTCTAGAGTTGTACCGAGGTGTACGGTAGGGTGTCCATGTCATCGTGAAGCTCTCAGACCTGTCTCCGAAGGCCCCCGCTCTCTCGGGGTGCGGTCCACCTCCTGGCGAGCGGTAGGAGCTCAGGGCGAGTCTCCTCGCCTCTCCCCAGCCCATGTAGTCGCACGTAGGTCCACACCTGCATCACATTACACGTCAGCATGTAGATCACACATAGATGTTGCATGATCAAGTCTAAGGGTTAGGTCATACCTAGAGAAGAGGAGAGAACCCGCCGAGCATGATCCGTCTGCTGGTCGAGCTCAAGGTGTCGAAGAGGAAAGCAAGAACTGCTGCTCCCCATGCGTAATCGCCCACGTGGCCTAGGTCCTCGAGCAACGGCAAGAAGCGGCAGCTGATGACGTCCGCTCTCGTGGCAAATAGTAACCGTCCGAAAAGGAGTGTCAGGAATCACCTCAGTACCCGGTCCACCTCTGGTCCCGCCTCCTCTGCGACTCTCGGTCTAACTTGCTCTATCAGTCGCTGAAGGTGCTGCTCGGGCAGCTCCCCCGTCGCAATCCCGGCTCGCCTCAGTCCCAAGCTGTCCTGAAGCGCCGCTCTGATTAGGGTGGTGGACTGCCGCTCTGGGTGCAACAAGCCCAATCCCAGGAGCTCCTGGGCCATCTCTCGGTAGTCGGGGTATGTGCTCCCGCTAACCGGGGACCCACGCACGCGCAGACCCGTGATGCGCGCCACATCCTCTAACGTGGGGACCATGTGCCCCCATAGAAAGAGAAACGTGTGACTCACTGGGTCCCAGCAGTCGTGCAGAGCGTAGAGGAGCGGTGTGTCAAACCGGCTAACCTATATACTCAGGAACTCCGAGAATCCCATCACTGCCAGCCTCTCCCGCTGAAAATCCGATAGTGCAAGATACACTGCTCGGACGAGTCCTCCGCTTTCCCTGCATACATTCAAAACATTCCATTTTATTTTAGGTTTTTGCATTCTAATTGAATAATTCACTCTCTGCTCATTTAACGGTCTCCTATAAGCCATTTTATCTCTCAAACGGTTGGGTCCCAACCGTCCCCATGATCCCCCTAGAAAGTTCACGGTCCCATATGAGCCATTCTAATCTATCCACGGTCCTCTCAGGTCCGTTCTGCTAGCTGGCACCTACCTGGGAACGGGCCACTTCTAGCCGTTCTATATTTACACGGTCCCCATCTGACCGCTCCCTTCCCTCTCAAGCCCTTAGTCGGTTTGGGTTTGCACGGTCTATCGTGCAACCGTGTGGTGATCAACGGTCTCGTGAAGGCCGCTCTGTCCTCAGGCGTTTCATGTTTTGAACGGACCTAAGTGGCCCATCATAGGTTTTTACAGCCTGATGTAGACCGTTCTATTTTGAGTGTTTCATATTCTAGATAGACTGGCCTGAGCCGTCCTAAGTTTAAACGGCCTTTCTCAGATCGTGTATTTTTGTCGGTTCATCTTCTTTGAACGGCCACCTGTGGGCCGTGTATTGATTGAGCGGTTCTATGTGAACCGCGTTGTTTTGTTGAGCGGTCACTATTAAACCGCTCTATTACCGTCTTCCCCGATGGCATGAAATTCCTCCCCTCCGGTGTTGGAGGCCAATGGGGCTTCCTAACCGACCCTAAAGGGGTCGTGAGCCCCTCCTCTACCCCCAGAACTAACATGCACAATGAAATGGGGAGGGTTTTTAGGCCTACCTCGGGGTCCCGTGGGGACTTGGTCGCCGTCGCCGTGGCCACCTCCGGCGCTTGTGGTTCCTCTTTGGCATCAACAGACATCGCATCCCCTCCCTCGATCGCCAGCACCTCCTCCTCGGCCGCGGGCGGCGGTCTGGGTTCTCCTTCTGCGGGGGGTGGCGCCGCCAGAGCCTCCTCTGCGGTGGCCGCTGCCGGTGGCGTTTGGTTCCCCTCTTCGGCCATTCATCGGGCGATGCGTCTTAGGGATTGATGTATGAAACGCATGAAAGGGAGAGTGGGGAATGGGAGAGGATGATGGAATGAGAATGAGAATAGGGGGAGATGGAGGACGTGGGTTGTGTTCCTCCTCCGTCGGTTGCGGTGGAGGGAGGAGGAGGAAGAGGAAAGGTTTTTTTTATGTTTTTGAAACCGCAAGTAATTACACGGTCTATCGATAGACCATGTAGATATTGAACGGTGCTTTATTGGACCGTGTAGCTTTAACGGTACATTTGTTTGAATGGCTAAAATATGGCCGTCCCTCTTGTTGAACGGCCTCACTGTGGGCCGTGCATTTTCACGGTCTTATTCAAAATGTATATGTTGGAATGGACACATATGGACTGTTTTATTTGTGGAGAGGTCGATGGTTAGACCGTTCATGTGCTAAATTAATGATGAAGAATGCTTCTTTGCTGCATCCTGCGATTAAGTGGCTGACTTCTTTTTTTGCTTGAATGATTGTTTCATGATGAAATATTGCAAAGTCTTTGTTCATGAATTCTTTGAAGCATCAGTCACTTGCCGTTTCGTCGACACAGGTAAGTCAGGTATGGCTTTCTATCCCTATATCCCTTATTGCATTACTATATGATATTATGCAATATTATCTCAAGAACCAGTTGGTTATCTGTGTATTCCAGGATCTGATGTTCCCCTTTAACAAAAATAATGATGATCCAGGTTCACGTGTTTAATCATCGGATAGGCCGTTAGGTTGGGAAAATTAGAGGAGGATGGTTCTATCCTGCACACCGTGGTTGCGGATGGTGTCTTGACTCTAATTTGCCCAGTCTAGCAATATTATTCTTGAGTATTTTCTATTTTGTGACTTTCTTTGTATTCGTTTTAATGATTTCTTATATTTTAGCCCAGCATGCATCATATGCATCTTTTGAACATTCATGACCCATGGTTTGCTTGCAAATATCCCACCAGTGATGGATGGCTATCCGTTCATGTCTAAGTAAGAGGAACAATTCCACTCTGAGTTGGAAGGTTCTCTCTGGTCTGTTCACTTGGTTTGGTTGATTAAGAGTCCCCGTCTGGAGTTCTAGTGTATCTTTTTACTTTTCGTTACTGCTTTGATTCTGATGGGGACATCACCTCCCATGCCCACGTTCACAGCTCGTCTCCTCATCCCGGTTGCATCCGACATGGTCTAGTTATTTAATTTTGAGTCTTATATAATTTTTATTTGAGTCATTTGATATATTTTCCCATTTATTTGAGTCATGTACCTAGGTTAATGAGTCATCTACCTAGGTTAAGTGTCATTAGTTTGTTTAGAATGGTTATTGGGCCCAATTCTTTGGGCTAGGCCCAGGGGCGCCCCTACCCCCTTGGTCTTTGGTCATTGTAGTAAGAGTCAGGGACTTTTGTAGAAATGTGGGTTGCCTATATATAGGACCCCATTTCCTCCATTTGAACTAATGAATCAATGAATGAAAATTGCCATTTGAGAGTTCAAATTTCCTATTGGAGAGATTCCATTAGTTGGGTGAGAAACCCTTGGGAGTGATTCACACCTATCCCCCCTCTCTCTCCACCTCTCTCTCTCTAATAAGTCATTTTCTCTCTCCTTCACTTTCTCTCTCTAAAACCTGCGCCCCTTTCTCTCTCCCCCCTCCCAACCACCTTTCTCTCTCTTCCCCCCCTCCAATAACTCATCCCCAACTCCCCACCAACCCACCTTAACTCCACCCCAGCCCCAAGGGAGATTCCACCACTCCCCACTCCACCCTCCAACCACCAACCACCCACTCCCCTTCCCCAAGCACCCTCTCATCTCCCAAGGGAGAATTCCCACTCCCCAAGCCCCCTTTTACCTTCCCCACACACCTCTTCCCATCCCCCAAGATCAAAATTTAATCCCACCCTTAAACCCATTTTCAAATACCCTTTCCCTCTCACCCACCTTCCCAAATTCGTAGCTCCTCCTCCCACCACCTGTTAGACCCCTTCCAGACCCCATTCTTCCCTTCCCCCACCTTGGAACACCCCCTCCTAGACCCCCTCACAGCCCGGGCTTTCCCCACACTCATCCACCCCCATTTCCCCTCCCATATACCCCATTCCCCCCCCGTCATCTTCAACCTACAGTTCCCAGTTGCAGATCTGTAGAAGAGTAGCAGCTTGCAGAGGCAACCACGGTTTCCTCCAGATGTTTCTGAAGGATCAAGAGCCATCGTTGGAAGCGTCTCCTAGTCCTCTTCGCAACGGCGGTGGTCCCATCCCGTTCTGAGTTTGTGATCGCCTAGGGGAGTCATTCTTCCCCGACTGCACAAAGCCTCCCTGGCAGGAGACCAGATCCGGAGTGGAATCCCGACTGCGACGGTCCTGCTTGGAATCTGATCAAGAGTTCTTCTTCAAAAAGCTTCTACTACGAGTCTTCTTTCTTCTCCAAAAAGTAGAGCTCAGTTTGGCATCCGGAACCAGGAGTTATCAATTTTCTCCCCCGGGTGTGCAGTTCTGCTTCCCCACAGTCTGCACCGACCTCTCATCAGAGTTCAGAGCCCTTTGGTCTACTCTGACAACGTTTGGCTTCCTCACCAATTTTCCTTCGAAGAGGACTCGTCAATGGCTCCAACGGCTCTGGCGGCACCTGATTCTGAGTTCGGGAGCGGTCGTGGCATCCTCTTCTTCCTGCTGTTGGAAACCTGAAGCTGTCAGAACTGAGGGTCTGCCACCCTGTTCAAGCCCCTACCTCGACCAGCAGCGGTACCCAAAGAAATCAAAAAACTTCAAGCATCATCCCGATCCAGCTACGAAGAATCTCCAAGTTGTCTCGTCATCGGAAAAATTCTGGAGTGGCCACAGCATTGTGATAACCATCAGTCAGTCCTGAAGCACAGACAGCAGACAGAACCGACGTCGACTTCCTTGTTGATCGCTAGTTCGGTGTCACCCCTCCCCGCTTGGCCGGCTGAAGGCCGCTCCCTGTGTGGAGGTAGTTTTGGATGTAATATCAGTTGACCCCCACCCCTAGATCCCCGCCCTTGCATGGGGTGTAGTGTTGTAACAATTTGAGCAGGTCAAGCTACCCCGGCGCGGCGTGTGGGGAACCCACGCTTCCCCGCTCGCCCACGTCTCTAAGCGGGACCGGTTTCTTCAAACCAGTCGAGTAAGTGCTCCACTCCTAGCTCCATTTAGTGCTTGTTCTTTCTAATATTAGTTCATAAACTCCGCTGACCGTGAGAGTGAGAGCCCGATCCTTGAGCTCCTTGCTTCAAGAGATCACCGTGAGGTGAGGAGTGTAACCCGTGCCGTGGCACCTCATCGGCTCCCTTGAATTGGGCTGCCATTACCCTTGGGAATTAACCTAGGCCTTGCTGGCCCTCTACCAGCAAGAGCCCAGCCCTCACAACGTCTCCTTGGCATTTCCAAGCTACCCCGGGTCTTGGGTGAGCATCGGGTGAGCGGTCGCCATTATTGAATTGTAAATTGTGCTTGTTCATTTTGGTCCAAGGGTGTGTCACATCAAATTGGTATCAGAGCAAGTCATTGACTTGTCTCTACAAGTCAAGTCCTAGGGCATGCTTGCATTGGAGTCATCATCAATCCGACCCTTGCATTGATCCCCCCGATCATCATGGCCCCTCTCCCAATCATATCCCATGCATGCTTACCTAATGGAGAGCCCGTAGAAATTGATTTCATTGACTTAGAATCTGAAAATTGGGTGTCCCCCGATATCATTACCTCTCTTTGTAGGACCGGACAAATTGTGCACAATGGAGATCAAGTCTTTATTGAATTCCATAAATGGTTCGGGAAGACTAAGTATTTGAATGGAGCTTGGTGTCAAGAGGGAACATTGGCGGTCCATGTATAATCCTAGGAAAGAAATGGTTAGATGAAAGGAATGCCGACATTGACCCAACACGTCGGACTTGCCTAGTGCATCCGCCACACCTTTCGGGAACCTTTAAATTCAACAACCTTGTATTCTCCCACCCGCGAGAATCCCGCCCTTGTTCACCACCCCGGGTGCACCATACTCTGGCCATCATCACCCCACCATCAAAGAACCTTCCCACTCCATTAGTTTTGGAAGAAGTAGTCCACCCACTTTGCCACATGAAGACAAATACCCCTCGGGAACCTATCCCCTCCATGGAGAGCACCCATGTCCCAATTGAAGAGGAAGCCTCGCATGAGGATCTTCACCCTACACCACCCCCTCTAGATAGGGCCGAATTCATCTTAGAAGAGTCCCTTGTTAGGTAGCTAAGGAAGAGCTTGATTAGAGAAATCATGACCCATACCTACCTACCCTTTAAGCAAGACCACCATCTAGTGCCCATCCACACTCCTCACACAACAATCCAATCCTACTACGAAGTAGAGGGTTTTGATGATCTCATTAAAGGTCTAGAATGGCAGCTAGAGTTGACTTGCTTGTTGACCTTAGGGACGGCCCACCCAACAAACCTTAGTCTCATCCACCCTTGTGATGGGTCTATCACCTCGGTCTGCACCATTGGTTGCTACACTAGCAACCTTCTTTTCCTTCTCCCTATGGTGGAAGAACCCATCTCGGTCCACTCCCCTACCATTGAGATCCCAAGTGCTTTGGTCGGCCAACCCACTAACGACCATGGCCCAATTATCTTGGAGGAGGATGACCCATATTTTTGGGGCTTTGAGGATGTGGAGTTTCTCTCTCTAGGTAACCATTTCCACGATCCCTTTGACCCCTTCCTATACCCATGTGGCCCAACCATCTTACCCACCACCCACCCTTTCCTACCCTCACCCACCATATTGGGCCAAACCCACCTCATCCATGACCCGGGTTACACCTTGAGAGCCATGACCTTGGGCCACATATCCCTAGATAATAAGGTTGTGCCCCACCCCATGATGACCACCTTCTTAGATCCATTCGATCATTTCCAATGGGAGTTCAAAGGTTGTCCCACACCTATACACATGGAAGTCACTTTTGGGAAAAGTATGCATGTGTCTAGGCTTTCCACACCCCTTGGCATGAACACTATGTTGGGTCCATTCATTCATATCACCCACATGTCAAGTAGAAAGCATGAGTGGTCCAAATTCGGATGTAGTGGTCCACCTTCACTCATCATGAGTCGTAGGCATGATAGGAGTATTCATGGATGTCCGGATCCCCATTTGTCACCCCCATGCATGACCGAATAACCTTTGGATGTCCCGGTCCTCCCCATTCCATCAAAGTCTTCTTGGCGTCAAAGCATGATTGGTCTACGTTTGGTTGCCCAGGTCCACCCATCACCCCTAGAATGTCAACATGCATAAAATTGCATGAAAGCCTTTGCAAGCACATAAGCAAGGAAAATGAGATCTATAAGAGGCAGGCTGACTCCCTTCGGCGTCACCAAGAATTCCACGTGGGTGACTTTGTGATGGTGAGGAAGGAGAGGCTCTCCCCGGGAGTCATCTCCAAATTGAGGCCACGTGGGGCTGGTCCCTTCCAGGTCCTGAGGTGCATTGGCACTAATGCCTATGAGTTAGATCTCCCCGAGGAGTATGGAGTGAGTCCCACATTCAATGTAGCCGGCCTAGTGCCATATAAGGGACCCACGGTGGTACCCAGTGAGGATATTGAGCCTATTCCCTCCGTTGAGAGAGCACCCACCCGTGAGGAGAGACCACCAGCCAAGAGAGCCCAGCGTGAGCGCATTGAACGAATATTGGATGAACAGGTCACTACCACCAGGAGCAAGGTATACGAGCGCTATCTCAGCAGGTGGATGGATCGGTCTCGTTCGGAAGACTTGTGGGCAGTACCACTTCTACACCCTCCAAGGAGGGAAGGACACTTACTCGACGGAGTCGAGTTCTCCGCACCCCGGGAGTATGATGGGGACATCACCTCCCATGCCCACGTTCACAGCTCGTCTCCTCGCCCCAGTTGCATCCGGCATGGTCTAGTTATTTAATTTTGAGTCCTATGTAATTTTTATTTGAGTCATTTGATGTATTTTTCCTTTTATTTGAGTCATGTACCAAGGTTAATGAGTCATCTACCTAGGTTAAGTGCCATTAGTTTGTTTAGAATGGTTATTGGGCCCAATTCTTTGGGCTAGGGCCCAGGGGCGCCCCTACCCCCTTGGTCTATGGTCATTGTAGTAAGAGTCAGGGACTTTTGTAGAAATGTGGGTTGCCTATATATAGGACCCCATTTCCTCCATTTGAACTAATGAATCAATGAATGAAAATTACCATTTGAGAGTTCAAATTTCCTATTGGAGAGATTCCATTAGTTAGGTGAGAAACCCTTGGGAGTGATTCCCACCTATCCCCCCCCTCTCTCTCTACCTCTCTCTCTCTCTAATAAGTCATTTTCTCTCTCCTCCACTTTCTCTCTCTAAAACCTGTGCCCCTTTCTCTCTCCTCCCCTCCCAACCACCTTTCTCTCTCTTCCCTCCCTCCAATAACTCATCCCCAACTCCCCACCAACCCACCTTAACTCCACCCCAGCCCCCAGGGAGATTCCACCACTCCCCACTCCACCCCCTAACCACCAACCACCCACTCCCCTTCCCCAAGCACCCTCTCATCTCCCAAGGGAGAATTCCCACTCCCCAAGCCCCCTTTTACCTTCCCCACACACCTCTTCCCATCCCCCAAGACTAAAATTTAATCCCACCCTTAAACCCATTTTCAAATACCCTTTCCCTCTCACCCACCTTACCAAATTAGTAGCTCCTCCTCCCACCACCTGTTAGACCCCCTTCCAGACCCTATTCCCTCCTAGACCCCCTCACAGCCCGGGCTTTCCCCACACTCATCCACCCCCATTTCCCCACCCATATACCCCATTCCCCCCCGTCATCTTCAACCTACAGTTCCCAATTGCAGATCTGCAGAAGAGTAGCAGCTTGCAGAGGCGACCACGGTTTCCTCCAGATGTTTCTGAAGGATCAAGAGCCATCGTTGGAAGCGTCTCCCAGTCCTCTTCGCAACGGCGGTGGTCCCATCCCGTTCTGAGTTTGTGATCGCCCAGGGGAGTCATTCTTCCATGACCGCGCAAAGCCTCCCTGGCAGGAGACCAGATCCGGAGTGGAAGCCCGACTGCGACGGTCCTGCTTGGAATCTGATCGAGAGTTCTTCTTCAAAAAGCTTCTACTACGAGTCTTATTTCTTCTCCAAAAAGCAGAGCTCAGTTTGGCGTCCGGAACCAGGAGTTATCAATTTGCTCCCTCGGGTGTGCAGTTCTGCTTCCCCACAGTCTGCACCGACCTCCCATCAGAGTTCAGAGTCCATTGGTCTTCTCCGACAACGTTTGGCTTCCTCGCCAAATTTCCTTCGAAGAGGACCCGCCAATGGTTCCAACGGCTCTAGCGGCACCTGATTCTGAGTTCGGGAGCAGTCGTGGCATCCTCTTCTTCCTGCTATTGGAAACCTGAAGCTGTCAGAACCGAGGGTCTGCCACCCTGTTCAAGCCCCTACCCCGACCAGCAGCGGTACCCAAAGAAATCAAAAAAATTCAAGTATCATTCCGATCCAGCTACGAAGAATCTCCAAGTCGTCTTGTCATCAGAAAAATTCTGGAGTGGCCACAGCATTGTGATAACCATCAGTCAATCCTGAAGCACAGACAGCGGACAGAACCGACGTCGGCTTCCTTGTTGATCGCTAGTTCGGTGTCACCCCTCCCCGCTTGGCTGGCTGAAGGCCCCTCCCTGTGTGGAGGTAGTTTTGGATGTAATATTAGTTGACCCCCACCCCTAGATCCCCCTCTTGCTTGGGGTGTAGTGTTGTAACAATTTGAGCAGGTCAAGCTACCCCGGCGCGGCGTGTGGGGAACCCATGCTTCCCCGCTCGCCCACGTCTCCGAGCGGGACCGGTTTCTTCAAACCGGTCGAGTAAGTGCTCCACTCCTAGCTCCATTTAGTGTTTGTTCTTTCTAATATTAGTTCATAAACTCCGCTGGCCGTGAGAGTGAGAGCCCGATCCTTGAGCTCCTTGCTTCAATAGATCACCGTGGGGTGAGGAGTGTAACCCGTGCCTTGGCACCTCGTCGGCTCCCTTGAATTGGGCTGCCATTACCCTTGGGAATTAACCTAGGCCTTGCTGGCCCTCTACCAGCAAGGGCCCAGCCCTCACAACCTCTCCTTGGCATTTCCAAGCTACCCCGGGTCTTGGGTGAGCATCAGGTGAGCGGTCGCCATTATCGGTCCGTTTGAATTGCAAATTGTGCTTGTTCATTTTAGTCCAAGGGTGTGTCACATCAGATTCTCTCATTGGTTGTGGATTGTGTCCCCTGATGAGGTTGCCTCCTTTTACCCTGGCTTTTACCTTAGTTTAATTCCTCCAGATCGGTGTCGCTTTTAGTCTGACTATTCCTTGTGGATGATTTAGAGTTTTCAGGAATATTCCTATCACTCGTTGGCAAGGAAACGGGTGTCGTTGTACCTTAACGCCCGCTTTTCGGTCCGCTCCGCTTCGTTTCCGCTTCATCTCCATGTTCCATTTCGCTTTCGCTTCACCTCCGCTCGCTCCCCTGCAAAGAGGACGTTAAGGAGGGACATCTGTTGACACCCATTTTTTACCTATGACTTGAGTCACTCCTCTTACCACCATTTATTGATGCCTCGAGTTGTCCATTACTCATTGGGCTATTTCTAGGCAGCTTATTGGGCCTATTTTATGGGTGCCTCCCTCCCTGACTCGGTCCACTTCAATTAAGGGCTCAATGGGCCTTGATTTTCCTTGATTTATCAAATTTTATCAATTTTGAAGCGTCCAGCCTTGC
Source organism: Amorphophallus konjac (assembly GCA_022559845.1). Classification (NCBI taxonomy): domain Eukaryota; kingdom Viridiplantae; phylum Streptophyta; class Magnoliopsida; order Alismatales; family Araceae; genus Amorphophallus; species Amorphophallus konjac. The sequence continues at coordinate 225,188,109 of CM040119.1, forward strand.
GCAGTCTATCGCTTGGCCGTTCAGTCAGTGAGCGGTTGGCACTGAACCGTTCATCTATTAATTGGATATTTAGGTGATTTTTTTGAATTTCCACCGACAAGCTGATAAACGGTCTTTGTTTAGCCGTCCAATGTCATGGTACGGTATTCACACGACCGTCCAGTTCCCAGAGTCCCCAAGTTGTTAGTTTTTAGATAATTATCTATTTATCTAATCCTTTTGGATTTATCACCGACAGGCTATGAACGGTTCTTGTTGAGCCGCTCTATGAAGAGAGTGGTCTAGAAGTAGACCGTTCAATCCATGAGAGTCCAACGGCGAAAAGGTCGGTCAGTTCGATGGATATTTAGATTATTTTCTTATTTATTGAATTTCCACCGACAGCATTGGACGGTCTGGTATCAGGCCGTGCAATAGTCTGGGCGGTCTATCGCATGACCGCGCAATGATCCGATCTCTGAAGGGTTTAAGGGTTTTTCTCTCTCCATCCATGGTTTTATCCTCAAGTTGTTCCACCCATTTCTCCGCAGATACTCCACCAAATGGGGTGCCATTTGAACTGGTTGGAAGATAATCCATTTATCTACGGGTTTTATGGTTATATCTCGAGCTGATTTCCATTAAAAACCCTAGTTTCGGGGCTGACTTTTTAGGCTCTATAAATAGACCCTAAGGACCAAGCTTTGAAAGGGGGGAGATCTTAAAGTCAAGGTGAAGCCCTGCCAAACTTTTAAGCGACCTACAGTCAAGGAGGGAGGCCTTCTACGTCCACTCAGGCCTCCGGTTCAGAGAATATTCATTTTTTTTTGAGTCTTCATTTGATAGTCCCGTTGTCCCTTTTGTCATTGCATGCTTCACTTCTTTGTTCTCTCTTTCCACGTTTTCACTGCTTGCACTTCATTCACACACCCTCCTATTATTTTCCACCCCCTAGGGGTTTAAAAGCTCCCAGGTATCCCCCATTCCACTTTATTATGGCTATTGTCTTTCTTTCTTATAGTTACTACACTTCGCAATTCTGATCTTGGGTTTTCTCTTATGTTCTCTACGTTGTTTTGCAGGTCAGCTGCATACTAGCACGAGGCCCATCCCCTCTGGCCGACCGGAAGGGGTGGAGGTCTAGATCTCACGACTTGAAGCTTGGTGGTATTGAACGGCTTCCTCCTGTCCGTGCGAAGGATTGAGCGGCTTGTTCCTATCCGTTCAGCCTCTTCCCGCGGTTGGCCCTGAACCGCTCTGTCGTCGAGCTATTCTTCGTCTCGCGTTCCTTCAGCACTGGTAAGCGATTTGTCGAGCGACCGTTCGGCTCATAGGGTGGTTCTTCCAGAGCCGTTTACTTCTGCAGTGCTATCCACAGGCGAGTGTTTCCTTTTTCCAAGGTACGGGTGTATTTTTTTTACATTTCGGAACCTTGGTGGCAATCACGATCATACTTGCGTCCTTCCACCCATTTGTTTGCAGTTTGTTATTTTTTATATTGACATAGTTGAGGGATTGGAAGGATACAAAAGGGTAGGAAAAACATGTCAACACCCATGCTGAAATTTCCCACATTCGAGGCGAGAGAAAAGTCTAGGAGAGAATGATGAGAGAGAACCAGTTCAGAAAAAGGAGAGCCTGAGTGATCATCTGTCTTTGAGTCTGAGAGTCTGCTTCTACGGAAGCTACATTGTCATTATTTTTGGGCGTATTTTCCTTCTTCGTTTATTTTCCATCTTCGATCTTTTTGCCTGTTTGAATTCTATCTTGTTACCCTCTAAGTTTGCTTGGAAGAAGGGAGAGGTACTCCTGTTTCCCTCCATCATCGTTGGAGGAAGAGAGGAACGATCCTCTGGTTCGTGAGTTGCTGGGAGCAATTCACGGGGTTCCCTTTACTGATTGCGAAGGAAGGGAGGTTGAACCTCCAGTGACACTTATGGTCTTCAGAAGTGTGAGGAGAGTGTTCCTCGGGGCAAGCTGTCAGGCAGCGGTGTTAGCAGACTGAGTCTGCGGCTCTTAATTGCCTAGTGTAAGGAAGCCTTACTCTGGTGGAGTAAGGGGTGGATGTAGATTGTAGATAGGAATCGAACCACCTTAAAAACTCTATGTTCCATCTGTGTGGTTTGCTTGGCTGTTCTCTCGATTTGGCTCTAGCACGTAAGCTGTTCGATTATTGTTTCATCTTAACTATCTCTCTCAATAAGCTTCTGTCTATCTGTCTGCTCCATGGCCAGACTAGGAAAGTTTTCCTACTGCGACTCAGATTACATCATTTGGTTTTCAAATTCATTGAATTGGACACGATCTATTCATCCCCCCTTCTAGCTCACGTTCTTTGTGTGTTATCATAACCGCTACTCATCCGAGCCCAATCTTGGCTCGGGAGTAGGAGGGGGACAAGTGGACAGGGGGAAAATCTACAGCCCAAGAGCACGGACCAACTAAGTCCAATCTGACCAAACTAGGCCCAGCTCTACAAAGTGACAGCCCCATTCTGGGCCCACTTACTTTAAACCCAAAATTTACTTGGATCAGCACTTCCTAGGCGACCCTCTGGTCTGGAAGTCTGAGCGACAGATCGGTTACGAAGGCCTCTGTTGGGACCCAGCACGGGCCATCCAAGGCATGCCCCATCACTCGAGAGAGAGCTCCGAGCAGGCGTCTTGAGCCCGGACCGACTGTTGGAAGCTTATCTGAGCATCCGTTACGCACCCAACAGGAGTGGGGAACTCCAAGGGATAAGGGAGAGCAAGAGTCCTTATGCCATACAGAGCCCACTACAAGGACGTAACTTCCTCGAAATTTCCTCAGGTATCCCGAACTCTTACGTTAAATGGATTGCTATATAAATCCCAAGGAGAACCTCCGAAAAGGTAAGCAAGCATCATGAGAGAAAACCACCACACCTCTTGGTGGAGAATAATCTCACGCCCTTTCTTTCTCCTACCACCTCTCTCCATATCCGTGCTCTATCACATTTGATGACTTAGGCATCAGAGGGTTTTCCCTTGGGTTCCATCCCTGGGCACCTCTAACATGTTTTCCCTCTTGCAGATAATACATACGTTGTGACCGTGACCAAAGATTCCTCCAGAATCTTACGGCTCAGGAGCAGCGCGAGATTACGCCTCTTCATCCCCATTGTCATCTTCCCTGCAAGGCTTGTCATTATTAGATTCATCATTGAATTCATCAAAGGTAACATGGGGTGATTCTTTCACAACTTGACTCTTGATATTAAAAATTCTATAAGCCCTAGATCGATCAGAGTAACCAAGAAATATACCTTCATCGCTCTTGGGCTCAAACTTATCCAATTCTCTTTTATCATTGTTATGAATGAAGCATTTGGATCCGAACACTTTTATGTGTGAGAGAGAAGACTTTTTACCTTTGAGTAACTCATAAAGAGTCTTTTTGGTGAATGACCTTACCATGGAGCGGTTGGTGATGTAACATGTTGTATTTACTACTTCGGCCCAATATCTCCTTGGGAGTTGTCTTTCAGCAAGCATTATTCTTGCCATCTCTATGAGTGTTTGGTTTCTCCTCTCAACTACCCCGTTTTGTTCAGGGGTCCTTGGTGATGAAAACATGTGAGATATACCTTCAGCCCTACAAAAATTGTAGAATTCAACATTATCGAATTCACCACCATGATCTGATTGAATGTTGAAAATTTTGAACTCACCATCTTGCTTTATCTTCATGTAGAGTGCTTGAAACTCACCAAAAGCATCATTCTTGTGTGCAAGATAGAACACCGATGTGAACCTTGAAAAATCATCCACTAGCACATAGCCATATCTTCTACCACTTAAGCTAGCAGTTCTTGTTGGCCCAAACAAGTCCATGTGAATTAGTTCAAGTGATTTAGATGATAAATTTTCAATTCTGGTTTTGAATGATTTTCTTGTTTGTTTCCCTAAGGTGCATGCATCACAAATTTTATTATCTTGCTTAAAGGAGAGCTCAGGCTGTCCTCTCACCATTGAATATTTCAAAAGTTTATGCAAGACATTGTAACTAACATGTCCTAGCCTACGATGTCATAACCATGCAAGTTCAGACTTTGGTGCAGTAAGACATGGGTTTAAATGGGTTGGATCATCTAAGTCAATCATATATACATTGTTGACTCTCTTACCAGAAAACTTGATTATATCAGATTTAGGTTCCAAAATTTTACATTCATGGGAGTCAAACACTACTCTATGTCCTTTATCACACAATTGACTTATACTCAACAGATTGTATTCTAAACCATCAACCAATAAAACATTCTCAATTGAACTGGAGGGATGCTTACCTACTTTACCTGAACCAATGATTTTTCCTTTATTATTCCCTCCAAAGGTGACATGGCCAGCTTCTTTTTCCACCAAAAGATAGAATTTTGTTCTGTCTCACGTCATATGTCTTGAACATCCGCTATCAAAACACCACCTATTGTGTATGGCTGCAAGACATTCCTGCAAGATAAATTAAGTAACAATCTTTGGAGCCCACACTCGATTAGGTCCCAGCAAACCATTCATCTCAGCAAGGCATGATACCATAGACTTGGGAATCCAAATTTTACTTTCATACTTGGTTTCCTTGCTTGAAGGAGGATTCTGGTTCTTGTTTTCCATTTTCACATTGGCTCTTTGTTTCAGAGTGCTTTTAGCCTTTGATTTGTGGTGAAGGTTAGAAAATGGTTGGTTGTGGTTTTAATAACTTGTTCTTGATTCATAAAAGGAGTTGTAGCTCATAGGAGAATAAGTGTGATCAGGTCTGTGTGTGTATGAATCATGATTGCCCCAAAAGTATGAAGATGTCGACCTGTGAGAGTGTGGGTGTCGACCTGTCCCCTATTTTGCCCATTTATAACGGTTTTTGTTTGGCTGTAGTGTTGACCTCCTGTGACTTAGGTGTCGACCTCTCACCTATTCTACCCATTTATAAGGGTTTCTATTTGGTGGGAGTGTCGACCTCCTGTAACCTGAGTGTCGACCTGTTGGGACATTTCTAGCGGTCTGACTGGGTGATGACCAGGAAGGTGTCGACCTTGGCCGAGGATGGAGTTGACCTGTGCTGTCCTTCAGACCTTTTCTACTCTGAGTGTGTGCAGACTTGGGCCAAGGAGAGTGTCAACCCTTCTGAAATTTTTGTGCATTCTGTTATGGATTCCAGGCTGATTCTTTAGGGGTTCTTCAATTTTTTCTTTTCCTTTACTGTTTGATTTTTCTTGGCTTTGGATAGGTTTTGAGGTTGAGGTAGATGCATTTGAAGATGAAACAAAGGTTATAGTTTTCATGCCAATCTCCTTCTTTTTGGTGGGATTGTATCCCAGCCCTTCTTTGTTAAAGTTCATTTTTGTTCCTAGCAAGGGATCTAGGTTCTCTTTTCCATCCACAAACTTCTCCAGTTGACTTTGCTTATCCTTCAGTTCTTTTTGGAGTATTTCAACACTTTCTTGCAGTTTGATGTTGACTTCCTTGACGGCTTCATATTTTTCATTTGTTATTTTGTTGTCACTTTGAAGTTTTTGCATCTTTTATTTTGCATCATCAATCTCATCTCTTAAGCTCTCATTTTCAATTTCTAGATCTTTCAATTCGCTCCTTCCATATTCCAGATTTTAAACTAATTTCTTCAGATCAAGGATTTCAGATTCCAATGCAACATTCTTTTCACTTAAAGGATGATCATGCACAACAGTATTGATTTTTTTTAAAGCTTTATTCTCCTTTTTGTACATATCATATTTATCCATCAACTCATAGTAAGCTTCTTCCCAATCACTAGTTGAAAAATGATCAAAGGGAGATTGTAGCTCTGATTCTTCATCTCCCTTAGACATGAGGCAGAAATTTTCCTTTTCCCCTTCCGTGAAGCTTGTTTCATCATCATCTTCTTCTTTATCACTCCAAGTAGATACGATAGCCTTGTTCTTCTTTCCTTTCCATTTGGGTGATGATCTCTTCACTTCGTCAGGGCATTCATATTTTACATGCCCAGGCTTCCTGCAAGAATAGCATACAATCTTATCAGATTTCTTTACATTTTCATATTTTGATCTGAATGATTTCCTTACATGGGGCCTCCCTTTTCTGAGGCCCTTTACCTTCATTTCTTAGAAATTTTCTGAACTTCTAGGTGAGCATAGCTACTTCATCCTCATCTTCATTGCTAGTGGATGACTCACCTTCCTCGGATGTTCCTCGATTGCTCAGTCCAACTTTCAGTGCTAGAGGCTTTTTCTTGCTTACCTCTACTTCCTTGTTCTTGCGATTTATCTCATAGGTCATGAGGGATCTTATGAGTTCTTCTACCTTGGTGGTTGACAAATCTCTGGATTCTTCAACCACAAGGGCTTTGGCATGCCAAGCTGAAGTTAGTGATCGAAGAATTTTTCTTACTATTTTCTGCTCAGAATAACTCTTTCCTAAACCAATTAGACTATTAGTGAGCTGAGTTAAACGAGCGTACATATCTGAAATGGATTCATCAGGCTTCATTTTAAACATTTCATATTCTGAAATCAACATGTTAGCTTTGGTCTCACGTACCTGAGATGTGCCTTTGTATATTACCTCTAGATGGTCCCACATCTCTTTAGCTGTAGTGCATGTTGATACTCTTGAGAACTCCACAGGATGGACAGAACACTGCATTATGTGCTTAGCACTCCAGTTGACTGTGGATCTGTAACGCCCCAAAATTTTCAAGAAATTTTTCAGGATTAAAATATAATTATTAGGTATTTTTAACTGGCTTAATAGATAATTAGGGAGAATTAAGGATTTATTTAATCTGTTTAAAGGCCCTATATTTACCAAAGGGTTAAGCCCAACTCAACTAGGCCCAAAGACCCAAATTCAAGACTTTTAGACCCAAGCCCATTAATAGAAACGTAATTTAGGTAATTTACGTGTCACGCCCTGAGATTATGCAACAGAAACAATCGGGAACGTGAACAGTTGGCTAGGACACCTCAAGTGAGTAATAAAACCAGAGCGCTAACACATTCACACATAAGAAATGAATGCACAATATTTGGACAAAAATGTAACTTTTATTGATAATGATAATCTTTTTTTCACAATTACTTTATTTTATTAAATAAAAACAATAGTTCTTACACATCACCGGGCATACACCTGAAAAATAGAAGGCTAACGAAAGCCACCCAACCAAAAGAAACAAAGGGGAAATCAGCAGCAACCAGACACATCATCTTGGGCGTAGAATTCTAATAGAAGGCAGGCTTGCGGCATCAACCACAACAGCCCCTCTAGCTCGCCAAGGTAGCTGGCGCAAAGAGAAGAACTCTGATGATGGGGACATCATCAGCAGCTCTAGTTCCCACTACTCGCCACATCACCCCGGCAGCAATCGGCATGATTTTACGGCTTATTTCTCAAGTAGTATCATGTATTTTCCACTTTATTTGAGTCTTATTACTGTAATTTTCTTTATTTGAGTCAGTTGAGTAAGTTATTAGGTCAATTAGATAGCATGTTAGGCTTAATGGGCCCAATTGTAAGGGCTAGCCCAGGGGCGCCCCCTTTTGGACAGCTTTGGTCATTATGTGTTAAGTCAAGGGTATTATGGTCATGTAAAGAGTTGAGCTCCTATAAATAGGACCCAACTCTCTCATTTGAAGGTAATGAGAATTTGCATATTTTGAATCTCCACAAAATTTGAGTGTTTTAGGTGTAAAGCCTAAGGTTAGGGTGAGAAGCCCTCTCCTCCCTCCCTTCTCTCTCCAAAGGGGGCGAACCCCATTCTCTTTCTTCCCCCTCCCCAAATTCGAAATGCATCCTCTCTCCTCCCTCCTCCACCTCATCTCTACCTCAACCACCCTTCTCTTGCCACATCACCACCCCTTGCCACATCACTAGCCACATCACCATTGCCTCCTCAAGTCCCTCCCCCTCTCATTACTTCCCTATTAATCACCCACAATCCCCAAGAGTCACCTCCCTCTCCCAAGGAAGACCACCACTCCCCAAGCACCCTTCCCTCTCCACAACACACCCTTTCCCCTCCCCAAGACCCACATTAATCCCGCCATTAACCAAAAAAAAAAATTCAAACCCCCTTTCCCTCCCACCTTACCAACCTGCCCCCCTCTCTCTCTCCCTCTCTACCCAAGGTCGCAGACCTCTCCCCTCCACCTGCTAGCTGCGTCCCAACCCCTCTCCCAGCCCCTCCACCATCCCATTCCACTCCCCAGCCAATCCCTACAGCCATCCCACCACCATTCCTTGTTGTACCTTCGCCCATCCCCACCCCTTTCTTTACCTTTTACCATTCAGCTCAGGCCAGTTCGCAAGCAGTATTGAAGGCTCTGGTTGGAGAGTCTGCCCCACCACCACCTCGATGTTCCAGAAGGCAAGCCATATATTTCTAGAAAGCCCATCAAGTCAGCTTCGCAGACGAGGCAATTCCACCTCAATACAAGTTCGGAGCTGTCCAGAAGGGTCGTTCTTGTCAGACTGCACTTCTGGCATCCGGGTGGAAATCAGAACCCTAGTGTAGAAGCTCCTGCGGCCACTTCCCTGTTCTCCTTGGTGCACCAGTTGTCTGGGACGAGATACTACCAGTCCTCTGTCCAACGCAGCAAGCAGAGCACTATTCGGTGTTCGGAGTTCCCCGTTCTAGTGGACTTCCCCCGAGTGCACAGGTTAGTCCTACCAGGGCCTGACCAGACCCCCTCTCACACAACTAGCTCTATCTCCTGCTCCGACCTCCCCTGGTGGCCTCCCTGGTTGCTGTTCGAAGAGGGCTGCCCCACGGTCGTGTCGATACCAGCCACGCCACCATCGAAATTCAGAGGTGCCCGGAGCAAGGTGATCTTCTGGAGCCTTCGGATCTCAGACAGTCAAAGCCGAAACAGTCTACCCCGACCCTTGAAGCTGCACCAACTACCCACAGTCTCCGACTGGCCCACAAATTTAGCTGAGCTCTCCTGGGCCAGTCTGGAGAAGTTTGGCGCTGGTCCCACTAGCAACGGAAATTGGAAGAGTTCGCAGCAACATCATCTTCGACCTTCTGTCCTACTGTCCCAGTGCGGACAGAACCGGCGTGGTTTGGAATGTTGACTTTGCAGCGGTCCCTCCTCAGCTCAGAAGTGGACTCGGACGTGCCTCCTCACTGCTACCACGCCCCTTGACATTCGTCTATTGGCCCTGCTACTTTTGGCACTCAGAGGTGATCACATCAGCTCCAAATCCAGCTCGCTGCCCCGGCAATCAGAATTATCGGCCGAAGTTTACTTAGCTTAAATTTTCCCCACCCCACCCGGCCGGCTTAAATCCCCTCCCTGTGGGAGGTAGTGTTTGTTTATAACCCCATATTTCTCCACCCCTAGTCCAACCCTCCTGTGTGAGGAGTAGTGAATGTAATTCTTTAGCAGGGTGAAGCTTCATCGATGCAGTGTGCGGGGAACCCACACTTCCCCGCTCGCCCACGTCTCCGACTCGGGATCGGTGTCTTAACGCCGATCAGGTATATGCTGAACCCTCCCTGGATATTTGTGATCAGCTAGTATCATTTCTAAGTTCAGCTGGCAAGAAAGAGAGTGCCCGGCCCCGTGACTTCCCGATCACGAGCGGTCACCGAGGTTTGAGTAAAGAGAGAACCCTGTGCCCTCAAGGCGCGAAGTCCGCCCCGCTGATGTGGGTGTTCCAATCCTAGGGAAGGAAACACATTAGGCTAAGCCACCACCCCATCCAGCAGGGTTTAGACCTTCGAACCCACCCTACCATCACTTAGTCACCACAGGAAAAGGTTGTGCTGCGATATCGGTCCGCCAACATCGAGTCCGCCAATTTGTAAGTGTGCTTGAGGGTCTAGGTCCGAGGCTCCCCTGGTCAGTCCCTTTGCATCCGTAGGTCGTGTCACGTCAATTGGTATCAGAGCAAGTTTTAGAGTTGTCTCCACTTAATCTAGTCCTAGGGAAATTGTATCGGTGTCATCCCCTTCCCCAGCCAAAACCATGTACTGTACCAATCAACCCGATGACTATCTCTTCATCGGAACAGAGTTACCGCATTTCGATGGGTCCCACAACCCTCACACATATAGAAAGTGGGAGACCTCCATGGATAGATACTTCCACCACTACTACATGTCCGAGGAAAGGAAGGTGCGCATCGCCAAGGAGACCCTTGGTCCCCTCGGCAAGACAGAATGGAGAAACCTTGAGGGTTTAAGGAGAGTTAGGAGGCAAGATCCCATTCGCACATGGGAAGGCATGAAGACCGAGCTTAGAACAGTCTATGCACCCCGACCCTCCCCTAGTGTATACCAAATAGTACAAGATCTTGGAGGATTGCTAGACTTACTTCCCCTCGGCCATCCGACCCAGAAGTCTTGGTCCCACAAGCCAACTTAGCCCCTCCCATGAAGGGTTCCTCACCTAGACCAAGTAGGGTCCATGCCCCACTCCCTTCCACTCCAATAACTACCATCTCTAGCCTCACCCTTTCTTGGAAAGGAAAGAGCCCCATAGGGATAGAAATGAGTGGATCCACCTCGAGTGATGCCAACAAGAAAGAATGTTATAGGTATCACGAGTTGGGACACATGGCTAGTCAATGTCCCACCAAGGAGCAACCTACCATGCCCTTGGAGAGTAAAACATCCCCACCCCAAAGGGATGAGAGTGTGATTGAAGTGCATGAGGCCTCCCCCGACTGGGAAGAAGAATACGAGTCACAATATCATGAGTCAGGCCAGGAAATCCCCATCCCACTCGTTGACCTACAGTTAGGTGTAGCTAGGTGTCTCCACCTCCAAACCTGAGAAAAGGATTGGCCTAGAATCCCGACTCTCTCCACCTTGGCCAAAGAAAGTGAAATAACCTTAGAGGAATCCCTAGCCCATTTGTTAAAGAAATGTCCAAACTTGGAAAGCCCAAGCCCACTCTACCTACCTCTGGTGCGACACCTCCCCATAGTGCCCTTCATCTCCTGTCACACAATATTCCAAACTGGCTATGAGATAGAGACTTTTGATGATCTTATCAAGGGCCTCAGATGGCAACTTGAGCTGACTAGCATGTTGGCTCTAGGAACCGACCAACCACAGATGCTAGGCCTCATTCACTTATGTGTCAGGTCCATCACCTCAGTCTATGTTGTGAGTTGCTACACTAGTTGTCACGCCCAGAGCGCGGAAGATATCCGGATGTGTGACGCGTCTATATAGATCGTGTCATTCACGTAAAATCAGAGTGCGCATAGTACTCGGTAATTTATTGCTAACTCAAAGTTTAACATAATACCATAGTCCAAGATGAAATTTCTCTACTAAACCGAATGGCAATATCCCAGAATCATTCATAAGGCTACAAGTTTAATAAGTTCCATCTAACTAGATCATAACAGACTCAATTAGATTATACAAGCCTTTAATAATAACTGGAAATACAAAGTAGGACACAAGACTAGCTGACGGTACACCACTCTAGCACTCATCACTCGATATCACTCCCATCCGGGTGGTGGTCGCTATCCAAGTTTCCTGAAAAATGTTAGGGAGCAACTAGATGAGCGAATCGCTCAGTAGGATTAATATCTCAAGTTCTAACAATCTTTAAGTTAATTACAAGTTTATGCGGTATAATGATGCATGTTGGACCAAGCAAGAATATCAAGAATTATATCAAGAGAGTATCACGTGAGTATCAATAAGATGTCTCAATATGGAACTAGCAAGTAATTGCACAAATCTTTCCAAGAAGATAAAGATCAATATTCAAGCAAGTGATTTTAAGCTCATGTAATACAAGTAGTGTAATGGAATTGGCTATTTCATTCATTTCATTCAAGCAAGTAATCGCCCTTTCTCGGGCCAAGCAATTCATTTCAAGCAAGTCAAGTATGTCACGAGAGAGTGAGTGGGAATGTCTCAAGTCAAGCAAGCAAGTACTTTGGTGCAATGCCAAACACCATGGTCAATAAACTCTCATGGGCACAAGTACCTTCGGGTGCTCCTCCCAGGACCAGACCGGGCCCTTATTTGTATGCGTAGCATTTTAAGTATACTTTTTGACATCCACTCTCATTTATATAGCCAATATAGAATTTCAAGCAGTTTACACATTGTAGGAATATCATGTAGATTTTTCAGGAATAGAGTTCAAGGACATATCACATGTAAATGATCCACTTGAAATGCATGGCACATTGACAAATCAGGGTTAAGGAGATGGCCCGCGATCATTAGGTAAAGGCTGGACAGTCTTGGGATGGGTCGACCCCATGGGTCAACCCCTGGCTCTTTGAATTGGGATGGGTCGACCCCTGGCTCTTTTAATGTTAATTTAAGTTGAGTTTCATTGGACTGAACTTGTGTTCATGTAAGTTTGATTGGGTCAGTGTATTACATTAAGGTCGGTGCATTGCATTAAGGTCGGTGCATGTTTGTGTTTTACTGGCTAAGGTCGATGCTAGTTGTGTATGCCAGCATCTAAGGTCGGTGCATGTTTGTCTTATGCATATATATATGAGGTCGATGCACCCATTAGTTCTATGTTATAGGCCGGTGCACATGCCTTCAAGGTCTGTGCACATTCGTGCATATACAAGGTAGGTCAGTGCATGTTCTAGGTCAGTGCACATTCGTGCATATACAAGGTACGTGCACATAAGGTCGGTGCACATTATGGTCTGAACAGCATAGTTGCAGGGTTGGTGAAGGTTTCATGCGCATGAGTCTCCAAATCGGTGCATGTTTGGTTCTGCACAGACTAAGGTCGGTGTAGGTTTGGTTTTTGCGTTGACTAGGTCGGTGCATGTTTGGCCCTCGCACAAGGTAGGTCGGTGTAGGTTTCTGTTGTAATGCACGCTATATAGGTCAGTGCAGGTTTGCTGCAAGGTCGGTGCAAGTTTGCCCCTTTCGCAGATCAAGGTCGGTGCATATAAGGTCGGTGTAAGTTTTCTTAGCATAGGTGTAGGTCTCAATGCAAGGTCAGTGCATGTTGCCCCTCTTGAGCAGATCAGGGTCGGTGCATCTTTTCTGCCTTACGCATATACCAATATGTGCACATGTGCCTTGTGCCATACAAGGTCGTTGCACATTCTGATATGCGCACACGTGAAGGTCGGTGCACCTTTTGGCCCTTGCATGCTACAGGGTCGGTGGAGGTTTTGTGCACATGGTTCTCCAAGTCGGTGCATGTTCTAGGTCGGTGCATATCACTATTCATGCAGTCCAGGGTCGATGCTAGTATAGGCCAAATGCATAAGACAAGGTTGATGTAGATCACTATTCATGCAGAGCTCAGGGTCGGTGTAGCTTCTGCTGCGAGCTCAAAGTCAGTGCAAGTCACTATTAGATGCAGGGCTCAAGGTTGGTGCGGCTTTTGCTGCGACCTTAAAGTCGGTGCAAGTCATTGTTGATGCAGGGCTCAAGGTCGGTGCAGCTTTTGCTGCGTGCACGGGTTGGTGCAGCTTTTGATGCGTGCACGGGTCGGTGCAGCTTTGCTGCGTGCACGGGTCGGTGCAGCTTTTGCTGCATGCATGACAGGGTCGGTGCAGCTTTTGCTGCATGCACGACAGGGTCAGTGCAGGTTGTATCATGCGTCGGTGCTAGTCGTGTTCTTACGTAGCTGAGGTCAACGCTAGTTGCATCTTTCACCTAGTAAGGTCAGTGCTAGTAGCATGGTTTGCTTAGTAAGGTCGGTGCTAGTGCTAAGGTGGACGCTAGTGGAGGCCATGGGACAACTAAGGTCAACCCTAGCTAAGACCAAATGTAACTAAGGTCGACTCTAGTTAGCCCGTCAGCAAGGTAAGGTCGGTGCAACCTTTGTCTAGCACTAAACCAGGGTCGATGCATGCATGTTTTTGGCTCTATGCATAATGAAGTATGTGCATGTTTTCACATTTGCAAGGCATGAAGTCTGAGCACCTTCACATGAGGTCGGTGCACATTTTTACAAGTCTAAGCATATGTGGATTTTTAAGTCTAAGCCTATACATGGGTCTGAGCATGTTTTCATATCCAAGCATGCATTAGATCTGGGCATCTTTTCTAAAGTGGCACGCTATAGTCGGTGCATGTTTTAATTGTTGATACTAATTACGTAACTTACTGCTCATGATTTGTATAATATTCACAGAATCAGGAAGTAGAGATATGGCTGGACATGGACAAATAGCAAGATTTGCAAGATCATGCTCATACAATATTTTTAAGATTTAATTTCATAGATATGAATTTTTAAACATGGGGTAATTTACAGGAATTAAAATGGAATAACACAGAGAATGCAGGTGATACGTAACTACCCTATTCATGCATGTCACCCTATTTAACTACTAATTAGGCCAGATCTTGAGAACACCTACCTCTTAGGAGTGATACACGTGGTACAGGTGGTAGGAATAAAAAAATCCAAGCATGCCCTTCCTCGTCTCTGTAGCAGAGCTTCAGAGAATAACTAATAAGAGAAGCACACGTTCTCCACGTTCTCCACGGCAAGGCTCCTGCAGTCGGACGTAGAGTGACGGAAGAAGACGCTCCTTCACGTCTTCAGAAGAAAAAGAGGATGACAGCAGTAGCTCTTGCCTACGCAAAGGGGAGTATAATTATAGTGAAATTTGGTTGCCCATACAAAGCAAATGTTTATTGCCTTGTAGGTCTAGGTAGGAAGCAAGACCCTACAACCTTGCTGTCCTATCCCGAAGATAGTGCCTTGCCAGCAATAAGTTGTCAGGCAAGGACATGTTGCCACAGCAGATCTGCTGCCAGGTCAAAAGAGGTTAGAGTGCTCATTCATTTGTTGGGCATATGGCCAGCAAACGCATGTTGGCTTGTCAGCTGTGGGGTCTGAGGGAGATATATTTTAGTATATCTATAGGTTTATAGTGGGGTGGCCCATATATATATTCATGTGCAGGTGGGCATTAATCCTTGGGCCTTGCATACATATTTATCTCACCCAAAAAGAAAATGGCGGATGCAAGTATCGAACTATGGTTACTCATTTGGGGTAACACATCACTTAACCCACTACTCTAAGAAGTCACCTTGTTAGGTGAATAATCTTTACGTATGATGACTTCAATGGTGGTAAATTTATATAATGGCCCTCATTGGGTGTTCTAACTTCTTATTTAACTTTCCTATAGAAGTTTTTATTCATTTGGGGGAAAAGTCTATATATTATTTTATACGGGGTGCTACACCCTCCCCCACTTAAAAGAATTTTATCCCCAAATTCCATTGCTTATATGGAGACAAGGAGGGTGAGAAATACTTATAGAGTAGAATAATTCTGGAAATGTCCTTCTCATAGACTCCTCGGTTTCCCATGTAGCTTCTTGTTCTAAGCATCGATTAAATTGGATTTTCACCATAGGGATCGTCTTGTTCCTTAGAACTCGGACTTCTCGGTCGAGGATCTTCAATGGCTTCTGCTTATAAGTAAGGTCCTTCTGTATCACCAGGTCAGTATGGTCGATGACGTGGAGAGGATCGTGCACATACTTCTTCAGCATAGAAATATGGAATACATTGTGCACCTCCAATAATTATGGAGGCAAGGCAATGCGGTAAGCAACCTCGCCCACTTTCCCCAATACCTCAAATGGACCAATAAACCAAGGTGTAAGTTTGCCCTTAACACCGAATCTTCTAATACCTCGACCAGGAGATACCTTGAGAAAAATATGGTCTCCGACTTAAAATTCTAGATCTCTTCTTCTATTGTCAGCATATGACTTCTGCCTGGACTGTGCAATCTTTAGTCTTTCCCGAATGAGGTGTATCTTTTCAGTAGAGTCTCTCACCATATCTGGGCCTAGAGTTTACTTTTCACCGACTTCGCCCCAGCATATGGGAGATCGACAACTCATGACATAGAGTGCCTCGAAAGGTGCCATTTGGATACTGGCTTGATAGCTATTATTATATGCGAACTCGGCTAGGGGTAAGTGGTCATGCCAACTACCGCCGAAATCTATAATGCATGCCCTTAACATGTCTTCAACGACTTGATTTGTCATTTCTGTCTGTCCATCTGTCTGGGGATGGAAAGCAGTGCTGAAGTTGAGCTTCGTCCCCAAGGAGTGCTATAGACTCTACCAGAAATGAGAGATGAAACGTGGGTCTCGATCGGATACGATCGACATGGGAACTCCATGCAATCTAACCGTCTCCTTAATATACAAGGCAGTAAGGACATCAACTAACCATCGACTTTTGATAGGGAAGAAATGAGCCGATTTAGTTAGGCGGTCGATAATTACCAAAATTCCATCATGTCCACCTCTAGACTTGGGCAAGCCCATAATAAAATCCATGCCAATGTCTTCTCACTTCCACTTGGGAATATCTAGTGGATGTAGCTTTCCGACGGGTTTCTGATGTTCCGCCTTCACTTGTTGACAGGTCAGACAGCGAGATACGAAATCTGCTACCTCCCTTTTCATATTAGGCCACCAGAAAGTCCTTTTCAAGTCTTGGTACATCTTGGTGGCTCTAGGGTGGATTGTGTACCTCGATCGATGGGCTTCTTCGAGGACCTTCTTCTTTAACTCGGGACAGCCGGGTACACATGTCCTTTCCTGAAATAACAGTCTTCCATCGGGTGCCAGCTTGAAGTCTAGTCTCTCATCCAGCTTGTCCCTTATCTCCACTAGTGCAAGATCTTCCTCTTGTAGCTTTTGAATTTCTGATAGCAAATCCAGATGTAGACTCATATGGGCTAGAGTAATGCACCCGTCTTGTTCATCAGTGCTAATATTGAGTTTAGAGAATTCCTCTAATAATTTCATTCTTGAATCATGCAACTGGCCAATATTACTCTCGGCTTTCGACTGAGGGCATCAGCTACAGAATTTCCCTTACCGGGATGGTACTGTATGGTGAAGTCGAAATCCTTGAGATACTCGAGCCAACGCCTTTGACGCATGTTTAGTTCCTTCTGGGAAAATAGATATTTGAGGCTCTTATGATCGGAGTACACCATGAATTATTCTCCATAGAGGTAGTGATGTGGCAGGACCCCTCGGACCTAGATTTGCAAGCAACCGGACCGAACGGCGATATCTCACAAGCGGGTTCACTCGCGTCGCACGCACCCGGGTCCGTAGGCGGACCGGCGATGATGGTGAGGGTCCTAGGTTGGACCTTGGGGTTCCAAGAGTATGGCTGGCTGGGGATTGACCCCAATGGGCTAGGGATGCCCAATTTCAAGGGCGGCCGGCACGCCGAGGGCGTGGGATGTAGTGTCTCTCTCACAACTCACCCGCGATGGCACTCGATTAGATGGAAAGTTGGAACGAGCCCTCTCTCATTGCCAACGATGCAACTAGAGATAATACTAAGCTAAGCAAAGGTAAGAAACCAGCAGAGGAGAGTGGTCCGAAGCTCACCTGATCGGTGTGAAGACACCGATCCCGGCCGGAGACGAGGGCGAGCGGGCAAGCGTGGGCTACCCGCACGCCGCGCCGACGACGCTTTAGCCGAAGACCTGCTAGTACAAAACTACTCCTCGCGCAGGAGGGTGATCGTGGGGGTGGGGAAAATAGAGGTTACATTCAAACACTACCTCCACGTAGGGAGGGGCGCTAAGTTGGCCAGGCGGGGAAGATAAAATAGCTAAGGAGGTAGCCGATTGACCCCACCGTCGGTTCTGCCCGCCTGTCTACCCGTCTGACAGGTGCTCGCTGTTGACTGCACTGTGATCACTCCTAGACTCAAAAGTGAACAAGACCAACGCCAAAATGTTGGTGACTGACCTGGGAAGAAGCCTGAATTTTTTTGGCACCAGAAGTTATCGATGCTGGCTAGGACAGACGCTAGACCGGCGCTGCTCTGCTCTGCCTTGGACTGAGTTCAGGTTGTTGCAGAAGGTTGGCGACTTCACCACGATCGCTCCTGTGATCCAATCGAGACGGATCAAGATAGTTGTGAGCGTGGTCGAATCCTCTTCGATCAGCAACCAAGATGGGAACCAGAGGAGGTCGGAGTAGGGAGGTGGATCCCGAAGAGTGAGAGGGGGCCTGATCAATCTCTGACAGAACTGACCTGAGCACTTGGGGAAAATAATTTGGAACGGAGAACTCCGAACTCCAAATGAGGTCCCGCTTGCTGTGTTGGACAGAGGACTAGTGGACCTTCTCCCCGGTCAAGTGGCGTGGCAAGGGGAGATGGGTGTGGTCGCAGCAGCTTCTAGAAGACGCTTCTGATTGCAAGCCGGGCTGGTTCTGCGCAGTATGTGAAGAACGGCTCTCCCGGGCAGCTCCGCACTCGGATCGGGGCGGGATCACCTCGCCTACAAAAAAGACTGGAAGAGCTTTCCGGAAATGTAGGATACACCACCAAAAAACTCGCGATGATGAAGAGGAAGCCTTTGCAACTCCGGGGTACTCTGCTGTTGCAGACTGCTACTGGAACTGCAACTTGATGATGGTAAATGGAGTCAGATAGGGGGGCCAATACAGCAAGGGGCGGGGGTATTGGTTGTGGGGGATGGGGGAGGGTGGCTGTGGCAAGGAAGATGGGGTTGGAGGTGGCTGGGGTCGCAGCTAGCAGGTGGAGGGGGAGGGAGGTGTGGCCACGGGTGAAGGGTGAGAGAGAGTGGGAGGTGCAAGTGACTCTTGGGAAAGGGGGGGGAGTGTTTGAATTTGGTTTAATGGTGGGTGATCAATGGTGGTATTGGGAAGGGGAAGGGGTGTGTTGGGAGATGGAGAGGTGTGTTGGGGAAGGGAAGGGGTGGCTTGGGAAAAAGGGACTCTCCCTTGGGAATGTGAAAGGTTGTATG
This sequence comes from Amorphophallus konjac, assembly GCA_022559845.1. Classification (NCBI taxonomy): domain Eukaryota; kingdom Viridiplantae; phylum Streptophyta; class Magnoliopsida; order Alismatales; family Araceae; genus Amorphophallus; species Amorphophallus konjac. The sequence continues at coordinate 225,206,854 of CM040119.1, forward strand.
GGGAAGAGGAAAGGTTGCTTGGGGAGTGGTGGGAGTAAGGGGAGTTAAGGTGAGGTATGGGGAAGGCGGAGGGACCTTAATAAGAGGTGAATGGGGAGGAGAGAGAGGGAATTTTGAATTTTGGGGTGGGGAGGAGAGAGAATGGGGTTCGCCCCCCTTAGAGAGAGAGAGAGAGAAGAGAGAGAGGGGGGGAGAGGGGAATCCACCCCTAGAGAGAGAGAGAATCTCACATAATTTTGGTGGATTTCCAACTTTTATTTAACAATTCATTAGTTCCAAATGGTGGGAGTGGGGTCCTATTTATAGGATTCCCACAATTTAACATAAGTCCCTGACTTTTGGACTACTAACAAGAAACCAAGGGAAGGGGGGGTGCCCATGGGCCTAGCCCATAGAATTGGGCCCATTAACCTATCAAACTGACATAATGACTCAAGACTTAGGTAATGACTCACTTAACCTAGATACTTGACTCAAATAAAAGGAAAATTACATAATAAGAAAATGAAAAATACATCATATGACTCAGAGTAAAGTGGCGAACAAGATGTAGCACTGCTGGCGATCAACAGGAGCCCCCAAAAAAATGGAGTGGTCGGAGATGTCCCCATCATACCCCCGGGGTACGGAGAACTCGACTCAGTCGAGTAGCAGCACGGGGTGAACCTCAACCTCCAAACTCAACCCTGCGTCCTCAACCAGGGGATGGTCCTTCATCCTCTCACGGTGGCTTGGTCACACCCTCTTGCTGGCGATGGTACCCTGCTTGCCCAATATTGCCTTCGTGTGCGCACGTCGGACTCTCAGGCTGATATGTGGAGGCTCTCCGAGGGTATCACTCACAAAGGTGGGGGTAGGCTCAAGGTGCTCACTGGGTTCCACCGCGGTGCCCATATAGGGTGCCAGATCTACCACACCAAATGTTGGGTGTATCCCAAAACCCATTAGCAAGTCCAACCCGTAAGCCGGGTTGCCAAAGTCACTCGGAACTTGGCAAGGTCCAAGTCCTCGTGCCCTCAAGTTGGTGGTGTCTCTAGGGTAGAGCCACTCCAATGCCACCATCGATAGGTTGCCTACTTGGAATTCCAAGTGACGCTCCCGAGCCTTTTCCCGCTCTTTGTGAACCTCACCGCTCGTTGCGATTTGCTTGCTATATGCTCATGCCATGCATTATGATGCGGTGAGTCGTTGTGAAAGTGGGTAGTGTGAAAAGGTGGACCGGGGCAACCATAAATTGACCTATCATGCTTTGATGCCATGTGGACCTTGATGGACTTAGGTGGACCGGGGCAGCCACAAGTGACCCTATCATGCATGGACTTCATAACAATGGTTGGAGAGCCGGGGCATCCATAGGGGAATCTATTGCGCATGGGTATAGCAAATGCCGGGGGTCCCGGACATCCATGAATGTTCGTAACATGCTTAAGACCAATGATGAATGTGGGAGGACCTTTGGACCAATCATGCATCCGACTTGACATGTGGGTGTCATGTATGAAAGGACCCGACTTTCTATTCATGCCAAGTGGTGTGATGTGACAAGACAAAGGAATTCTTTTCCCATAGGTGACTTCCTTTTGTGGGGTGGTGGGGTGGCCTTCAAGCTTCCACTCAAAAGGGTCGTAGGGGTCAAAGAAGGTATGTGTCATGGAGTGGGGCACTTCATTGTTTCCTAGGTGTATTTCACCCATGGTCATGGTACCCTTGGTGTGGACCGGGTCTTGAGAGAGGTGGGCTTGGTCTAACATGGTTGGTTGGGGTAGGAAAAGGTTGGTGGTGAGTAAGGTGGGTGGGTATAGGAAGGGATCGAAGGGGTCATGGTAAGGGTCACCTAAGGAGAGGAACTCTAGGTCCTCATGGTCCTCACAATATGGTGATGGATCCTCCTCCTCTAGTAAAATGATTGGGCCAAAGTTTTTGGTGGGTGGATTTAGGATGTCCTCTATGGTGGGAGGTGGATCCGGATTGGCATCCATCTCCACTTGGGTATGTGTGTGGGCCACAACTTCCAAGGATAATGGGGTAGGAAAGTCTATGGTGGGTGGAGTGATAATGTTCGGTGCATGGTACTCTCGGGGTGGTGAACATGGGTGGACTTGGGTTGGGCTTGGTCGGGGAAGTTCTTGGGTTGGAGTTGGGGTCGGGGGTGGAAGATCGGTTGGTTGAAGAGGTTTGGATTGTGGTGCGTAAATCTTTCTAAGATCGGACCTCATTTCATCCCAAGATTCAATGGGTGCTTCCCCTTTGGCTTCTCTCAAACCTACAATGTTCTCCCATTCTTTCCTAGCTTGGCGCCAGAGCAAACTCTTGGCATAGTTGACTTGCATAGGCCCTGATAGAGTGAACCTCCCAAAGTGTCGATCTATGGAGTCCTCCCACTCTAGATATACACTAGGGTGGGTTCCATCAAATACAAAGGCTTCTAATGGGCCTAAGAGTGGCGAATATACCAAGTATGAGGTAGTCATGATGGAGGACAAGGGTGATGCATGCAATGGCCCTAGGACAAGACTTAGTAGAGACAAGTCTAGAACCTGCTCTGATACCAAATTGTTGTGGCAGGACCCCTCGGACCTAGATTTGCAAGCAACCAGACCGAACGGCGATATCTCACAAGCGGGTTCACCCGCGTCGCGCGCACCCGGGTCCGTAGGCGGACCGGCGATGATGGTGAGGGTCCGAGGTTGGACCTTGGGGTTCCAAGAGTATGGCTGGCTGGGGATTGACCCCAATGGGCTAGGGATGCCCAATTTCAAGGTCGGCCGGCACGCCGAGGGCGTGGGATGTAGTGTCTCCCTCACAACTCACCCGCGGTGGCACTCGATTAGATGAAAAGTTGGAACGAGCCCTCTCTCATTGCCGACGGCGCAACTAGAGATAATACTAAGCTAAGCAAAGGTAAGAAACCAGCAGAGGAGAGTGGTCTGAAGCTCACCTTATCGGTGTGAAGACACCGATCCCGGTCGGAGACGAGGGCGAGCGGGGAAGCGTGGGCTACCCGCACGCCGCGCCGACGATGCTTTAGCCGAAGACTTGCTAGTACAAAACTACTCCTCGCGTAGGAGGGTGATCGTGGGGGTGGGGAAAATAGTGGTTACATTCAAACACTACCTCCACGCAGGGAGGGACGCTAAGCTGGCCAGGCGGGGAAGGGAAAATAGCTCAGGAGGTGGCCGATTGACCCCACCGTCGGTTCTGCCCGCCTGTCTGCCCGTCTGACAGGTGCTCGCTGTTGACTCCGCTGTGATCACTCCCGGACTCGAAAGTGAACAAGACCAACGCCAAAATGTTGGTTACTGACCCAGGAAGAAGCCTCAATTTTGTTGGCACCAGAAGTTATCGATGCTGGCTGGGACAGACGCTGGACCGGCGCTGCTCTGCTCTGCCTTGGACTGAGTTCAGGTTGTTGCAGCAGGTTGGTGACTTCACCACGATTGCTCCCGTGATCCAAGCGAGACAGAATCAGGACGGTTGCGAGCGTGGTCAAATCCTCTTCGATCAGCAACCAAGATGGGCACCAGAGGAGGTCGGAGCAGGGAGGTGGAACCCGAAGAGTGAGAGGGGGTCTGATCAATCTCTGACAGAACTGACCTGCGCACCTGGGGAAAATAATTTGGAACGGAGAACTCCAAACTCCAAATGAGGTCCCGCTTGCTGTGTTGGATAGAGGACTGGTGGAGCTTCTCCCTGGTCAAGTGGCGTGGCAAGGGGAGATGGGGTGTGGTCGCAGCAGCTTCTAGAAGTCGCTTTTGGTTGCAGGCCGGGCTGGTTCTGCGCAGTCGGTGAAGAACGGCTCTCCCGGGCAGCGCCGAACTCGGATCGGGGCGGGATCACCTCGCCTACGAAGATGACTGGAAGAGCTTTCCGGAAATGTAGGATACACCACCAGAAAGCTTGAGATGATGAAGAGGAAGCCTCCGCAACTCCGGGGTACTCTGCTGTTGCAGACTGCTACTGGAACTGCAACTTGATGATGGTAAATGGAGTCGGATAGGGGGGCCAATACAGCAAGGGACGGGGGTATTGGTTGTGGGGGATGGGGGAGGGTGGCTGTGGCAAGGAAGATGGGGCTGGAGGTGGCTGGGGTCGCAGCTAGCAGGTGGAGGGGGAGGGAGGTGTGGCCAAGGGTGGAGGGTGAGAGAGAGTGGGGGGTGCAAGTGACTCTTGGGAAAGGGGGGGGGAGTGTTTGAATTTGGTTTAATGGTGGGTGATCAATGGTGGTCTTGGGAAGGGGAAGGGGTGTGTTGGGAGATGGAGAGGTGTGTTGGGGAAGGGAAGGGGTGGCTTGGGAAAAAGGGACTCTCCCTTGGGAATGTGAAAGGTTGTATGGGGAAGAGGAAAGGTTGCTTGGGGAGTGGTGGGAGTAAGGGGAGTTAAGGTGAGGTATGGGGAAGGCGGAGGGACCTTAATAAGAGGTGAATGGGGAGGAGAGAGAGGGAATTTTGAATTTTGGGGTGGGGAGGAGAGAGAATGGGGTTCGCCCCCCTTAGAGAGAGAGAGAGAAGAGAGAGAGGGGGGGAGAGGGGAATCCACCCCTAGAGAGAGAGAGAGAGAGAGAATCTCACACAATTTTGGTGGATTTCCAACTTTCATTCAACAATTCATTAGTTCCAAATGGTGGGAGTGGGGTCCTATTTATAGGATTCTCACAATTTAACATAAGTCCCTGACTTTTGGACTACTAACAAGAAACCAAGGGAAGGGGGGGTGCCCATGGGCCTAGCCCATAGAATTGGGCGCATTAACCTATCAAACTGACATAATGACTCAAGACTTAGGTAATGACTCACTTAACCTAGATACTTGACTCAAATAAAAAGAAAATTACATAATAAGAAAATGAAAAATACATCATATGACTCAGAGTAAAGTGGCGAACAAGATGTAGCACTGCTGGCGATCAACAGGAGCCCCCCAAAAAATGGAGTGGTCGGAGATGTCCCCATCATACCCCCGGGGTGCGGAGAACTCGACTCAGTCGAGTAAATGGTCCTCTAAAGCAGCACGGGGTGAACCTCAACCTCCAAACTCAACCCTGCGTCCTCAACCAGGGGACGGTCCTTCATCCTCTCGCGGTGGCTTGGGCACACCCTCTTGCTGGCGATGGTACCCTGCTTGCCCAGTATTGCCTTCGTGTGCGCACGTCGGACTCTCAGGCTGATATGTGGAGGCTCTCCGAGGGTATCACTCACAAAGGTGGGGGTAGGCTCAAGGTGCTCACTGGGTTCCACCGCGGTGCCCCTATAGGGTGCCAGATCCACCGCACCAAAAGTTGGGTGTATCCCAAAACCCATTAGCAAGTCCAACCCGTAAGCCGGGTTGCCAAAGTCACTCGGAACTTGACAAGGTCCAAGTCCTCATGCCCTCAAGTTGGTGGTGTCTCTAGGATAGAGCCACTCCAATGCCACCACCGATAGGTTGCCTACTTGGAATTCCAAGTGGCGCTCCCGAGCCTTTTCCCGCTCTTTGTGAACCTCACTGCTCGTTGCGATTTGCTTGCCATATGCTCATGCCATGCATTATGATGCGGTGAGTCGTTGTGAAAGTGGGTATGTGAAAAGGTGGACCGGGGCAACCATAAATTGACCTATCATGCTTTGATGCCATGTGGACCTTGATGGACTTAGGTGGACCGGGGCAGCCACAAGTGGCCCTATCATGCATGGACTTCATAACAATGGTTGGAGGGCCGGGGCATCCATAGGGGAATCTATTGCGCATAGGTATAGCAAATGCTGGGGGTCCCGGACATCCATGAATGTTCGTAACATGCTTAAAACCAATGATGAATGTGGGAGGACCTTTGGACCAGTCATGCATCCGACTTGACATGTGGGTGTCATGTATGAAAGGACCCGACTTTCTATTCATGCCAAGTGGTGTGATGTGACAAGACACAGGAATTCTTTTCCCATAGGTGACTTCCTTGTGTGGGGTGGTGGGGTGGCCTTCAAGCTTCCACTCAAAAGGGTCGTAGGGGTCAAAGAAGGTATGTGTCATGGAGTGGGGCACTTCATTATTTCCTAGGTGTATTTCACCCATGGTCATGGTACCCTTGGTGTGGGCCGGGTCTTGAGAGAGGTGGGCTTGGTCTAACATGGTTGGTTGGGGTAGGAAAAGGTTGGTGGTGAGTAAGGTGGGTGGGTATAGGAAGGGATCGAAGGGGTCATGGTAAGGGTCACCTAAGGAAAGGAACTCTAGGTCCTCATGGTCCTCACAATATGGTGATGGATCCTCCTCCTCTAGTAAAATGATTGGGCCAAAGTTTTTGGTGGGTGGGTTTAGGATGTCCTCTATGGTGGGAGGTGGATCCGGATTGGCATCCATCTCCACTTGGGTATGTGTGTGGGCCACAACTTCCAAGGATAATGGGGTAGGAAAGTCTATGGTGGGTGGAGTGATAATGGTCGGTGCATGGTACTCTCGGGGTGGTGAACATGGGTGGACTTGGGTTGGGCTTGGTCGGGGAAGTTCTTGGGTTGGAGTTGGGGTCGGGGGTGGAAGATCGGTTGGTTGAAGATGTTTGGATTGTGGTGCGTAGATCTTTCTAAGATCGGCCCTCATTTCATCCCAAGATTCAATGGGTGCTTCCCCTTTGGCTTCTCTCAAACCTACAATGTTCTCCCATTCTTTCCAAGCTTGGCGCCAGAGCAAACTCTTGGCATAGTTGACTTGCATAGGCCCTGATAGAGTGAACCTCCCAAAGTGTCGATCTATGGAGTCCTCCCACTCTAGATATACACTAGGGTGGGTTCCATCAAACACAAAGGCTTCTAATGGGCCTAAGAGTGGCGAATATACCAAGTATGAGGTAGTCATGATGGAGGACAAGGGTGATGCATGCAATGGCCCTAGGACAAGACTTAGTAAAGACAAGTCTAGAACTTGCTCTGATACCACATTGATGTGGCAGGACCCCTCGGACCTAGATTTGCAAGCAACCGGACCGAACGGCGATATCTCACAAGCGGGTTCACCCGCGTCGCGCGCACCCGGGTCCGTAGGCGGACCGGCGATGATGGTGAGGGTCCGAGGTTGGACCTTGGGGTTCCAAGAGTATGGCTGGCTGGGGATTGACCCCAATGGGCTAGGGATGCCCAATTTCAAGGGCACCCGGCACGCCGAGGGCGTGGGATGTAGTGTCTCCCTCACAACTCACCCGCGGTGGCACTCGATTAGATGGAAAGTTGGAACGAGCCCTCTCTCATTGCCGACGACGCAACTAGAGATAATACTAAGCTAAGCAAAGGTAAGAAACCAGCAGAGGAGAGTGGTCCAAAGCTCACCTGATCGGTGTGAAGACACCGATCCCGGCCCGAGACGAGGGCGAGCGGGGAAGCGTGGGCTACCCGCACGCCGCGCCGACGACACTTTAGCCGAAGACCTGCTAGTACAAAACTACTCCTCGCGCAGGAGGGTGATCGTGGTGGTGGGGAAAATAGAGGTTACATTCAAACACTACCTCCACGCAGGGAGGGGCGCTAAGCTGGCCAGGCGGGGAAGGGAAAATAGCTAAGGAGGTAGCCGATTGACCCCACCGTCGGTTCTGCCCGCCTGTCTGCCCGTCTGACAGGTGCTCGCTGTTGACTCCGCTGTGATCACTCCCGGACTCAAAAGTGAACAAGACCAATGCCAAAATGTTGGTGACTGACCCGGGAAGAAGCCTGAATTTTTTTGGCACCAGAAGTTATCGATGCTGGCTGGGACAGACGCTGGACCGGCGCTGCTCTGCTCTGCCTTGGACTGAGTTCAGGTTGTTGCATCAGGTTGGTGACTTCACCACGATCGCTCCCGTGATCCAATCGAGACGGAGTCAGGACGGTTGCGAGCGTGGTCGAATCCTCTTCGATCAAAAACCAAGATGGGCACCAGAGGAGGTCGGAGCAGGGAGGTGGAATCCGAAGAGTGAGAGGGGGTCTGATCAATCTCTGACAGAACTGACCTGCGCACCTGGGGAAAATAATTTGGAACGGAGAACTCCGAACTCCAAATGAGGTACCGCTTGCTGTGTTGGACATAGGACTGGTGGAACTTCTCCCCAGTCAAGTGGTGTGGCAAGGGGAGCTGGGGTGTGGTCGCAGCAGCTTCTAGAAGTTGCTTCTGGTTGCAGGCCGGGCCGGTTCTGCGCAGTCGGTGAAGAACAGCTCTCCCGGGCAGCTCCGAACTCGGATCGGGGCGGGATCACCTCGCCTACGAAGACGACTGGAAGAGCTTTCCGGCAATGTAGGATACACCACCAGAAAACTCGCGATGATGAAGAGGAAGCCTCTGCAACTCCCGGGTACTCTGCTGTTGCAGACTGCTACTGGAACTGCAACTTGATAATGGTAAATGGAGTCGGATAGGGGGGCCAATACAGCAAGGGGCGGGGGTATTGGTTGTGGGGGATGGGGGAGGGTGGCTGTGGCAAGGAAGATGGGGTTGGAGGTGGCTGGGGTCACAGCTAGCAGGTGGAGGGGGAGGGAGCTGTGGCCAAGGGTGGAGGGTGAGAGAGAGTGGGGGGTGCAAGTGACTCTTGGGAAAGGGGGGGGGGGAGTGTTTGAATTTGGTTTAATGGTGGGTGATCAATGGTGGTCTTGGGAAGGGGAAGGGGTGTGTTGGGAGATGGAGAGGTGTGTTGGGGAAGGGAAGGGGTGGCTTGGGAAAAAGGGACTCTCCCTTGGGAATGTGAAAGGTTGTATGGGGAAGAGGAAAGGCTGCTTGGGGAGTGGTGGGAGTAAGGGGAGTTAAGGTGAGGTATGGGGAAGGGGGAGGGACCTTAATGAGAGGTGAATGGGGAGGATAGAGAGGGAATTTTGAATTTTGGGGTGGGGAGGAGAGAGAATGGGGTTCGCCCCCCTTAGAGAGAGAGAGAGAGAAGAGAGAGAGAGAGAGAGGGAGAGGGGAATCCACCCCTAGAGAGAGAGAGAATCTCACACAATTTTGGTGGATTTCCAACTTTAATTCAACAACTCATTAGTTCCAAATGGTGGGAGTGGGGTCCTATTTATAGGATTCCCACAATTTAACATAAGTCCCTGACTTTTGGACTACTAACAAGAAACCAAGGGAAGGGGGGTGCCCATGGGCCTAGCCCATAGGATTGGGCCCATTAACCTATCAAACTGACATAATGACTCAAGACATAGGTAATGACTCACTTAACCTAGATACTTGACTCAAATAAAAGGAAAATTACATAATAAGAAAATGAAAAATACATCATATGACTCAGAGTAAAGTGGCGAACAAGATGTAGCACTGCTGGCGATCAACAGGAGCCCCCAAAAAAGTGGAGTGGTCGGAGATGTCCCCATCAGGTAGTGTCTCCAGATCTTTAAGGCAAATACCACTGCGGCTAGTTCTAAATCATGGATCGGGTAGTTCTCTTCATGCTCTTTAGTTGTCGGGAAGAGTATGTAATGACTCTTCCGTTCTGCATCAATACACACCCGAGGCCAATACCAGAAGCATCGGTATATACTTCATATCTCTCTCCTTCAATTGGTAATGATAAGTCTGGAGCAGTGGTCACGAGATCCTTCAAAGCTTGGAAACTCTTCTCACAATCTTCCTTCCACTCATAAGATATTTCCTTGCGAGTCAATCGGGTGAGAGGAACAACAATTCTTGAGAAGTCCTTGATAAAACGCCGGTAATAACCAACTAGCTCCAAGAAACTATGAATTTCCATTGCATTTGTTGGTCGCTCCCAATTCTTCACGGCTTCGACCTTTGATGGGTCAACGGCAATTCCGTCCTTTGAAATTATATGGCCCAAGAAGGATATTTCCTCGAGCCAAAACTTGCACTTACTGAATTTGGCATATAGTTTATTTTTCCTCAATATCTGTAATGACTTCTTAAGATGTTCTTCATGGTCTTCTTAAGACTTTGAATAAATAAGAATATCATCGATAAAGACCACAATGAACTGATCTAAGTGAGACCAGAATATACTATTCATTAACTGCATGAAAGTCGCGGGGACATTTATTAATCCGAAAGGCATAACAGTGAACTCGTAATGCCCATACCTGCTTCGGAATGCAGTCTTATGAATATCTTCTTCTTTGATTTTCAACTGGTGATAACCAGAACGAAGATCAATCTTGGAGAAATATTTAGCTCCAGATATTTGATCGAACAGTTCATCAATCCTCGGTAGTGGATACTTGTTCTTGATCGTAAGGTGATTTAACTGCCGATAGTCGATGCAGAGTCTCATTGATCCGTCCTTCTTCTTGACGAATAGCACAGGCGCTCCCCATGAGGAAGTACTTGGCCGAATGAAACCCTTGTTCAATAGCTCCACTAATTGTTCCTTTAGCTCCTTTAGCTCAGCCGGGGACATTCAGTAAGGTGCCTTGGAAACAGGTCCCGCACCAGGGACAAGGTCGATGGTGAATGACACCTCCCGCTCCCGGGGTAAGTCGGGCAGTTCTTTTGGAAAAACGTCAGAAAAATCCCGAACTACATGGATGTCTTCAAGCTTAGACTCCTTGACGTCCGTGGTAGTTACAAATGCAATGAAAGCCATACATCTTTTGCCTATAAGTTTACTAGCTCGGAGAGCCGATATAAGATGTGATCTAGCCCGAGGGCTAATGTATATTAGTTTCGGGTAATTCACAAAAGTTACCTTGCTATTTCGGCAATCTACCGTAGCTTGGTGGGTGGATAGCCAGTCGGCACCTAGTATAACATCATACTCTTTCATATCTAGGTAAATTAGGTCAGCATGTAGATTATTTCTTTTAACCATAATCTCACAGTTTGGGTAATGATGTGTGAGGTTGGCCTTGTTCCCGATAGGTGTAGATATGACTAAGTCTAACCATTCAGGCTCCTTAGTAAATGTAGCAGCAAATTTCTTAGAAATAAATGAATGTGTTGCTCCAGTATCGAATAAAACTCTAGCAGTTTTAGAGCAAACGATTAGTGTACCTTCCACGATTCCTCCTTCCGTTGGTTTCGTCTCTTGGAGAGCTTGCAGACGGCGTTGCTTCTTAACCGGGAACTTCTCATCCTTGATAGCTTGCTCCTTCATTAGTGGGCAATTAGAGATCCGATGCTCTCGGCTCCCACATCAAAGACAGGCTCCTAGCTTCCTCCAGCATTCCTCGATCTTATGGCCGGCTTTGTCACAGTACTTACAAACTTCCTTGGAAGGTGTGGTGGTGGAGAATGGCTTGACATTCTTTTAGAATCTCTTTCCTTTGGAGGACTCCCCTCCACTGTAGTACCGCTTCTTGTTGAATGATGCTTTAAAATTTCCCGGCTTGTGTCAGGTTCTTTCTTGTCCCTTCCTCGGATCCTCTCTGATAATTCGGTGGCGTCCTCAACTACGCACGCCGAACCATTTTCGAATAGACTTGGATGTCCATCGGTGCAAGCAGTGTAATATAATGGAGCCGAAGCCCGTTGAGGAACCTTTTAGCCTTCATCTTCTCCGTACACACCAAGTGGGGTGCATACTTGGATAGTCTCGAGAATTGGGTCTCATACTAGGCCACTTTCAAGGCTCGTTGTTTCATGGCAGCAAATTATGCGACCTTCTTTTCCTGGATATGGTCGGAGAAGTACTTGTTGTTGAAATGCTCAGTGAATTCGTCCCATCTGATGTGGTCATCGAGCAATGTTACTTCCTCGGATTCCCACCAACATCAGGCGTCCTGCTCCAGTTGAAATATGGCCAGTAGAACCTTCTCCTCGTCCGTGCATTGCATCACACGGAAAATTCGTTCCATCTCCTTTAACAAATTTTTGGCATCCTCGGGGTCAGATGAACCTGTAAGCCTTGGTGGGTTCATGTTATGGAAACTCCTGTGGAGATCACCTACTCCACAGTTAGCACCGCCTTGCGCCACTTGTTGTAGCACCTGTGCAAGGCCTTGCATGGTGCGCTGTATTTCGCGCCATTGTGCTCTTTCAGTGGCCATGATCCTACAAAAGAGTTTAAGTGTAACAAATATCAAGTTTTACTATGAGGTTAAATGTCATTACAGAACTTAACCCATGGCTCTTCCTGATGTGACACGACCCCTTGGACCTAAATTCGCAAGCAAAGAACGGGTCAACGATTTCACTCAAGCGGACTCACCCGCGTAGGGCGCACCCGGGTCCGTAGGTGGACCGGTGATGGAGATGAGGGTCCGAGATGGGACCTCGCGGCTCCGGGGATTGGCTAGCTTAAGGCTGAACCCCTAAGGGTCCTAGGATGCCCACTCTCAGGGGCGGCCAGCACGCCGAGGGCGTGGGATGTAATGGCCCTCTCACAACTCGCCCGCAGTAGTAGCTCACACAATAGTAATTCGAGATCGGGCACTCACGTACCGTCTGATGGCACTAGCGGCAATACTAAACCAGCAATGGAAAGACACTAGCAAGGGGGTAACCAAAGCTCACCTGACCAGCGTGAAGACACCGATCCCGGCCGGAGACGAGGACGAGCGAGGAAGCGTGGGCTTACCCGCACGCCACGCCGATGAAGCTTCAACCTGAAATTTTAATTAACATGCACTGCGCTCCTTGCAAGGGGGTTGGACTAGTGGTGGGGATTAGTTTTACAACCAAAATGTACCTCCACGTAGGGAGGGGTGGTCAGTCGGCCAGGCGGGGTGGGGAAAACTATGCTAGAAGCCAAAGCGGAAGAAGATCGTCGTTTCTGTTCACTCTCTGGAACAGCGGACAGACAGTCGGTAGTGGCGCCGCTGTGGACTCCTCCAAATTTCGTTGGTGATGAAACCTGTGGCAAAATCTCCGGGGTCGACCCAGGAGGACGTTAGAATTTTTGTGGATTTTTAGGTTGACGGCGGTGGTCGGGGCAAAGGTTTGAACAGGGTTGCAGGCTTCTGATTTTGATAGCTTCCGGATCACTGCAGCAGGAAGGTGAGGCCACCACGGAAGCTCCCGAGCTCTTATTCAGGCAAGGGCCAGAGTTGTTGGATTCAAGGTCGAACCCTCTTCGAACGGAGACCTGTGGGGAAGCCGACGGAGGTCGGAGTAGATGGCGAGAACCCGAAGAGTGCCGGGGTCTCAGATCAGTTCCAGAGGAAACTGATCAGCGCACATGAGGGAGAAAATTAGGAACTTACTGGTCCAGGGTCGAAACGGAGAGCCACTTCATGGTATTGGAAGGAGACGTGTAGTAGAAGTTCTCAGCCAAGCCCCGCTTCAAGAACTTCAGGTGACCGTGGGAGCCTCTGCAATGGGCCTCTGGATGACTGCCAGGGAGATGATGCGCAGTCCGGCGGTGAAGACTCCTCCGGGCAGGCGTGAGATCACATGAAGGCAAGACCACCACTGTTGCAAAGAGGACTGAGAGATGCTTCCGATGGTATCTCTTGTGCTTCCAGAGGCACCTGGATGAAGGCGTGGTTGGCTCTGCAATTTGCTTGATCTCTGTAGGTCCTCAGCTGCGAGCAGGTTCACCGATGTTGCTCCGAGTGAACTTGAGATGGGGTGGGGGTTGCCGAATGGTGAAGGGAGATGGAGGGATGGTAAGAGGGGATGTGAGGGAGGTGTGGAAGGGTGCTAGGGTGGAGCTGGAGGTGCTGGGAGAGGGGCGGGGCGCAGGGGGCCTGCTAGTTCTCTGCATAAGGTGGAGGGGGAGGAATGGAGGTGGAGGATGAACTAGGTTGATGGAGGGAGAGAGTGGGGCGGCCAGACCAAGGGGCTCCCTTGGGGGGGAGGTGACCTAGGATATGGGGGAGGTGAGAGAGGAGGGAAAATTTCAAATCTCCCTTGAGAGTTGGTGGGTTGTATGGGGAAGAGGGAGGGTGGTGTTGGGAGGGCCAAGATTCTCCTAGGGAGGGGAAGAGATTTGGTGGGAATTGGTGGGAGGGAATGAATGCACCTAGGGAAGTGAAAGGGTGGGTGAGGTGGAGTGAGGGGAATGGATGAGGTGGAGGAGAGAGAGGGAATTTTGAAATTTGGGGGGGGGGAGAGAGAGAAAGGGTTGCCCCCTTCTAGAGAGAGGAGAGAGAGAGAGGAGAGAGAGGGGGAGCTTCTCACTCCAAGGAAATCACTCAAATTTCTGGAAATACTTCTATTGCAATTGAACATCAAGAGTTACAAATGAGAGAGGGGAGGGGGCTATTTATAGACTCACATAATTCCTATGACCAGAATACCCCTGAACAAATGACCAAATGACTCATCTGCCCAAGGGAGGGCGCCCCTGGGCCAAGCCCACTTAATTGGACCCATTAAACCAGACTAATTAACCATATGACATCTGACTTAGTTAAATGACTCAATGACCTAGGTACTTGACACAAATAAAAGGAAAATTACATGGTTTATGACTCAAATAAAATATAAAAATTACATGACTTGACTCAGAAAAATATGACGGACATAATGGAACCATACCGGCGATCAATCGGAGCTGTGAAAAATGTGAAGGGTGAGAGATGCCCCCATCATACCCCCGGGGTGCGAAGAGCTCGACTCCATCGAGTATGGGTCCGCCAGGGAAGAGGTCCTTCAATGCAGCTCCGGGCGAGCCATGACCTCCAAACTCATTCTCACGTCCTCAGCCGGGGAACGGCTCTTCAGCCTCTCAAGGTGGCTCGGGCACACCCTCTTGCTGGCGATGGTACCCTGCTTGCCTAGTATTGCCTCCGTGTGCTCACGTCGGGCTCTCAAGCTAATTTATGGTGGCACTCCGAGGGTATCTGATGTGACACAATGAAGGGGAGGCAGCAAGATACTATGCTCCCTCGGACTTAATTCACAAAACACAACTCAAGATTTGAGATTTCTTTGAAATTGGACCGAACCACCGTGCACACCCGCAACCCGTGGTGACTCGGTGATGCCAAGTCGAGGTGGTGGAACAAGACCCTTGCTGGTTGAGGGCCAGCAGGGCTAAGGTCTTCCCTCCCGAGGGTACGTTGCCCGAGTTCAAGGGCGGGCCGGGTGCCTTGGAGCACTGGGTCACTCTTTCTCACTTTTGCCACGGTGACCACACAAGAATCGGTGGGTCCGGGAACGAGCGCTCTCTCACCGACCAGCGGATAAGTCGTACGGATATGAAATGAACAGAAATAAATGGAGCAAGGGTAGAGGCTCACCTGGTTGGTTTGAAGAAACCAACCTCGTTCGGAGATGATGGGCGAGCGGGGAAGTGTGGGATCCCCGCACACTGCGCCGATGAAGCTTGAACCCTGTTTATTACAAGCACTACACCTCGCACAGGAGGGGGAACTAGGGGCGGGGATTTCAATGTACAATCAAACACTATCTCCACGCAGGGAGGGGCCTTCGTCCGGCCATGCAAGGGGAGGGGAAAAAATCCGAATCAGAGCCAATCGGAGGGCCGACGTCGGTTCTGCCACTTCTGGAGTCGCTGGACAGTCTGTCGATGACGGCGCTGCCACGGACACTCCCGAACTCCAAATGATCTGAAACCAGGGCTGAAACGCTCCCACTTTACCCAGGACGATGCTCAAATTTTCGTGGAACATCGTGCTGATGTCTCTGGCCGGGGCAGGGTCTGGAACAGGGCAGCGCAATTCTGGCACTGACTGCTCCCAGAACATTGCTGCAGGAAAGAGCAGGCAGCCTGAATGCTCCTGGTGTCAGAATGAGGCGGGACCAAGTCGTGGACGTTCGTGGTCGAGTCCTCTTAGAGCAGCAAGAAGAAACAGCACCATAGGAGTTCGGGGTCGGGAGTTGTCCCCAGAAGAGTGGGGAGGGGTCTGGGCGGACTCAGAACAACCTGACCTGTGTGCCGATGGTAGAAAATTCGTATCTTGTTGCTCCGAGCTCCAAATGGCGCCCCGTTTCTTGGTGATGTTAGAAGACTGGTAGGAGAAGGCTTCTGCACAGGAATCACGCCCAAAATCGTTCTGGACCGGCCGTGGTAGCACTTTGACGGGGCCTATGTCCTTCTGCAGCAGTCACCTTGCGCAGTCGGGGGAGAGCGGAGCTCCCGAACAGAAGGGACGTCGGATGCTGGAGAGACCACCACGGCTGCGAAGCTGACTGGGAGAGCTTTCCGTCGATGTTAGGTACGCCTCTAGACGACGTCGAATGACCTCGGGGCAGGTTCTGCAAGTCGGGCTCTTTCTGCTACACTCGAACTGAGAGCTGTAATTTGAAGAAGATGGGGGAAAATGGGGTTTATGGGAGGGGAAGTGAGGTGGATGGGTATGGAGATGACCCTTGGCTGTGATGGGGTCTGGGAGGGGGTGTTCCAAGAAGTGGGATAGGGAGAATGAGGGCTGGAAGGAGGAGTTTGCAGTGGCTGAGAGGGGAGTTGCGAAATTGGGATTGGAGGGAAAGGGGGAAGGTGAGGGGGCACAAGTGGATAGGGGGGAGTGGTTTCCCCCCTTTGGATTTGAAATGGGGTTAATGGAAAGGGATTAATGGTAGCGTAGAGAATGGGAAGGGTTGCCTTGGGGAGGGGAAGAGGTGTTTGGGAGAATGGATTCCCCCTTGGGAAGGTTAAAGGGTGAATGGGGAAGGGGAAAGGTGTCTAGGAGAATGGTATTCCACCTAGGAGGTTGGGGGGGAGTAAATGGGAGGTATAGAGAAGGGAGAGGGGTTTAATGAGGAGTGAATGAGGAGGAGAGAGAGAGAATTTCGAAATTTTGGGGGGAAGAGAGAGAAAGTGGCGCCCTAGAGAGAGAGAGAGAGTAAGAGAGAGAGAGAGAGAGACAAGAGGGGTTTGCTCAAGGAAAATTCAATAGATTTCATTCATGCATTAGTCCTCCACAAGAGGGGGTGAGGTCCTATTTATAGGGACCCACCAATTACAACCAAGTCCCTGAGAAATATGCAAATGACAGAAAACCAAAAGGTAGGTGGAGGGAGAGGGCGCCCTTGGGCCAAGCCCACTTGATTGGGCCCATCAGCTCCACTAAACCATCAGGCTGATCACAAACTTAGGAAAAACCATAGTAACCTAGGGACTTTGACATGAAACAAAGGGAGAATTACATCAAAATGACTCAAAAAAGAAGGAAAATACATCAAGATGATCCATATAGTAAGCCCAAGTGTCAAAGTGGGCCTGTCCAGATGAAGAGCTGCATCCTATCCGTCTCCGGAAGGGAGAGAGGTGCCAAGCCAGAAGGAATCCTGGGTGATGCCCTCATCAATTCCCCCAGGCCGCGAAGAGCTCGACTCTGTCGAGTAGGGGTCCTCCCTGCTGCGGTACTGCTCCAATAAGTCAGGATCCAGCTGCTAGAGATCCTCCCGAATCACCCAGGCGTCAACCGAAGGTGGCCGTCCCTTCCACCTAACCAGATATCGCTCGTACGCCTTGCTCCGTGTGATAGTGATCTGTTCATCTAATATCCGCTCCACTTGATCACGCTGGTTTCTCTGGCCAGATGGAGCTCTCGTTGGTGTGGGGGCTCTCTCAAGGAGGGGGATAGGCTGGATCTCCTCACTGGGTGTCACCATGGGACCCTTGTTGGGCACCAGGTCAGCCACATTGAAAGTGGGGCTTACTCCGTACTCTTCGGGAAGCCCAACATATAAGCATTTGTGCCAAGGCACCTCAACACCTGAAAGGAGCCTGCTCCACGAGACCTCAGTTTTGAGACAATCTCAGTCATCACCATCACAAAATCACCGACATGGATTTCTTGGTGGCGACAGTGGGAATCGGCTAATTCCTTAAAACCCTTGCTACTCTTGTTGTTGTGTTTGCGAATGTTACCATGCAATGTCATGAATGATGATCCTATAGGGATGAAGGGAGGGCCTGGACAACCAAATTCAGCCCTATCAAGTGTTAGATTGGTTTTGACAGACTTAGGAGGACCAGGGCATCCATGAATTGACCTATCATGCTTAGAAACCATGTGGACCTTGATGCACTTAGGTGGACCGAGACAGCCACAAATGGCCCTATCATGCATGAGGTGGATGAAGAGTGGGGGAGGACCATCATGTCCAAATGTAAACTTGTCGTGCACTGGACCTAGTGTGTGAATGATATAAATGACGTGACTAGCCTTACTACATGATGCAAAATGTTGTGACACATGCATTACAATCAAGATGGTCCCATCTTTAGGTGGGGGTGGATTTGGGGGTTTCCACTCATAGGGGTCTAAGGGGTCCAAGAAAGTGGACATTTTGGGATAGGTCACTTCCTCATTTCCTAGGTGGATGTCACCCTCGGTCATGGCTCTCATAGTGTGAACTAAGTAGTGGAATGGGTGGGTTGGGTTCAACATGGTGGGTGAGGGTAGGAGGGAGTGGGTGGTGGGTAAGGCGGCTAGGTCCCATGGGTTCAATGTCTTCCATAGGGAGGGATCAAAGGGGTCATGGAATGTGTTACCAAGGAAGGGGTATTCTATCTCCTCAAGGTCTTCAAATGATGGTGAGTCCTCCTCCTCAAATGAAGTAATTGAACCGAAGTCCTTGGCGGGTTGGTTGGCCATGAATGGAGGGCTTGGCATCCTACCCGAAATAAGCAACTCTAATTCGCGGATAGCATCGGGCTCTTCGGGTGTTGGGAGGAATAAAAGAAGGTCGCTAGTGTAGAAACCCACAGTGTATATCGAAGAGATGGACCCGACACATAGGTGTAGGAGGTCAAGGCTCCTAGGTTGGTCGGCTACAGTGGTCAACATGCCAGTTAACTCCATTTGCCAAGATAGACCCTTAAGAAAATCCCCTAATGTTTCCACTTGATAGGATGATTGGATTGTGGTGTGATAGGTGGGTAAGGGTACTATAGGAAGGTTTTGTTCCATAGGAGGGCAAACATGGGTCATGAGATCTCTAAATGGGTTCTCCTTTAGCCAACGTGAAAGGGGTTCTCCTAAGATGAGCTCGGCCCCTACTAGGGAGGGTGGTGTAAGGTGAAGACCACCATGTGAAGTTTCTTCTTCTTCCTGGACATGGGTGATCTCCATGGCGGGGGTTGGGTCCGGAGTGTTCACCACTATGGGGTCGGGTATGAGTTCCTCTACCAGGGAGGTGAGTGGGTCCTCTGAGGGCGAGATGATAACGGTTGGTGTATGGTGTACCCAGGGTGGTGAGTGAGGCCGGACTTGGGTTGGGGTTGGGAGTGGAAGTAGCGGGGGGCTAGGTTTGGGTAGGATAGGAGTTGGAAGTGGAAGGTGGGTTGGGTGAGTAACTTTGGGTTGGGGAATGGTGGCTGTCACAGGCCTAGGTGGAGGGGTGGACATGGGGTCCACGTGGGTTTGAATGGTGAGGGTGGAGTGAGCCAGGATGCTTCTTCCACTTGGGATGGGAACTTCTCGGCCTAACCCATGACATTGTGATTCATATTCTTCTTCCCAATCGGGGGAGGCCTCATGTACCTCAATTACAATCTTATCCCTTTATGGTGTGGGGGTCTTATTCTCCAAGGGAATGAGAAGGTCTTTTGGGGATGGGGTGATGAAAGTTGGGGCATGGTGTACCAGGGGTGGTGAAGTTTGGACCCTAACGGTGGTCTTGGGTTGGCTGGGGGACAAAGGAGGAGTGGGAGTGCTCCTCGGGCTATGGTTCTCAAGGTAGGAGTGGGAAGGTTGGGGAGTGAAGATCTTCCTGATCTCAATCCTTATCTCTTCCAATGAATCTAGGGGTCCTTTGGGTGGTGGGGTTTGGGTCCTAATGGAGGTCTTGGGTTGACTGGGAGGAAAAGGGGGAGTGGGAGTGCTCCTCGGGTTATGGTCCTCACGGTAGGTGTAGCGACCCGGATTCCGGATACCCGGTGCACCCGGTATAAATACCGAATACACGTGATACCACATGGGACCCGCGAGGCCTCCCAAGCGCGGGAAAGCGTCGAAGGGATAAAAGGCATGTGTAGAGTACATTGAAGCCACAAAGATATAACAGTAAGCAATTTCATTAGATTGGATTGCTAAAGTAGCAGAAATAAAATTACAGCTTCATTAATAAATTTTTAACAATTAAACACAGAGTCCAGCCCAAAGGAAAGACAACAAGTCTAGCACAGTACAGTACGACAGAAAGAAACGTACACAGAAGTCGGGAGAAGCCCGATGCAGGTACGGCTGGCAGCTACAACAGCGAAAGAGCGCTCCACCAAGAACAGCAGAGGCAGACGGCGAAACCCACCTGAAAAGCAGCAGGGGTGAGTCTCAACAGAAACTCAGTAGGGGTCACGCGGATCCCCACTGGACAGCGCACAAAGCGAAGGCAACGGAAGCAACAACAAAGCAACAAGAACAGCAGGTGTAGCAAAGCAGGAAAAGCTACGCTACAAAGCTGTAAAGGAACAGACGGGAAGCAGGAGTAGGGAACACGCAGGAGAGGGAGAAAACCCGCACCAAACAAGCGGCTGCTGAACTAACCTCAGCACCCCAAACCACTCCAAACAAAAGGCAACAGATGGATGACCCTGAACTCACACAGAAGGGTACACCAATCCGTCAACCAGCCCCAAACAATCCAGGTCTAGGCAAGACCTAGACAGACGCCAAACAAACACGTACACGACCGGAAACATCGTGCATACAGCCCCACGCACGAACAGAACACCATGCGGACAACAAAACACTGACCCCGAGTGCAGCCACGAACGGGCAACTCGCAAAGGTCACAACGCGCAAGAAAACACGAAGAGCTACGCGCCACGTGACGGAAGCACCCCCTTGAAAAGCCAGCTGCGTCCACTGACGTCTCACGCTGCACCTCAAGTGTCTCACCTACAGTACTGCTGTAACAACAGCAGAGATGTAGACACCAGCTGAACCAAACAGGAACAACAAAACAAGTAACTAGTCAGGGTCACGCCCGTCGACGTAAGTCCTCAGTCCCTGACCACGTGTGCACACACTGGCTCTAGCCCAAAGCCAGGTCCTCTAGCTAGTATTCTCCCTCGGTAGGACGCTACCGTTTGGCCAGGAGCCCGCGGAACCAGCTACAACCGCTCAATGGGAAACACTCCTCTGCTTTCCGCAAGCAGGACGACACTCAACAGACCTTAGAGCAACAACAAGTGGAGGCTTCACGCGACACAGAAGCTCAAAACACAAGTGCCGAAGTACTAACGGGCAACCACACCCCTCAACACGTACTTCGAGGCACCAAATGGCAGCATCGCCACTGCCGACAACTCAGGACAAGCAACTAGACCTCCTATGTAACGATCCTGAGTCGAACGACTCAAAGGCAAGATCGTCACAACAGCGGGACAAGCCGCCAATCGGTCTAATCCTAGGCCAAAGAAACCACGCTCCGCAGAAAACAACACACGGAGACCTGAGGGAAGCACCAAGAACCCTCAGCACAGCTGGACACGCAAACCGAG
The DNA here is from genome assembly GCA_022559845.1 of Amorphophallus konjac. NCBI lineage: Eukaryota > Viridiplantae > Streptophyta > Magnoliopsida > Alismatales > Araceae > Amorphophallus > Amorphophallus konjac. The sequence goes on from CM040119.1 coordinate 225,228,092, forward strand.
GTAAAACAACACCTCGAAGCATCCAGAAGCAGTGTCTTAGACAGGACCGAACCGCCAAGACACGCACAAACAAGGTCACATGTCAACCACTGGGTCAAACCGGGTTGACCGAAACCAAACAACAACAGCATACAAGAGTAGGATCAAGAGTCCTACCACAAGTAAGAAGACTCCTGGCTACCTTACAACGTAGTCTTAACCCTCATAGAACGTCGGAAGATATCCACAGGATAACGGGCAGACCACTAGGCCAAGCCAAGACACACAGAATCATCGGGCGGAAAACCAAGGCACAAAGGAAGTAACGCACAGGCCCTAGACCGTTATTAGCAAGTGACGGTCTAGCTCAGGGGCGTTATTTCCCAAACGACGGACGGACTCGGGCCGTCACACACCACCCTGATAACCTACAAAACCACACAAAAGCCAAGTAACGCACGGGACCAGGGGCGTTACAAGCAAATGACGCACGGAGGCTCCACCGTTACTTCCAACGGCATAGCCACCCAGACCAAAGCCAAGTAACGCACGACGCCAGGCGCGTTACTCACAAACGACGCGACAGGAGAGGGCCGTCAGAGACAAATGACGCGCAGGGGCCTATCCGTTACATCCAACGGCATAGCCACCCTCAACCCAACACGACAGCAAACGACGGACGGAGGCACGCGCGTTACTCACAAACGACGCACGGGGACTCCACCGTCACTTCCAACGGTGCAGCCACCCTACCTCGTCCACGCATAATGTAACGGCCAGGGGCTCTACCGTTACACTCAAAACGACGCACAGGGGTACGACCGTCGGAGGCACCGCCTCAACGAGTCAACGTCAGTCAACAGGCAAGCAACGGCCTGGGCAAGGCGCGCCGCTTCCATCTAACGCGCTGGGTCAAGCGCGTTAGACCAACCGACTTAACCCCCAAAGAAAACGACAAAACGCAAGTAACGGCCAGTCACTGGCGCGTTACACGGGAATGACGCACCACCCTTGGGCCGTCACTCACCCAGAAGCTAAAGAGCTCAAAACGACGCAGACCAAACGATGGTCAGTCGTAGGGCCGCTAAATCAAGTAACGGTCGCTGGCATGACCGCCACTTCGGTCACGGCGGGAAAACATAGGAATGGCCGGATCGGCCCATTCCACGCCCCATTCACGCCGAAACGCAGGGGAAACACACCGCAACGACAAAAGACAACACCAGGGAACTCAAAACCCCACATGCAACATGAAAAACACAAGATTCGGGCGATTTTACCAAATCAACCCTAAATGGGTCACCGAGGTTCCCGGGCTTCTACCGGCCTCGAATGAACACCAAATCGCACGAAAACTACGCGGATGGGATTCTAACATCCCTGCGGTCATTTAGAAACTAACTGAACCGCAAACGGTCACCGTTTACTGGCTGACCCTAAAAACCACGAAAATCACGGTTTAGGCAAAACAAGCCCAAACACACTCGTTTCCTAGCCGAACGCCGTGCAATGGCAGGGAAAACGAAGATGGAGAAGCAAGGATCCGTCACCCTACCTCCACTGAAGAAACCGTGCCCCGAAGGGACTAAACCACGCCGAAAACCACTCGCGAACCGATTTCACCGGCTTTGAATCCACCGTTCGGGATCGCGCCAGAATCGATCCGATCCTCGCTCCATCGCGCATCCAACCAGCTCCACGGCCTCGCCACCTCGCCCACGCACGGCTCCGTCTGCAGCCGGAGCCGGAAAGGGGAGAGAACGAGAGAGAACGGGAGAGAGAGGGACGGTCGCGCGAATGAGAAGGAGAGAGAAAGAGAAAAGAAAAAGGAAAAGAAATTAGGAAATTTTCCTAATTTTCGAAAATTCCGAAAATGCGCCGAAAATGCACAAATTCAGAAAAATACGCAAAAATAGTCGAAACGACCGGCTCGACGAGTACATCGTCGCTGTAGCATCCACGAGCTCGAGAATCGACGAACAAACACACCGTAGGGTTCCGTAGCTAGTACGTGAGAAAAACCCACACGGCTCGTCAAACTCAACTCGGAAGCCACAAAAGCGAACCGAAACTCAACGAAACCAATCCGAAACAGATCCGAAAGATCCAATAAAGATCCAGGGCATTACATCCTCCCCTCCTTAAAGAAATTTCGTTCTCGAAATTAAGGACTAGCAAAGGAGAAGCAAGGGAGAGCAACCCAACAACACAAATCTCGGAAAACACAGCTCAGAGGAACAGCGTCAGACCACAATTACAGGTACACACTCTAGCTTCTAAGACAGCAAGTCTACAGCACGAGTACGGCACCAAAGTGAACACATCTGACACCTCTGAAGCAAGGGCAACGTCGCTTACGTCTCACCAGGAACGGAGACACGACTGCCACAACAACGAGAACCAACACCGAAAAACACAATAACAACACGGCAAGCAGCAGCTCACACAAGGAGACACAGTCCTCACAGCTGACAGCTCGACCACATCATCGGCTCCAGTGCCAAAAGGCAACAGGGAACACCTGGCACAGAGAACGCCAACGACAACAACACCACTGGACCACAAGCACCATCAAGTCAGCACTCACTCAGATATCACATCTGATCAAGTCGCAAGCTAACTCCACCGGAGAAAAAGGGAGCACAGCAAGGCCAACTGACAAGACAATGGTCCAAAGGCAAGGACACAAAATCATAGAGAAGCAGCGCCCAAACAACACAACGGCAGCACCTGCAGAATTCCAGCTCCGCACAACACACAGAACCAAGGAACACATCTGCAAGCAGGGTCACAACAAGGCACAAAAACAGCTGAGCACATGACCACAAAAGTCAGGTCGCGCATCAAACTGCTCACCAAGAGAAGACCCACAACAACGAGAAACGACAACAATCTCGGGGAACGCAACTCAAGGACTAGCAACACGCCTCAAGAGCACAACACCCAAGAAAGAAAATACAGAGCAAAGTGTACTCAATCAGCAAGGAATGCCGACAAATTCCCCAACACTCGCACAAGTGCCAATGCCAACACCAGAAAACCATGAACAACGGCACGGCAACAGACGACATCAAGGCACGAGAAGCCAAGACGAAGTCACATCGAGAAAGAAAGAACCTCTCGACAAACGGGTAGCCAACCCACACACTTCAGCTGCACCCTCAACAATGCGCACAGGCAACAAAATAACATCGGTAATCGCATCTCAGCACACACCAGCGCCATCGCAATCAACAAGATCGCAATTCACACGCCATGCGCACCGATCCAGCGAATAACCGAACTCAAGGAGCCTAAGTGCAACAAGAGAAGAGCACCAGCTTCAGCACAAAGCACAAGGAAAGCATCAATCTCAGCTTACCTTCACGTCCTAAAACAACAAATGAGCCTTCACAACGCATCGGCCATTAGACACAGCACGACAATTACGGTACACAACAGCTCTTAACACCATCATGGAGTCCAAAGCCAAGCAACCGTACAACAAGGAGCAGATCAGACTCAAAATAAAGCTGTCCACACTTAAGCAGACACAGGACAAAGGCAACACTAAGACAGCAAATCCAAGGCCAACCTCGAAAAAGCTTCACCAAAAGGGACGAGAAGCAACAAGCTCAACAACAGCAGCTCACCAGGAAGGGAAAATCCTAGGTTCGCTCGAGCAACTTCTCAATCGAGGCAACACGACAACAAAACAACCAAAACAACAATGCATCAGAAGCTAAGCAGACTCAAGCTGGGACAACCAAAGCAACGTAAGAACGTGCATGGCCATCACAGCAACGCTAAAAGTCATAAGCTACCTGAGCAAAATACAGAAAACAGCTCGAACAATGCACTGCAGGTTCATGCCAACCGACCAACACTGCCAAGTGCAACACGATCGAGACCAACTTCAAACCGAACGAAGCACGTCGTCACATCCAGACGAGAGCAAAAACCATCTCGTACAGTGCCAACCAAGCACGTACAAGACCACACGCGAGAAGCACTACGATAAACCATCGCAACACCTACGCCAGCAAGAGACTGTACTGGGCCTAAGGACTCTGGAAACTGTATATCTCGGATTCCCATGTACTTCACACAACAACGCTCTGATAGCTCAGAAAAGAAACTCCGAACATCTCAGAACACTGCTCTGATACCACCTGTAGCGACCCGGATTCCGGATACCCGGTGCACCCGGTATAAATACAGAATACACGTGATACCACATGGGACCCGCGAGGCCTCCCAAGCGCGGGAAAGCGCCGAAGGGATAAAAGGCATGTGTAGAGTACATTGAAGCCACAGAGATATAACAGTAAGCAATTTCATTAGATTGGATTGCTAAAGTAGCAGAAATAAAATTACAGCTTCATTAATAAATTTTTAACAATTAAACACAGAGTCCAGCCCAAAGGAAAGACAACAAGTCTAGCACAGTACAGTACGACAGAAAGAAACGTACACAGAAGTCGGGAGAAGCCCGACGCAGGTACGGCTGGCAGCTACAACAGCGAAAGAGCGCTCCACCAAGAACAGCAGAGGCAGACGGCGAAACCCACCTGAAAAGCAGCAGGGATGAGTCTCAACAGAAACTCAGTAGGGGTCACGCGGATCCCCACTGGACAGCGCACAAAGCGAAGGCAACGGAAGCAACAACAAAGCAACAAGAACAGCAGGTGTAGCAAAGCAGGAAAAGCTACGCTACAAAGCTGTAAAGGAACAGACGGGAAGCAGGAGTAGGGAACACGCAGGAGAGGGAGAAAACCCGCACCAAACAAGCGGCTGCTGAACTAACCTCAGCACCCCAAACTACTCCAAACAAAAGGCAACAGATGGATGACCCTGAACTCACACAGAAGGGTACACCAATCCGTCAACCAGCCCCAAACAATCCAGGTCTAGGCAAGACCTAGACAGACGCCAAACAAACACGTACACGACCGGAAACATCGTGCACACAGCCCCACGCACGAACAGAACACCGTGCGGACAACAAAACACTGACCCCGAGTGCAGCCACGAACGGGCAACTCGCAAAGGTCACAACGCGCAAGAAAACGCGAAGAGCTACGCGTCACGTGACGGAAGCACCCCCTTGAAAAGCCAGCTGCGTCCACTGACGTCTCACGCTGCACCTCAAGTGTCTCACCTACAGTACTGCTGTAACAACAGCAGAGATGTAGACACCAGCTGAACCAAACAGGAACAACAAAACAAGTAACTAGTCAGGGTCACGCCCGTCGACGTAAGTCCTCAGTCCCTGACCACGTGTGCACACACTGGCTCTAGCCCAAAGCCAGGTCCTCTAGCTAGTATTCTCCCTCGGTAGGACGCTACCGTTTGGCCAGGAGCCCGCGGAACCAGCTACAACCGCTCAATGGGAAACACTCCTCTGCTTTCCGCAAGTAGGACGGCACTCAACAGACCTTAGAGCAACAACAAGTGGAGGCTTCACGCGACACAGAAGCTCAAAACACAAGTGCTGAAGTACTAACGGGCAACCACACCCCTCAACACGTACTTCGAGGCACCAAATGGCAGCATCGCCACTGCCGACAACTCAGGACAAGCAACTAGACCTCCTATGTAACGATCCTGAGTCGAACGACTCAAAGGCAAGATCGTCACAACAGCGGGACAAGCCGCCAATCGGTCTAATCCTAGGCCAAAGAAACCACGCTCCGCAGAAAACAACACACGGAGACCTGAGGGAAGCACCAAGAACCCTCAGCACAGCTGGACACGCAAACCGAGGTAAAACAACACCTCGAAGCATCCAGAAGCAGTGTCTTAGACAGGACCGAACCGCCAAGACACGCACAAACAAGGTCACATGTCAACCACTGGGTCAAACCGGGTTGACCGAAACCAAACAACAACAGCATACAAGAGTAGGATCAAGAGTCCTACCACAAGTAAGAAGACTCCTGGCTACCTTACAACGTAGTCTTAACCCTCATAGGACGTCGGAAGATATCCACAGGATAACGGGCAGACCACTAGGCCAAGCCAAGACACACAGAATCATCGGGCGGAAAACCAAGGCACAAAGGAAGTAACGCACAGGCCCTAGACCGTTATTAGCAAGTGACGGTCTAGCTCAGGGGCGTTATTTCCCAAACGACGGACGGACTCGGGCCGTCACACACCACCCTGATAACCTACAAAACCACACAAAAGCCAAGTAACGCATGGGACTAGGGGCGTTACAAGCAAACGACGCACGGAGGCTCCACCGTTACTTCCAACGGCATAGCCACCCAGACCAAAGCCAAGTAACGCACGACGCCAGGCGCGTTACTCACAAACGACGCGGCAGGAGAGGGCCGTCAGAGACAAATGACGCGCAGGGGCCTATCCGTTACATCCAACGGCATAGCCACTCTCAACCCAACACGACAGCAAACGACGGACGGAGGCACGCGCGTTACTCACAAACGACGCACGGGGACTCCACCGTCACTTCCAACGGTGCAGCCACCCTACCTCGTCCACACAGAATGTAACGGCCAGGGGCTCTATCGTTACACTCAAAACGACGCACAGGGGTACGACCGCCGGAGGCACCGCCTCAACGAGTCAACGTCAGTCAACAGGCAAGCAACGGCCTGGGCAAGGCGCGCCGCTTCCATCTAACGCGCTGGGTCAAGCGCGTTAGACCAACCGACTTAACCCCCAAAGAAAACGACAAAACACAAGTAACGGCCAGTCACTGGCGCGTTACACGGGAATGACGCACCACCCTTGGGCCGTCACTCACCCAGAAGCTAAAGAGTTCAAAACGACGCAGACCAAACGACGGTCAGTCGTAGGGCCGCTAAATCAAGTAACGGTCGCTGGCATGACCGCCACTTCGGTCACGGCGGGAAAATATAGGAATGGCCGGATCGGCCCATTCCACGCCCCATTCACGCCGAAACGTAGGGGAAACACACCGCAACGACAAAAGACAACACCAGGGAACTCAAAACCCCACATGCAACATGAAAAACACAAGATTCGGGCGATTTTACCAAATCAACCCTAAATGGGTCACCGAGGTTCCCGGGCTTCTACCGGCCTCGAATGAACGCCAAATCGCACGAAAACTACGCGGATGGGATTCTAACATCCCTGCGGTCATTTAGAAATTAACTGAACCGCAAACGGTCACCATTTACCGGCCGACCCTAAAAACCACGAAAATCACGGTTTAGGCAAAACAAGCCCAAACACACTCGTTTCCTAGCCGAACGCCGTGCAATGGCAGGGAAAATGAAGATGGAGAAGCAAGGATCCGTCACCCTACCTCCACCGAAGAAACCGTGCCCCGAAGGGACTAAACCACGCCGAAAACCACTCGCGAACCGATTTCACCGGCTTTGAATCCACCGTTCGGGATCGCGCCAGAATCGATCCGATCCTCGCTCCATCGCGCATCCAACCAGCTCCACGGCCTCGCCACCTCGCCCACGCACGCCTCCGTCTGCAGCCGGAGTCGGAAAGGGGAGAGAACGAGAGAGAACGGGAGAGAGAGGGATGGTCGCGCGAATGAGAAGGAGAGAGAAAGAGAAAAGAAAAAGGAAAAGAAATTAGGAAATTTTCCTAATTTCTAAAAATTCCGAAAATGCGCCGAAAATGCACAAATTCAGAAAAATACGTAAAAATAGTCAAAACGACCGGCTCGACGAGTACATCGTCGCTGTAGCATCCACGAGCTCGAGAATCGACGAACAAACACACCGTAGGGTTCCGTAGCTAGTACGTGAGAAAAACCCACACGGCTCGTCAAACTCAACTCGGAAGCCACAAAAGCGAACCGAAACTCCACGAAACCAATCCGAAATAGATCCGAAAGATCCAATAAAGATCCAACAAGATCCAGGGCATTATAGTAGGAGTGGGGTGGTCGGGGAGTGAAGATCTTCCTAAGCTCAATCTTCATCTCTTCCCATGATTCTATGGGTTCTTGCCGCCAAATCCTTCTTAAGCTCACTATGGGTTCCCACTCCTTCTTGGCTTGTCCCCGAAGTCGCCCTGTGGCCCTGCGGACTCTAGCGTGTCCATAGACCCTAGTCCTATCAAAGTGTTTTGTCATGAAAGTCTCCCACCTAACATAATCACTAGGATATGACCCATCAAAGGTGATACTCTCATCTATTAGGATGTCCGAAAATGGGTGGTCGATCGGACCTTTGTGGAGGGCCGAGTGGGACCAAAGAGAGGTAGCCATGTTGATGAACCGAATGACTCTAAATGCTTATGCGCCCTAGGACAAGACTTTGTAGAGACAAGTCTAGAACATGCTCTGATACCAATTGATGTGACACAATGAAGGGGAGGCAACAAGATACTATGCTCCCTCGGACTTAATTCGCAAAACACAACTCAAGATTTGAGATCTCTTTGAAATTGGACCGAACCACCGTGCACACCCGCAACCCGTGGTGACTCGGTGATGCCGAGTCGAGGTGGTGCAACAAGACCCTTGCTGGTTGAGGGCCAGCAGGGCTAAGGTCTTCCCTCCCGAGGGTACGTTGCCCAAGTTTAAGGGCGGGCCGGGTGCCTTGGAGCACTGGGTCACTCTCTCTCACTTTTGCCACGGTGACCACACAAGAATCGGTGGGTCCGGGAACGAGCGCTCTCTCACCGACCAGGGGATAAGTCGTACGGATATGAAATGAACAGAAATAAATAGAGCAAGGGTAGAGGCACCTGGTTGGTTTGAAGAAACCAACCTCGTTCGGAGAGGATGGGCGAGCGGGGAAGTGTGGGATCCCCGCACACTACGCCGATGAAGCTTGAACCCTGTTTATTACAAGCACTACACCTCGCACAGGAGGGGGAACTAGGGGCGGGGATTTCAATGTACAATCAAACACTACCTCCACGCAGGGAGGGGCCTTCAGCCGGCCAGGCAAGGGGAGGGAAAAAAAAATCCGAATCAGAGCAAATCGGAGGGCCGACGTCGGTTTTGCCACTTCTGGAGTCGCTGGACAGTCTGTCGATGATGGCGCTGCCATGGACACTCCCAAACTCCAAATGATCTGAAACCAGGGCTGAAATGCTCCCACTTGACCCAGGACGATGCTCAAATTTTTGTGGAACCTCGTGCTGATGTCTCTGGCCGGGGCAGGGTCTGGAACAGGACAGCGCAATTCTGGCACTGACTGCTCCCAGAACGTTGCTGCAGGAAAGAGCAGGCAGCCTGAACGCTCCTGGTGTCGGAATGAGGCGGCACCAAGTCATGGACGTTCTTGGTCGAGTCCTCTTCGAGTAGCAAGAAGAAACAGCACCAGAAGAGGTTGGGGTCGGGAGTTGTCCCCAGAAGAGTGGGGAGGGGTCTGGGCGGACTCAGAACAACCTGACCTGTGTACCGATGGTATAAAATTCGTATCTTGTTGCTCTGAGATCCAAATGGCGCCCCGTTTCTTGGTGATGTTAGAAGACTAGAAGGAAAAGGCTTCTGCACAGGAATCACGCCCAAAATCGTTCTGGATCGGCCGTGGTCGCACTTTGGCTGGGCCTCTGTCCTTCTGCAGCAGTCACCTTGCGCAGTCGGGGGAGAGTGGAGCTCCCGAACAGAAGGGACGTCGGATGCTGGCGAGACCACCACGGCTGCGAAGCTGACTGGGAGAGCTTTCCGTCAATGTTAGGTACGCCTCCAGACGACGTCGAATGACCTCGGGGCAGGTTCTGCAAGTCGGGCTCTTTCTGCTACACTCGAACTGAGAGCTGTAATTTGAAGAAGATGGGGGAAAATGGGGTTTATGGGAGGGGAAGTGAGGTGGATGGGTATGGGGATGACCCTTGGCTGTGATGGGGTCTGAGAGGGGGTGTTCCAATAAGTGGGAGAGGGAGAATGAGGGCTGGAAGGAGGAGTTTGCAGTGGCTGAGAGGGGAGTTGCGAAATTGGGCTTGGAGGGAAAGGGGGAAGGTGAGGGGGCACAAGTGGGTAGGGGGGAGTGGTTTCCCTCCTTTAGATTTGGAATGTGGTTAATGGAAAGGGATTAATGGTAGCATAGATAATGGGAAGGGTTGCCTTGGGGAGGGGAAGAGGTGTTTGGGAGAATGGATTCCCCCTTGGGAAGGTTAAAGGGTGAATGGGGAAGGGGAAAGGTGTCTAGGAGAATGGTATTCCACCTAGGAGGTTGGGGGGGAGTAAATGGGAGGTATAGGGAAGGGAGAGGGGTTTAATGAGGAGTGAATGAGGAGGAGAGAGAGTGAATTTCGAAATTTTGGGGGGAAGAGAGAAAAAGTGGCGCCCTAGAGAGAGAGAGAGAGTAAGAGAGAGTAAGAGAGAGAGAGAGATAAGAGGGGTTTGCTCAAGGAAAATTCAATAGATTTCATTCATGCATTAGTCCTCCACAAGAGGGGGTGAGGTCCTATTTATAGGGACCCACCAATTACAACCAAGTCCCTGAGAAATATGCAAATGACAGAAAACCAAAAGGTAGGTGGAGGGAGAGGGCGCCCCTGGGCCAAGCCCACTTGATTGGGCCCATCAGCTCCACTAAACCATCAGGCTGATCACAAACTTAGGAAAAACCATTGTAACCTAGGGACTTTGACATGAAACAAAGGGAGAATTACATCAAAATGACTCAAAAAAGAAGGAAAATACATCAAGATGATCCATATAGTTAGCCCAAGTGTCAAAGTGGGCATGTCCAGATGAAGAGCTGCATCCTATCCGTCTCCGGAAGGGAGAGAGGTGCCGAGCCAGAGGGAATCGTGGGTGATGCCCTCATCAGTATCTCTCTCAAAGGAAGGTAGAGGCTCGAAGCACTCACTAGGATCCACTACAGTGCCCATATAGGGTGCCGGATCCGCCACGTGAGAAATGGGGTGAATCCTAAAACCCCTCGAAAAATCCACCCCGTAAGCTGGGTCGCCAAAGCCACTCGGAACTTGGAAAGGTCCAAGTCCTCGTACCCTTGATTTGGAGGTGTCCCTAAGGTAGGGCCACTCCAAAGTCACCATCGCCAAGTTGCCAACTTGGAATTCCAAGTGGCGCTCGCGAGCTTTTGCCCGCTCATTATGAACCTCACCGCCCGTCGCTAGATGCTTGCTTGAATGCTTATGCCATGAGCTACGGTGTGGTGCGGGTGGGAAGTGTGTGGTATGCAAAGGTGGACCGGGGCAACCATAAGTGGATCTATCATGCAATGCGGCTATGTAAACCTTGATGGACTTAGGAGGACCAGGAAATCCGTAGGTGAAACTATCATGCTTGAATGTGGCAAGTGTTGGGGGCCCAGGGCAACCAAATGTGTATCCTTCATGCACAAGACCAATGACGAATAGGGGAGGGCCGTTACACCCGAATATGGACCACTCATGTTTTTGACTTGACATGTGGGTGTCATGAATGAAAGGACCCGACTTACTAATCATGCCAAGTGGTGGGAGGTGCCAAGGCACATGCATTCCTACTCCAAGGATGACTTCCATGTGTGGGGTGGCGGGATGGCTTTTGAACTTCATGTGAAAGGATCAAAGGGATCTAGGAAGGTGGACATCTTGGAGAGAGGCTCCTCCTTAATCCCTATGTGTATTTTGCCTAAAGTCATGGCTCCCATGGTGTAACCCGAGTCTAGGAAGGGGTGGATTGGGTCAAACGTGGTGGGTTGGGGTAGGAAAAGGTGGGTGGTGGGTAAGGTGGTTGGGTCACATGGGTTCCTTGGCTCCCATTGAAAGGGATCAAAGGGATCATGAAATGGGTTACCAAGGGAGAGGAGCTCTATGTCCTCAAGGTCCTCAATTGATGGTGGATCATCCTCCTCTAATGAAACAATTGGGCCGAAGTCTTTGGTGAGTGGGTCGGCCATGAGGGGATGGCTTGGCTTCCTACCCGAGATAAGAAGCTCCAAATTGAGGAGAAGGTCGGGCTCATCGGGTGTGGGGAGGAATAATAGAAGGTCGCTAGTGTAGCAACCAATAGTGCAAATTGAGGTGATAGACCAGACACAAAGATGTAGGAGGTCAAGGCTCCTAGATTGGTTGGCCACCATGGCCAGCATGCTCGTGAACTCTATTTGCCATGCTAAGCCCTTAAGAAGATCCCCTAAGGTTTCCACTTGGTAGAATGATTGGATGGTGGTGTGATAGGTGGAGAAGGGTACTATGGGGAGGTGTCGTCCCACGGGAGGGTAGGCATGGGGCATGATAGGGTGAGTCAGCTTTTTCTCTAGCCATCTAACCAAGGGCCCACTTATGATAAGTTCACTCCCAATCGCAGGGGGTGGCGTAAAAGGCGAAGTTTCTTCCTCGGTTTGGGCATGAGTTTCCTCCAAGGTGGGGAGTGATTCTAGGGTGTTCACCACTATGGGGTTGGGTGTGGGGATCATGGGTTCATATACCAAGGAGGTGAGAAGTCTTTTGTAGGCGGGGTGATGATGATCGGCGTATGGTGCACCCGGGGTGGTGGGTAAAGGAGGACTTGGGCTAGGATGGGGAGGGGAAGTAGTGGAGGCCTAAGTTGGGGTAGGATTGGGGTTGGAAGTGGAAGGTGGGTTGGGTGAGGGGGTTTAGTTTGATTGGTTTTGGGAGGTGTGTCCCTTTTAGGGGACGATGGAGGGGTAGTGGTGGCGACCATGGAGGCTTGTGGGGTGTGGGTTTGATGGGGGATTTTGGATTGGGGAGTGGTGGCTGTCATGGGCCTGGGTGGAGGGGTGGACACGGGGTCCAATTGGGTTTGAATGGTGGAGGTTGGGTGGTAAAGGGTATAGTTGTTGATTGGGGTAGGAAGTGGTGGGTGTTGTGGGGGTCGGGAGATGTAGAGGGCCTTTATGACGGTCTTGAACAGGCTGAGCGAGAATGGAGGAGTGGTAGTGCTCCACGGGCTATGGGTCTTTGAGTAGGAGGAGGGCGAACATTTGGGGATATAGATCTTCCTAAGTTCTACCTTCATCTCTTCCCATGAGTGAATGGGTTCTTGTCTCCTAACATCCCTTAAGCCCACTATGTTCCGCCATTTTTCCTTGGCTTGACCCCGAAGTCGCCCCTTGACTACGCGGACTCTTGCGGTGTCATATACCCAAGTCTTTTCAAAGTAATTTTCCATGGTAGCCTCCCACCTAATATAATCACTAGAACGTGATCCGTCAAAGGTAATGTCCTCATCTAGAATAACTTCCAAGGGTGGCGAGTAGACTAAGTAGGAAGTGGCCATGATGAATGGGGGAATAAATGCAATGGTCCTAGGACAAGACTTAGTAGAGACAAGTATAGAACTTGCTCTGATACCAATTGATGTGACCTGATCCCTTGGACCTAAATTCACAAGCAAAGAACGGGTCGGCAATTTCACTCAAGCGGACTCACCCGCGTAGCGCGCACCCGGGTCCGTAGGTGGACCGGCGATGGGGATGAGGGTCCGAGATGGGACCTCGCGGCTTCGGGGATTGGATAGCTTAAGGTTGAACCCCTAAGGGTCTTAGGATGCCCACTCTCGGGGGGGACAGCACGCCGACGGCGTGGGATGTAATGGCCCCCTCACAACTCACCCGTAGTAGTCACTTACACAATAGTAATTCAGGATCGGGCACTCACTTACCGTCCGACGGCACTAGCGGCAATACTAAACCAACAATGGAAAGAAACCAGCAAGGGGGTAACCGAATCTCACCTGACCGGTGTGAAGACACCGATCCCGACCGGAGACGAGGGCGAGCGAGGAAGCGTGGGCTTACCCGCACGCCGTGCCGATGAAGCTTCAACCTGAAATTTTAAGTAACATGCACTACGCCCCTTGAAAGGGGGTTGGACTAGGGGTGAGGATTAGTTTTACAACCAAAACGTACCTCCACATAGGGAGGGGCAGTCAGCCGGCCAGGCGAGGTGGGGAAAACTACGCTAGAAGCCAAAACGGAAGAAGATCGTCGGTTCTGTCCACTCTTTGGAACAACAGATAGATAGTTGGTGTTGGTGCCACTGTGGACTCCTCTGAATTCCGTTGGTCACAAAATCAGTGGCAAAATCTCCGAGGTCGACCCAGGAGCACGTCACAATTTTTGGGGATTTTTGGGTTGACGGCGGTGGTCGGGGCAGAGGCGTGAACAGGGTTGCGGGCTTCTGATTCTGATAGCTTCTAAATCACTATTGCAGGAAGGCGAGGCCACCACGGAAGCTCCCGGGCTCTGATTCAGGCGAGGCTAGAGTCTTTGGATTCTTGGTCGAACCATCTTCGAACGAAGACCCGCGTGAAAGCTGATAGAGGTCAGAGTAGATGGCGAGAACCCGAACAGTGCCGGGGTCTCAGATAGTTTCTAGAGGAAACTGATCAGCACACCTGAGGGAGAAAATTAGGAACTCACTGGTCCGGGTTCCAAACGGAGAGCCGCTTTGTGATACTAGAAGGAGACGTGTAGTAAAAGTTCTCAGCCAAGCCCCACTTCAAGAACTTTAGGTGGATGGCCGTGGGAGCCTCTGGATGACTGCTAGGGAGATGATGTGCAGTCCGGCGGTGAAGACTCCTTCAGTCAGCCGTGAGATCAGACGAAGGCAAGACCACCACCGTTGCAAAGAGGACTGGGAGATGCTTTCGATGGTACCTCTTGTGCTTCCAGAGGCTCCAGGATGATGGTGTGGTTGGCTCTGTAAGTTGCTTAATCTCTGCAGGTCCTCAGCTGTGAGCAGGTTCGCCGGTGTAGCTCCGAGTGAACTTGAGATGGGGTGGGGGGTGCCGAATGGTGAAGGGAGATGGAGGGATGGTAGGAGGAAATTTGAGGGAGGTGTGGAAGGGTGATAGGGTGGAGCTGGTGGTGCTGGGAGAGGGGAGGGGTGCAGGGGGCCTGCTGGTTTTCTGCACAAGGTGGAGGGGGAGGGATGAAGGTGGAGGATGAACTAGGTTGATGGAGGGGGAGAGTGGGGCGGCCAGACCAAGGGGCTCCCTTTGGGGGGTGCGACCTAGGGTATGGGGGAGGTGAGAGAGTCTGGAAAATTTCAAATCTCCCTTGGGAGTTGGTGGGTTGTATGGGGAAGAGGGAGGGTGGTGTTGGGAAGGCCAAGATTCTCCTAGGGAGGGGAAGAGATTTGGTGGGAATTGGTGGGAGGGAATGAATGCACCTAGGGAAGTGAAAGGGTGGGTGAGGTGGCAAGAGTGGAATGGATGAGGTGGAAGAGGGAGAGGGAAATTTGAAATTTGGGGGAGAGAGAGAGAGAAAGGGTCGCCCCCTTCTGGGGAGAGAGAGAAGAGAGAGAGAGGAGAGAGAGGGAGAGGGGGAGCTTCTCACTCCAAGGAAATCACTTAAATTTCTGGAAATACTTCTATTGCAATTGAACATCAAGAGTTACAAATGAGAGAGGGGAGGGGGACTATTTATAGACTCACATAATTCCTATGACCATAATACCCCTGAACAAATGACCCAATGACTCATCTGCCCAAGGGAGGGCGCCCCTGGGCCAAGCCCACTTAATTGGACCCATTAAACCAGACTAATTAACCATATGACATCTGACTTAGGTAAATAACTCAATGACCTAGGTACTTGACTCAAATAAAAGAAAAATTACATGGTTTATGACTCAAATAAAATATAAAAATTACATGACTTGACTCAAAAAAATATGACGGACATAATGGAACCATGCTGGCGATCAATCGGAGCCGTGAAAAATGTGAAGGACGAGAGATGCCCCCATCACTTCCCATCTCACCGGGTAAGGTATAAATCTATCCTCGGACTTGAGTTTTTCCTAGATTTTAATCACGACTTTAATTTTTTCTTAACATTTTATTTCCTAGGAAATTGAAATCCTAGGCTCTGATACCACGAAGACTGTCACGCCCTGAGTGCGGAAGATACCCAGATGCGTAACGCGTCTATATAGATCGTGTCATTCACGTAAAATCAGAGTGCGCATAGTACTCGATAATTTTTTGCTAACTCAAAGTTTAACATAATACCATAGTCCAAGATGATAATTTCTCTACTAAACCGAATGGCAATATCCCAGAATCATTCATAAGGCTACAAGTTTAATAAGTTCCATCTAACTAGATCATAACTGACTCAATTAGATTATACAAGCCTTTAATAATAACTGAAAATATAAAGTAGGACACAAGACTAGCTGACGATACACCACTCTAGCACTCATCACTCGGTATCAGTCCCATCCGGGTGGTGGTCGCTATCCAAGTTTCCTGAAAAATGTTAGGGAGTAACTGGATGAGTGAATCGCTCAGTAGGATTAATATCTCAAGTTCTAACAATCTTTAAGTTAATTATAAGTTCATGCAGTATAATGATGCATGTTGGACTAAGCAAGAATATCAAGAATTATATGAAGAGAGTATCACATGAATATCAATAAGATGTCTCAATATGGAACTAGCAAGTAATTACCAAGTAATTGCACAAATCTTTCCAAGAAGATAATGATCAATATTCAAGCAAGTGATTTCAAGCTCGTGTAATACAAGTAGTGTAATGGATTGGCTATTTCATTCATTTCATTCAAGCAAGTAATTGCCCTTTCTCGGGCCAAGCAATTCATTTCAAGCAAGTCAAGCATGTCACGAGAGAGTGAGTGGGAATGTCTCAAGTCAAGTAAGCAAGTACTTTGGTGCAATGCCAAACACCGTGGTCAATAAACTCCCATGGGCACAAGCACCTTCGGGTGCTACTCCCAGGATCAGACCGGGCCCTTATTTGTATGCGTAACATTTCAAGTATACTTTTTGACATCCACTCTCATTTATATAGCCAATATAGAATTTCAAGCAGTTTACACATTGTAGGAATATCAGGTAGATTTTTCAGGAATAGAGTTCAAGGACATATCACATGTAAATGATCCACTTGAAATGCAAGGCACATAGACAAATCAGGGTTAAGGAGATGGCCAGGGATCATTAGGTAAAGGCTGGACACCCTTGGGATGGGTTGACGCCATGGGTCGACCCTTGGCTCTTTGAATTGGGATGGGTCGACCCCATGGGTCGACCCCTGGCTCTTTAAATGTTAATTTAAGTTGAGTTTCATTGGACTGAACTTGTGTTCATGTAAGTTTGATTGGGTCAGTGCATTACATTAAGGTCGATGCATTGCATTAAGTTCGGTGCATGTTTGTGTTTTACTGGTTAAGGTCGATGCTAGCTGTGTCTGCCAGCATCTAAGTCGGTGCATGTTTGTCTTATGCATATATATATGAGGTTGATGCACCCATTAGTTCTATGTTATAGGCCGGTGCACATGCCTTCAAGGTCTGTGCACATTCGTGCATATACAAGGTAGGTCGATGCATGTTCTAGTCAGTGCACATTCGTGCATATACAAGGTACGTGCACATAAGGTTGATGCACATTATGGTCTGCACAACATAGTTGCAGGGTCGGTGCAGGTTTCATGCGCATGAGTCTCCAGGTCGGTGCATGTTTGGTTCTGCACAGACTAAGGTCGGTGCAGGTTTGGTTTTTGTGTTGACCAGGTCAGTGCATGTTTGGCCCTCGCACAAGGTAAGTCGGTGCAGGTTTCTGTTGTAATGCACACTATATAAGTCAGTGCAGGTTTGCTGCAAGGTCGGTGCAAGTTTGCCCCTTGCACAGATCAAGGTCGGTCCATATAAGGTCGGTGCATGTTTTCTTAGCGTAGGTGTAGGTCTTAATGTAAGGCCAGTGCATGTTGCCCCCTTGTGCAGATCGGGGTCAGTGCATGTAAGGTCGGTGCATCTTTTCAGCCTTACGCATATACAAGTCTGTGCACATGTGCCTTGTGCCATACAAGGTCGGTGCACATTCTGAGATGCGCACGCGTGAAGGTCGGTGCTCCTTTTGGCCCTTGCATGCTGCAGGGTCGGTGCAGGTTTTGTGCGCATGGTTCTCCAGGTCGGTGCATGTTCTAGGTCGGTGCATATCACTATTCATGCGGTCCAGGGTCGATGCTAGTCTAGGCCAAATGCATAAGACAGGGTCGATGCAGATCACTTTTCATGCAGAGCTCAGGGTCGGTGCAGCTTCTGCTGTGAGCTCAAAGTTGGTGCAAGTCACTATTTGACGTAGGGCTCAAGGTCGGTGCAGCTTTCGCTGCGAGCTTAAAGTCGGTTCAGGTCACTGTTGATGCAGGGATCAAGGTCGGTGCAGCTTTTGCTGCGTGCACGGGTCGGAGTAGCTTTGCTGCGTGCACGGGTCGGTGTAGCTTTTGCTGCATGCATGACAGGGTCGGTGCAGCTTTTACTGCATGCACGACAGGGTCAGTGCAGGCTGTATCATGCGTCGGTGCTAGTCGTGTTCTTACGTAGCTGAGGTCAATGCTAGTTACGTCTTTCACCTAGTAAGGTCGGTGCTAATAGCATGGTTTGCTTAGTAAGGTCGGTGATAGTGCTAAGGTGGACGCTAGTGGAGGCCATGGGACAACTAAGGTCGACCCTAGCTAAGACCAGATGCAACTAAGGTCGACGCTAGTTAGCCCGTCAGCAAGGTAAGGTCGGTGCAACCTTTTTCTAGCACTAAACCAGGGTCGGTGCGTGCATGTTTTTGGGTCTATGCATAATGAAGTCTGTGCATGTTTTCACATTTGCAAGGCATGAAGTCTGAGCACCTTCACATGAGGTCGGTGCACATTTTTACAAGTCTAAGTATATGTGGATTTTTAAGTCTAAGCCTATACATGGGTCTGAGCATGTTTTCATATCCAAGCATGCATTAGATCTGGGCATCTTTTCTAAAGTGGCACGCTATAGTCGGTGCATGTTTTAATTGTTGATACTAATTACGTAACTTATTGTTCATGATTTATATAATATTCACAGAATCAGGAAGTAGAGATATGGCTGGACATGGACAAATAGCAAGATTTGTAAGATCATGCTCATACAATATTTTTAAGATTTAATTTCATAGATATGAATTTTTAAACATGGGGTAATTTACAGGAATTAAAATAGAATAACACAGAGAATCCAGGTGATACGTAACTACCCTATTCATGCATGTCACTCTATTTAACTATTAATTAGGCTAGATCTTGAGAACACCTACCTCTTAGGAGTGATACACGTGGTACAGGTGGAATAAAGAAACCAAAGCAAACCCTTCCTCGTCTCTGCAGCAGAGCTTCAGAGAATAACTAATAAGAGAAGCACACGTTCTCCACGTTCTCCATCGCAAGGCTCCTGCAGTCGGACGTAGAGTGACGGAAGAAGACGCTCCTTCACGTCTTCAGAAGAAAAAGAGGATGACAGCAGTAGCTCCTGCCTACGCAAAGGGGTGTATAATTATAGTGAAATTCGGTTTCCCACACAAAGCAAATGTTTATTGCCTTGTAGGTCTAGGTAGGAAGCAAGACCCTATAGCCTTGATGTCCTATCCCGAAGATAGTGCCTTGCCAGCAATAAGTTGTCAGGCAAGGACATGTTGCCACAGCAGATCTACTGCCATGTCAAAAGAGGTTAGAGTGCTCATTCATTTGTTGGGCATATTGCCAGCAAACGCAGGTTGGCTTGTCAGCTGTGGGGTCTGAGGGAGATATATTTTAGTATATCTATAGGTTTATAGTGGGGTGGCCCATATTAATATTCATGTGCAGGTGGGCATTAATCCTTGGGCCCTGCATACATATTTATCTCACCCAAAAAGAAAATGGCGGATGCAAGAATCGAACCATGGTTACTCATTTGGGGTAACACATCACTTAACCCACTACTCTAAGAAGTCACCTTGTTAGGTGAATAATCTTTACGTATGATGACTTCAATGGTGGTAAATTTATATAATGGCCCTCATTGGGTGTTCTAACTTCTTAGTTAACCTTCCTATAGAAGTTTTTATTTATTTAGGGAAAAGTCTATATATTATTTTATACGGGGTGCTACACTAGTGACCTCCTCTTACTCCTCCTGACACCCGAGGAACCTGACTTGATCCACAAACTGGAATTTCTTATCTCAGGAAGGGAGCCTAGACATCCGTTCAAGATCGACACCCTATTGTCCCCTACACTTAGGGAAAACCCTCATGATGAGGAACTTGTGATATGGGAATCTGTTGGGGAAGAACATACCAGCACCGACCATACCTTTCGTGATCTTTTTGACCCCACTGAGTGGGAATCATGGCCCCATTTTATTTCTTTCCCCTCCTATCACCATGCTGACCACCCATAACCTCTGGAGAGCCTAGAAGACTTGGAGTGCTTCTTTCCAGAACAAACACTTTGTGAACCCTATGACCCCTTCTCATGGGAACTCGGGTACCCTAATGATCCACCTATCATACTGACCACCCACTATTCCCTGCCCCCACCCACCATGTTAGATCAGGACCACTACTATGGCATCTTCACCACCACATACCTCGTGGGTCCCAAACCAGTCCCTTGGAGCGAGTCTTAACCACACTCCATCAAAAACCTGACCTTCTTTGACCCTTGTGATCCCTCCTTTTGGGAACCCCTCAACCCACAACCCACCCCCCAATTCATCAAAGAACACCACTACCTTATTCCCTTACAAGTCAATCATCCAAGGGTCCATCAAGAAGATGAGAGGATGGAGTCACATGCATCATTTTATCTAGGGTCATATAGGGTAGGTAAGCCCGGGCACATAGACCCTCCATTTTCACCCACTTTGATAGGGGGCCTACGCGTGCTAGAACCACATTTGGATGCCCTAGCCCTCCCACCATCAATAGGAAAGCTATGCATGATAGGGCTACATTTGGAAGTCCCGACCCTCCTGTCCTCACCAACCTTCATAGAGAGTCTAGGCATCCTAGGTCCACATTTAGGTGCCCAGAACCCCCAACATCCAATAGAGTGTTATCATTCCCCAGGTCATATGTCCGACATGTTAAAGGATTGCATGCTTGCAAGCACATCAACAAAGGCAAAAGGATTTGTAAAAGGCAAGCTGATACTCGTAGAGGAAACCAAAACTTCCAAGAGGGTGACTATCTGATGGTCAGGATAAAGAGGCTCTTCCCTAGAGTTGCCTCTAAACTTAGGGCTCGAGGAACTAGGCCCTTGAAGGCCCTGGGAGATTGAGTGTAATTGCCAATGAGTTGACCATTCTGAAGGAATATGGGGTAAACCCTCATTGTAATGTGACAGACCATGTGCCCTACAAGGGCCCCGCGGTGGCACCTAGTAAGGATTTTGAGCCTATACCCTCTCTTGAGAGTGACTCCACCAATGAGAGCCCACTTCCAACCTAGAGAGCCCGACATGAGCACAAGGATTTGATACTAGTTGAGCAGAATAACACCACCAAGAGCGGGGCAATCCAGCAGTACCTTGTAACGTGGAAGGGCCGGCCCCGTCGGTATACACATGGGCGAGCCAGGAAGGACCCTTACTCGACAGGGTCGAGTTCTCCGCACCCCGGGGGTATGATGGGGACATCATCTGTAGCTCTAGTTCCCACTACTCGCCACATCACCCCGACAGCAATCGGCATGATTTTACGGCTTATTTCTCAAGTAGTATCATGTATTTTCCACTTTATTTGAGTCTTATTAATGTAATTTTCTTTATTTGAGTCAGTTGAGTAAGTTATTGGGTCAATTAGATAGCATGTTAGGCTTAATGGGCCCAATTGTAAGGGCTAGCCCAAGGGCACCCCCTTTTGGATAGCTTTGGTCATTATGTGTTAAGTCAAGAGTATTATGGTCATGTAAAGAGTTGAGCTCCTATAAATAGGACCCAACTCTCTCATTTGAAGGTAATGAGAATTTGCATATTATGAATCTCCACAAAATTTGAGTGTTTTAGGTGTGAAGCCTAAGGTTAGGGTAAGAAGCCCTCTCCTCCCTCCCTTCTCTCTCCAAAGGGGGAGAACCCCATTCTCTCTCTCCCCCCTCCCCAAATTTGAAATTCATCCTCTCTCCTCTCTCCTCTCTCCTCCACCTCACCTCCACCTAAACCACCCTTCTCTTGCCACATCACCACCCCTTGCCACATCACTAGCCACATCACCATTGACTCCTCAAATCCCTCCCCCTCTCATTACTTCCCCATTAATCACCCACAATCCCCAAGAGTCACCTCCCTCTCCCAAGGAAGACCACCACTCCCCAAGCACCCTTCCCTCTCCCCAACACACCCTTTCCCCTCCCCAAGACCCACATTAATCCCACTATTAACCCAAAAAAAAATTCAAACCCCCTTTTCCCTCCCACCTTGCCAACCTGCCCCCCTCTCTCTCTCCCTCTCTACCCCAGGTCGCAGACCTCTCCCCTCCACCTACTAGCTGCGTCCCAACCTCTCTCCCAGCCCCTCCACCATCCCATTCCACCCCCCAGCCAATCCCCACAGCCATCCCACCACCATTCCTTATTGTACCTTCACCCATCCCCACCCCTTTCTTCACCTTTTACCATTCAACTCAGGCCAGTTCGCAGGTAGTATTGAATGCTATGGTTGGAGAGTCTTCCCCGCCACCACCTTGATGCTCCAGAAGGCAAGCCATATATTTCTGGAAAGCCCTTCAAGTCAGCTTCGCAGACGAGGCAATTTCACCTCAATCCGAGTTCGGAGCTGTCCAGAAGGGTCATTCTTGTCAGACTATACTTCTGGCATCTGGGTGGAAATCAGAACCCTAGTGCAGAAGCTCTTGCTGCCACTTCCCTATTCCCCTTGGTGGGACAGTTGGCTGGGATGAGATACTACCAGTCCTCTGTCCAACGCAGCAAGCGGAGCACTATTCGGACTTTGGAGCTCCCCATTCTTCTGGATTTCCCCCGAGTGCGCAGGTTAGTCCTGCCAAGGCCAGACCAGACCCCCTCTCACTCTACTGGCTCTATCTCCCTACTCCGACCTCCCCTGGTAAGCTCCCTGGTCGCTGTTCCAAGAGGTCTCCCCCACAATCGTGTCGATACCAGCCACGCCACCATCGGAGTTCGGAGGTGCCCGGAGCAAGGCAATCTTATGGAGCCTTCAGATCTGGGACAGTCAGAGCCGCAACAGTCCACCCCGACCCTTGAAGTTGCACCGACTACCCACGGTCTCTAAATGGCCCACAAATTTAGCTGAGCTCTTCTGGGCCAGTCTGGAGAAGTTTGGCGCCACTCCCACTAGCAATGGCAATTGGAGGAGTTCGCGACAACATCATCTTCGACCTTCTGTCCTGCTGTCCCAGTGCGGACAAAATCGGCACGGTTTGGAAAGTTGACTTTGCAGCGGTCCCTCCCCAGCTCAGAAGTGGACCCGGACGTTCCTCCTCACTTCTACCACACCCCTTGACATTCGGCTATTGTCCCTGCTACTTCCGGCACCCAGAGGCGATCACATCAGCTCCAAATCCAGCTCGCTACCCCGGCAATCAGAATTATCGGCCGAAGTTTACTTAGCTTAATTTTTGCCCACCCCGCCCGGCCGGCTTAAAGCCCCTCCCTGTGGGAGGTAGTGTATGTTTGTAACCCCATATTTCCCAACCCCTAGTCCAACCCTCCTATGTGAGGAGTAGTGAATGTAATTCTTTAGCAGGGTGAAGCTTCATCGGCATAGTGTGCGGGGAACCCACACTTCCCCGCTCGCCCACGTCTCCGACTCGGGATCGGTGTCTTCACACCGATCAGGTATATGCTGAACCATCCCTGGATATTTGTGTTCAGCTAGTATCATTTCTAAGTTCAGCCGGCGAGAAAGAGAGTGCCCGGCCCCGTGACTTCCCGATCACGAGCGGTCATCGTGGTTTGAGTAAAGAGAGAACCCCGTTCCCTCAAGGCGCGAAGTCCGCCCCGCTGATGTGGGTGTTCCAATCCTAGGGAAGGAAACACATTAGGCTAAGCCACCACCCCATCCAGCAGGGTTTAGACCTTCAAACCCACCCTACCATCACTTAGTCACCACGGGAAAGGGTTGTGTTACGATATCGGTCCGCCAACATCGAGTCCGCCAATTTGTAAGTGTGCTTGCAAGTCTAGGTCTGAGGCTCGCCCGGTTGGTCCCTTTGCATCCGTAGGTCATGTCACGTCATCTAAATTTCCCTCCCCCACCACCGCAGTAGTGGCCAAGGCATCCGCCACATGATTGCATTCCCTGTAACAGTGTATGATGGGAGCTTGGAGTAGGCGGATTATGCATAGTAGGGATCCCCACCAAGGAAGAATAGTCCAAGGGGGGTTAGATCCAGTCTTCACCAAATTGACAAGGACCTGCGAATCTGAATAAATTAATGAGACGGGCAATTGTTATTGTAAAGCAAGACGCATACCATCAAGCAACGCCATGCATTCAGCCATAATATTTGTACCGTGACCATAGTAGTAGGAGAACCCAAAGTGAAAAATTCCATCAGTATCACGAATGCAGCCACCCACTCCACAACGACCCGGGTTTCCCTTTGCAGCTCCATCGACATTAAGAGCAAAGCCCCACTCCGACGGCCGCCAACATAAAGTAATAGGAATCGGTTGCTTGCGCTAGTAAGGAAGACCAAGCTTAGACAGGAGTTGCACTCCCCTGGAATCAGGTTTAGCCTTAAATCGTTGAGCTTTAAAAGCCTTCTGTAGAGATACTACAATCTTGGGTACACTCCAAGCAGGTGGCACCCGGACCCCTTCAAAGCGAAAAGTACATCTGGTTCTCCAGATGGTCCAGATGACCATTAACAAAAGATAGATGCACGCAAAGCCAGTAGGACACCGAGAATTGCAAATTTGAAACAACTGCCTCACACGATCCACAATAGAGAGATTGTGATCAAAAGAAAGATGCCATACAAACTTAAGCCAACCCCAAAAGAAGGTACCCAGCTCACCATGTATGAACAAATGATCGGCACTTTCAAAGTCCGGAGAGAGCACACAACAGGAACACTTAGAAGCCAAAGGTATTCTACACTCAATGACCGCATCATCCACCGATACCGCATTGTGAAGAAGCCTCTAGGCAAATAGAGCCGGCCTCAACGGCATACCAGGTCTCCACAGCGCCTCAAAAGGATGGCACGGCACGCCATGGCTTGTAACCAAATAAAATGCAGACTTCACAGAAAAAACCCCGTTCGAAGTAGGCGTCCACACCAATTGATCCAACCCTGGAGACAGCTGGAAAGTAAATAGCTCATCCATAACTGAAGCAGGTAAAGACATCAAAGACCAAACCAGGTGGGAATGATCAGACAGAGCTTCCTGCACTGAAACTGTGGAATGAAAGGGCTGTGAAGAAAATTCAATAAGAGGTTTCCTACCAAACCAAATATCATGAAGGAAATCCACCGTGCTTCCATCAAAGACAATCCACCTCATACTCTACAGCAGAAGCTCCTTCGCCTTAATAAACACACTCTTCCTAACACTAGAGGGGAAAGGAGTTGTGCAATAGCTGATATGCTTGCCATTCAGGAATTTACGTTGAGCAAAGGAGCTCCAAAGTGAAGTACCTGAGATAATATTCCAAATCTGTTTCATAGTCATAGAGACCTGCAAATCCTCCAAAGATCTGATCCCCAAACCACCCTCATCAAGCGGTTTGGTAATCTTGTGCCATGCCACCCACCGTCGGTGTCTCTGACCATCCGCCACACCCCACAGAAAATTAGCGCACAACTGATTAATGCAGTCAATTACAGAGACAGATATAAAAGAAGCACTGGCCACATACACAGGAATAGAGCAAAGAATAGACTTTATAAGCGTAACTCTCCCATCCTACGCCAAAAACTTCGACTGCCAGCCTTGAATTATAGAGGCGACTTTATCGATGAAGTACTTAAAATAAACCACCTTTCTCCTGCCAGTAAACATGGGAACCCCCAGGTACGAAAAGGAAGTGGACTTCTGCATAAAACCCGTTAATCTATGCAAGGTAGACATGGCGGATGGGGAAGCCTTTTCCACAATGATGAAACAACATTTACTGGCATTAATTAACTGACCAGAACAAGTCTCATACCCGGACAGGAAGCGGGTTAGCTTCCGTATAGATGAAACATGGCCATTAGTAAAGATGAGCGTGTCATCAGCATATATTAGGTGAGTTAGAGGCTGGCAATATCGTGGCACTTTAAAAAACCGCACACCACCATTCTCAAAGACATAGCTAAGACCTCTGCTCAAAACCTCAACAGCTATGATAAATAGTGATGGCGCCAGAGGGTCCCCTTGTCGAACATCTCGTGTTGAGCGAAAATATCCAGCAAGGGAACCATTGAACGCAACAGAGAACCAACAATTAGATAATAAAGCTGCCAGGAAAGAAGCAAGTTTAGCAGAAAAACCAAAACGCTTGATCACCTTAAGGAGGAAATCCCATTCAAGCCTATCATAGGCCTTGGCCATATCCAGTTTAATAATAACATTGTGCCCTCTACTCTTCCTTTTGAGCTCATGCATCATTTCTCTAGCCATGGATACATTATCCACAATGTGTCGGCCTTTCACAAAAGCACCCTGATAGGGTGATATAATATGAGGCAATATATTTGACAATCTAGTAGCAATGATTTTTGAGACAATCTTGTTGCTGAAGTTACAAAGACTAATAGGCCTATATTCTGCAAATGAAGTAGGAGAAGCCCTTTTCGGGATTAAGGCAATAATGGAGGAGGTCACACCTTGAGGGAGAGGAAATCCCCTGAAAAAACCCTGAATAGCGATGGTGACATCCTGCTCGATGATATCCCATACAGACATGAAGAAACACCCAGTATATCCATCCGATCCGAGCGAGCCATTAGCATTCATGAAAAAAACAGCCTCCCTAACTTCTTCCTTAGAAGGAATGGCTACCAACAAAAGATTTTCATCATCAGTGACAAGCTGCGGAATTAGAGCAAGAAGCCCATCATCAAGAGAGTGCGGCCAGAAGATAATTGTTCCTGAAATACAACAACTACCTCCTTGGCCAAAACCGCATGATCATCACACTAGCTCCCATCCGTGAGCTTGATCCTGGAAATAAAATTACGCCGCCGACGGCCATGAGCAACTTGGTGATAGAACTTAGTATTGCGATCCCGATCCACCTACCACTGCACCCTAGCCTTCTGAAACCAAAACAATTCCTCTTGATGTAACGCTTTCCGAAGCTGGGCTTGGGCAGACTGAAGAGAACAGCAGTTTAGCACAGAAGGATCAGCATCAAACTGCCACTATTCTCTTATAACATTATCCTCCGCCAAAGCAACATTGCGAGAAACATCACCAAAACATCTTTTATTCTAGTCCTTAAGATGCATCTTCAACACCTTTAACTTATGCTGCAACACATAGAAAGGGTTGGAATGGGGAAGCGTAGTCAAATTCCAGACATGACTTACAATCCGCAAGAAATCCTCATGGGTAGTCCACATCTTCTGAAAGATAAACCTGGATGGTTTAGCAAGAGGATTATCAAAGCATAACAACAAAGGGCTATGGTCAGATGGGTCCCTAGGGAGATGCTTAACAAAATAATTAGGGAACTTGGCGGACCAAGCAGAATTAGCCAGGACTCTATATAGCCGCGTGCGAATACAAGACTGCCCCGCCTGATTGTTTGACCAGGTAAAGGAATTCCCTCTAAACCCCGCATCAATAAACTCTGCTACAGAGATAAAACCCTAGAAGTCAACCATAGAATTTAGAAAATTCATGTTACCCCCCACCTTCTCCACAAGAGAAGCAATGGTATTGAAGTCGCCTCCAATCATCCATGGCTCCCTTAGATGAGCACCAAAAGCAATGAGAGAATCATAAAGCTCGCATTGCTCCATCCAGTTACACGAAGCATAAACAAAAGAAAGGTAATATCGTGAGCCTAGACCATTGTCCACCATAACAGTGATAAACTACAGATTACATTGAATAATAGTGCACAACAGGGTATTCTTCCAGAATAGCCAAATCTTGGACTTATCCCCGTCGTTAACAACAAAGTAATGAAAGCCCAATCGCTGCATAATACCAGGAGCCTTAGTTGAGCAGATTTTAGGTTCCGAGATAGCAACCATATGAACATCAAATTTCCTACAATGACAACGCGAACAATGCTGAGAGTGTTTATTTCCAATGCCACAGATATTCCAAACCAATAGGGGACTAATCATTGAGACGAAGACTGAGAGGTGCCCGTAGATTTAGCCTCCGAACGAGTAATGCGACTGGGTCGCTCCATAATTCGAGTAGGTTCACTAGAGCCGCCGCCCCCTGGGATTAACAGAGATGCCATGATAGAATTCTCAGCCTTAGATTGCTCAGACACAAGGGGGAGAAAAGATAAATAACCTTGGGAAGTAGATAACTTATCCTTGATGGACTTTAAATCCGGGCCAGAAGTAATCAAAGGAGCAGAAATTAAAGAAACCACCGGCTGTCCCGGAACCACTGATGGCTCGTCCCCCCCTGAAACAGATTCCAAACCAGAAACAACCACCGGAGCAGCGTCCGGGGCATTACCCCCGGTGGACTCGTCCATAGGAACAGGAGGGAGACAAGGATCATCATCCTCATGGAGAATAGATGAATCCCCGACGCCATGCAATTCCCCAACAAGGTCTACCGATATAGCACCCACCAGGGCTTGATGCTCAGCAGGATGGTCACGAACAGGAACGGCCAAAGGGTCAATGGACCCAGCAATAGCCCCACCCGGGCCAGGGACATCAGCCTTACTACCTCCGTGCAATTGAGTCTGCGCACTACCACCACCTCCAACCTTTAACACCGCAGGATCCCCTGTAGAGCAAGAAGGGGATACAGCATTCTCCTGAGATTGTAGAGCACCAAAATAATTAGATTCCAACACCATATTCTTGTCTCTTACCACCGTCTCATCCACATTAGATTGATGACCACGATCAGCCACTTGCCACCAGGCACCAGCAACCTTGGTCCTAGCCGGTCTAACATGACGGGTTGCATCCACCTTAAAAGCCTCCCTTTTCAGTCTATGAGAGCAATTGGCAACAAGATGCCCAAGCTTGTGGCAGAATCCACAAAGGTTTGGAACCCGGTGATAATTAATCTTCTGCCAAAATCCATTCAACCCACATCCAATCCAAATCCTTTCCAGGCGAGGCTCGGAAATATCCAGTTCAATGCAGATTAAAGCCACCTGCGTCTGTGTCACGCCTCGAATCGATAGTAGCGGAACGTATTCGTTTGCTCGGAACATGGCAATTAAACAGTCGTGAATGATCAATAGCAGTCCCATAAGACCAAAGAATTTGGAGCAATAAAATTTTTATTTCAAATATAAATCTCTAACAATTTCAAATTCCAAACTTGAAGACTCAACTACATCTTCTAAGAATAAAAAGGAGATGACGCACTAACAGACTTAGACAAGAACTAAATAAGAAACACCACGCTAGACTCAAGAAAGATAAAAGACACGGGTTCACTAATTTCTATAGCTCGCTTGCACACTTGCCCCTCCCGTGTGAGTCTCGGTCTCGCTAGTCACCTGATTACCTGAAAAATGTTGGAATAAACTGGGTGAGCAAAAGCTCAGTAGGAATTATATCTCAAGAACAAGCAATTTGTTTAAGTAATTACATTTTCACATGTAAATGCGGGTAATACTATGCATGTAGAGCTAACCAACTAAGTGAAACAAAACTAGCAAGAGATTAACAACGGTATGCAAAACTTCCAAGCGAGTCTTAAACAAGAGATATCTATGAAAGAATTTATAGATTATTGGCTATTTCATGCAAGTACTTGCCCATTCCGGGCCACGCTAGTCGAGTCACGCAAGTCAAGTCACGCACGCAAGTAATATCAAGTAATGTCACGAAAAGAGAGAGTGAGTGTGGAATGGCAAAGATTAACTAGTCATGCACTTCGGTGCAATGCCAGACACCTTGATCAATTTAGCTCTCATGGGCACAAGTACTTTCGGGTGCTCCTCCCAAGACCAGATCGGGCCCTATATGCACAGCATTTAAAGATAGATCTAGTCATCCACTATAGTTTATAGCCAATAAGGAGTTTCCAAGAATAAGCTTTAAAAGAATGATGAGGTATGATTCATGGAATTCAAGAGCAAGGCCCTTGAGTAGGGATAGACTAGCGATAAAATCCACGCTAAAGTATAGAAAAACCATGACATGTCGATAAATTGGGTGGAGATTGGCACCTAGGTAGGTAGCCATGATATCAAGAATAAGCACTTATATAAAATCGCTTGTTCTTTGTACATGATAAGGTAGAAATCATTTGTGTCTACATAGAGGCACAAAATCCTTAAGGGATAGCAATGGTATGGTTTCCCATTCCATTAGCTCAAGAAATATTCTCACGGTATCTAAATAGCATACCATGAAGGCCGGTATACCATGTTTCTATAGAGTGATATGGCAATTAAAAAGTGTCATGAGTTTTTAATGATACAACCTGCTCAATCGGCCTTGAGGGAATCCAAGGCTACGAGGAGACTTATGAAGGTCTCTATGATAAAATCACCAGTCCGAAGGAAGGAATATCCCGCTGAGGGCTCATCTATCACCGAGAAATAGTGCGGTAATCAATAAAACACCGAGAAACGTGGGACTATACTCACGGACTGGAATATAGTGCCATATATATAAACTCACGGAAAAGAGGTTACAGGAAAACTACGAAAATCAAAAGATAGAAAATGGCGCCTTATATAGTGCCATTATTTCAGTGTACAAAGTATTCGTGAAATTCAAAAATTTCACATTATATATATATGACAGTTACTGGAATATTTCTACACAGGGTAAATGGCGACCTGGGCTGAGTCACTATTTCAGGATATAGCGCCTAGGTCAGGGGCGCTATTTATTGAATAGCGACAAGGTCTCAGGCGTTGTTTCAATTATATATATATATATATATATATATATATATATATATTAATTTCAAGAAAAATCTGTACATAAAGGAAATGGCGCATGTGTGAAGAGTCTTCAATTCTAAGATATAGCACCCTAGACAGGGGCACTATTTAAATAGAGACTTAGGCTCTGCCGTCATTTACGTTCTCATGAAATTTGACATGAACAGTAGTACTTTCTTAATAAAGAAGATTTTGCAACAGTGAATATATGGACAGAAAGAGAAAAATAGCATAATTCTAAAACTATCATCATGCATTAATTTAGCCATTAGGTTATATAGTTATTAAATTTTAAACACGGGTAATTATTAATTAGCAAAGGAATTAACGACTGTTCAAATAGTCGTTGAATTTTAAATAGCGCCCAAGGTTGGGTCGCTATTCACTGTTTATGCCGAAAAAAACTCCGATTAGAAAAAAAACTGCAAATCACTCTTGATCTATATGCTTGCTCATGATCTGAAGCTAATTAGATTGGGCTTGGTACTTGAGAACACTTACCTTGATTGGTTTGTTTTGGGTTGACTAACGTGAAGAGATTGCAGAGAGAGTAAGAGCAGCAACATTAGTTTATCCCCAGAGACGATACTCCATTCTGCAACCGTGAACAGAGGAAAGTAAACTGTAGCTTCTCAATAACTGCAACCTCTTTACTAGAAGGAGAAGAATAACTCTTATCAGTAACCCACTAGCAGAAGAAGCAAGACTTCTTCCTCTAACGACAACAGCAGCCACAAGCCTCCTCCAGGAAGAAGCAGAGAAAGAGAGCAGGACGTCTTTGAAAAATAGAGCCAACAGGGGGTTCAATGGAGGGGTTCGGTATTTATAGAGAAGGGATTCCTACTAAAGGTTTGGAGTTTGATCGGAAGTAATATTCCCTTGGAAAGAATCCTATTAGAATTTAAACTTCCCCATATATTAATCCTTCCTAGATTAATACTTTCCTGAGCCAACCTCCTAGTTCGAACAAGACACTGCCACGAGGTTTCTATTTTGCCACTTTGCAGGTGAATAGCGCCCAAGAGAGGGGCACTATTTCAAGAAATGGCGCCTGCGACAGGGGTGCTCTTCACTGATCCTCATACTCATATTTGTTCAAAAAAAATATGTATGTATTTTTATTTGTTAATAACTGTTACAACTTTTAAAATTTTATATCCAATGAACAATGTTAATAAAAATAGTAAAGAGCATGTTTTTATGATCCCTAGATTTTTCAAAAAAAATTCATAATTTTATTTCATTAAAAATCTACTAGAATAAAATTGACCCCGGTTATTCGGTTAAAACTCCACATTAACTTCAAAGATTTTTATCTTTAAAAATAGGTGGAATAAAATTATGAAATTTCATGGTTAGAATCCTTACATTTTTTTTCTTATTTTTCATATATTTTATTTCATAAAATTTCTTTTAAATAAAAAATGTCACTATTCACATTTAAAGGAATAACAACATAATGCATGTCATGAACAACGACATATGAAATGGTCGCTATATCATTTTGGAGTTTTTCCATCCACCCTATGAGAACCAAAATTATTTATATACCTTATCTAACATTCCCAATTACATTTATTCCTTAAAATTTTATCTATATATCCTTTTTCCTTCAAAATAAAGATATAGTGTGATAAAATGTAATTTATTTTAAAGAGACATTATTTTTTAAATTATTATAAAATATAAATTGACGATGAGAGGCCCATCTTTGTTGTGTACATGAAGTCCCATTCACATATATGGGGGAAATATTATATATTTATAAGGGTTTAGATTCTGTTTGTGCATGGGTTGAGAGCCATGACTTTTAATGACATGTGAGGCCTTATGGGTGTTGGGGTTTCCTTCACGTGTTTGGGTTAAGGCCTTGAAATATATATACATATATAACCATGGGGTGGCTTCGTTATGTGTTTGGGAGAGAGCCCATGTGTATGAGTTATATATATAATATACATATAAACACACACATCTAATTTGTATATATATATATATATATATATATATCTTAAAGGCCTTTTACTCAAGGACTTACCAAAGACTTATTATAGTTTTGCCACTTATATATAAAGTATGTACCACTAGTTATGTCTAAGGGTTTTCAGGCCTGGAGAGGGGAAATCTCGTCGCCCACACGGAGAGGCCAAAAGAGGTCCAACCAGACCGAACGAGGCCCAACTCCTTGAAGTGGTATCCCCCGGGCCCACTTAGTATAAAGCCCAAAAACTCACTCGGTACAAGCGCTTCCTAGGCGGCCTTTGGGTTGGGAAGTTCGAGCATCAGTTCGATCGGGAAAGCTCCCTCGGAGCCCCCTATTCCCAGTCCTGACCATGCACTCATCGCTCGGGAGACCACTCCTAGGCAAGTGCCTATCGCTCAGGCTCACTGATGGAAGCTTATTAATACGGCCGTTGCGAGTCCCTTAATGGCAGGAAGCTCAAGGGGGCAGGGGAGACCAAGAGCCCGCGTGCTGTAAGGAGTCCGCATGAAAGACGTAACCCCCCCTGAGACTCTTCCGCTTACAGGGAACAGTCGCACAACGGGCCACTATTTAAACTGGAAAAGCCCCACTACAAGAGGTATGCAAGGCAAGAGCCAAAAAACCCTCAGTAGGAATCACTTCACCTTTTGGTGGAGAGGGATCTCGCGCTCCCACCTTCCTGCAAACTATTCCCTTCACGCCAGAGCTCTACTACTTTGTTGACTTAAGCATCAGAGGGTCTTCCCCGGGGATGTATGCCTGGGCACCTCTGACTCGTTTCCCTTCTTGCAGTTCATACTTCAAGGGTACGTGGACATCCTCTTCCCCGTTCAGGAACAGTGCGAGATCGCCCCTCTTCATCTGGCGACATCTGTGGGAAACGAACAAAGTGCCATCATGGTGCGAAGAAGTTAAGGCAGGAGGATTGTCGGCGACCCGGGGAACACCCTGGTGACGGAAGAAGGCCAACCTTCTCTCCCCACGGAAAACTCCCCGCCGAGCAACCACTCCAACGAAATACCTCCATCAGTGGAGGGGGAACAGCTTCCCGACAGGAGCACCGATGCCCTCCAAACACTCAACGCAAAACTAGATGTCCTCGTAGAACTCATGAGGGCCCAGGCAGCTAGGGAGGAGAAGTCGCAGCTTCCGCGGAAGAGCCCCCCACGTGGAGATGCCTCCCGGCAAACTGCTGGAGCCCTTTTTACCCTCCGGGGACGGCAGCTCATTCGCAACGTATCAGGAGGACCATCGCATGCCCCTCCCCCAGAGCAGGAAGCCTCCTCAACCCCGAGGAGGGAGAATATCGGAGCACATCGACCGTTTTCGAAAGCCAAGGCCCTCGAAGAGCGTCGGGACACATGCAAGTGTGCCCCCCAGCCCCTCGGGCCAGCGACAACTGGAGCTATCTCTCCGACTGCGAGACTTTGAGAGGCATTTCACGGAGCAAGAGCGCGCCCTCCGCACCTTGTAGAAGATCTCTCCTGTGGAGGACGAGGAGCGATCCCCGTTCTCCGACTATATTTTAAAGGTAGAGATATCCCCCAGGATCTCACTCCCGACCTTCAAGTCGTACGACGGCCAGGGAGACCCGGTCGACCACTACGATAGCTTCGACACCCTAATGGCCTTGCATGGGGCGTCTGACGTAATCAAGTGCCGAGCGTTCGTGACCACTCTGGTCCAGGGTGCTCAGGCTTGGTTCAGGGCCCTCGCCCCCGGCAACATCCACAACTTCAAGCAATTCGGGCGAGTGTTCAAGGAAAGCTTCGCCGACAGTTGTCCACCCCGGTCAGTAGCGGGATTATTGGCCCTCAAGCAGGAACATGAGGAGAAGTTGCAGGCTTATATCAACCGATTCAAATCGGAAGCTCTGCGCATCCCCCACCTGGATGTGGCTTCTGCCATCACCGCATTGACCGGGGGTACCCGTGATGAGAACCTGCGGCGCGAGCTAGTGCTTCATCCTTCCACCTCCCTTGCCGAGCTAGTGACCTAGCCTTGCGCCAAGTAGAGTGCGAGGAAGTCCTCAGCGCCTGCCGAGGTGCGACAGGCTCGGATCGGGAGGGGGATAGGAAGCGACCGTCCGAGCAAGGGACGGGCCAAGGAAAAAGGCGGAACCAGGATAGAGACGGAAAAGAGCGTCCCGGAAGTACGAGCGGTATACCCCCCTTACCGCTCCCGTCTATGAAATCTATGAAGACAGCAAAAGCTCGGGCCTCCTCAACCAACCCGAGCCTATGAAGGTCAAGCATCGCAATCGTCGCAAGCATTGTCTGTTCCACAGCGATCACGGGCATCACACCAGCGATTGCCATCAACTTCAAGAGGAGATTAAGCATTTCATCCGCTAGGGACACCTATCCCGATATGTGTCTGGGCATAAGGAAGATAGAGGTGCCCCTGAAGAAATCGACAATACCCTCTGCGGAGTCCACATCAACGTCATCACGGTTGGTGCGACATCAGGCGGAGATAGCAGCTGAGGAAGAAAGCGTCACACTGAGCGAGCGAGCCGAGCCTCCATTGAGCACTCTATGGCCCCGCAGGCGAGCGAATCACAGGCCCTGGTATTCTCCGACCAGGACCTGGAAGGGTTAACCACCCCACACGACGACGCTCTCGTTGTATCAGCTACAATAAACCATTGTAACGTAGACAGAATTTTAGTCGACAATGGTAGTGCCCCTGATGTATTATCCTATGAATGTTTCCTCAAGATGGGAGATAATCCATCTAAACTCCGCCCGATTCGAACCCCCCTCTGTGGGTTCAACGGCCAGGCAACTTATCCCGAGGGAGCCCTGAGCCTGCCAGTTACTATCGGCACCTCGCCCAAAACTGTTACGGTTATGGTAGACTTCATCATGATTAAAGGGATGACGGCATATAATGCCATCTTCAGACGAGGTATCCTCAGCCGAATGAGAGTGGTGCCCTCTACCTTTCACCAAAAAATGAAGTTCCCAACCAAGTATGGCGTGGGGGAAGTCTGAGGTGACCAGGCATTGGCTAGACGGTGCTATATAATCTCGGTTGAAGCCACTAGGCCGGATTGGAATAAAGGAGTAAAGGGAGCCGAAGAGGGACCCACAACATCTGAGCTTGGTGGCGAGTTGCTAACGGTCTTCCTTAACGGTGACCCGACTCTAAGAGTAAAAATTGGAGCCGATCTACCACTTGAGGAACAAGAAAAATATAAGGATTTCCTTGCCCGGTATATCTGAGTCTTTGCATGGTCTGATTAGCACCTTCCTGGGATCCCGGGAGATGTGGTGATGCACAAGCTCAACCTCGACCCAACGGTGAAGCCAGTCCAGCAACACAGGAGAAAGCATGCCCCGGAGAAGCAAGCGGTCATCAAAGAGCAAGTCATCAAGGGATAGAAGACTGGCCTTTTTCGTCTGGTCTTGTACCCTACGTGGCTCACCAACGTCGTCCTAGTACCAAAGGCTTCTGGGAAATGGCGAATGTGCGTGGACTTCACCGACCTCAACCAGGCTACCCCGAAGGATTGCTACCCGCTGTCGAGCATCAATCAACTGGTCGATTCAACCTCTGGCAACGAGCTGCTCAGCTTCCTAGATGCCTACTCCGGCTACCATCAGATCAGGATGGACTCGGAGGACATCGAGAAGACCGCCTTCATCACCGACTTCGGCGTACACTACTACACCTGGATGCCGTTCGGGCTGAAGAACACCGGGGCGACATATCAGAGACTGATCAACCACATCTTCAAAGGATAGCTCGGTCGGAACGTCGAGGCCTACATTGATGGCATGCTTGTCAAAACGCCGAAAGCCGAAGACCACCTCATCGACTTAGCCGAGACCTTCGATACCCTCCTGAAGTGCAACATGAAGCTGAACCCTGCCAAATGTGCCTTCGGAGTCAGATCCGGGAAGTTCCTAGGCTTTCTAGTAACTCAGCGTGGGATTGAAGCTAACCCCGACAAAGTCCAGGCCATCCTGGACATGTGGCCGCCCACCTGTATCAAGGACGTCCAACGCCTTACGGGGCACATTGCTGCGCTCAACTATTTTCTGTCCCGGGTGGCCGAATGATGCTTACCCTTCTTCAAATTGTTGAGGGGACCCAAAATGGCATCTGCTACGTTCGCCTGGGATGAGGAATGTCAGAAGGCATTCACCGAACTCAAGGGATTCTTGGCCTCACCTCCGGTGCTATCCAAGCCGGTCCAAGGTGAAGCTCTATACCTCTATCTCTCGATGACCCCTTCTACAGTGAGCTCGGTCCTAGTCAGGAACGATGTGGGGATCGAGAGACTAGGTTACTATACCAGCAAAGTGCTTAATGAGGTTGAAAGAAGGTACCCCACAATCAAGAAACTCGTGCTAGCGTTGGTTACCTTAGACAAGCGCCTCCAACCCTACTTTCAAGGTCACTCCATCGTCGTATTGACTGGCGAACCTCTGAAGAAGATTCTCTTTCACCCTGAAGCCTCGGGACACCTTGTCAAATGGGCCATCATGCTTGGGGCCTACGACATCTCGTACCGCCCCCGCTCGGCCATCAAAGGACAGGCTCTCGCAGACTTCATCGCCGAAAGTAAGGTCCCGATTGAAGAAGTTCCTCCACCAGCGCCCGGGCCCACTTGGGATCTGTTCGTCGATGGGTCCTCCAACTCGAATGGATGCGGCGCCGGTGTCCTTCTCAAATCCCCTGAAGGAGCGGAGCTACGATCAACGGTGATTACGAAGCTCGGGAAGAACAAATGGTCAAGTACCTCCAGGCGGTCAAGAGGATGGCCCAACTCTTCGAGATCTTTAAGGTAGTTTGGATAGCTCAGGAGAAAAACTCCCAAGTGGATGCCCTTTCTCGACTGGCCTCCTCGCTCGACCCCGCAGGTACACGATCAGTCTTTCTCGAAGAGCTCAAGTGACCCAGCATCGAGTCCGAGCTTATGACCATTGACCCAGCACCCCCAAGCGACTAGCGGGCCCCATACATATCCTGGCTCCAGGATTCTCAAGAGCCCACCGACCCTCGGGAAGCTCGGAAGCTCAAGTACCAAGCTCGGCGTTTCATCTTGCTTGATGAGGCCTTATAACGCAGATCTTTCTCCAGTCCCCTCCTCAAATGCATCAGCACCAACGAAGCCAGCCAAGCGGTTCAGGAAGTACACGAAGGCATCTGTGGAGTGCACCAAGGAAGAAGATCGCTCGCCAGGATCTTGCTTCGGTAGGGTTCCTGGTGGCCCACTCTCCAGCGTGACTGCACAACCTACGTATAGAAGTGTGACCGATGTCAGTGCTTCGACCACCTGATCCACCAGCCCGCCGCGGAGCTCGTCACCCTTGCCAAGCCATGCCCCTTCTCGCGCTGGGGGATCGACATCTTGGGGCCATTCCCCATGGCTCAAGCTCAGAAGAAGTTCGTCATCATCGCCATCGACTATTTCACCAAGTGGATCGAGGCCGAAGCCACCACCAGGATCACCGAGTCAGTCGTATGGAGTTTTGTTTGGAAGTCGATCATCTGTCGCTATGGTGTCCCCCGAGTGATCGTGAGCGATAACGGTCAGCAATTTGATTCTCATTACTTCAGAGACAGATGCGCCGACCTTAACATTTGCAATCACTTCACTTCGGTAGCCCACCCTCAGGCAAACGGACTAGTCAAAAATGGCAATAAGACTATCTTAAAAGGCATCAAAACCAGGCTCGGCAAGGCCAAGGGTAGCTGGCTCGAGGAATTATCGAGCGTACTATGGTCGCACCGAACTACTCCGAGGATGGCCACCGGTAAAACACCTTTTCAGCTGGTGTATGACACGGAAGCCGTGAGTCCGTTGGAGGTCGACAATCCCTCTCTCTGAGTCGTCCACTTCAAACCTGAGGTAAACGAGCAGAAACTAAGAGAAAACCTCAACCTAGCGGATGAAATCCGAGAGATTGCAAAGATCTGAGCAATGGAGTACCGACGGCGCATCACTCGATACTACAACTCCAGAGTCCGAGACAGACACTTCCAGCCAGGAGACTTCGTCCTGAGAAAAGCCGAAGCATCTCGACCACTAGAGGCGGCGGGGAAGCTGGCCCCTACCTGGGAAGGCCCCTACCGAGTGGTCGAGACGCTCGGGAAAGGAGCAAACCGATTGTCCACCATGGAAGGAACACTCGTGACATGGAATGCGACAAATCTTCGCAAGTTCTACTTTTGATCATTTGGCAAGCATGCACATGTAAGCAAAATAGAATAAACGTAATTCTTCTCTTCTTATTAAAATTTGATGTACATCAAGTAGGCCACAGCCAATACAGTATACATGTACAGAAATTACACCCTCTGGCACTATTACGCGAGCAGAACGCTCGGCCAACCCGGTAAGCTCTCCTACATCCAGCCACTGACTCTTCCTCGTACGGAAACTGGCTCGGACAAAGGATTGCCAACCTCGTTGGTTTGAGGAAAGCTCGGAGGAGAGAGGAAAAGAGGGGAAACAACAAAAATAGAGGGAAGAAGAGGAAGGAATACAAGTGAAGGCC
Source organism: Amorphophallus konjac (assembly GCA_022559845.1). Classification (NCBI taxonomy): domain Eukaryota; kingdom Viridiplantae; phylum Streptophyta; class Magnoliopsida; order Alismatales; family Araceae; genus Amorphophallus; species Amorphophallus konjac. The sequence continues at coordinate 225,267,274 of CM040119.1, forward strand.
TCCTCTCTGCCAACCCTTTGGAAGGCAGAGAGAGCAGGCATCCTGCGAAGAGTGAAGAAGGAAGGAGAAAAAAAATGGTAGAGATGGACGAGGAGGCAAGGGGAGGCCAAGAAAGGAGGGAGCTTAATGAGCTCCCCCCTCCCCCTCGGATGGAGTCGGCGAGTCAGGAATAGGAGGGTGATATGCTTCGGCATGACAACTGTAGCGACTCGGATTCCGGATACCCGGTGTACCCGGTAGAACTACCGAATACACGTGGTGCAGCATGGGACCCGCGAGGCCTCCCAAGCGCGGGAAAGCGCCGAAGGGAAAAAGGAGTGTGTGGAAAACATTGAAGCCACAGATATAACAGTAAGCAATTAAATTTCACTAGATTGGATTGCTAAAGTAGCAGAAATAAAAATACATTTTCATTAAAAATTTCAATTAACACAATTATACACCAGAGTCCAGTCCAAAAGGAAAGACAACAAGTACAGCCTGACAGAAAAGAAACGTACACTGAAGTCAGGGGAAGCCTGACGTAGGTACAGCTGGCAGCTATAGCAAATGCGCTCCACTAGGAACAGCAGAGGCAGACGGCGAAACCCACCTGAAAAGCAGGGGTGAGTCTCAAAACAGAAACTCAGTAGGGGTCACGCGGATCCCCACTGGAAAACGCACAGTGCAACGGAAGCAACAACAAAAATAGTAAGTGCAGCAAAGCAGGAAAGGCTACACTAAAAAGCTGTAAAACTACGCTACAGGCAGTAGTAAACAGACGGGAGGTAGGAGTAGGGAACAAGCAAGAAAGGGGAAGAACCCGCGCCAGACAAGTGGCGGCCGAACTAACCTCGGCACCCCAAACTACTCCAAACAACAACAGAAGGGCGACTCTGATCCAACAAAGTCAGAAGTTACCGATCTGCCAACCCGACAACAGGTCTAAGACGGAGACCTGCAAAGACGGCTAAAACAATCACAACGGCCTACACGATTGGAACATCGTGCACGTAACCCCGGGATCATCTTGAACACAGCCAAGAACAGACCATACAGCCAGGGTAGCAAATCTTGGACAAGGCCAAGACTAGCCGAACGAAAAGGAGAATACCGGCTCCGAGAAACGCAAGAGTCGCTGGTCAAGTGATAGGAGTACCCTCACACTAGAAGAACAGCCAGATGCGCCCACTGACGTCTTACACTGCGCCATAAGTGTCATGTCTACCCGACCGTGTGCAGCACGGGGGAGACTAGACACACCAAGAACCAGGTCCAAGGAACAACGACGTTCCAAGGAAAAACGGCACCTCACGGACACAAGACCGCAGCACCACAACTGCAAGTAACTAGTCAGGGCTACGCCCGTCGACGCAAGTCCCCAGTCCCTGACCACGTGTGCACACACTGACCCATACCTAGGCCAGGCCTCTAGCTAGTATTCCCCTCGGTAGGACGCTACCGCTGGCCGGGCCCCACGGAACTAGCTTAAAAATCGTGTAACGGGAACTGCCCGTCCACCACTCCCGGTGGGTGACGTACTAAGAAAAGCCTACGTCACAAGCTACGACTAGTGGAGGTTCACAAGGCACAGACTCCAAAACACAAGTGCTAGAGTATAGACAGTCTAAGGAAAGCCCTGTCGCACGTACCACCAAGCACCACTGGCAGTACCACCGCTGCCAACAGACTCAAGACCAGGCAACTAGACCTACCACGTAACGATCCCGAGTCGAATGACTCAAAGGTAAGATCGTCACAGACAGCGGAACAAGCTGCCCATCGGTCTAATCCTAAGTCAGAAAAACCACGCTCCGCAGAAAACAACACACGGAGACCTGAGGGAACACCAAAAATCCTCAGACACAACTGGACACACAAACCGAGGTAAAGCGACACCTCGAGGCATCCAGAACCAGTGTCTCGGACTGGACAGAACCGTCAAGACACCCACACACAAGGTCACCTGTCAACCACTGGGTCACCCCGGGTTGACTAGAACCAGACCAAAACACAAGCAAAGGTAGGATAGAAAATCCTACCTCAAGTAAGAAGACTCCTGGCTACCTTACAATGTAGTCCTAGCCCTCATAGGACGTCGGGAGACATCCACGGGATAGCCGGCAGACCATAAGGCCAAGCCAAGACAAGCAGAAATCGAAGGAACGGAAATCGGAGCACAAGGCATGTAACGCGCCACCCCTAGACCGTTACAAGCATATGACGGTCTAGACCCAGGCCGTTACACTCCAAGCGACGGTCGGGGAAGAGCCGTCACTCACACCGCCCTATCAACTCTAAAACACAGAAAACAACATGTAATGGCCAGCACCGGACGCGTTACATACACCTGACGCACCCCACCTGGGCCGTCAGAGCCAACAAACCACGAACGAACCAACAGGTTCAAAACAACGGCCAGGGGCATGTAACGGTCCACACCAGACACGTTACATCCAAACGACGCACGGGGGCACGACCGTTACGTCATAGAACAGCACAACACCCAGCCCTCAGCCAAACAGCATGTAACGGCCTACACTAGGCGCGTTACCACGCTGTGACGCACGGGAACATGACCGCCGCATCAACCGCCTTACACGGTCAACGCCCAGTCAAAGCACGAACACAGGACATGTAACGGCCAACCATGGGCGCGTTACACACCTCTGACGCACCTCCACAAGGCCATCAGAGGAACTGCCATACTTGGCACACAAAACGACAAAAGGCATGTAACGCACAGGCTCAGGCGCGTTACATGGGTGTGACGTGCCACTCCAGGGCCGTCACATACCCAGAAGCCAAAAACTCTCAAGAACGCCAAACGAAGTGGCGGTCTATCGTAGGGCCGTCAGAGCCAAGTAACGGCCTCTGAAACCACCGCTACATCGGTCACGGCGGGAAAACATAGGAATGGCCAAATCGGCCCGTTCCACGCCCCATACACGCCGAGGCGCAGGGGAAACAAACGCAAACGCTGGAAAACAACACTAGGGTGCTAAAAACCCCACATGCAAGCTCAAAAACACAAGATCCGGGCGATTTCATCAAATCGACCCAAAATAGGTCACCGAAGTTCCCGGACTTCTACCGGCCTCGAATGAACACCAATCAACACGAAATTAACGTGGATGGGATCCTAACATCCCAGCGGTCAGTTTAAAACTAACTACACCGCAAACGGTCGCCGTTTTCCGGCAAACCCTACAAACCACGAAAATCAACGTTTAGGCAAAACAAGCCCAAACTCGACCGTTTCCTTGTCGAACGAGGTGCAATGGCAGGGAAAACGGAGAGGAAGAAGTGAGGAACCGTCACCCTACCTCCACCGAAGAAACCGTTCCCCGAAGGGACTAAACCACGTCGAAAACCACTCGTGAACCGATTTCACCGGCTTTGAATCCACCATTCGGGATCGCACCAGAACCCAATCGCGCACCCAGTCAGCTCCATCACGTCCCCAACACACGCCCCTAGGCACCCCATCTGCAGTCGGAGCCGAGGAGGCGAAACGAGAGAGAATGGAAGAGAGAGAGATGGCGACGGCGAATGAGAAGGAGGAGAGAGAAAAAGGAAAGAAAAAGAAAAGAAATTAGGAAATTTTCCTAATTTCCAAAAATTCCGAAAATGCGTCGAAAATGCACAAATTCAGAAAAATACACAAAAATAGCCGAAACGACCGGCTCGAAGAGTACATCGTCGCTGTAGCATCCACGAGTTCGAGAATTGACAAACAAACTCACCGTAGGGTTCCGTAACTAGTACGTAAGAAAAACCCACACGGCTCGTCAAACTCAACTCGGAAGCCACAAAAGTGAACCGAAAACTCAACGAAACCAATCCAAAAGATCCGATGAAGATCCAGCAAGACCTACCAAGGATCCAGGGCATTACATCCTCCCCTCCTTTAAGAAATTTCGCCCTCGAAATTAAGGACTAGCAAAGGAGAAGCAAGGGAAGAACAACCCCACAACACAATCACAGAAACGACACAAATCTCGAAAAGCACGGCTCAGAGGAGCACCGTCAGACCACCATTACAGGTACACACTCAGCTTCCAAGACAGCAAGTCCATAGCACGAGCATGGCACCAAAGTGAACACATCTGACACCTCCGGAGCAAGGCAACGTCGTTTACGCCTCACAGAACAGGAGACACGACTGCCACAACAACCGATAACCAACACCGAAAAACACAACGACAGCACGGCAAGCGGCAGCTTACACAAGGAGACACAGTCCTCACAGCTGACATCTCGACCACATCATCGGCTCTAGTGCCAAAGGCAACAGAGAACACCTGGCACACAGGACGCCAATGACAACACTGGACCACAAACACAATCAAGTCAGTCCTCACTCAGATACTACATCTGATCGAGTCGCAAGCTAACTCCTAGGAAGAAGAGTACAGCAAAGCTAACCGATAAGACTTGGTCCACACAGAGAAACAAAATCATAGAGAAACAGCGCCAAAACAACAACGGCAGCACCTGCAGGATTCCGGTTCCGTTCTGAACATAGAACCAAGGAACACAACTGCAAGCAGGGTCACACCAAGGTACAAGAACAGCTGAACACACGACCACAAAAGGACGGGTCACGCATCGGACTGCTCACCAAGAAAAAGACCCCCAACAACGAGAAACAACAATAATCTCGGGGAACACATCTCAAGGACTACAAACACGCCTCGAGAGCATAATACCCAAGAAAAGACATGCAGAGTAGAGGGTACTCAATCAGCAGGAATGCCGACAAATTCCCCAACATTCGCAAATGCCGATGCCAACAGCAAACGGGCAACCGACACAACACGGCACGGCAACAACAATGTCAAGGCACAGGAAGCAAAGACAAAGTCACCACGAGAAAGAACAATTCTCTCGACCGGCCAGAAACTCAAAAACACGATTCTGAACCCATGGGTAGCCAGCCCACACACTTCCGCTGCGTACTCTTACAACACACAATGCACAAGGCAACATAATAACCTCGGTAGTCGCACCTAAGCACATACCAGGCGCCATCGCAATCAACAAAGATCGCAATTAACACGCCACGAGTACCGATCCCGTGAACAATCGATAACAAGGAGCCTAAGTGCAACAAGAGAAGAGCACCAGCTTCAGCACAAAGCACAAGGAAAGCATCAATCTCAGCTCACCTTCACGTCCTGAAATAGTAAATGAGCCTTCACAATACATCGACCGTTAGACACAGCACGACAACTACGGTACACAGCAGCTCTTAACACCATCATGGAGTCCAAAGCTAAGCAACCGTACAACAAGTGATAGATCCGGCTCAAAACAAGACTGTCCACACTTAAGCAGACACATGACAAAGGCATCACCAAGACAGCAATTCCAAGGCTCACCTCGAAAAAACTTCACCAAAGAAGGATGAGAAGCAACGAGCTCGACAACAGAAGCTTACCAGGAGAAGAGAATCCTAGGTTCGCTCGAGCAACTTCCCAATCGAGGCAATACGATGACCAAAACAACGGAAACAACGACACTTCAGGAGCTGAACAGACTCAAGCCGGGGCGACCAAGACAACGTAAGAACGTGCATGGCCATCACACCAACACTAAAAGTCATAAGCCACCGGAGCAAAACACAGAAACAGCTCGAACAATGCACTGTAGGTTCATGCCAGCCGATAAACACTGCCAAGTGCAACACGATCGAGACCAACTTCAAAGCCGAACAAAGCACCTCGTCACACCCAGACGAGAGCAAAACCATCTCGTACAGTGCCAACCAAGCACGCACAAGACCATACGCAGAAAGCACCGCGATAACCATCGCAACACCTAAGCTAGCAAGAAACTGTACTAGACCTCAAGGACTCTGGTAACTGTACATCTGGATTTCCATGTATCTCACACGACTGAGCTCTGATAATTCAGACAAAGAAATTCTGAACACCTCAGAACACAGCTCTGATACCACTCTATAGCGACCCGGATTCCGGATACCCGGTGTACCCGGTAGAACTACCGAATACACGTGGTGCCGCATGGGACCCGCGAGGCCTCCCAAGCGCGGGAAAGCGCCGAAGGGAAAAAGGAGTGTGTGGAATACATTGAAGCCACAGATATAAGACTAAGCAATTACATTTCATTAGATTGGATTGCTAAAGTAGCAGAAATAAAAATATATTTTCATTAAAAATTTCAATTAACACAATTATACACCAGAGTCTAGTCCAAAAGGAAAGACAACAAGTACAGCCTGACAGAAAAGAAACATACACTGAAGTCAGGGGAAGCCCGACGCAGGTACAGCTGGCAGCTACAGCAAATGCGCTCCACCAGGAACACCAGAGGCAGACGGCGAAACCCACCTGAAAAGTAGGGGTGAGTCTCAAAACAGAAACTCAGTAGGGGTCACACGGATCCCCACTGGAAAACGCACAGTGCAACGGAAGCAACAACAGAAACAGGAAGTGCAGCAAAGCAGGAAAGGCTACACTAAAAAGCTGTAAAACTACGCTACAGGCAGTAGTAAACAGACGGGAGGTAGGAGTAGGGAACAAGCAAGAAAGGGGAAGAACCCGCGCCAGACAAGTGGCGGCCGAACTAACCTCGGCACCCCAAACTACTCCAAACAACAACAGAAGGGCGACTCTGATCCAACAAAGTCAGAAGTTACCGATCTGCCAACCCGACACCAGGTCTAAGACGGAGACTTGCAAAGACGGCTAAAACAATCACGACGGCCTACACGATTGGAACATCGTGCACGTAACCCCGGGCTCATCTTGAACACAGCCAAGAACAGACCACACAGCCAGGGTAGCAAATCTTGGACAAGGCCAAGACTAGCCGAACGAAAAGGAGAATACCGGCTCCGAGAAACGCAAGAGTCGCTGGTCAAGTGATAGGAGTACCCTAACACTAGAAGAACAGCCAGATGCGCCCACTGACGTCTTACACTGCGCCACAAGTGTCATGTCTACCCGACCGTGTGCAGCACGGGGGAGACTAGACACACCAAGAACCAGGTCCAAGGAACAACAACGTTCCAAGGAAAAACGGCACCTCACGGACACAAGACCGCAGCACCACAACTGCAAGTAACTAGTCAGGGCTACGCCCATCGACGCAAGTCCCCAGTCCCTGACCACGTGTGCACACACTGACCCGTACCTAGGTCAGGCCTCTAGCTAGTATTCCCCTCGGTAGGACGCTACCACTGGCCGGGTCCCACGGAACTAGCATAAAAACCGTGTAACGGGAACTGCCCGTCCACCACTCCCGGTGGGTGACGTACTAAGAAAAGCCTACGTCACAGGCTACGACTAGTGGAGGTTCACAAGGCACAGACTCCAAAACACAAGTGCTAGAGTACAGACAGTCTAAGGAAAGCCCTGTCGCACGTACCACCAAGCACCACTGGCAGTACCACCGCTGCCAACAGACTCAGGACCAGGCAACTAGACCTACCACGTAACGATCCCGAGTCGAACGACTCAAAGGTAAGATCGTCACAGACAGCGGAACAAGCTGCCAATCGGTCTAATCCTAAGTCAGAAAAATCACGCTCCGCAGAAAACAACACACGGAGACCTGAGGGAACACCAAAAACCCTCAGACGCAATTGGACACACAAACCAAGGTAAAGCGACACCTCGAGGCATCCAGAACCAGTGTCTCGGACTGGACAGAACCGCCAACACACCCACACACAAGGTCACCTGTCAACCACAGGGTCACCCCGAGTTGACCGGAACCAGACCAAAACACAAGCAAAGGTAGGATAGAAATCCTACCTCTAGTAAGAAGACTTCTGGCTACCTTACAACGTAGTCCTAGCCCTCATAGGACGTCGGGAGACATCCACGGGACAGCGGGCAGACCATAAGGCCAAGCCAAGACAAGCAGAAACTGAAGGAACGGAAATCGGACCACAAGGCATGTAACGCGCCACCCCTAGACCGTTATAATCATATGACGGTCTAGACCTAGGTCGTTACACTCCAAGCGACGGTCGGGGAAGAGCCGTCACTCACACCGCCCTATCAACTCTAAAACACAGAAAACAACATGTAACGGCCAGCACCGAGCGCGTTACACACACCTGACGCACCCCACCTGGGCCGTCAGAGCCAACAAACCACGAACGAACCAACAGGTTCAAAACAACGGCCAGGGGCATGTAACGGTCCACACCAAACGCGTTACATCCAAACGACGCACGGGGGCACGACCGTTACATCATAGAACAGCACAACACCCAGCCCTCAGCCAAACAGCATGTAACGGCCTACACTAGGCGCGTTACCATGCTGTGACGCACAGGAACATGACCGCCGCAGCAACCGCCTTACACGGTCAACGCCCAGTCAAAGCATGAACAAAGGACATGTAACGGCCAACCATGGGCGCGTTACACACCTCTGACGCACCTCCACAAGGCCGTCAGAGGAACCGCCATACTCGGCACACAAAATGACAAAAGGCATGTAACGCACAGGCTCAGGCGCGTTACATGGGTGTGACGCGCCACTCCAGGGCCGTCACATACCCAGAAGCCAAAAACTCTCAAGAACGCCAAACGAAGGGGCGGTCTATCGTAGGGCCGTCAGAGCCAAGTAACGGCCTCTGAAACGACCGCTACATTGGTCACGGCGGGAAAACATAGGAATGGCCAAATCGGCCCGTTCCACGCCCCAGACACGCCGAGGCGCAGGGGAAACAAACCCAAACGCTGGAAAACAACACTAGGGTGCTAAAAACCCCACATGCAACCTCAAAAACACAAGATCCGGGCGATTTCATCAAATCGACCTAAAATGGGTCACCGAGGTTCCCGGACTTCTACCGGCCTCGAATGAACACCAATCAACATGAAATTAACGTGGATGGGATCCTAACATCCCAGCGGTTAGTTTAAAACTAACTACACCGCAAACGGTCGCCGTTTTCTGGCAAACCCTACAAACCACGAAAATCAACGTTTAGGCAAAACAAGCCCAAACTCGACCGTTTCCTTGCCGAACGAGGTGCAATGGCAGGGAAAACGGAGAGGAAGAAGTGAGGAACTGTCACCCTACCTCCACCGAAGAAACCGTGTCCCGAAGGGACTAAACCACGCCGAAAACCACTCGCGAACCGATTTTACCGGCTTTGAATCCACCATTCGGGATCGCGCCAGAATCGATCCGATCCTTGCCCCATCGCGCACCCAGTCAGCTCCATCACGTCCCCAACACACGCCCCTAGGCACCCCGTCTGTAGCCGGAGCCGAGGAGGCGAAACGAGAGAGAACGGAAGAGAGAGAGATGGCGGCGGCGAATGAGAAGGAGGAGAGAGGAAAAGGAAAGAAAAAGAAAAGAAATTAGGAAAATTTCCTAATTTCTGAAAATTCTAAAAATGCGCCGAAAATGCACAAATTCAGAAAAATACGCAAAAATAGCCGAAACGACCAGCTCGAAGAGTACATCGTCGCTGTAGCATCCACGAGTTCAAGAATTGACAAACAAACTCACCGTAGGGTTCCGTAACTAGTACGTAAGAAAAACCCACACGGCTCGTCAAACTCAACTCGGAAACCACAAAAGCGAACCGAAAACTCAACGAAACAAATCCAAAAGATCCAATGAAGATCCAGCAAGACCTACCTAGGATCCAGGGCATTACAACAACCCTCTCCCAGAGTGACCCCTGACTGACGAACCCTCTTCCAGACTGAAATAGTAGGAGCTTCCCTCCTACCACCATCTGCATCATCATCTTCTGAAGCGCTTTCCATGCTCCGCCAAGACCGACAGCACAACGCCTCGCGGAAGGGAAAGAAGGAGAAATCGCCAGGGATGGCCTTAAGCGATGAAAGGAAAAGGAGACACCCCTCGAACCTTTAATAGGCCGAAGGGGGAGCTGATCGCCTTAAATGACTCTCCCCTTACAAAACACGCTAAAAGGGCTTTCCCTGAGATGGTTACCTCATTTCCCAACATCCCGCTAGCGGGACGCGTGAAGCGGCAAGTCATTAAGGGTGGTATGGAAAAACGGAAAGGTGCCAGTGCCATGTCAGTTATTTGACAGATCACACGCGCGATATCTGCAGAGAATATCGATGCCTTCTCCAATGACTACGAATCCGATAGTCAAATCACACCAAAAGCGGTAAGAAACAGTCAATTCAGCATTTAATACTGTCGCTCGTATATTTTCCAAAAAAGCCTTACCCGGCTACATAAGGCAAAACGAAAAGAAAGAGAGAGCTATTACATAATGCCTCAAGCCCATCTTCAAGCTCGACAGACAAGGCTTCCTCAGCACCAGACGATCTGCCCCCAGGATTCTCAGTGATGGCCGACCCAAGCACTGACTCCACCTGTGTGGGAACTATCTCGGTCGTGCGCTCTCCCGAAAATGTTGGAGTTGGCAATCGCTCGAATGAGGACTCCCAACCCTCCTCTTCGCTCGATGTATAATGGGAAGATGCGGTCAAACCCCAGTCCGAGTCATAGCGTTGCCCGGAAGGAAAAATGAGCCTAGACGCTTGGGCCTCTGCCTCTATGACGGCCCGATCGAAGCCTTGGGAGAAGCCCTTTCGAAGCCCCCGATGGTAGCCCGACTCATAATAAGGGAAGGCATCCTGGAGAAGAGCCACGTGATAGGCCTCTGAGCACTTATGTCGCTCAAGTGCCTCCACCCCGGCCAACTCTGCCTGCCTCTTGAGCTCGGCTATCCTCTGTTCTGACTCAGACAACCTTCTCTCATCCTCGATCAGTGCATCCTCGCCCCCCCCCCCCCCCCCCGGACTCGGCCCTTGAGTGCCTCCCACTCGGTCTTCCACTGCTCGCCGAGCTCGACCTGAATCATACGCTCCGCCTCCAAGAGCTCAGTCTTCCGGTCGACCATGCCCTGGGCCAGCTGCTCCGCCAACGACCGAGCCTCCGCTTGGCTCGACTACACCTTAGCCCGAAGCGGGGCCACCTCCCGACGAAGGTCACCAAGATCAAGGGTCAAACGCTCAACTTTTCGATCGAGCGCACCACGGGCCCACGAGAGAGCCTCCCACTCCGACTCCACCCAAGCATACGCGCCTACTGCCTCAGCCCCAAGCTGGGCCAAGATCAAGCTACCTTCCATAGGTTGCTCGAAAAGCATGTAGGGGGAACCCCTCTGGAGCTTCTCTCGCACAACCCCCGAAGCAATAGAATGGCACCTCTCATACAGGGAGGCCCGGACGTTGAAGGAACTAGTCGAGGGAAGAGAAGCGCTCTCTGGAGCAGTCAGGATTGGGGCACCTTCCCTGAGCAATCCTACCTCGGGGGCCCCACTGGTTGACTCGGGATGAGCAGCCCTACCGTGTACCTCCCCGGCCTCGGTCGACTGTGATCGAGTCACTACATCCTGTGACCCTCCAGCCTCAACTGGCTCGGACCGGTCTCCTCCATCTGGCGCCCCCTCTGCTTCGCTCGGCGCCCCAGCATCGGCCACGATCCCTTCGTCAATTTCCCCCTCTTGCACCGCAGTGGGAGGAGGCAACAAGGGAAAGCTCTGAATCAAAGGACTCCAGAGGAGAAGGAAGCTGACGAATCACCGCCTCAGGATGCTCCCCTAGCTCCGATGGCCGCAACGATTCTCCGCTCTTCCGAGCTGCTCTCACAGCATAGGAGCCGCCCTCAAATATAAATGCGAAAGAGAGGCAAAACCCTAAACCCCGGAGATAAAGGGACGTAAAACGTGCAATGCTTAAACCGGAGGCGGCGCAGCGATCCGATCTCCCGAGGAGGGGCCTTCTCTTATTCATCATGACGGGCATATTTTCAAGGCGAGCCGCATCATGTGGCCCCTACCAGAGAGAAATCTCTACCCAACCAGAGCCATAAAAAGTCCAGCCCAAATGCTACTCGTCCGAGCCTAAATTTTAGGCTCGGGAGTAGGAGGGGGACAAGTGGAGAGGGGAAATCTCGTCGCCCGCACAGAGAGGCCAAAAGAGGTCCAACTAGACCGAACAAGGCCCAACTCCTTGAAGTGGTAGCCCCCAGGCCCACTTAGTATAAAGCCCAAAACTCACCTGGTACAAGCGCTTCCTAGGCGGCCTTCGGGTTGGGAAGTCCGAGCATCAGTTCGATCGGGAAAGCTCCCTCGAAGCCCCCTATTCCCAGTCCCGACCATGCACTCATCGCTCGAGAGACCACTCCTGGGCAAGTGCCTATCGCTCGGGCTCACTGATGGAAGCTTATTAATACGGCCGTTGTGAGTCCCTTAATGGCAGGAAGCTCAAGGGGGCAGGGGAGACCAAGAGCCCGCGTGCTGTAAGAAGTCCGCATGAAAGACGTAACCCCCCCTGAGACTCCTCCGCTTACAGGGATCAGTCACACAACGGGCCACTATTTAAACTGGAAAAGCCCCACTACAAGAGGTAAGCAAGGCAAGAGCCAAAAAATCCTAAGCAGGAACCACTTCACCTTTTGGTGGAGAGGGATCTCGCGCTCCCACCTTCCTCCTAACTATTCCCTTCGCGCCAGAGCTCTACTACTTTGCTGACTTAAGCATCGGAGGGTCTTCCCCGGGGATCTATCCCTGGGCACCTCTGACTCGTTCCCCTTCTTGCAGTTCATACTTCAAGGGTACGTGGACATCCGCTTCCCCGCTCAGGAACAGTGCGAGATCGCCCCTCTTCAAGGCCCACGTTGAATATGTTTGGGTTAATATAACTTATGCATCTCGTGGCCTCCTTATATAATTATTCAAGGGTGTTATTTATTATTCATATATCTTGATATATATATATATATATATATATATATATATATATATATATCACTAACCCATTTGTTATTTACTAAACCTCATATACGCGGCTTATATTTATTAATAGTTTTACACACACACACACACACATATATATATATATATATATGTATAAGGCCCATTGGCCTTAAGCTAAGCCCATTTCCTATGGGGTTGTATTAAGATTATATTGTAGGTGGGTCGTGATATCGATTGAGAGTTTGACTAGGGTAGTACTTCGTTTAGGGATTTTATTTCTTATAATTTTCTTCACTTTATCTATCTTACAGATCATAGTCTTGGGTATCAGAGGTAGGTTCGATCCTAGGAAAAGGGAGTATTAACTAGCCACTCATTTATTCTAAGATTGTTATATCAAAACATTATTAACTATTTATAGGAATATGTAAACATCATCATGTATAGGTTATCTTTTTTTTTAATTTCCAAATCGTAAATTTATATATATATTATTTTATTCCTGTTTAGCCTTCAAAATTGCCGGGCGTTACACCCTCCCCCACTTAAAAGAACTTGGTCCCCAAATTCACATCACCTTCTACTTCGGATGGGGGCCTAGCTATAATTCATTATGATACTAAACAGGTAAAAGAAGAAATCTAAAATATATTGAATGGAAAAGAACTAATTTAGGATTGAGGATGAGGGGTACCTTCCATGATTTCCTTCTTTGTGGTTTTCGTTCCCACTAGCGCTTGAGTCTTTCCTCGGGAGTCCCTGGTAGGGCATTTTGCTATCTTATGTTCTAAGCTCCCGCACCGCAGACATGCTCCCGTCTTCCGGTAACACTCCTCCGACTGATGGATTTTGTTACCACAATACTGGCATCTTTCTCGAGGTGGGTCTAAAAGAGCTACCCAGTGTTTACCCTTTTTACACTTCCTACACTTTTTACACTTCTTACACTCCCGATAACTACCACTCTCGTTTGGCCTCTTGTTAGTTGCAGTGTACTCCCCAGAATTATTGGCTTGGTTTTTCCCTTCGACTCTCTCTTTTTCTTCCACTGCCTTTTCTACCTCCTGGACTCTTCTAACAAGGTCCGCATAAGCTTGGACGTCCACTAAGACCATCTCAGGGACAAAGCTTGACTTAGGTGCCTCCATTTTATTTAGGTTCCTGCATGGATGAGTGGGGAGATAATTTATTGACTCAAGAATTAATAATAATGAAATATAAGTATTTTATCATTCTTTTATAATTTAACCCCAAGCTCTACCCAATCTCACGGGGTTCCCATAGGATAACCGACAAGGAGACTCAACCTATTACTTGAACTTAATGACCCAAGGAGACAAGGACCTATCATTAGAACCTAATAACTTGAGGATGTGAAAGCCGATGCTCTGATACCACCTCTGTCACGCCCCGAACCGATAGTAGCGGAACATGTTTGTTTGCTCAGAACGTGGTAGTTAAACAGTTGTGAATGATCAAGAGCAGTCGCATAAGACCAAATAATTTGGAGCAATAAAATTTTTAGTTCAAATATAAATCTCTTACAATTTCAAATTCCAAACTTTAAGACTCAACTATATCTTCTAAGAATAAAAAGGAGATGACGCACTAACGGACTTAGACAAGAGAACTAAATAAGAAACACCACGCTAGACTCAAGAAAGATAAAAGACACGGGTTCACTAATTTCCAGAGCTCGCTTGCACACTTGCCCCTCCCGTGTGAGTCTCGATCTCGCTAGCCACCTGATTACCTAAAAAATGTTGGAATAAACTGGGTGAGCGAAAGCTCTGTAGGAATTATATCTCAAGAATAAAAAATTGGTTTAAGTAATTACATTTTCACATATAAATGCAGGTAAGACTATGCATGTAGAGCTAACCGAGTGAGTGAAACAAAGCTAGCAGGAGATTAACAATGGTATGCAAAACTCCCAAGCGAGTCTTAAACAAGAGATATTCATGAGAGAATTTATAGATTATTGGCTATTTCACGCAAGTACTTGCCCATTCCGGGCCACGCTAGTCGAGTCACATAAGTCAAGTCACGCACGCAAGTAATATCAAGTAAAGTCACGAAAAGAGAGAGTGAGTGTGAAATGGCAAAGATCAACTAGTCATGCACTTCGGTGCAATGCCAGACACTGTGATCAATTTAGATCCCATGGGCACAAGTACTTTCGGGTGCTCCTCCCAAGACCAGATGGGGCCCTATATGCACAGCATTAAAAGATAGATCTAGTCATCCACTATAGTTTATAGCCAATAAGGAGTTTCCAAGAATAAGCTTTAATAGCATGATGAGGTATGATTCATGGAATTCAAGAGCAAGGCCCTTGAGTAGGGACAGATTAGCGATAAAATCCACGCTAAAGCATAGAAAAACCATGACATGTCGATAAATTGGATGGAGATTGGCACCTAGGTAGGTAGCCATGATATCAAGAATAAGCACTTATATAAAGTCGCTTGTTCTTTGTACATGATAAGGTAGAAAGAATTTGTGTCTACATAGAGGCACAAAATCTTTAAGGGATAGCAATGGTATGGTTTCCCATTCCATTAGCTCAAGAAATATTCTCACAGTATCTAAATAGCATACCATGAGGGCGGGTATACCATGTTTCTTTATAGTGACATGGCAATTAAAAAGTGTCATGGATTTTTAATGGTACAACATGTTCAATCGACCTTGAGGGAATCCAAGGCTACGAGGAGACTTACGGAGGTCTCTATGATAAAATCACCTATCCGAAGGAAGGAATATCCCGCGGAGGGCTCAACTATCACCGAGAAATAGTGGGGTAATCGATAAAACATCGAGAAACGTGGGACTATACTCACGGACTGGAATATAGTGCCATATATATAAACTCACGAAAAAGAGGTTACAGGAAAACTACGGAAATCAAAAGACAAAAAATGGCGCCTTAGACAGTGCCATTATTTCATTGTATAAAGTATTCGTTAAATTTAGTAATTTCACATTATATATATATGACAGTTACTGGAATATTTCTACACAGGGTAAATGGCGACCTGGGCTGAGTCACTATTTCAGGATATAGCGCCCAGGTCAGGGGAGCTATTTATTGAATAGCGACAGGGTCTCAGGCGTTGTTTCAATTATATATATATATATTAATTTCAGGAAAAATCTCTACATAAAGGAAATGGCACATGTGTGAAGAGTCTTCAATTCTAGGATATAGCGCCCTAGACATGGGTGCTATTTAAATAGAGATTTAGGCCTTGCCGTCATTTACTTTCTCATGAAATTTGACATGAACAGTAGTACTTTCTTAATAAAGAGAATTTTGCAATAGTGAATATATGGATAGAAAGAGAAAAATAGTAGGATTCCAAAACTATGATCATGCATTAATTTAGACATCAGTTTATATAGTTATTAAATTTCAAACATGGGTAATTATTAATTAGCAAAGGAATTAACGACTGTTCAAATAGTCGCTGAATTTTAAATAGCGCCCAAGGTTGGGTTGCTATTCACTGTTTATGCCGAAAAAAACTCCGATTAGAAAAAAAACTACAAATCACTCTTGATCTATATGCATGCTCATGATCTGAAGCTAATTAGATTGGACTTGGTACTCGAGAACACCTACCTTGATTGGGTTGGTTTGGGTTGACTAATGTGAAGAGATTGTAGAGAGAGTAAGAGCAGCAACATTAGTTTATCCCCAGAGACGATAGTCTGTTCTGCAACTGCGAACAGAGGAAAGGAAACTGTAGCTTCTCAGTAACTGCAACCCCTTTACTGGAAGGAGAAGAATAACTCTTCTCAGTAACCCACTAGCAAAAGCAACAAAACTTCTTCCTCAAATGACAGCAGCAGCCGCAAGCCTCCTTCAGGAAGAAGCAGAGAAAGAGAGCAGGACGTCTTTGAAAAATAGAGCCAACAGGGGGTTGGATGGAGGGGTTCGGTATTTATAGAGAAGGGATTCCTACTGGAGGTTTGGAGTTCGATCGGGAGTAATATTCCCTTGGAAAGAATCCTATTAGAATTTAAACTTCCCCATATATTAATCCTTCCTAGATTAATACTTTCCTGAGCCAACCTCCTAGTTCGAACAAGACACTGCCACGAGGTTTCTATTTTACCACTTTGCAGGTGAATAGCACCCAAGAGAGGGGCGCTATTTCAAGGAATGGCGCCTGCTACAGGGGCGCTCTTCACTGATCCTCATACTCATATTTGTTCAAAGAAAATATGTATTTATTATTATTTGTTAATAACTATTACAACTTTTAAAATTTTATATCCAATGAACCATGTTAATAAAAATTGTAAAGAGCATGTTTTTATGATCCCTAGATTTTTCTGATAATTTTCATAATTTTATTTCATTAAAAATCTACTAGAATAAAATTGACCCCGATTATTCGGTTAAAACTCCGCATTAACTTCAAAGATTTTTATCTTTAAAAATAGGTGGAATAAAATTATGAAATTTCGTATTTAGGATCCTTACATTTTTCTCTTAATTTTCATATATTTTATTTCATAAATTGTTTTTTAAATAAAAAGTGTTACTATTCACATTTAAAGGAATAACGACATAATGCATGTCGTTATATTCATGAACAACGACATATGAAATGGTCGCTATATCATTTTGGAGTTTTTCCATCCACCCTATGAGAACCAAAATTATTTATATGCCTTATCTAACTTTCTCAATTACGTTTATTCCTTAAAATTTTATCTATATATCCTTTTCCCTTCAAAATAAAGATATAGTGTGATAAAAATGTAGTTTTTTTAATGAGACATTATTTTATAAATTATTATAAAATATAAATTGACGATGAGAGGCCCATCTTCGCTGTGTAGGTGAAGTCCCATTCACATATATGGGGGAAATATTATATATTTATAATGGTTTAGATTCTGTATGTGCATGGGTTGAGAGCCATGACTTTTAATGACATGTGAGGCCTTCTGGGTGTTGGGGTATCCTTCACGTGTTTGGGTTAAGGCCTTGAGATATATATACATATATAACAATGGGGTGGCTTCGTTATGTGTTTGGGAGAGAGCCCATGTGTATGAGTTATATATATAATATACATATAAACACACACATCTAATATATATATATATATATATATATATATATATATATATATATATCCTAAAGGTCTTTTACTCAAGGACTTACCAAAAACTTATTATAGTTTTGCCACTTATATATAAAGTATATACCACTAGTTATGTCTAAGGGTTTTAAGGCCCACGTTGAGTACGTTTGGGCTAATATAACTTATACATCTCGTGGCCTCCTTATATAATTATTCAAGGGTTTTATTTATTATTCATATATCTTGATATATATATATATATATATATATGTGTGTGTGTGTGTGTGTGTGTGTGTGTGTGTGTGTGTGTGTGTGTAAATATAAGCCGCGTATATGAGGTCTAAGCCCATTTCCTATGGGGTTGTATTAAGATTATATTGTAGGTGGGTCATGATATCGATTGAGAGTTTGACTAGGGTAGTACTTCATTTAGGGATTCTATTTCTTTTGAATTTCTTCACTTTATCTATCTTACGAATCATTGTCTTAGGTATGAGAGGTAGGTTCGATCCTAGGAAAATATTTACTTTCATTTAAAGGGGAGTATTAACTAGCCACTCATTTATTCTAAGATTATTATACCCAAACATTATTAACTATTTATAGGAATATGTAAACATCATCATGTATAGGTTATCTTTTTTTTATTTTCAAACCATAAATATATATATATATATATTATTTTATTCCTATTTAACCTTCAAAATTGCCGGGCGTTACAGTCTGAGTCCAAGCTAACGTGCTATCATGAATCCTCAAAACAGGACCCAAGTTTCCCGTAATGGATCGCAAGAAATCCTCATTATAGAGATTCACCGGTAGCATGGGCAAGCCAATCCAAATTGGAAGCGAACTAGGATCCGCAACAAAATCAAAATCTGCCGTCCAGTGGAAAAACCTGAAATGGTAGCCTTTGATATAAAAAAAATCTTCTTCCTCCGCAAAACGAAGCAGAAGATGTCGTGGGTTAATCCCACTAATGATGAACTCAACCTTAAGCTGTAGCCTCAGGGAGAGGCAGGACTTCATGTCCGTGAAAGAAGCCCTACCATAAGAGCACTTAGTAATAATGGCATATTTCAAGAAAACTTCGGAGAGCTTTAATTCTACCTCAGAAAAGAAACAAGCGGGCTCTCCATTATCTGTGAAAGCAGGAGCCTTAATCGCAATCGGAACACACGGGGGAGGGTGAGAGGCTGCAATGATCTGGGCATAGGTAGGCTTTCTAACGTGGAAAGAGGCTGTGACCCCGGGGGCCCCAGAGTCGACCAACAGACGTGCATGGTCCTGTACCCGCACCGTCACACCAGCTGAGGGGTCAACCGAAGACCATGGAGATCTAGGCTGAAGAGAGGAGGATGACAGAAAACCGCCTCGGCCCGTCATCACTGGCCAGAAGGCCGGCGGCGCACAGAGGAACGCTCAAAAAACCCTAGCACAGATGAAAAAATGGCCTACACCCCTTCCTTCCTAAAAAAAATTTAAAATGAGCTAGGCTCAAATTACAATAGTATTTGACTTGATTCACTAGACTCAAATAAAGGAAAAAAATACATAGACTCGACTAGACATAAGACTCTACTAAGTCTTCTCTCGATCTTTCAATCACTCCCGGATCTATCACTTGAATAGTCTGAATCCGTCCTGCTAGAATTTCCTGAAAAAAGATTAAAAAGTAGGGAATGAGCACACATGCCCAGTAGGTATCTTCGTATCAACATGATAGCAATGTTTAAGTAATTAACACTTTAGCTCTAGAGTAAAGATTCATGAAACACGGTAAAATATGTGGTGTAAAACCAAAGTAACATAAGTAACATGATACGATCGAGATTGAGATATGAGATTGAACAGATATATAACAAGAATGTAAGTTTGGCCTTTCATGAATAAGAATGTACTTTTTTATAACCATAAAGGCTATGTACTAGAAAGTCATGTAACGAGAAAGTAGTAGCAAGCATGTAAATTCACAAGAATGCCTCGTGAGTATTCGTGGATATTCGTGGATTTCACCAGTTTATAAAAAGTACTCCCAGTGTAATGCGACGCCAGTGTTCATCATACCCCATGATTTATAGTATGTTTCCGACCCTCTGCTGAGGGGACTAGAGTGGAGCCCTTAGACACTATCTGTGCCCGCTCTTGCATCTTCAAGTTATAAATCAAGCTACTTCCATAAAAATATAAATATGGCCAATAATGTAACAAGTTCAAACTATGGTTCAATGATAACAAATATCAAGCTAAGAACGCATCAATTAAGAATATACGAGTTCAAAGATTTGAGTTAGAACTAGGTTATGCCATGGAGAAAATTCGGTAGCATAACGGCATATTCTATTCTTTCCATAAGTTATTAATACCTTATTTCACCAGTGTTAAGTTCCAAGCAATCATTAGACCATCTAGGAACTTGGAAAACCCAACCCAATGGTCAAACCTTGAGTTAGACAGAGTCAGGGATAAAGCGGTCGTTTACTAGACCATTTACATACTCAAGCGGTCTAGATAGAACCGTTTAAGATAGTAATGTGGTCTGGTCAGGACCGTTTAGAAACAAGGTCGATGAAACGAATGAATCAGCACCATGCGGTCTAGACAGGGTCGCTAGGAGTCCTTGGCGGTCAGATAAAGGGCCGCTAAGTACCTCTGGCGGTCGTCCACAGGCCGCTAAGGTCCAGAACTCCAAAAACACCGGTTAAGTGCTTTCTAACAATTAGGTTTTAAGGGAACAACCAGCTCGGCGTCCATGTGGGAATCCCAGACTCGCAGAGTCTTACGGAGGTCTTGAAACAAGATCACCTAGTCCGGTGGAAGGAATATCCAACTGAGAGGATCACAAGTCTAAGTTTGTGTACTTAATGTGCAAAGTATATCTAATGGTCACATATCGGAGTATACGCCATGTACTTAAGAAAAATGACTCAAGAGATGAGAGTGAAATGGTGAAACATACGGATAGAACACCACATGGACTATGTCCACAACATAGAAATCATTTAATACAAAATTATAATATTTTGACTTGAAATTACATAATAGCCAAAAATAAAGTCTTAACCATGCTCATACTAAATCTGGGTATTTAACAGGAAAAATAGAACATAATTTGAGTGAAGAATAATGTAATTATAGGGTTACTAATATGTAGAATTCAAATATGCTCGGACTAGTTCTCAGAACCAGAAACGGTCAGAGACTAGCCCGCCTCCTGACTGTCTGGCAGAAGCTTATAAAACAAAGAATAAATAATAAACTAGGACAAGTTATGCATGGAAATCAACGAAAACATGTTGTAAAACATGCTAGAAAGAAAATAGAATAGGAACATGCATGAGTTGTGTGAATAGACAATAAATTTTCATCTTAATTGCCTTAGGGCTTAGTTCATGCATGGAAATTAAACTAAATGCATAGTCCCAATAAAACAGTAAATACTCTAAGTACAATGCATGAAATCGACTGCAATTTGAGGGCTTTTACTCCTAACATCAAGTTTAAGCCATTCATGAGATAACCTATCTCTGGTCTGCGCTTTAGACTTCAAATTTAGGGCTGGAAGTTGACCCTAGTTCCTGCTCATTCAGAACCGAACCAGCAACTTCTTGCCTTTCTAACTCCTGATTCCCTTCACCTATGGTAACGAAAATTGTAGGGTAGAAAGAGGGTACTAAGGTGAACAAATAAGTCTAAAGAACCATCTTCTAATTACCTCGTTTAGGACTTCTAATCGGCTGATCTTCCTGGGTTGTTCGCATAAGTTCTTGGGTTACTTGCACCGAACCAGCGTCTTTGCAGGCTTCTAACTTCCTGTAGGCTCGATCTCCTAGAACAAAATTTTGGGAGAAGTTAGACCATACTATAATGAACGAAATCTTCAAAAGAACTTATCCCAAATAATGCTTCCTTACCTTAGTTCCACGCAAGCCAAAAGTAAGGGTCGCACATGTGAAACTTGGGATCTATTTATAGGGTTAGCTAGGGTTTTGAGGATTTGAACGAACCTAGAGTCCTAATTAGGGCTTGTAATCGTCCCTAACACGTTCTAAACCCTTCCAGCTAGTAGATAGCATCGATCCCAGATGATTAGGATGCCAAAGTTCCCAACTTTTTACGTTTCTTTGTTGTTCGGATCAACCTGTTAATAGCGGTCACATGAGGACCGTTTTGGACATCATGCGATCTCGCGGTAGACCGTTTTTATCCTAAAGCGCTGAATTTTGAATTGATTAAAACTCTTCTGATATTTATCCTCTATTTATCCTTAAATAAACCTATTATCTCTTAATTTCATAAATACATCAATTTAAGCTTCTAGAATATGGGCCAGGGTCCAAAACTGTATTTTGGGTCAAGTGGGCTTATTTAAATGGGCATGATCCTTTTTAATTAGTATAGGGCCTTAATAATTAAATTTTACTATAATTCATTTAATATCCCATTTAGTCTATTTAAATGCTTAATAATTATATTTTAAACCCAAAAAATTCTTAGAAAATTCTCGGGCATTATACCCTCCCTCACTTAAAAAGAATTTGGTCCCCAAATTCATCGTAATAAGATTTGCTTAAGAGAGTGTACATACATTCAAATATCTCCAGAAATCTTCTGCGCATGGCTTCTTCGGTTTCCCATGTTGTTTCATGTGGACATAATTTGGTCCATTGGACTTTGACCCTGGGAATGGTTTTATTCCGAAGTTGTCGTACTTCCCGTTCAACTATTCTGATTGGCTTTTGCTCATACGTCAAATCCTCCTTAATCTCTAGGTTGTCATAGGTTATGACATGGAATGGATCAGAGACATACTTTTTGAGCATTGAGACGTGAAATACATCATGGACTCTGACTAATTGATGGGGCAAAGCTATTCGATATGCAACTTCACCAACCCTTTCGAGAACTTCAAAGGGGCCAATGAATCTTGGAGTGAGCTTGCCTTTGATATCGAATCTTCGAATACCTCGACCCGGAGAAACCTTAAGGAATACATGGTTTCCTACTTGGAATTCCAGGTCTCGCCTTCGGTTATCAACATATGATTTCTGCCGGTCTTGAGCCATCTGGAGTCTCTCCCGAATAAGCTTTATTTTCTCGGTAGTATCCCTGATGATGTCGGGGCCGAGAAATTGCCTTTCTCCTACTTCATTTCAACATATAGGTGAGCGACAACTCCTCCCATACAGAGTCTCGAACGGAGCCATTTGTATGCTAGCTTGGTAGCTATTGTTGTATGAGAATTCCACTAAGGGCAAGTGGTCAAGCCAACTTCCTCCAAAGTCAATAGCACATGCCCTGAGCATATCCTCCACCACCTGATTTGTCCTTTCGGTTTGACCGTCAGTTTGTGGATGGAACACAGTGCTAAAGTTGAGTCGAGTCCCTAATGAATGTTGTAGACCCTTCCAGAATTGTGATGTGAAGCGAGGGTCTCGATCAGATATGATAGTGACAGGGACACCATGTAGTTTGACAATCTCCTTTATATACAGTGCTGCTAATTCATCCAAAGGGACACAATGTAGTTTGACAATCACCCATATACCATCGTGTCCACCTCTTGTCTTAGGTAAACCTATGATGAAATCCATCCCTATACTTTCCCATTTCCACTCGGGAATATCCAAGGGATGTAGTTTACCGGCGAGCTTTTAATGTTATGCTTTTACTTGCTGACAAGTGAGACAACGAGATACATAGTCCGCTGCTTCTCTCTTCATATTCGGCCACCAGAAGTTTCTTTTTAAGTCTTGGTACATCTTGGTAGCACCAGGATGAATATCATACCTTAATTTATGAGCTTCCTCCATGATCAATTTCTTAGTGTCGACATGATTCGGCACACAGATTCAATCTTTAAACAACATTCTCCCATCAGTTGAAATAGAGAATTCTGGCCTTTGATCAATATTAGCCATGATCTCCATTAGTGTGGGGTCATTTTCTTGTAATTTGACTAGATCTTCGATTAATATAGGTTGTGACCTTATATTAGCAATCATACATCCTTCCTCTTCTTTATCAACATTGAGATTCAGACAAGGAAAATCCTCGATAAGATAAGTCGTACCTGTCATGAGGCTTGCTAGAGTTGCCATAGGTCTTCTGCTAAGAGCGTTAGCTACAACATTTGCTTTGCCTGGATGATATTGGATAGTAAAGTCAAAGTCTTTGAGATACTCCAACCATCTACGTTGTCTCATGTTTAATTCCTTTTGGGTGAAGAGATATTTCAGACTTTTGTGATCTAAAAATATAGTGAATTTCTCCCCATAAAGGTAGTGTAGCCAAATTTTCAAGGCGAATATAACCGTAGCTAGCTCCAGATCATGCACAGGGTTATTTTCTTCATGACGCTTTAACTGCCTTGATGAATAACAAATCACCTTTCCATTTTACATAAGAACGTATCCCAGGCCAATGCCAGATGCATCGGTATAGAATTCAAAGCCGCCACCTTCAATAGGTAGTGCCAAGATAGGGGCTGAAGTAAGATGATCTTTAAGAGTTAGGAAACTTTCTTCGCAATCCTTAGACCATATAAAAGGGTTCTCCTTTCTTGTGAGTCTAGTCAAAGGAACAATGATTTTTAAGAAATCCTTGATGAATCGCCTATAATAATCAGCCAGACCCAGAAAACTTCTAACTTCTAACACGGTCGTTGGCCGACTCCAATTCTTAACCGCTTCTACCTTAGAAGGATCAACATTGATACATTGCTTTGAGATAATATGGCCAAGGAAAGAGACCTCCTTTAGCCAGAACTTGCACTTGCTAAACTTTGCGTAGAGTTGATGCTCTCTTAGAGTTTGCAAGGCTATTCTTAAGTGCTCTTCATGTTCTTCTTTAGTCTTAGAGTATATCAAAATATCATCAATGAAGACGACCACAAATCGATCGAGATAAGGCCTGAAGACATTATTCATAAGTTGTATAAATGCTTCCGGGGCATTGGTCAACCCGAACGACATTACTACGAATTCATGGTGCCCATATCTGCTTCGGAAAGCAGTCTTGTATAAGTCTTCATCTTTGATCCTGAGCGGATGATAACCCAACCTGAGGTATGTTTTGAAAAAAATACTCCGCTCCCTAAATTTGAT
The DNA here is from genome assembly GCA_022559845.1 of Amorphophallus konjac. Taxonomy (NCBI): domain Eukaryota; kingdom Viridiplantae; phylum Streptophyta; class Magnoliopsida; order Alismatales; family Araceae; genus Amorphophallus; species Amorphophallus konjac. The sequence goes on from CM040119.1 coordinate 225,292,202, forward strand.
CAAAGAGCTCATCGATACGTGGCAACAGATATTTGTTCTTGATTGTAAGTTGGTTGAGTCGTCGGTAGTTGACGCATAGCCTGAGAGATCCATCCTTCTTCTTGACAAACAAAACTGACGCACCCCAAGGGGATGTGCTAGGTCAAATGAAGCCCTTGTCTAATAACTCCTGAAGTTGTTATTTCAATTTTTTGAGTTCTGTAGGGGACATCCTATAAGGAGCTATTGAAACAGGCGATGCTCCAGGAACGAGTTCAATGGAGAAGTTTACTTCCCTTTCGGGTGATAAATCAGGTAAATCCGATGGGAACACATCAGGAAACCCATTCACAATGGAAATATCTTCTAAGATGATTTCCTTGGATTCAGTGGTGATTACGGAGGTAAGAAAAGCTTCACATCCTTGCGAAATAAGTTTGCAAGCGTGAAGAGATGAAATAATGGTAGGATGCTTCCGATATTTGATACCAAGGAAGGAAAATCTTGGAAGACCTTATTTCCGAAAAGAGATTATCCTATTGCGGCAATTTATATAGGCGTTGTGGTCGACAAGCCAATCTACACCTAGGATAGCATCATAGCCTTCCATGTCAAGGCACATGAGATTTACGGGAAGATTATGACCTTCTACTATTACCTCACTATCAGGGTAGTAAGTTGTAAGTTTAGATTCAAGACCTAAAGGTGTAGTGATAGCTAGGTCCGAAGGTAAAGGAACTGATGAAACTGGTAAGGTTTTTGTAAAAGTAGTAGATATAAAGGAATGAGAAGTACCAGTATCAAATAACACAAATGCATGATGGGAATAGATTTGAATAGTACCTTCCATTAGCCAATCATCCTTGGGCGCTTCTTCATCATCTAGAACAGCGTTAAGACGAGCCTGTCGCTTGCGTCCACCGCTGGAAGATTGATCCTTCATGAGGGGGCAATCCAGCATGCGGTGCACCCGGCTGCCACATCGTAAACACGCCCCTAGGCGTTTCCAGCATTCTTCGGCCGCATGGCCAAATTTCTCACAGAACGTGCAAGTCGCCATGACTTGCTTGTCTTCTTCTTTAACCTTCTTGTTCTTGTGATAACCACTACCACTTCCGTTCCGGGATCTCTTCTTGTTATCCCGAGAGTTATAAGTGATGCTAAATTTTTCCTCTCTTCTTCCTCACCGATCAGACTTTCGGCTCGGCTCCTCCCCTTTGCCTTTGAGCTTCTCAACCTTCTCCAAGGTCCTTTCATATAGATGGGCTCGTTGGACCATTTTCGCATAGGTCTGAATATTTTGAGAGCCATGTTGTTGCCCGTCCATGAAACGATTTGCTTTTAGAAGATCCGTGCTCACTAAATGTTGAGCAAAAGGTGCTAGGCGAGAGAATTGTAACGCATACTCCGCCACCGTCATCATGCCTTGCCGTAAGGAAGCGAACTCCGCCACCTTCCTCTCCTTGACATGTTCGGAGAAGTATTTTACTCGGAAGAGTGTGAGAATACCCTCCCAAGTGTGTGGTGCGTCTTGAGGCGGGGTCGGAATAGATTTCCACCATGTACGTGCATCCTTATTTAGTTGGAACGTGGCAAGATGAACCTTCTCTTGGTCGGCACATTGTATGACCTCGAATATGCGGTTCATTTCATCTATCCAGTTCTCAGCTTCATCTGGGTTGGAAGAACTAGAAAATCGCGGAGGGTTTAGACTCTGGAAGTTGCGGTGCAGATCACCAGCACCAACCCTCGCGTCGGCTTGGGCCATATTTTACAAGGCCTGGGTGAGACCCGTAACAGTTTGTTGCATTCCACCCCAATCGACACGGTGAGCCATTGTAAGAATAAGGTACCTGAGAAAAAGGAATGATTTGTTAATTCCTACAAAATTGAAGGGAGTTAATTTAGGGATAATGTTCTGAATAACTATCTCATCCCGGCTCTACCCAAATCTCACGATGGGAAATTCCTTTCCTTGTTTCATAGGTATGGGTCCTTAAACCTTGGACTTAGCCTATGACATTTTCCTAAGAATAAGTAAGTCCAAAGACTTACGCTCTGATACCATTTTAACTGTCACACCCCGAGATTATGCAACGGAAACAATCAGGAACGTGAACAGTTGGCTAGTACGCCTCAAGCGAGCAATAAAACCAGAGCGCTAACACATTCACACATAAGAAATGAATGCATAATATTTGAACAAAAATCTAACTTTTATTGATAATGATAATCAAATTACAATAGTATTTGACTCGATTCACTAGACTCAAACAAAGGAAAAAAAATACATAGACTCGACTAGACATAAGACTCTACTAAGTCTTCTCTCGATCTTTCAATCACTCCCGGATCCATCACTTAAAAAGTCGAAATCCGACTCGTTAGAATTTCCTGAAAAAAGATTGAAAAAGTAGAGAATGAGCACACATGCTCAGTAAGTATCTTCGTATCAACATGATGGCAATGTTTAAGTAATTAACACTTTAGCTCTAGAGTAAAGATTCATGAAATACGATAAAATATGCGGTGTAAACCCAAAGTAACATAAGTAACATGATACGATCGAGATTGAGATATGAGATTGAACATATATATAACAAGAATGTAAGTTTGACCTTTCATGAACAAGAATGTACTTTTTCATAACCATAAAGACTATGTACTAGAAAGTCATATAACGAGAATATACTAGCAAGCATGTAATTTCACAAGAATGCCTCGTGAGTATTTGTGGATATTCGTGGATTTCACCAGTTTATAAAAAAGTATTCCCAGCGTAATGCGACGTCAGTGTTCATCATACACCATAGTTTATAGTATGTTTCCGGATCTCTGTCGAGGGGACTAGAGTGGAGCTCTTGGACACTATTCGTGCCCGCTCTTGCATCTTTAAGTTATAAATCAAGTTACTTCCACGAAAATATAAATATGGCCAATAATGTAACAAGTTCAAACTATGGTTCCATGATAACAAATATCAAGCTAAGAACATTTCAATTAAGAATATACGAGTTCAAAGATTTGAGTTAGAACTAGGTTATGTCATGGAGAAAATTCAGCAGCATAATGGCATATTCTATTCTTTCCATAAGTTATTAATACCTTATTTCACCAGTGTTAAGTTCTAAGCAATCATTAGACCATCTAGGAACTTGGAAAACCCAACCCAAAGGTCAAACCTCGGGTTAGATAGACTCAGGGATAAAGAGGTCGTTTGCTGGATCGTTTACATACTCAAGCGGTCAAGATAGAACCGTTTAAGATAGTAATGCGGTCTGGTCAGGACCGTTTAGAAACAAGGTCGATGAAACGAATGAACCGGCACCATGCGGTCTAGACAGGGCCGCTAGGAGTCCTTGGCGGTCAGATAAAGGGCCGCTAAGTACCTCTGGCGGTCGTCCATAGGCCGCTAAGGTCCAGAACACCAAAAACACCGGTTAAGTGCTGTCTAACAGTTGGGTTTTAAGGGTACATCCAGCTCGGCATCCTAGTGGAAATCCCAGGCTCGCGGAGTCTTACGGAGGCCTTGAAACAAGATCACCTAGTCTGGCAGAAGGAATATCCAACGGAGAGGATCACAAGTCCATGATTGTGTACTTAATGTGCAAAGTGTATCTAATGGTCGCATACCAGAGTATACGCCCTGTACTTAAGAAAAATGACTCAAGAGATGAGAGTGAAATGGTGAAACATACGGATAGAACACCACATGGACTATGTCCACAACATAGAAATCATTTAACTATAAAATTATAATATTTTGGCATGAAATTACATAATAGCCAAAAATAAAGTCTTAACCATGCTCATACTAAATCTAGGTATTTAACAGGAAAAATAAGACATAATTTGAGTGAAGAATAATGTAATTATATGGTTACTAATATGTAGAATTCAAATATGCTCGGACTAGTTCTCAGAACCAGAAACGGTCAGGGACTAGCCGCCATAATGAAATAAACGGTCTTGCGATAGACCGCCCCGAAGGGGTAAAAACAACATTCATTTGACCTCAAGTATCTTATTGCGGTCTCTTTTTGGCCGCCTCCTGCCTGTTGGCAGAAGCTTATAAAACAAAGAATAAATAATAAACTAGGACAAGTTATGCATGGAAATCAACGAAAACATGTTGTAAAACATGCTAGAAAGAAAATAGAACAGGAACATGCATGGGTTGTGTGAATAGACAAGAAATTTTCATCTTAATTGCCTTAGGGCTTAGTTCATGCATGGAAATTAAACTAAATGCATAGTCCCAATAAAACAGTAAATACTCTAAGTACAATGCATGAAATCGACTGTGATTTGAGGGCTTTTACTCCTAACATCAAGTTTAAGTGATTCATGAGATAACCTACCTCTGGTCTGGGCTTTAGACTTCGAATTTAGGGCTGGAAGTTGACCCTAGTTCCTGCTCGTTCAGAACTGAACCAGCAACTTCTTGCCTTTCTAACTCATGATTCCCTTCACCTATGGTAATGAAAATTAGAGGGTCGAAAGAGAGTACTAAGGTAAACAAATAAGTCTAAAGAACCATCTTCTAATTACTTTGTTTAGGACTTCTAATCTGCTGATCTTCCTGGGTCATCCGCACAAGTTCCTGGGTTACTTGCACCAAACCAGCGTCTTTGCAGGCTTCTAACTTCCTGTAGGCTCGATCTCCTAAAATGAAATTTTGAGTGAAGTTAGACCTTACTATAATGAATGAAATCTTTTAAAGAACTTATCCCAAATAATGCTTCCTTACCTTAGTTCCACGCGAGCCAAAAGTAAGGGTCGCACATGTGAAACTTGGGATCTATTTATAGGGTTAGTTAGGGTTTTGAGGATTTAAACGAACCTAGAGTCCTAATTAGGGCTTGTAATCGACCCTAGCACGTTCTAAATCCTTCCAGCTACTAGATAGCATCGATCCCAGATGATTAGGATGCCACAGTTCTCAATTTTTTACGTTTCTTTACTGTTCGGATCTACCTGTTAATAGCGGTCACATGAGGACCATTTTGGACATCATGCGGTCTCGCGATAGACCATTTTTATCCTAAAGCGCTGAATTTTGAATTGATTAAAACTCTTCTGATATTTATCCTTTATTTATCCTTAAATAAACCTATTTATCTCCAAATTCTGTAAATATAGTAATTTAAGCTTCTAGAACATGGGCCAGGGTCCAAAACTGTAATTTGGGTCAAGTGGGCTTATTTAAATGGGCCTGATCCTTTTTAATTAGTGTAGGGCCTTATTAGTTAAATTTAATTAACTATAATTCATTTAATAGCCCATTTAGGCCATTTAAATGCTTAATAATTATATCTTAAACCCAATAAATTCTTAGAAAATTCTCAGGCGTTACATTACGGATTTAAAATGGGATATATATACATCAATTAGGGGATACATGGGGGATAATATGAAAATTCAAAAGGTTTGGATCTTTTGAAGCCTTGCAGTCTATCGCGCGACTGCCAGACCAACCCTAGCGGTCCTTCTATGACCGCTAAGCAACCCCAGTTCCGTGAATGGAAGAAAACGTGAAAAGCTTGGATCTTTAATGACCTAATCATCTTGGATCGAAGCTACCTGGCATAGAAGACTCTCTAGAACTCTATAGGGACTAACTTTACTCCAATTTAGGACTCTAGGTTCGATCTAATCCCTTAAACCCTAGGTGAATCCGATAAATAGACCCTAACTTGAGGTGGTGGTTGCCTCAATTTTGAGGATGAAATATCTGTAAGGAGGGGAGGACAGTAACACTCCAAATTTTTCGGATCAGAATCCATTGGTTTCGGAGCACTATTGTGAGTCACGGATCGTGTTTTCTGATTTAATCAGGTTTTTGGCTGTTGAGCCTTCGGAACTCTGTGTACGGTGAACTGACGTGTTTTTGGGCTCTGGGACGTTGCAGGCGCGTTGTTCATTTTTCAAGGATCGTGGGAATGATTTTTATCTAATTTTATATTTTCTAGATTTTAAAATCCCCCAAATGATTTCCTATAAATAAAACTCTCACCCCCCTGTCTCTCCCCATCTCTCATTTCTCTCCCTCTCCCTCTCTGTTGTCTCTTTCTCTCCCTCTCCCTCCAGCGGTTGACGGAGTCGAGAGGGGAAAGGCGGCGAGGCTCGTGGGGGGAGGAGCGGCGAGGATGGAGCATGGATGGAGGTGGAGGCGTGGTGTGGCTCGTTCGAGAGTTCGGGACGCCGACGTGGGTTCGTGAGACTTTTTCACGAGGAAACGGCGATCTCGGTGTGGGAAATATTTAATGGAGGCAGGGGGTGGTTCACTAGCTCAAGTCCTTCATTTCCCCACGTTTTGTAGGCCGAGGTAAGCCAAGAGTGGTTTATTTCACGGCGGGGGTTAAAAAGCATGATTTTGGGGTGAGCGACAAATTCCCCGATTTGATCAAGTTTTTGGTGTTTGAATGGCGCCTCTTGGTGGCCCAGAGGCTGGGGAATGGTTCCCCATTGCCTTACCCATCACCCGGGGGTGATTAGGGCGTGGAATTGGACCCCTAGGTGGGGTTTCGAGCGTTCTCTACCATTTTTGGTCGATCGACCCAGACGGTTCGGTCGACCGATAAGGCGTTCACCACGGAGGGCCACGCCTTGGTCGCGGTCGGTCGACCGACCGTGATCAGGCGGCCGATCGGCCATTCATTGAATGGCCGATCGACCAACCCATTTAGGTCGACCGACCCAAGGGTTTTGGTTGACCAAAGTTCAGCCCTTTGGCCCGTTTTGGCACCCAGACAACCTGGTTGTGACCTGTCATGTCCCGAGCGCGGAAGATACTCAGATGCGTGACGCGTCTATATAGATCGTGTCATTAGAGTGATAAAAATTTTAACATACAAAATTTCGGAGTGGGCAAATGACTAAAAATCTAATAAATTCTAATAGTCCAAGTGATGTTTATTTGATTAATCAAAGGAAATAAAGATAGTCTATGACAGATTTCCAAATTTAGAAAGCCAAACATTAGGCTACACGACTTAACACAAAGTTTATACCACTAACTGACATAACTGGGAATACAAGGTAGACTCGAATAAATTCAAAGACTCGACTAGCTAATGATAAATGGATGGCATTCTAGCACTCTTCACTCGGCCTCAAACCCATTCTTGTCGCTATCCTAATCACTTGAAAATGTTAGGAAGTAACTGGAGGAGCGAATCACTCAGTAAGAATTACATCTCAAATTCGAGCAGTCTTTACGTGAATTACAACTTGCATATATTATCAGTATGACTATGCATGACGTACGTACAAAAGAGTCAGATATACAGGTAATTCTATACATGATGAACAATAAGAGATGAAGAACTGTATAAAGAGAGTATAACAAGATTTTAAGTATTTGTCAAGCAGTATTTCAAGAATTTACAGATGTAAATGCCACTTTGGGACATCAAGGATTTGTGTACAAGTATGAACGCAAGTATGAGAATGAACTCATGTACAAGTATATCTCAGGTAAGAGTAATTAAAAACTCAATTCAAGCAAGTAATGTCAAGTCCGTATCGGTAGAATTGGCTAGTATCATGTAAGTATTTTACCCTTTCTCGGGCCACAAGTCAAGTATCACCCGTTCCGAGCCACGCAAGTCAAGTAAGTAAGGAGAGAGAGAGAGAGAGTATGGGTGGAGTGTCTCAAGTCAAGCAAGTACTCCGGTGCAATGTTAAACACCGTGGTCAATAAACTCCCATAGGTACAAGTACCTTCAGGTGCTCCTCCCAGGACCAGATCGGGCGCTATATGCACATCATTTCATGTATTACCTTTGACATCCACTCTCATTTATAGCCAATATGGAATTTTAATAATTTAAAAATGTAGTATTTCAGACGAGATTAACTAGTCATTTGGTTATGGAGGATTCTAGAGGTGGCCCCTTGATGGAGGCATCACCAACGATTCCCTTTGGCTCGGGTCCACTTCTTCACATTCGGGAGCTGGTTGAGTTTGGGCCTCACTCTATTAAGGCCCCTTATCCATTTAGTAGCTTTCCTTTGTGTCATTTTGATGTATTTACATTTTATTTGAGTCATTTCCCTAGGTCTAGCACTTATTCTCCTATATTTTTGTATCATCATGCTGTCTAATGAGGCTATTGGGCCCAATTCGTTGGGCTAGGCCCATTGGTGCCCCCACCCCCTTGGTTATTTGTAGTTGCTTATTTTGTCAGGGACTTATTGTAAAGAGTGGGTTGCCTATAAATAGGACCCCACTCCCCCTCATTTGAAGTTAATGAAGAAATGAATCCTTTTGAGTTAAGTCTACACTTTTGTACAATTTGGAGAGATTCCACTAAGATAGGGTGAGATACCCTAGGGAGTGAATCCCATACCCCCCCTCCTCTCTCTCCTCCCACTAAGGGGTTCACCCCCTTCTCTCTCTCCTCCCTTCCCCTTCAACTCCCAACCACCACCCACCTCATTCAATACCCCTCCACTTCCCCAAGTTGCCATTACTCCACTCCCATTGTCCCTAGGTGGCATCTTCTCCACTTCCAACACAATCTCCTCCCTCCCAAGGCAATCCCACTAGTTCCCACACAATCCTCCACCTTCCTAGGCCAATTCAAATTTGAAATTCCCTTCCCTCCACTTGTTTTGGCCGCCCCCTTCCATTACCTCCCTTCTTGCCAAGTTCGCCCCCTTCATTCCCCCATTCCCTCTCTCACACCCTCATCTTCCTCCTCCACCTGCTAGCATTTGCTTCCAGCCATTCTCCCCCTCATTCCACCATCACCATTAGCTCTTTTCTCCACCCCACTAGAGCCCCACTCACCCTTAGGTCGCCCCTACCACTTCCCTCCACCAAAGAAGCCACCTCTCCCTCTCATTTCAGTTTCAGGTTGGAGCTGTGCAGACCAGCCGATCAGCCCTGAGTTGCAGCATCGACCACGGCTTCCTCCTGGTGTTCCTGAAGGCGTGGCCTACCTTTCTGGAAAGGCCTTCCAGTCTACTTTGCAAACGAGGTGGAAGCAACATGATCCGAGGTCGGAGCTGCCAGATAGAGCCATTCTCCCACCATCGCGCAAGAAGGCCTTCATCCAGAACCAGAACCTAGAAGACTGCCGTACCACGGTTGACTCAGGCTGAATCAGGCCCAGGTTCCTTCAACAAAGTTCTTCCCCGTCCAGTCCTCCTTCAAGAACAGGAAGCGGAACTGCATTCGGCCACCGGGGGGCAGAGTTATCATTTTTTCTCTCCCCATCTATCCAGCCCTGCTTCTGCAGTCTGTTTCGACCAGTGAGCACCGTTCAGGGTGCCCCGCTCGCCATCGACATCGGAACGCTGCCCTGTCACTTTTGGCTGAAATCTACTTCGACCACGAAGACGTCACCGCTGGTTTCCTGCTGTTCAGAGGTGAGGAGAGCGCACAGTGACCTCTGCAAGTTGCTGTTCCAGTCCAGATCAGCCTGCGGCCAGACAGAGCGATCTACTTCCTGCTGCTAGAGCTGTCACCACCGACCAACAGAGCGTCCCCAAAAATTCTGCAGTCATCCCCTTCAAGTCAGGAAGCTGTAGGAGGTGGTTTCACTCAATTCGGAGTCCGGACGAGTCCGTGGCAACCTCAACCTCATCACCCTGTCCTGCAGGCCAGAACAAGGCTGATATCGCACCGGGCGCCACTTAGTAATCGAGAGCTTTCCTCCCCTCCCCGCTTGGCCGGCTGAAGGCCCCACCCTGCGTGGTGGTAGTTTTGGTTGTAACATTTTAACCTCCACCCCAAGATCCCCCTCCTGCGTGAGGTGTAGTTTTGTACTTCTTTGGGCAGGTTAAGCGACACCGCCGTGGCGTGTGGGGAACCACCGCCTCCCCGCTCGCCCTCGTCTCCGACCGGGACCGGTTTCTTCAAACCGGTCGAGTAAGTGTCTCATCCTTGCTCAATAGTGTTGCTCTTTCAATATTTGCTTCATGCGCCGCTGAATTTGTGAGGGAGCGCCCGGTCCTCAAGTCCATGACTTAGAGTGACCGCCGTGGGGTAGTGTGAACCGGTGCCTTTGCGCACTTTGTCGGCCCCAATTGAATTGGGCATCCAACCTTTGGGAGTCCAACCTTGGCCTTGCTGGCCCTCTACCAGCAAGGGCCCATTCCCATACTTCACACTTGGCATCGCCAAGTCACTCCGGGTAAAGAGTGCGACGGGAGAGCGGTGGCCCATTAAGGCCCATTTGAATGCTATTTGTGATTGCTTGCTTAAGTCCGAGGTTGTGTCACATCAAGTGGTATCAGAGCAAGTCCTTGACTTGTCTCTATCAAGTCTAAGTCCTAGGACCTTTGCATAGTGTGTCCAACCACTTTGGCCCTTTGTCTTGCATGTCCACCCGTAGTGGTGCTAGCTATCAACCCGGTTCATCGTCTTCGGCTCCACCAATGGATCCCAATCCTCACCAACTCAACCAAGATGTTCCTAGGGAGGGACCCCAAGGCCACATGGATAGGGTAGATGCTGCCCTCACAACCATCCTTGCCCAACTAGAGTCTATTACCAACCGAATTGCTCGGTTAGAAGACCAAGAGTTCCACCCAAGGAACAATGAGCCTAGAATTCCCCCTCCGCATGATGAGCCTCATAGAGAAGATCCTCACCCAAGGATCAATGAGCCAAGAGCCCCTCCACCACATGGTGAGTTCCATAGGAATGGTTTTCCCCAAAGGAACCAAGGCCCAAGAGTCCACCCTCCACATGTAGAGCCTCATAGGGATGAGTTCCACCCAAGGAACAACGGCCCAAGAGCCCATCACCCACATGCTAAATTTTATAGGGAGGATATGGACCATGGCCATTATTATGATTATGAGAGGCCTCGCCCCCATCAAAACCATGACCGGCGTCCACGAGATGATCCGGATGACCCCCTTTTAAGGATGATCAAGGTAGAGGCCCCAAATTTTGATGGTTCACATGAACCTAGTGTTTACCTAGAATGGGAGACCGCCATGGACCAATACTTTGAATGGTACCCCATGTCCGACCAAAGGAGAGTTAGATTGGCTAAGATGCATCTCACTAAGTTGGCCAAAACTTATTGGCTAAACCAAGAGGGTCTAATACGGGTTAGGCGGGAAGAGCCTATTGACACTTGGGCGGATATGAAAAACCAACTTAGGAACAAATACCTATCCCGAACCTACCACCAAATGCTCCTAGATGAATGGCAAAGCCTCACCCAAGAAGGGAAGACCGTGGTAGAGTACATTGAAAAATTTGACTCCTATCTTTTAAAGTGTGGAGTCCATGAGGATCCGGACGTCACCTTATCCCGCTTTAGGAATGGGCTTCAAAGCCACATCAAGAGGGAACTATTCATGAGAGACGTTGACAACCTTGAGCTAGCTTACCAAGTAGCTAGAGATGTGAAAAGGTTTTCTAGGAGTTCCCGATTTATCACTCCCCAACCAACCGATCCCAAAAACTTGGGACCACGTCCCATTCCACCCACTCCCATGAGAGCTCCTAGCCCAAGTTGGAATGCCCCTTTAAGGTCCTACAATCCTCCCCCACCCATCACTCCAAACAAGCCCGCTCCTAGTCATCCTCTCCCACGGAAGGATGACAACCCCAAAGGACCAAGTGTAGAAGCCACCCCGGGAAGAGGGCGCCAACAATGCTATAGGTGTCAAGGGTTTGGTCATTTTGCGGGACAATGTCCATCTAAGGGGTTATCTAGTTTGCTTATTGAGGAAGAAGTTCAACCCCAAAAGGAACAAGAAAATGACGTTGAGGAACATGAAGCCTCACTAGATTGGGAAGAGGAGTATGAAGCCCAATATCTAGAGTCGGGTCTAGATCACTCCACTCCTTCAAACAACTCCCATCTAGGAGTCATTAGGTGCATCCTCACCCAACCTCAAGAAGAGGATTGGCGTCGGACCTCAATCTTCCACACCTTTATCAAGATAGAGAACCATGTGAGGAAAGTGATCTTGGATAGTGGTAGTTGTGTTAATGCCGTGTCACCCGACACCGTCAAGCTCCTTGGGCTTACTCTCACTCCCCACCCAAGTCCATACCGGGTCTCATGGATCAACAACAACTCCATCCCAGTCAACACCCAATGCCTAGTGCCTCTCACTTTCTCTTCCTACCATGGCCAAATATGGTGTGACGTCATACCCATGGAAGTGGGTAGCATCCTTTTAGGAAGACCTTGGCTCTATGATGTGGATGCCACCATTTTAGGGAGAAGCAACATATGCACCTTTGAGCATGAGGGTAAGACTATCCGTCTTAACCCCTCCCCACCTCGACCCATGCCCAAGAAGGACCCTCTCCCTCAAGGATCACACCCCACCACTCCACAAGTCTCGGGGAACTCCACCCCTCCAACCCAAGCCCTTATCCAAACCCCAAAACAAAGTAGAACCACGGGGTTGACCAAAGGTCTTCATCTCATCACTAGGAAAGAGCTTGAAGAGGAAATTGCTCAAGGGGTGCCATTGTGTGCGGTAGTCATATGCTTAGGGGAACCTACCCCTTCTAACCCCCATCCCATAGAAATCCAACAACTTTTGGAAGAATTCCATGATGTGTTCCCGGAAGAGCTCCCGGACCAACTCCCTCCCATGCGTGATGTGCAACACGCAATCGATCTAGTACCGGGAGCCACCCTTCCAATCCTTCCTCATTATCGCCTCAATCCCACGGAACATGCCGAACTTAGGAGGCAAATAGAGGAACTCATTAGGAAGGGCTTCATCCGCATTAGTAAGAGTCCATGTGCCGTCCCGGCCCTCCTTACCCCCAAGAAAGATGGATCATGGCGGATGTGTGTTGATAGCCGGGCCATTAACAAGATTACCGTCAAGTATAGGTTCCCCATCCTTAGGCTTGATGACATGTTGGATATGCTAGCCGGAGCCACCATCTTCTCTAAGATAGATCTCAAGAGTGGCTACCACCAAGTTAGGGTAAGGCCCGGGGATGAGTGGAAAACGGCCTTCAAGACCAAGGATGGTCTCTTTGAGTGGTTAGTCATGCCATTTGGGCTTTCTAATGCCCCATGTACTTTCATGCGTCTTATGACGGAGGTACTTAGGCCTTTCATTGGGAATTTTCTATTGGTATACTTTGATGATATTCTCATCTATAGCCAAACCCATGAGGCCCACCTTGACCACCTTAGGAAAGTTTGCACCGTCCTCCGGCAAGAAAGCCTATTTGCCAACCTAGGAAAGAGTCATTTCATGACCACTTCCATCACCTTCCTAGGATTTGTGGTGTCAACCAAAGGAGTCTCCATGGACCCCGACAAGGTCCAAGCTATTCTTGATTGGCCGGAGCCCCACACCCTTCATGAGGTTAGGAGTTTCCATGGGTTGGCCACATTCTATAGGAGATTCATTCGAGGGTTTAGCACTATCACCGGCCCAATAACTGATTGTCTCAAGAAGGGAACCTTTGTTTGGACCAAAGCCGCCTCTAAAACCTTCCTTGAGCTTAAGGAAAAGTTGACCCAAGCCCCGGTCCTATGCCTTCCCGATTTCTCCAAAGTTTTTGAGGTCACTTGTGATGCATCCGGGATAGGGATAGGAGGGATTCTTAGTCAAGAGGGACACCCGGTCGCCTACTTTAGTGAGAAGCTATGTGATGCTAGGACTAGATACTCCACCTATGACAAGGAGTTCTATGCCGTGGTCCAATCCCTCCGACACTGGAGACATTACTTGCTTCCCAAAGAGTTTGTCATCTTTTCCGACCATGAGGCCCTCAAATACCTCAATTCCCAACAAAAGTTGAATGCCCGACATGCCCGATGGGTTGAGTTCATCCAATCCTACACCTTTGTCATCAAACACAAGGCCGGGAGTGAGAATAAGGCTGCGGGTGCCCTTAGTAGGAAGATGTCCTTGTTATCCACTATCCAAGTGGAAGTGATTGGTTTTGATAAGGTCAAGGACGAGTACCCTGGTTGCCCCAACTTTGGGCAAATCTATGCCAACTTGACCACTCATTCTAGCAAGGAGCATGAGGGATTTATTTTAGAGGATGGGTTCCTCTTCAAGGGGACAAGGCTTTGCATTCCCCGGACCTCTCTTCGAGATTTCTTGGTTTGGGAATTACATGCCGGAGGGTTAGCCGGTCATTTTGGGGTCCACAAAACCATTGCCTTAGTTGAGGGTCAATTTTATTGGCCGAGCCTCAAGAGAGATGTAGAAAAAATAGTGCGTCAATGTCGCACGTGTGCTTCGGCCAAGCAGGTGAAGCAAAACACCGGCCTATACACCCCACTTCCCATCCCCGACCGACCATGGCAAGATTTGAGCATGGACTTTGTGCTAGGCTTACCCAAGACCTCTAGGAAGCATGACTCCATCTATGTGGTGGTTGATAGATTTTCCAAAATGGCCCACTTCATCCCATGCTCCAAAACATCCGATGCCTCCCATGTAGCCCGATTATTCTTTGATGAGGTAGTCCGCCTCCATGGGCTGCCAAAGACCATAGTCTCCGACAGGGATGTCAAATTCACTAGCTATTTTTGGAAGACTCTTTGGCACATGATGGGTACCCTCCTCAAATTCTCCACTGCCTACCACCCCCAAACGGATGGCCAAACTGAAGTGGTCAACCGGAGTCTAGGGAACCTCCTTAGGAGTCTTGTTGAGGATCGGCCAGGAAATTGGGATCTCATCTTACCACAGGCTGAGTTTGCATACAACAATTCCGTCAATAAGTCGATAGGGATGAGTCCGTTTGAAGCCGTGCATGGGTACAAACCAAGAAAGCCATCCGACCTCATTCCCCTTCCCCAGCATGCTAGAGTGTCCATTTCTGCCGAGTCTTTTGCACAACATATTAGGGAATTGCATGAGGAAATTCGCAAGCACATTAGCATGAAAAATGAGGCTTATAAAAGGTTGGCCGACTCTCACCGGCGTCACTTAGAGTTCCAAGTGGGTGACTTTGTGATGGTAAGGACGGAGAGGCTCTCCCCAGGAGCCAACTCCAAGTTGAGGCCACGTGGGACTGGGCCCTTCCAGGTCTTGAGGTGCATTGGTGCGAATGCTTATGAGTTAGATCTCCCTGAGGATTATGGGGTAAGTCCTACATTCAATGTCGCCGACTTAGTGCCATACAAGAGCCCCACGGTGGGACCTAGTGAGGAGATTGAGCCTACTTCTTCCTTTGAGAGAGTACCCACCCGTGAGGAGAGTCCACTAGCCAAGAGAGCTCAGCGCGATCGCATTGAACGAATATTAGATGAGCAGGTCACTACCACCCGGAGCAAAGTATATGAGCGCTATCTCGTCAGGTGGAAGGATCGGCCTCCGTCGGAAGACTCATGGGTGAGTCGGGAGGACCTCCAGCGATTGGATCCGGACCTCCTCGAGCGGTACCTTAGCCGGATGGATCCTTACTCGACGGAGTCGAGCTCTTCGCGGCCCAGGGGATTTGATGGAGGCATCACCAACGATTCCCTTTGGCTCGGGTCCACTTCTTCACATTCGGGAGCTGGTTGAGTTTGGGCCTCACTCTATTAAGGCCCCTTATCCATTTAGTAGCTTTCCTTTGTGTCATTTTGATGTATTTACATTTTATTTGAGTCATTTCCCTAGGTCTAGCACTTATTCTCTATATTTTTGTATCATCATGCTGTCTAATGAGGCTATTGGGCCCAATTCGTTGGGCTAGGCCCATTGGTGCCCCCACCCCCTTGGTTATTTGTAGTTGCTTATTTTGTCAGGGACTTATTGTAAAGAGTGGGTTGCCTATAAATAGGACCCCACTCCCCCTCATTTGAAGTTAATGAAGAAATGAATCCTTTTGAGTTAAGTCTACACTTTTGTACAATTTGGAGAGATTCCACTAAGATAGGGTGAGATACCCTAGGGAGTGAATCCCATACCCCCCCTCCTCTCTCTCTTCTCTCTCCTCCCACTAAGGGGTTCACCCCCTTCTCTCTCTCCTCCCTTCCCCTTCAACTCCCAACCACCACCCACCTCATTCAATACCCCTCCACTTCCCCAAGTTGCCATTACTCCACTCCCATTGTCCCTAGGTGGCATCTTCTCCACTTCCAACACAATCTCCTCCCTCCCAAGGCAATCCCACTAGTTCCCACACAATCCTCCACCTTCCTAGGCCAATTCAAATTTGAAATTCCCTTCCCTCCACTTGTTTTGGCCGCCCCCTTCCATTACCTCCCTTCTTGCCAAGTTCGCCCCCTTCATTCCCCCATTCCCTCTCTCACACCCTCATCTTCCTCCTCCACCTGCTAGCATTTGCTTCCAGCCATTCTCCCCCTCATTCCACCATCACCATTAGCTCTTTTCTCCACCCCACTAGAGCCCCACTCACCCTTAGGTCGCCCCTACCACTTCCCTCCACCAAAGAAGCCACCTCTCCCTCTCATTTCAGTTTCAGGTTGGAGCTGTGCAGACCAGCCGATCAGCCCCGAGTTGCAGCATCGACCACGGCTTCCTCCTGGTGTTCCTGAAGGCGTGGCCTACCTTTCTGGAAAGGCCTTCCAGTCTACTTCGCAAACGAGGTGAAAGCAACATGATCCGAGGTTGGAGCTGCCAGATAGAGCCATTCTCCCACCATCGCGCAAGAAGGCCTTCATCCAGAACCAGAACCTAGAAGACTGCCGTACCACGGTTGACTCAGGCTGAATCAGGCCCAGGTTCCTTCAACAAAGTTCTTCCCCGTCCAGTCCTCCTTCAAGAACAGGAAGCGGAACTGCATTCGGCCACCGGGGGGCAGAGTTATCATTTTTTCTCTCCCCGTCTATCCAGCCCTGCTTCTGCAGTCTGTTTCGACCAGTGAGCACCGTTCAGGGTGCCCCGCTCGCCATCAACATCAGAACGCTGCCCTGTCACTTTTGGCTGAAAGCTACTTCGACCACGAAGACGTCACCGCTGGTTTCCTGCTGTTCAGAGGTGAGGAGAGCGCACAGTGACCTCTGCAAGTTTCTGTTCCAGTCCAGATCAGCCTGCGGCCAGACAGAGTGATCTACTTCCTGCTGCTGGAGCTGTCACCACCGACCAACAGAGCATCCCCAAAAATTCTGCAGTCATCCCCTTCAAGTCAGGAAGCTGTAGGAGGTGGTTTCACTCAATTCGGAGTCCGGACGAGTCCGTGGCAACCTCAACCTCATCACCCTGTCCTGCAGGCCAGAACAAGGCTGATATCGCACCGGGCGCCACTTAGTAATCGAGAGCTTTCCTCCCCTCCCCGCTTGGCCGGCTGAAGGCCCCACCCTGCGTGGTGGTAGTTTTGGTTGTAACATTTTAACCCCCACCCCAAGATCCCCCTCCTGCGTGAGGTGTAGTTTTGTACTTCTTTGGGCAGGTCAAGCGACACCGCCGCGGCGTGTGGGGAACCACCGCCTCCCCGCTCGCCCTCGTCTCCGACCGGGACCGATTTCTTCAAACCGGTCGAGTAAGTGTCTCATCCTTGCTCAATAGTGTTGCTCTTTCAATATTTGCTTCATGCGCCGCTGAATTTGTGAGGGAGCGCCCGGTCCTCAAGTCCATGACTTAGAGTGACCGCCGTAGGGTAGTGTGAACCGGTGCCTTTGCGCACTTTGTCGGCCCCAATTGAATTGGGCATCCAACCTTTGGGAGTCCAACCTTGGCCTTGCTGGCCCTCTACCAGCAAGGGCCCATTCCCATACTTCACACTTGGCATCGCCAAGTCACTCCGGGTAGAGAGTGCGACGGGAGAGCGGTGGCCCATTAAGGCCCATTTGAATGCTATTTGTGATTGCTTGCTTAAGTCCGAGGTTGTGTCACATCACCCCTACAGGCTCAAGAGGTTGCTCCCGTCATGTAGCACTTTGCTCCGTATGCCCTCAAGAGGTTGCTCCCACAATGTAGCACTTTGCCCTGCATGGCACTTAGCTCCTACACTCCCAAATGATAGTTTAAGATATTCAATGTTTGACCATGTAGGTTATACACAAGTAGATTTTTCATGGAACGGAATTTCAAGAACTCATCATAAGCAGGAGTATGGATTATGGTTGTGTTTGCATAATTCTCGAGACAAATCAAGATCAGAAGTTATAATTACTGAGTTGGCATCTGAGGGTTTGCTAATCCTTCAAATTTTTAATTTTTAAATATATATATATATATATATATATATATATATATATATATATATATATCAAATTGGCGTCCCTTTACCCAGTCTTCAATTAATTGAAGACTTGAGGGCCGTCTTCAATTTAGAAATTGAAGACTTAAGAGCCGTCTTCAATTCAGTAATTGGCGCCTGGGGGTTGCCCAATCTTTCAAAATTTTGCCTTTTCAATATATATATATATATATATATATATATATATGAAATTGGCGCCCCTTTACCCAGTCTTCAATTAATTGAAGACTTGAGGGCCATCTTCAATTCTGAAATTGAAGACTTAAGGGTCGTCTTCAATTCAGTAAATGAAGACTTGAGGGCCGTCTTCAATTCTGAAATTGAAGACTTAAGGGCCGTCTTCAATTCAGTGATTTTCACCTGGTAGATACATTTTGTGACTCAAAGCACTATACATTTTGAAAAAGTTTCTCGAAATTCAAAAATAAGTCTATGAATACTTAGTATAATTACTCGGGAGTCCAGAAACATGTTCAGATATAATTACTAAGTTTTGGTTTCATAGATATGAATTTTCTAATGTTATAACTTTAATTCATCAAGAAATGGAATTGACGCCCCTGTCAGCAGTCTTCAATTAATTGAAGACTTAAGGGCCGTCTTCAATTCTGTAATTGAAGACTTTAGGGCCGTCTTTAATTCAGAAATTGAAGACTTAAGGGCCGTCTTCATTTAATAAATTGAAGACTCTGTGGGCAATCTTCATTTAACAAATTGAAGACTCTGTGGGTAGTCTTCATTTAATTGAAGACTTCTAGGGTGTCTTCAATTTAAGTATATGTTCAACTCAAATTGACGACACACCAATTGAGTTATTTTTTTCAAGTGAGTTGTGCTTCGTATCAGAACTGTAAGTTCTGTGACACAAGTTACTATTCATTTCTCCAAAGTTTCTCTAATCAGAATCCGAAGATATGGTCAGATGGAGAAAAATCTCAGGGTCACAGAAGTGTATTCTGCCAAAATTTTAAAGGTCTAGTTAATTAGTTATTGATTTTTGAATGCGGTGATTTACTGGTTTATGAAAATTACAGAAAATTGAATTGACGACTTGGCCCATGTCTTCAATTAATTGACGCCCTCGCGGGCAGTCTTCAATTTTGAAATTGGCGCCCTGGTCAGGGGCGCCATTTTCAGTTGAGTGTGCACTATTCATCAGTGTGAAAAAGCTCCGAATCAGGAAGTAATGGCACGAATATGTTAAGAAAAATGTCAGGATTCCAGAAACATGTTCATGCAAAAATTTCATACTTTAGTTTGATAGTTATGGATTTTTAAATGTGTTGAATTATCAATTACTTAAAATTACGAAAATCGAATTGACGACATGAGACATGTCTTCATTTAAATGACAACTGCTTGCGCAATCTTCAATTTTGAAATTGGCGCCCTGGTCAGGGGCGCCATTTTCATCAGGGCTGGACCCCTCTTGGTTCTTAAACATGCACGTATTAGTGTAACAGTTGCTACATTTTAACGTTTGAAAAACATGGTTATTAATACTGTAAAACTAGTGTGATAAAATATGCTTAGAAACTCATGAAAATCATGCTAACAAACTAAGTTCAAAATCATAAAGATCACGGTAATATGTGACAGACTATTAAAATAATATGATATATACATAATTTATAGCATGGTTGATGAGTTATTAAAATAACATGGTATATACATGATTTATAGCATGGTTGACGAGTTAAACGGACTCTAAGCATGCATCATTTAACCTATTTAGCTACTAGTTAGGCAAGGATTTGAGAACACCTACCTTTTGACGTGTGATACGAGGTTAAGAGCTGCAGCATGATCGCAGCAGGATGTAGCCTCGGGAAGAAGACGCTTCTGCAGCACAGCAGTAGCCTCTGACAGTGCTACGGATGCGATTAGTTATAGGGAATGATAAGGCATTGGTTAATGCCTTGTGGGTCATGCTGAGTGGGCATTATTTTTGCCAGCTCGAATGGGTTGCTCGTGTCTCAATCTTCTAGAATAATGTGTTTAAATGACGCCCTTGTAAAGGGTCGTTCATTTAATATATGTGACACTATTCACGTAAATGACGCCTTGCATGAGGGCGTCATTTGTTTGGGTGACATTATTCATGAGACCCCATTCACGTGTTAGCATTCGTGATGCGGGACGAGGCCACGGACACGACAAGCTTGTGACTGCCCCTTAACGAGGGAAGCGTCCGAGGTGCGCGGTTGAGAAACCGGCTGTGAGCTAGGGTGGTCGGCTCTCACTTGTGCCCGGATCGGGTCACGGGACGGTAACGCTCTCTCTCGCAGCAGCGGTGATATAAATAGAAAGCGAGCTAATTACCCTATCATGCTCTCTAGCAGTGGCATAAGCAAGTATATATGAAAATTAAGCAAAATGCCAAGTAAGGGAGCGAATGCGATACCTCCACGCACTCGGCATGCGGACGACGGGCCCGGCCGAACTCGTGCTCCTGGGACAGTTAATACATGAATATTACAGCAATGGAAATATGCCCACTCCACGCAGGGAGGTAAAGGGCGACACCAGGGGCCCGGGAGGACCGAATTCGGGATGACGGGCAGCTTCGTGTGTTGATTCGGCTACACGCGTGATCACGACCGTGGGGCCCACGTGCTGTCTGGAGGGGCCGTGTGGGACCCGGTGGCGCCGCTGTAGTGTGGACACTTAGGGAAGTGTTCCCTGGGCTGGCGGCACACCGGAACGTCGCCTGGGGGTCGGGCGGTTCCGATCGGCACCCGTCGGGTTTGCTGTCCACGGACTGGTGGTTGCTGTTTTGTAGCGCGCGCTCTGGCGAAAATGGCCGCTACGATCAATCCCGACGTCGGATCGGGACGCGTGAGCTATCGTTGGAAATCTCTCTTCAAATTCTTCTATCTAGACCTAGAGAGATCTGCTGGATCTGGTCGGATCAGAATTTTAATGAATTTACAAGCCCCTGTTGTACAGTAACCGAAACCTCAGATTGCAGGGTACTTGTCTGAGAACCACCATTGACTGCCTAGTAAACCTCCGATTCAGCTCTTGAGCTCTTCTTCAAAGTTTTAGGGGATCAAACCACGGAACTGGGACTATTTTTGGAATTTGATTTGGAGGTGGTGGTGATTTACTATGATCTTTGGGGTGACTGGTGGTCAGATCTGGGAACAGGGGGACAGAACTGTAGCTGGGACTGAGAACGATTTTTAGAAAATATGAAATGGACGAACCAAAAATTGAGAAAAATTGTGGATGAAGTGGTCGATGGGTGTAACCTCCAGTAAAATTGGGTGAACCAAACGAAATCGAAAAGTGGACCTAAACATGAAACTCAAGGCTATTGTCACTATAGACAGTGATAGAACAGATCTGAGATTGAGAGTTGAACGAAATGGTAAAGATATGAAACGGTGGATTTTGAATCTCAATTTTTTTGTGGAGAAGGGGCTAGAAGATAGGAACCAACCCTCAAAATTGCAAATCGATCAGAACTCGTGGCTGGCTTCAGGAATTATCGAACTACACCTCTATCCAGCAGGACAGAAACTTGATGACGATTCCACGGTGGCTCGAAGGCGGCACGAACGGCGGCGGCGACAGCACAGACGATCACCGGAGGTTGAGAGGGAATGATAGAAGAGGGATACACTCTAGATCTGGGGTTGGGGAAGGAAGAACAGCAAGGGAGGAGAGAGGGGCGCACCAAGCTCCTTGAACACTCACAAAAATTCTGATTTTTCCCTTCTATTTCTCATGAAAAATACAACATTATATAGGCTAGGTCTCTAACTAATTCTAGACCCTTGGATCAAGGGTTGATGAGTGAAGGGCTGGGATGTGGTTTGAACAACCATAATAAATCCCAATATAATACATGGTTCGCCCCCCCCTTAAAGAAGGCTATTTGGATTTGTCTTCTTTATTTAAATCTAGGTCCAAGTCCAA
Source organism: Amorphophallus konjac (assembly GCA_022559845.1). Lineage (NCBI taxonomy): Eukaryota > Viridiplantae > Streptophyta > Magnoliopsida > Alismatales > Araceae > Amorphophallus > Amorphophallus konjac. The sequence continues at coordinate 225,314,226 of CM040119.1, forward strand.
GGTTGGACCATGGACCAGCCACCTTGGGCCCGGGAGTCCAAGTGGACCAATAAGGAGGAGGGAGGGGGCCCCTGCAGGGCCTACATGCACTTTTGCAAAGAAACCCAATGGCCTTTTGCAAATAAACCCACTAAGACCTATAATTGTGTACCCATATATCACGAGGGTATTCATACAAATACAAAAGGACGTAAATGTAAACACAATGTGAGCGGGCTATCGTTGATGTCCCCATCAATTCTCCCCGGGTGGGAGGAACTCGACCCCGTCGAGTAAGGGTATGGCTGCTCCGGTACTCCGGCGGATCCGTCACCGTGCCAAGTAGCGCGGGTATGCTCCACTCCAAGCGATCGTCACCTGCTCATTCCATATATACTCGATATGCGAACTGCTATGGGCTAAAGGTGCTAACTGCGAAGGGGCACTCTCAAAAAAGGAAGGAAGCAGCTCGAAGACTCACTAGGAATCACCGCTGAGTCCCTATAGGTGACTGATCCTGGTATAGAAGTAGAACCGATCCCATACTCATCAAGTGAGTCCAATCACCTCTTACTCATAAGAGAATGATAACGAGCTTACATAAGACACATGCAGACTCACCATGCACTAACACACGTATGCAAACCACACAAACAATCGACTCAAAACACACCACATAAAACAAACCACACAAGGAAAACACACTGACTCATATATGACTCTAGTCTAAGGTGGTAGCATCAAGCCCACTAGATGGCTGCATCCTGAGCGACGGGAGAGCTCTCCCACTCTTCCCCTCCCAAGGCATAGTACTCCTCGGCTAGTGCTTCATCGGCCTCGTAATCAACACACTCGGGCTCGGTAGGTACGGATCCTCCAACACCTAAGGCTAGGGTGGCGGGAGCGGGACACTCGCTGGCAATGTGGCCAAATCCATGACAGTGGAAACACTGCACTCGTGATCGACTACTCTCCCCGATAAGAGGGGCCTTACCCTTATCATCCCGTCGGGTAGGGGGTGTAGGCAGCAATGGGGGAGGTGTCGGTGCCTTGGACAATAGTGGAGGGGGTGCCGGTGCCAGAGGACGGGCTATAGGAGCTGGGGGACGGGCAACGGGTGCCGGTGGATGGGGTGGAGGTAGATCCCGTGGTGGGGAAGGTCGCGGTCTAGGAGCAAAATGCTCCTGACGGGCGGGCTCCTGTGGACGAGTCATGGGTCCCCTCGGGTATGAACCTAAGGAGCCACGGGAATCACTATGGGGAGGAGCGGGGCTCCACCGGGGAATAGACTCGAACTCACCCTCTAATTGCTCCATCTCGAGAGCAACTTGATAAGCATCCTCCAGCTTGTCCACCTTGCGGCGGAGAAGCTCATACCGGAGGTGTGGGCGTAGGCCACGCCGAAACCGTGAGACGGTAAGGGAATCCTCCTCCGTGGCATCACATCGTAAGTAGTATTCATCAAATTCGGCGATGTAATCAGAGACGGACCGGTCTCCTTGGGTGAGACTTTGCCACCTCTCTATAAGACACTGGCGGTAGGATGTAGGGAGGTACTTCTTCCTAAGCTTCTCCCTCATATCGGTCCATGTATCGATCGAGACTTCTTGACGATGAAATAATAGGTTCTCCATGTTTCTCCAATAGGTTTGGGCTTGGCCTAAAAGTTTCATCCTGGCATACTTGACTTTTCGTTGGTCCGACATCTCGAACCACTCAAAATATCGGTCCATACCAGCCTCCCAATCAAGGTAGACCTTCGGTTCTAAGGACCCGTCAAAGGTGGGAGGGTCGGCCCGAACGGTCTGAATGGCCCGTTCATCCATATCTTGGTCGTGGGTACGCCGTGTATGGCGATAATAACGACCATGTCCCCGATGCTCATTATCGGACTCGTAGTCATGCACCTCGGGGACTTCATGCCTCCTATTAGCTACCCCGTGAACCCTTGGAGTCGCGGTTTGATGAACCGGCTCCGGTTGACCTTGTGTAGGTGGGACGGGTGCCTGGACAGGGGCAATCGGTGGTGCCTCGGTAGGACCTCTCTCTAGTGCGGTGACTCTCCCGATCAATCCTTGAACGGACTGGTTCGACCCAGCGGCCCTATCCTCTACAACTTTCATCCTCTCTTCTAGGCGGGTGCCTAGGCCATTCACTCGGGTACTCGCTTCTTCCATCCTATCCACTCGAGTGCTTAACTCATCCATGCGCTCACTCAACCCATCCATTTTTCCCATCAGAGTTCGGAACATAGTGGCCACCTCATCGGAACTATAGACTCAGGATTCCGCCATTGGTGGTGGTGGGGGTGAGTATTGAGTACCTCGACGAGTGGGCATGCAAACACACCGACTAGACGATGCCGACTAAAGCAAACACACACTAATATGATGCACCTAGACGTAACCAAAACTCGGCACGTGGCGGAGTTAATCGATCCAAAGATCACTCGCGTAAGTGTGCGGTCTTCCCGATAGGCGTAACCTAACGTTCGGACAACACCTTTTGATATACCGAGTAAAGGGATGCAAATGCAAAAAGACACTTTTTTTTTGTTTTAAAACAATGATGACTCTAAACACGACTTAGACCGACTAATGACTCGATGTAAATGACACTCTTTTTTTTTCTTTTTGACACCCAGACTCAACCTCGCTCTGATACCAAATTGATGCGGGACGAGGCCACGGACACGAAAAGCTCGTGGCTGCCCCTTAACGAGGGAAGCGTCGGATGTGCGCGGTTGAGAAACCGGCTGTGAGCTAGGGTGGTCGGCTCTCACTTGTGCCCGGATCGGGTCACGGGACGGTAACGCTCTCTCTCACAGCAGCGGTGATATAAATAGAAAGCGAGCTAATTACCCTATCATGCTCTCTAGCAGTGGCATAAGCAAGTATATATGAAAATTAAGCAAAATGCCAAGTAAGGGAGCGAATGCGATACCTCCACGCGCTCGGCGTGGGGACGACGGGCCCGGCCGATCTCGTGCTCCCGGGACAGTTAATACATGAATATTACAGCAATGGAAATATGCCCACTCCACGCAGGGAGGTAAAGGGCGACACCAGGGGCCCGGGAGGACCGAATTCGGGATGACGGGCAGCTTCGTGTGTTGATTCGGCTACACGCGTGATCACGACCGTGGGGCCCACGTGCTGTCTGGAGGGGCCGTGTGGGACCCGGTGGCGTCGCTGTAGTGTGGACACTTAGGGAAGTGTTCCCTGGGATGGCGGCACACCGGAATGTCACCCGGGGGTCGGGCGGTTCCGATCGGCACCCGTCGGGTTTGCTGTCCACGGACTGGTGGTTGCTGTTTTGCAGCGCGCGCTCCGGCGAAAACGGCCGCTACGATCAATCCTGACGTCGGATCGGGACGCGTGAGTTATCGTTGGAAAGCTCTCTTCAAATGCTTCAATCTAGACCCAGAGAGATCTACTGGATCTGGTCAGATTAGAACTTTAATGAATTTACAAGCCCCTGTTGTACAGTAACCGAAACCTCAGATTTGCAGGGTACTTGTCTAAGAACCACCATTGACTGCCTAGTAAACCTCCGATTCAGCTCTTGAGCTCTTCTTCAAAGTAGTAGGGGATCAAACCACAAAACGGGGAATATTTTTGGAATTTGATTTGGAGGTGGTGGTGATTTACTATGATTTTTGGGGTGACTGGTGATCGGATCTGGGAACAGGGGGACAGAACTGTAGCTGGGACGAAGAACGATTTTTAGAAAATACGAAATGGACGAACCAAAAATTGAGAAAAAATTATGGATGAAGGGATGGATGGGTGTAACTGCCAGTAAAATTGGGTGAACCAAAATAAATCAAAAAGTGGACCTAAGACATGAAACTCAGGGCTACTGTCACTATAGACAGTGACAGAACAGATCTGAGATTGAGAGTTGAACGAAATGGTAAGGATATGAAACGGTAGATTTTGAACCTCAATGTTTTTGTGGAGAAGGGGCTACAAGATAGGAACCAACCCTCAAAATTTCAAATCGATCAGAACTCGTGGCTGGCTTCAGGAATTCTCGAACTACACCTCTGTCCAGCAGGACAGAAACTTGATGACGATTCCACGGCGACTCGAAGGCGGCACGAACGGCGGCGACGGCGGCACAGACGATCACCGGAGGTTGAGAGGGGATGATAGAAGAGGGATACACTCTAGATCTGGGGTTGGGGAAGGAAGAACAGCAAGGGAGGAGAGAGAGGTGCACCAAGCTCCTTGAACACTCACAAAAATTCTGATTTTTCCCTTCTATTTCTCATGAAAAATACAACATTATATAGGCTAGGTCTCTAACTAATTCTAGACCCTTGGATCAAGGGTTGATGAGTGAAGGGCTGGGATGTGGTTTGAACAACCACAATAAATCCCAATATAATACATGGTTTGCCCCCCCCCCCCTATTTGGATTTCTTCTTTATTTAAATCTAGGTCCAAGTCCAAGGTTGGACCATGGACCAGCCACCTTGGGCCCGGGAGTCCAAGTGGACCAATAAGGAGGAGGGAGGGGGCCCCTGCAGGGCCTACATGCACCTTTGCAAAGAAACCCAATGGCATTTTGCAAATAAACACACTAAGACCTATAATTGTGTACCCATATATCACGAGGGTATTCATACAAATACAAAAGGACGTAAATGTAAACACAATGTGAGCGGGTTGTCGTTGATGTTCCCATCAATTCGGGATGGTCATATATATATATTAATATTTAAATGGGATGGGGTCCTATTGAAAATGGCACCTCATGCCATGTCTTCAATTTGGCAATTGAAGACTATGTGAAGGGTCTTTAATTTGGTAAGTGGAAAAGTTGGAAAGCACTTACGTACAACCCCATGGCCCATGTGTTAAAGCTTGTCTTGTATATTTATAGAATAACCCTCCCTTTCTTTTGTTTCTTTCTACAAGGCCTCCTATGTAAGATTCATTACTCATGTGCATAAGGTTGGATTGCACATTTGTATGCTAGTCCTCCTATCGTTTAGTTCTTTAAACAGAACCTAAAATTCTATTAAGAATAGTAGGTTACGTATACATAAGGTGATGATTTGTAATTTTATATACTAGCCCCCCTAAGGTTTTGGCTCTTTACACAAAGCCCTCGTGATTCTTTATGTTATAAAGTAGGGTTGGCTTGTATATTTTCATTATAGTCCTTGTGAGGTTGGGTTCTTTATGTAAGGCCTTCATATATGCTAAAGCCTTCATGTATGCTTTCTTTTAAGAAGAAGTTTTGAATTTACACAAAGGTGTTTATCGGAGGTGCTACACCCTCCCCCACTTAAAAGAATTTGGTCTTCAAATTCAACTGTATAAGGATATTGTGGAAAGTATAAAATACTTATAATTTAGAATAATTCTGGGTATCTTCTTTTTATAGATTCTTCGGTCTCCCAAGTTGCTTCTTGTTCCGCGCATCGATTCCATTGGATTTTCACCATAGGGATCATCTTGCTCCTTAGAACTCAGACTTCGCGGTCGAGGATCCACATCGGCCTTTGCTCATAAGTAAGATCTCTTTGAATCACCAAATCAGCATGGTCGATGACGTGAGAAGGGTCGTGCACATATTTCTTCAGCATAGATATATGAAATATATTGTGCACTTCCGAGAGTTGAGGAGGTAAAGTAATATGGTAGGCCACCTCGCCCACTCTTTCCAATACTTCGAATGGACCGATAAACCTCGGTGTGAGCTTGCTCTCAACACCGAATCTTCTAATACCTCGGCCAGGAGATTCCTTGAGAAATACATGGTCACCAACTTGGAACTCTAAATCTCGCCTTCTATTGTCAGCATAAGATTTTTGCCTTCACTGAGCTACCTTGAGTCTCTCTCTGATAAGGTGTATCTTCTCAGTCGAATCTCTAACCATATCTGGGCCTAGAATTTGCCTTTCACCGATTTCTTCCCGGCATATTGGAGAATGACAACTCCTTCCATAAAGCGCCTCGAAAGGTGTCATTTGAATACTAGCTTGATAGCTGTTATTATAAGCAAATACGGCTAGGGATAAGTGGTCGTGCCAGCTTCCGCCGAAATCTATAATACATACCCTTAACATATCTTCAACAACTTGATTTGTCCTTTCAGTCTGACCATCTTTCTGGGGATGGAAAGTAGTGCTGAAATTAAGTTTCATCCCCAGAGATTGTTGTAGACCCTTCCAAAAATGAGAGGTGAAGCGCGGGTCTCGGTCAGATACGATCGAGATGGGAACTCCATGCAATCTAACCGTCTCCTTAATATATAGGGCAGCAAGTACGTCGACTGACCATCGACTTTTGATGGGTAAGAAATGGGCAGATTTAGTTAACCGGTCGATAATTACCCAAATTCCATTATATCCGCCCCTAGACTTGGGCAAACCCATGATAAATCCCATGCCAATGTCTTCCCACTTCCACTTGGGAATATCCAGCGGATGTAACTTTCCGGCAGGTTTTTGATGTTCCGCCTTCACTTGTTGGCATGTGAGGCAACGAGACATAAAGTCCGCTACCTCCCTTTTCATGTTAGGCCACTAGAAAGTTCTTTTCAAGTCTTGGTACATCTTAGTGGCCCCAAGGTGGATTGTGTATCTTGATCTATGAGCTTCTTCAAGAATCTTCTTCTTCAATTCGAGACAGTCGGGCACACATGTCCGTTCATGAAATAGCAATCTGCCATCAGGTGCCAGCTTGAAATCCAGTCTCTCGTCCAGCTTGCTCTTTATCTCCACTAGCGAGGGATCCTCTTCTTGTAGCTTCTTGATTTCAGGTAGCAAATCTGGATGTAGGCTCATATGAGATAGAATAATACACATGTTCTTCTCATCTGTGCTGATATCAAGCTCAGAGAATTTCTCAAGCAGCTTCCATTCTTGTATCATGTAATTGGCCAATATTATTCTCGGCTTTCGACTAAGGGCATCAGCTACGCAATTACCCTTACCAGGATGGTACTGTATAGTGAAGTCGAAATCCTTAAGATACTCGAGCCAACGCCTTTGCCGCATGTTCAGCTCCTTATGGGAGAATAAGTACTTGAGGCTTTTATGATCGGAGTATACAGTGAATTGTTCTCCGTAGAGATAGTGCCTCCAGATCTTCAAAGAGAATACTACCGCGGCCAGTTCTAAGTCGTGAATCGGGTAGTTCACTTCATGTTTCTTCAATTGTCGGGAAGAGTATGCAATGACTCTTCCATTCTGCATCAATACACATCCGAGGTCAATACCCGAAGCATCGGTATATACCTCGTATTTTTCTCCTTCAATTGGTAATGATAAGACTGGAGTAGTGGTCAAGAGATCCTTCAAAGCTTGGAAACTCTTTTCACAGTCTTCATTCCACTCATGAGGCACTTCCTTGCGGGTTAACCTGGTCAGAGGAACGGCAATCTTGGAGAAGTCCTTGATAAAACGTCGGTAGTAACCAGCTAGACCCAAGAAGCTCCGAATTTCTGTTGCATTTGTGGGTTGTTCCCAGTTCTTCACGGCTTGGACCTTTGACGGGTCAACAGCAGTTCCATTCTTCGAAATAATATGGCCTAAGAAGGATACTTCCTCGATCCAGAACTCGCATTTGCTGAATTTGGCATATAGCTTGTTTTCCCTTAATATCTGTAGTGCCTTCTTGAGATGTTCTTCATGACCATCTTCTGTCTTGGAATAGATCAGAATATCATCAATAAAGACCACAATGAATTGGTCTAAATAGGGCCTGAATATGCTGTTCATTAACTGCATAAAAGCTGTGGGGGCATTTGTTAGTCCGAAAGGCATAACAATAAATTCGTAATGCCTATACCTTCTTCGGAATGCAGTTTTATGAATGTCTTCTTCTTTGATCTTCAATTGGTGGTAACCAGAACGAAGATCAATCTTGGAGAAATATGAAGCTTCTGATAACTGATCGAACAGCTCGTCAATTCTCGGTAGCGGGTATTTGTTCTTGATTTTAAGGTTATTTAGCTACCGATAATCGATGCATAGTCTCATCGATCCATCCTTCTTTTTGACGAACAGCACGGGTGCTCCCCAAGGGGAAGTACTCAGCCTGATGAAACCCTTTTTAAGTAACTCCATTAGTTGTTCCTTTAGTTCCTTCAACTCAGCAGGGGACATTCTGTATGGTGCCCTAGAAATAGGACCAACCCCAGGGACAAGGTCGATTGTGAATGACACTTCCCTTTCCGGAGGTAAGCCGGTTCAATCTTCTGGAAAAACATTGGGAAAATCCTGAATTACACGGATGTCTTCAAGTTTAACCTTCTCGACTTCCGTGGCAGTCACGAATGCTATGAAAGCCATGCATCCCTTATTCATAAGTTTACTAGCTCCGAGTGCTGATATAAGAAGTGATTTACTCCGAGGGCTATTGTAAACTAGCTCTGGGAAATACACAAAAGTTACCATGCCATGCCGGCAATCTACAGTTGCTTGGTATGTGGATAGCTAGTCGGCACCTAGTATGACGTCATAACCCTTCATATCTAGGCATATCAGGTCAGCAGGTAAATTGCTTCTCTTAATCATCACTTCACAGTTTGGATAGTAATAAGTGATATCAGACTCATTCCCAAGAGGTGTAGATATGACCAAATCTAACAGTTCATGTTTCTTAGAAAATGAAGCAGCAAAGTTCTTGGAAACGAATGAATGAGTTGCTTCGGATTCGAATAAAACTTGAGTAGTTTTTGAACAAATAGTGAGAGTACCTTCCACAATTCCACCTTCAGTGGGTTCCGTCTCTCGGAGAGCTTGCAGACGCTCTTGTTTCTTTACTGGACGCTTCTCATCTTTGGTGTCTTGCTCCTTCATTAGTGGGCAGTCTGGGATTCGATGCTCGTGGCTCATACATCGAAGACAAGCTCCTAACTTCCTCCAGCATTCCTCGGTCTTATGGCCAGCTTTATTACAATACTTACAAATCTCCTTTGAGGGTGTGGAGGTGGAGAATGGCCTGTCATTCTTCTAGAATTTCTTTGCCTTGGTGGGCTCCCCTCCCATGAAGAACCGCTTCTTGTTGAAGGATAGTTTGAATTTTCCTGGGCTTGTGACGGGTTCCTTCTTGTCACTTCCTCGAATTCTCTCGGATAATTCGGTGGCATCTTCCAGCAGTTGAGCACGCAGAACCATCTCCGACTAGACTTGGATGTCCATCGGGGCAAGTTGTGTGATATAATGGGGCCGAATCCCGTTGAGGAATCTTCTCGCCTTCATCTGTTCCGTACATACCAAGTGGGGTGCATACCTAAATAATCTAGAAAACTGGGCCTCATACTCGGCCACTTTCAAGCCCCGTTGTTTTAGAACGGCGAATTCTGTGGCCTTCTTTTCCTGGATAAGATCGAAGAAGTACTTGTTGTTGAAATGCTCCGTGAATTCATCCCATGTGATATGGTATTCTGGCAGTGTTGCTTCTATGGATTCCCACCAACATCGAGCGTCCCGCTCTAGTTGGAATACGGCCAGTAAAACCTTCTCTTCGTCCGCGCATTGCATCACACGGAAGATTCGGTCCATCTCCTTCAGCCAATTCTCGGCATCCTCAGGGTCGGACGAACCCGTGAACCTCAATGGGTTCATGTTACGGAAACTTCGGTGGAGATCTCCCGCTCCACGGTTTACTCCGCCTTGGGCCACTTGCTGTAGTGCCTGTGTGAGGCCTTGCACGATGCGCTGCATCTCGCGCCATTGTGCTCTTTCCGCAGCCATGATCCTACAAAAGAGTTAAGTATGATAAAGATCGGGTTTACTTGTAAGGTCAAAAGTCATTATAGAACTTAACCCATGGTTCTATCCATCTCACCGGGTAAGGTATATCTATCCTTGGACTCGGGTTTTACCTATCCTTGGACTCAAGTTTTTACTTAAATTTCAATTTCAAACCTTTTATTTCTTCTAGTTCCCTAGGTTTGAAAACCTAGGCTCTGATACCACGAAGACTGTCACGTCTCGAGCGTGGAAGATACTTGGATGCGTGACGCGTCTATATAGATCGTGTCATTAGAGCGATAAGAATTTTAACATACAAAATTTCGGAGTGTGCAAATGACTAAAAATCTAATAAATTCCAATAGTCCAAGTGATGTTTATTTGATTAATCAAAGGAAATAAAGATAGTCCATGACAGATTTCCAAATTTAGAAAGCCAAATAATAGGCTACACGACTTAACACAAAGTTTATACCACTAACTGACATAACTGGGAATACAAGGTAGACTCAAATAAATTCAAAGACTCGACTAGCTAATGATAAATGGATGGCGTTCTAGCACTCTTCACTAGGCCTCAAACCCATTCTTGTCGCTATCTGAAACACCTGAAAATGTTGGGAAGCAACTGGATGAGCGAATCGCTCAGTAGGAATTACATCTCAAATTCGAGCAGTCTTTACGTGAATTACTACTTGCATATATTATCAGTATGGCTGTGCATGACGTACGTACAAAAGAGTCAGATATACAGGTAATTCTATACATGATGAACAATAAGAGATCAAGAACTGTATAAAGAGAGTATAACAAGATTTCAAGTATTTGTCAAGCAGTATTTCAAGAATTTACAGATGTAAATGCCACTTTGGGCAATCAGGGATTCATGTACAAGTATGAACGCAAGTATGACAATGAACTCATGTACAAGTATATCTCAGGTAGGAGCAAGTAAAAACTCAATTCAAGCAAGTAATGTCAAGTCCGTATCGGTAGAATTGGCTAGTATCATGTAAGTATTTTACCCTTTCTCGGGCCACAAGTCAAGTATCACCCGTTCCGGGCCACGCAAGTCAAGTAAGCAAGGAGAGAGAGAGAGAGAGAGAGAGTAGGGGTGGAGTGTCTCAAGTCAAGCAAGTACTCCGGTGCAATGCTAAACACTGTGGTCAATAAACTCCCATGGGCACAAGTACATTCGGGTGCTCCTCCCAGGACCAGATCGGGCCCTATATGCACATCATTTCATGTATTACCTTTGACATCCACTCTCATTTATAGCCAATATGGAATTTCAAGAATTTAGAAACGTAGTATTTCAGACGAGATTAACTAGTCATTTGGTTATGGAGGATTCTAGAGGTGGCCCCTACAGACTCAAGAGGTGGCTCCCGTCGTGTAGCACTTTGCGCCGTACGGCCTCAAGAGGTGGCTCCCACAACGTAGCACTTTACCCTGCATGGCACTTAACTCCTACACTCCCAAATGATAGTTTAAAAGATTCAAGGTTTGACCATGTACGATATACACAAGTAGATTTTTCATGGAACGGAATTTCAAGAACTCATCATACGAAGGAGTATGAATTATGGTTGTGTTTGCATAATTCTCGAGACAGATCAAGATCAGAAGTTATAATTACTGAGTTGGCATATGAAGGTTTGCTAATCCTTCAAATTTTCAATTTTTATAATATATATATATATATATATATATATATATATATATATATATATATATCAAATTGGCGCCCCTTTACCCAGTCTTCAATTAATTGAAGACATGAGGGCCGTCTTCAATTCCGAAATTGAAGACTTAAGAGCCGTCTTCAATTCAATAATTGAAGACTTGAGGGCCGTCTTCAATTCTGAAATTGAAGACTTGAGGGCCATCTTCAATTCTGAAATTGAAGACTTAAGGGCCGTCTTCAATTTAGTAATTGGCGCCTGGGGGTTGCCCAATCTTTCAAAATTTTGATGTTTCAATATATATATATATATATATATACATATATGAAATTGGCGCTCCTTTACCCAGTCTTCAATTAATTGAAGACTTGAGGGACGTCTTCAATTCTGAAATTGAAGACTTAAGGGCCGTCTTCAATTCAGTAATTGAAGACTTGAGGGCCGTCTTCAATTCTGAAATTGAAGACTTAAGGGCCTTATTCAATTTAGTGATTTTCACCTGGCAGATACGTTTTGTGACTCAAAGCACTATTCATTTTGAAAAATTTTCTCGAAATTCGAAAATAAGGATATGAATACTTAGTATAATTACTCGGGAGTCCAGAAACATGTTCAGATATAATTACTGAGTTTTGGTTTCACAGATATGAATTTTACATGTTTTAACTTTAATTCCTCAAGAAACAGAATTGACGCCCATGTGAGCAGTCTTCAATTAATTGAAGACTTAAGGGCCGTCTTCAATTCTGTAATTGAAGACTTAAGGGCCGTCTTCAATTCAGAAATTAAAGACTTAAGGGTCGTCTTCAATTAATAAATTGAAGACTCTGTGAGCAATCTTCATTTAACAAATTGAAGACTCTGTGGGTAGTCTTCATTTAATTGAAGACTTCCAGGGTGTCTTCAATTTAAGTACAGGTTCAACTCAAATTGACGACACACCAATTGAGTTATTTTTTTCAAGTGAGTTGTGCTTCGTATCAGAACTATAAGTTCTGTGACACAAGTTACTATTCATTTCTCCAAAGTTTCTTCGAATCAGAATCCGAAGACATGGTCAGATGGAGAAAAATCTCAGGGTCACAGAAGTATATTCTGTCAAAATTTTCAAGGTCCAGTTAATTAGTTATTGATTTTTGAATGCAGTGATTTACTGGTTTCTGAAAATTACAGAAAATTGAATTAACGACTTGACCCATGTCTTCAATTAATTGACGCCCTCATGGGCAGTCTTCAATTTTAAAATTGGCACCCTGGTCAGGGGCGCCATTTTAAGTTGAGTGTGCACTATTCATCAGTGTGAAAAAGCTCAGAATCATGAAGTAATGGCACGAATGTGTTGAGAAAAATTTTAGGATTCCAGAAACATGTTCATGTAAAAATTTCGTGCATTAGTTTGATAGTTATGGATTTTTGAATGTGTTGAATTATCAGTTACTCAAAATTGCGGAAATCGAAATGACGACATGAGGCATGTCTTCATTTAAATGACAACTGCTTGCGCAATCTTCAATTTTGAAATTGGCGCCCTGGTCAGGGGCGCCATTTTCATCAGGGCTGGACCCCTCTTGGTTCTTAAACATGCACGTATTAGTGTAACAGATGCTACATTTTAACGTTTGAAAAATATGGTTATTAATACTGTAAAACTAGTGTGATAAAATATGATTAAAAACTCATGAAAATCATGCTAACAAACTAAGTTCAAAATCATAAAGATCACGGTAATATGTGACAAACTATTAAAATAATATGGTATATACATGATTTATAGCATGGTTGATGAGTTATTAAAATAACATTGTATATACATGATTTATAGCATGGTTGACTTGTTAAACGGACTCTAAGCATGCATCATTTAACCTATTTAGGTACTAGTTAGGCAAGGATTTGAGAACACCTACCTTTTGACGTGTGATACGAGGTTCAGAGCTGCAGTAGGATCGCAGCCGGATGTAGCCTCGGGAAGAAGACGCTTCTGCAGCACAGCAGTAGCCTCTGACAGTGCTACGGATGCGATTAGTTATAGAGAATGATAAGGCATTGGTTAATGCCTTGTGGGTCATGCTGAGTGGGTATTGTTTTTGCCAGCTTGAATGGGTTGCTCGTGTCTCAATCTTCTAGAATCATGTGTTTAAATGACGCCCTTGTAAAGGTTCGTTCATTTAATATAGGTGACACTATTCACGTAAATGACGCCTTGCATGAGGGCGCCATTTGTTTGGGTGACATTATTCATGAGACCGCATTCACGTGTTAGCATTCGGGATGGTCATATATATATTAATATTTAAATGGGATGGGGTCCTATTGAAAATGGTGCCTCATGCCATGTCTTCAATTTGGAAATTGAAGACTATGTGAAGGGTCTTCAATTTGGTAAGTGGAAAAGTTGGAAAGCACTTACGTACAACCCCATGGCCCATGTGTTAAAGCTTGTCTTGTATATTTATAGAATAACCCTCCCTTTGTTTTGTTTCTTTCTACAAGACCTCCTATGTAAGATTCTTTACCCATGTGCATAAGGTTGGATTGCACATTTGTATGCTAGTCCTCCTATAGTTCAGTTCTTTAAACATAACCTAGAATTCTATTAAGAATAGTAGGTTACGTATACATAAGGTGATGATTTGTAATTTTATATGCTAGCCCCCCTAAGGTTTTGGCTCTTTACACAAAGCCCTCATGATTCTTTATGTTATAAAGTAGGGTTGGCTTGTATATTTTTATTATAGTCCTTGTGAGGTTGGGTTCTTTATGTAAGGCCTTCATATATGCTAAAGCCTTCATGTATGCTTTCTTTTAAGAAGAAGTTTTGAATTTACGCAAAGGTATTTATCGGGGGTGCTACACTCTCCCCCACTTAAAAGAATTTGGTCCCCAAATTCAACTGTATAAGGATATTGTGGAATTCTTTCTAATAAAAATTCCCTTTGGAATGATTGGATCAGAAGCAAATATCTAGCAGATAAGAGCATTTGGGAATATAAAATCCAGCCTTACTTCTCATCAGCATGGAAGTGTATTTTAAAAGCCAGAAGTGCTGTCCGCAGCCATATAGCTTATATTATCTCTGATGGCCATCTTATAAACCTATGGACAGACCCTTGGCTAAATGGCTACAGTATCAATCAAATGTATGGACACCATATTAGACAGGACTTGATGCTTGGAAAAAATGTAAAGTTGAGTGAGCTGATCTCAGAAGGGCGATGACATCTGCCCACTGCCCTGTCTGCTGAAATGGAGGAGCTATGGGAACTAATTGAGGTTGTTCCTATCCAAAATGAAAGATCGGACTCAATTATTTGGAAGAATAATAAGGAGGAAATGAAGACTAAAATAATTTGGCAAGACATCAGACAAAGATGTTCTGATTTCAGATTCCATGATTGGGTTTGGAAAAATCCTACCACTCAAAATGCTTCTCATTGTACATGGCAAGCTACTTTAAACAAACTTCCTACTGCTGAAAATTTACAAAAGAAAGGATTCTATATGCCAAGCATCTATCTTCTTTGTATGCAAGGAATTGATTATCAAGACCACATTTTTTTTTGAATGTGCTTATACAAGTTGGGTTTGGAAACACATTCTCATTTGGTTCGACCTTTTCAGGCAACCAAAATCAGGAATAGTCCAAGAATTGCAGCAGCTTCATGTTGAATTCCCCAAATCTGGACAATTGACTATCCTTGCTAGACTTCTCTTTCGCATTACTATTTGGAAGATTTGGAAGGAACGCTGTAGAAGAATTTTTGAAGACACCATCACCAGAAAAAGTAACATTTTCATAGATATCCTTGAAGATACTAGAAGAGTCATTGAAGCTCATGGTCAAAAATCTTTAACTGCTAGAGAGAAATGCATCTTTAAAAGATTCATTCTTTTTGATTAGCTCTGAGACCACAACTTGTGTGGCCCTGAGCATGTTAGTTCTGATTTCAGACTATTGATGTACAGTTTGATTATCATTAATACATAGATCATTACTTACCAAAAAAAAGTATAAAATACTTATAGTTTATAATAATTCTGGGTATCTTCTTTTCATAGATTTTTCGGTCTCCCAAGTTACTTCTTGTTCTGCGCATCGATTCCATTGGATTTTCACCATAGGGATCATCTTGCTCCTTAGAACTCGAACTTCACAGTCGAGGATCCGCATCGGCCTTTGCTCATAAGTAAGATCTCTTTGAATCACCAAATCAGCATGGTCGATGACGTGAGAAGGGTCGTGCACATATTTCTTCAGCATAGATATATGAAATATATTGTGCACTTCCGAGAGTTGAGGAGGTAAAGCAATACGGTAGGCCACCTCGCCCACTCTTTTCAATACTTCGAATAGACCAATAAACCTCGGTGTGAGCTTGCCCTTAACACCGAATCTTTTAATACGTCGGCAAGGAGATACCTTGAGAAATACATGGTCACCAACTTGGAACTCCAAATCTCTCCTTCTATTGTCAGCATAAGATTTTTTCCTACACTGAGCTACCTTGAGTCTCTCTCTGATAAGGTGTATCTTCTCAGTCGAATCTCTAACCATATCTGGGCCTAGAATTTGTATTTCACCGACTTCTTCCCAACATATTAGAGAATGACAACTCCTGCCATAAAGTGCCTCGAAAGGTGTCATTTGAATACTAGCTTGATAGCTGTTATTATAGGCAAATTTGGCTAGGGATAAGTGGTCGTGCCAGCTTCCGCCGAAATCTATAATACATGCCCTTAACATATCTTCAACAACCTGATTTGTCCTTTCAGTCTGACCATCTATCTGGGGATGGAAAGCAGTGCTGAAATTAAGTTTCATCCCCAGAGAGTGTTGTAGACCCTTCCAAAAATGAGAGGTGAAGCGCGGGTCTCGGTCAGATACGATCGAGACGGGAACTTCATACAATCTGACCATCTCCTTAATATACAGGGTAGCAAGTACGTCGGCTGACCATCGACTTTTGATGGGTAAGAAATGGGCCGATTTAGTTAACCGGTCGATAATTAACCAAATTTCATTATATCAGCCCCTAGACTTGGACAAACCCATGATAAAGTCCATGTCAATGTCTTCCCACTTCCACTTGGGAATATCCAGCGGATGTAGCTTTCCGGCGGGTTTTTGATGTTCCGCCTTCACTTGTTGGCATGTGAGGCAACGAGACACAAAGTCTGCTACTTCCCTTTTCATGTTAGGCCACCAGAAAGTTCTTTTCAAGTCTTGGTACATCTTAGTGGCCCCAAGGTGGATTGTGTACCTTGATCTATGAGCTTCTTCAAGAATCTTCTTCTTCAATTCGAGACAGTCGGGCACACATGTCCGTTCATGAAATAGCAATCTGCCATCAGGTGCCAGCTTGAAATCCAGTCTCTCGTCCAGCTTGCTCTTTATCTCCACTAGCGAGGGATCCTCTTCTTGTAGCTTCTTGATTTCAGGTAGCAAATCTGGATGTAGGCTCATATGAGATAGAATAATACATATGTTCTTCTCATCTTTGCTGATATCAAGCTCAGAGAATTTCTCAAGCAGCTTCCATTCTTGTATCATGTAGTTGGCCAACATTGTTCTCGGCTTTCGACTAAGGACATCAGCTACGCAATTACCCTTACAAGGATGGTACTGTATAGTGAAGTCGAAATCCTTGAGATACTCGAGTCAACGCCTTTGTCGCATGTTCAGCTTCTTTTGGGATAATAAGTACTTGAGGCTTTTATGATCGGAGTACACAGTGAATTGTTCTCTGTAGAGATAGTGCCTCCAGATATTCAAAGCAAATACTACCGCGGCCAGTTCTAAGTCATGAACCTGGTAGTTCTCTTCATGTTTCTTCAATTGTCGGGAAGAGTATGCAATGACTCTTCCATTCTGCATCAATACACATCCGAGGCTAATACCCGAAGCATCAGTATATACCTCGTATTTTTCTCTTTCAATTTGTAATGATAAGACTGGAGTAGTGGTCAAGAGATCCTTCAAAGCTTGGAAACTCTTTTCACAGTCTTCATTACACTCATGAGGCACTTCCTTGCGGGTTAACCTGGTCAGAGGAACAGCAATCTTGGAGAAGTCCTTGATAAAACGCCGGTAGTAACCAGCTAGACCCAAGAAGCTCCGAATTTTTGTTGCATTTGTGGGTTGTTCCCAGTTCTTCACGGCTTCGACCTTTGACGGGTCAACAGTAATTCCATTCATCGAAATAATATGGCCTAAGAAGGATACTTCCTCGAGCCAGAACTCGCATTTGCTGAATTTGGCATATAGCTTGTTTTCCCTTAATATCTGTAGTGCCTTCTTGAGATGTTCTTCATGATCATCTTCGGTCTTGGAATAGATCAGAATATCATCAATAAAGACCATAATGAATTGGTCTAAATAGGGTCTGAATATGCTGTTCATTAACAACATAAAAGCTGCGGGGGCATTTGTTAGTTCGAAAGGCATAACAGTAAATTCATAATGCCCATTCCTGCTTCGGAATGCAGTTTTATGAATGTCTTCTTCTTTGATCTTCAATTGGTGGTAACCAGAATGAAGATCAATCTTGGAGAAATATGAAGCATCTGATAACTGATCGAACAGCTCATCAATTCTCGGCAGCGGGTATTTGTTCTTGATTTTAAGGTTATTTAGTTGTCGATAATCGATGCATAGTCTCATCGATCCATCCTTCTTTTTGACGAACAGCACGGGTGCTCCCCAAGGGGAAGTACTCGGCCTGATGAAACCCTTTTTCAATAACTCCCTTAGTTGTTCCTTTAGTTCCTTCAGCTCAGCAGGGGACATTCTGTATAGTGCCCTAGAAATAGGACCAGCACCAGGGACATGGTCGATTGTGAATGACACTTCCCTTTCCGGGGGTAAGCCGGTTAAATATTCTAGAAAAACATCGGGAAAATCCCGAATTACACGGATGTCTTCAAGTTTAACCTTCTCAACTTCCGTGGCAGTCACGAATGCTATGAAAGCCATGCATCCCTTATTCATAAGTTTACTAGCTCGGAGTGCTGATATAAGAAGTGATTTACTCCGAGGGCTATTGTAAACTAGCTCTGGGAAATCCACGAAAGTTACCTTGCCATGCCGGCAATCTACAATTGCTTGGTATGTGGATAGCCAGTCGGCACCTAGTATGACGTCATAACCCTTCATATCTAGGCATATCAGGTCAGCAAGTAAATTGCTTCTCTTAATCATCACTTCACAGTTTGGATAGTGATAAGTGATATCAGACTCATTCCCAAGAGGTGTAGATATGACCAAATCTAACAGTTCATGTTTCTTAGAAAATGAAGCAGCAAAGTTCTTGGAAACGAATGAATGAGTTGCTTCGGTATCGAATAAATCTAGATCAATTTTTGAACAAATAGTGAGAGTACCTTCCACAATTCCACCTTCAGTGGGTTCCATCTCTCGGAGAGCTTGCAGACGGCCTTGTTTCTTTACTGGACGCTTCTCATCTTTGGTGTCTTGCTCCTTCATTAGTGGGCAGTCTGAGATTCGATGCTCGTGGCTCCCACATCGAAGACAAGCTCCTAACTTCCTCCAGCATTCCTCGGTCTTATGGCCAGCTTTATCACAATACTTGCAAATCTTCTTTGAGGGTGTGGAGGTGGAGAATGGCTGTCATTCTTTTGGAATTTCTTTGCCTTGGTGGGCTCCCCTCCCATTAAGAACCACTTCTTATTGAAGGATAGTTTAAATTTTCCCGGGCTTGTGACGGGTTCCTTCTTGTCTCTTCCTCATATTCTCTCAGATAATTCGGTGGCGTCTTCCAGCAGTTGAGCACGCCGAACCATCTCTGAATAGACTTGGATGTCCATCGGGGCAAGTTGTGTGATATAATGGGGTCGAAGCCCGTTGAGGAATCTTCTCGCCTTCATCTTTTCCGTACATACCAAGTGGGGTGCATACCTAAATAATCTAGAAAATTGGGCCTCATACTCGGCCACTTTCAATCCCCGTTGTTTTAGAACGGCGAATTCTGTGGCCTTCTTTTCCTGGATATGATCGAAGAAGTACTTGTTGTTGAAATGCTCCGTGAATTCATCCCATGTGACATGGTATTTTGGCAGTGTTGCTTCTATGGATTCCCACCAGCATCGAGCGTCCCGTTCTAGTTGGAATACAGCCAGTAAAACCTTCTCTTCGTCTACGCATTGCATCACATGGAAGATTCGTTCCATCTCCTTCAGCCAATTCTCGGCATCCTCGGGGTCGGACGAACCCGTGAACCTCAGTGGGTTCATGTTACGGAAACTTCGGTGGAGATCACCCGCTCCACGGTTTACTCTGCCTTGGGCCACTTGCTGTAGTGCCTGTGTGAGGCCTTGCACGGTGCGCTGCATCTCGCGCCATTATGCTATTTCTGCAGCCATGATCCTACAAAAGAGTTAAATATGATAAAGATCGGGTTTACTTGTAAGGTAAAAAGTCATTATAGAACTTAACCCACGGCTCTATCCATCTCACCGGGTAAGGTATATCTATCCTTGGACTCGGGTTTTACCTATCCTTGGACTCAAGTTTTTACTTAGATTTCAATTTCAAACTTTTTATTTCTTCTAGTTCCCTAGGTTTGAAAACCTAGGCTCTGATACCATGAAGACTGTCACGTCTCGAGCGCGGAAGATACTCGGATGCGTGACACGTCTATATAGGTCATGTCATTAGAGCGATAAGAATTTTAACATATAAAATTTCGGAGTGCGCAAATGACTAAAAATCTAATAAATTCTAATAGTCCAAGTGATGTTTATTTGACTAATCAAAGGAAATAAAGATAGTCCATGACAGATTTTCAAATTTAGAAAGCCAAACATTAGGCTACACGACTTAACACAAAATTTATACCACTAACTGACATAATTGGGAATACAAGGTAGACTCAAATAAATTCAAAGACTCGACTAGCTAATGATAAATGGATGGTGTTCTAGCACTCTTCACTCGGCCTCAAACCCATTCTTGTCACTATCTGAATCACCTGAAAATGTTAGGAAGCAACTGGATGAGCGAATCGCTCAGTAGGAATTACATCTCAAATTCGAGCAGTCTTTACGTGAATTACTACTTGTATATATTATCAGTATGGCTATGCATGACGTAGGTACAAAAGAGTCAGATATACAGGTAATTCTATACATGATGAACAATAAGAGATCAAGAACTGTATAAAGAGAGTATAACAAGATTTCATGTATTTGTCAAGCAGTATTTCAAGAATTTACAGATGTAAATGCCACTTTGGGCAATCAGGGATTCATGTACAAGTATGAACGCAAGTATGAGAATGAACTCATGTACAAGTATATCTCAAGTAGGAGCAAGTAAAAACTCAATTCAAGCAAGTAATGTCAAGTCCGTATCGGTAGAATTGGCTAGTATCATGTAAGTATTTTACCCTTTCTCGGGCCACAAGTCAAGTATCACCCGTTCCGGGCCACGCAAGTCAAGTAAGTAAGGAGAGAGAGAGAGAGAGAGAGTAGGGGTGGAGTGTCTCAAGTCAAGCAAGTACTCCGGTGCAATGTTAAACACTGTGGTCAATAAACTCCCATGGGCACAAGTACATTCGGGTGCTCCTCCCAGGACCAGACCGGGCCCTATATGCACATCATTTCATGTATTACCTTTGACATCCACTCTCATTTATAGCCAATATGGAATTTCAAAAATTTAGAAACGTAGTATTTCAGACGAGATTAACTAGTCATTTGGTTATGGAGGATTCTAGAGGTGGCCCCTATAGACTCAAGAGGTGGCTCCCGTCGTGTAGCACTTTGCGCCATACGGCCTTAAGAGGTGGCTCCCACAACGTAGCACTTTGCCCTGCATGACACTTAGCTCCTACACTTCCAAATTGTAGTTTAAGAGATGCAAGGTTTGACCATGTAGGGTATACATAAGTAGATTTTTCATGGAACGGAATTTCAAGAACTCATCATACGCATGAGTATGAATTATGGTTGTGTTTGTACAATTCTCGAGACAGATCAAGTTCAGAAGTTATAATTACTGAGTTGGCATCTGAGGGTTTGCTAATCCTTCAAATTTTCAATTTTTAAAAATTTATATATATATATATCAAATTGGCACCCCTTTACCCAGTCTTCAATTAATTGAAGACTTGAGGGCCGTCTTCAATTCCGAAATTGAAGACTTAAGGACCGTCTTCAATTCAGTAATTGAAGACTTGAGGGCTATCTTCAATTCTGAAATTGAAGACTTAAGGGTCATCTTCAATTCAGTAATTGGCACCTGGGGGTTGCCCAATCTTTCAAAATTTTGATTTTTCAAAATATATATATATATATACATATATGAAATTAGCGCCCCTTTTCCCAGTCTTCAATTAATTGAAGACTTGAGGGCCGTCTTCAATTCTGAAATTGTCGACTTAAGGGCCGTCTTCAATTCAGTAATTGAAGACTTGAGGGCCGTCTTCAATTCTTAAATTGAAGACTTAAGGGTCGTCTTCAATTCAGTGATTTTCACTTGGCAGATACGTTTTGTGAGTCAAAGCACTATTCATTTCGAAAAAGTTTCTCGACATTTGAAAATATGGATATGAATACTTAGTATAATTACTCGGGAGTCCAGAAACATGTTTAGATATAATTACTAAGTTTTGGTTTCACAGATATGAATTTTCTAATGTTATAACTTTAATTCCTCAAGAAACAGAATTGACGCCCATGTGAGCAGTCTTCAATTAATTGAAGACTTGAGGGCCATCTTCAATTCTGTAATTGAAGACTTAAGGGCCGTCTTCAATTCAGAAATTGAAGACTTAAGGGCCGTCTTCAATTAATAAATTGAAGACTCTGTGGGAAGTCTTCATTTAACAAATTGAAGACTCTGTGGGTAGTCTTCATTTAATTGAACACTTCCAAGGTGTCTTCAATTTAAGTACAGGTTCAACTCAAATTGACGACACACCAATTGAGTTATTTTTTTCAAGTGAGTTGTGTTTCGTATCATAACTGTAAGTTCTGTGACACAAGTTACTATTCATTTCTCCAAAGTTTCTTCGAATCACAATCCGAAGACATGGTCAGATGGAGAAAAATCTCAGGGTCACTGAAGTATATCCTGTCAAAATTTTCAAGGTCCAGTTAATTAGTTATTGATTTTTGAATGCGGTGATTTACTGGTTTCTGAAAATTACAAAAAATTGAATTGACGACTTGACCCATGTCTTCAATTAATTGACGCCCTCGCAGGCAGTCTTCAATTTTGAAATTGGCACCCTGGTCAGGGGCGCCATTTTCAGTTGAGTGTCCACTATTCATCAGTGTGAAAAAGCTCCGAATCAGGAAGTAATGGCACGAATATGTTAAGAAAAATGTCAGGATTCCAGAAACATGTTCATGTAAAAATTTCATGCTTTAGTTTGATAGTTATGGATTTTTGAATGTGTTGAATTATCAATTACTCAAAATTCCAGAAATCGAATTGACGACATGAGGCATGTCTTCATTTAAATGACGACTGCTTGCGCAGTCTTCAATTTTGAAATTGGCGCCCCGGTCAGGGGCGCCATTTTCATCCGGGCTGGACCCCTCTTGGTTCTTAAACATGCCCGTGTTAGTGTAACAGATGCTACATTTTAACATTTTAAAAATATGATTATTAATACTGTAAAACTAGTGTGATAAAATATGCTTAAAAACTCATGAAAATCATGCTAACAAACTAAGTTCAAAATCATAAAGATCACGGTAATATGTCACAGACTATTAAAATAACATAGTATATACATGATTTATAGCATGGTTCACGAGCTATTAAAATAACATGGTATATACATGCTTTATAACATGGTTGACGAGTTAAACGGACTCTAAGCATGCATCATTTAACCTATTTAGCTACTAGTTAGGCAAGGATTTGAGAACACCTACCTTTTAACGTGTGATACGAGGTTCAGAGCTGCAGCAGGATTGCAACAGGATGTAGCCTCAGGAAGAAGACGCTTCTACAGCACAGTAGTAGCCTTTGACAGTGCTACGGATGCGATTAGTTATAGAGAATGATAAGGCATTGGTTAATGCCTTGTGGGTCATGCTGAGTGGGCATTATTTTTACCAGCTCGAATGGGTTGCTCGTGTCTCAATCTTCTAGAATCATGTGTTTAAATGACGCCCTTGTAAAGGGTCGTTCATTTAATATAGGTGACACTATTCACGTAAATGATGCCTTGCATGAGGGCGTCATTTGTTTGGGTGACATTATTCATGAGACCCCATTCATGTGTTAGCATTTTGAATGGTCATATATATATTAATATTTAAATGGGATGGGGTCCTATTGAAAATGGCACCGCATGCCATGTCTTTAATTTAGAAATTGAAGACTATATGAAGGGTCTTCAATTTGGTAAGTGGAAAAGTTGGAAAGTACTTACGTACAACCCCATGGTGCATGTGTTAAAGCTTGTCTTGTATATTTATAGAATGACCCTCCCTTTTGTTTTGTTTCTTTCTACAATACCTCCTATGTAAGATTCTTTACCCATGTGCATAAGGTTGGATTGCACATTTGTATGCTAGTCCTCCTATAGTTTAGTTCTTTAAACAGAACCTAGAATTCTATTAAGAATAGTAGGTTACGTATACATAAGGTGATGATTTGTAATTTTATATGCTAGCCCCCCTAAGGTTTTAGCTCTTTACACAAAGCCCTCATGATTCTTTATGTTATAAAGTAGGGTTGGCTTGTATATTTTCATTATAGTCCTTGTGAGGTTGGGTTCTTTATGTAATGCCTTCATATATGCTAAAGCCTTCATGTATGCTTTCTTTTATGAAGAAGTTTTGAATTTACGCAAAGGTATTTATCGGGGGTGCTACACCCTCCCCTACTTAAAAGAATTTAGTCCCCAAATTCAACTGTATAAGGATATTGTGGAAAGTATAAAATACTTACAATTTAGAATAATTCTGGGTATCTTCTTTTCATAGATTCTTCGGTCTCCCAAGTTGCTTCTTGTTCCACGCATCGATTCCATTGGATTTCCACCATAGGGATCGTCTTGCTCCTTAGAACTCGGACTTCACGGTTGAGGATCCGCATCGGCCTTTGCTCATAAGTAAGATCTCTTTGAATCACCAAATTAGCATGGTCGATGACGTGAGAAGAGTCGTGCACATATTTCTTCAGCATAGATATATGAAATATATTGTGCACTTCCGAGAGTTGAGGAGGTAAAGCAATACGGTAGGCCACCTCCCCACTCTTTCCAATACTTCGAATGGACCGATAAACCTCGGTGTGAGCTTGCCCTTAACACCGAATCTTTTAATACCTCGGTCAGGAGATACCTTGAGAAATACATGGTCACCAACTTGGAACTCCAAATCTCTCCTTCTATTGTCAGCATAAGATTTTTGCCTGCACTGAGCTACCTTGAGTCTCTCTTTGATAAGGTGTATCTTCTCAGTCGAATCTCTAACTATATCTGGGCCTAGAATTTATCTTTCACCGACTTCTTCCCAGCCCATTGGAGAACGACAACTCCTGCCATAAAGCGCCTCAAAATGTGCCATTTGAATACTAGCTTGATAGTTGTTATTATAGGCAAATTCGGCTACAGATAAGTGGTCGTGCCAGCTTCCGCCGAAATCTATAATACATGCCCTTAACATATCTTCAACAACCTGATTTTTCCTTTCAGTCTGACCATCTGTCTGGGGATGGAAAGCAGTGCTGAAATTAAGTTTCGTCCCCAGAGAGTGTTGTAGACCCTTCCAAAAATGAGAGGTGAAGCGCGGGTCTCGGTCAGATACGATCGAGACGGAACTCCATGCAATCTAACCATCTCCTTAATATACAGGGTAGCAAGTACGTCGGCTGACCATCAACTTTTGATGGGTAAGAAATGGGCCGATTTAGTTAACCGGTCGATAATTACCCAAATTCCATCATATCCGCCCCTAGACTTGGGCAAACCCATGATAAAGTCCATGCCAATGTCTTCCCACTTTCACTTGGGAATATCCAGCGGATGTAGCTTTCCGGCGGGTTTTTGATGTTCCACCTTCACTTGTTGGCATGTGAGGCAATGAGACACAAAGTCTGCTACCTCCCTTTTCATGTTAGGCCACCAGAAAGTTCTTTTCAAGTCTTGGTACATCTTAGTGGCCCCAGGGTGGATTGTGTACCTCGATCTATGAGCTTCTTCAAGAATCTTCTTCTTCAATTCAGGACAGTCGGGCACACATGTCCGTTCATGAAATAGCAATCTGTCATCAGGTGCCAGCTTGAAATCTAGTCTCTCGTCCAGCTTACTCTTTATCTCCACTAGCGAGGGATCCTCTTCTTGTAGCTTCTTAATTTCAGGTAGCAAATCTAGATGTAGGCTCATATGAGATAGAATAATACACATGTTCTTCTCATCTGTGCTCATATCAAGCTCAGAGAATTTCTCCAGTAGCTTCCATTCTTGTATCATGCAGTTAGCCAATATTGATCTCATCTTACTAAGGGCATCAGCTACGGAATTACCCTTACCAGGATGGTACTGTATAGTGAAGTCGAAATCCTTGAGATACTCGAGCCAATGCCTTTGCCCCATGTTCAGCTCCTTTTGGGAGAATAAGTACTTGAGGCTTTTATGATCGGAGTACACAGTGAATTGTTCTCCGTAGAGATAGTGCCTCCAGATCTTCAAAGCAAATACTATCGCAGCCAGTTCGAAGTCGTGAACCGGGTAGTTCTCTTCATGTTTCTTCAATTGTCGGGAAGTGTATCCAATGACTCTTCCATTATGCATCAATACACATCTGAGGCCAATACCCGAAGCTTCGGTATATACCTCGTATTTTTCTCCTTCAATTGGTAATGATAAGACTGGAGCAGTGGTCAAGAGATCCTTCAAAGCTTGAAAACTCTTTTCACAGTCTTCATTCCACTCATGAGGCACTTCCTTGCGGGTTAACCTGGTCAGAGGAACGGCAATCTTGGAGAAGTCCTTGATAAAACGTCGGTAGTAACCAGCTAGACCCAAGAAGCTTCGAATTTCTATTGCATTTGCGGGTCGTTCCCAGTTCTTCACGGCTTCGACCTTTGACGAGTCAACAATAATTCCATTCTTCGAAAGAATATGGCCTAAGAAGGATACTTCCTCGAGCCAGAACTCGCATTTGCTGAATTTATCATATAGCTTATTTTCCCTTAATATCTGTAGTGCCTTCTTGATATGTTCTTCATGATCATCTTCGGTCTTGGAATAGATCAGAATATCATCAATAAAGATCATAATGAATTGGTCAAAATAGGGCCTGAATATGCTGTTCATTAACTGCATAAAAGCTGCGGGGGCATTTGTTAGTCCGAAAGGCATAACAGTAAATTCGTAATGCCCATACCCGCTTCGGAATACAGTTTTATGAATGTCTTCTTCTTTGATCTTCAATTGGTGGTAACCAGAATGAAGATCAATCTTGGAGAAATATGAAGCTTCTGATAACTGATCGAACAGCTCGTCAATTCTCGCAGCGGGTATTTGTTCTTGATTGTAAGGTTATTTAGCTGCCGATAATCGATGTATAGTCCTTCTTTTTGACGAACAGCACGGGTGCTCCCCAAGGGGAAGTACTCGGCCTGATGAAACCCTTTTTAAATAACTCCAATAGTTGTTCCTTTAGTTCCTTCAGCTCAGCAGGGGACATTCTGTATGGTGCCCTAGAAATAGGACCAGCACCAGGGACAAGGTCGATTGTGAACGACACTTCCCTTTCGGAGGGTAAGCCGGTTAAATCTTCTGGAAAAATATCAGGAAAATCCCGAATTACACGGATGTCTTCAAGTTTAACCTTCTCGACTTCCGTGGCAGTCACGAATGCTATGAAAGCCATGCATCCCTTATTCATAAGTTTACTAGCTCGGAGTGCTGATATAAGAAGTGATTTACTCCGAGGGCTATTGTAAACTAGCTCTGGGAAATCCACGAAAGTTACCTTGGCATGCAGGCAATCTACAGTTGCTTCGTATGTGGATCTTTACCCAGTCGGCACCTTGTATGGCGTCATAACCCGTCATATCTAGGCATATCAGGTCAGCAGGTAAATTGATTCCCTTAATCACCACTTCACAGTTTGGATAGTGATAAGTGATATCAGACTCATTCCCAAGAGGTGTAGATATGACCAAATCTAACAGTTCATGTTTCTTAGAAAATTAAGCAGCAAAGTTCTTGGAAACGAATGAATGAGTTGCTCCGGTATCGAATAAAACTTCAGCAGTTTTTGAACAAATAGTGAGAGTACCTTCCACAATTCTGCCTTCAGTGGGTTCCATCTCTCGGAGAGCTTGTAGACGGTCTTATTTCTTTACTGGACGCTTCTCGTCTTTGGTGTCTTGCTCCTTCATCAGTGGGCAGTCTGGGATTCGATGCTCGCGGCTCCCATATTGAAGATAAGCTCCTAACTTCTTCCAGCATTCCTCGGTCTTATGGCCAGCTTTATCGCAATACTTGCAAATCTCCTTTGAGGGTGTGGAGGTGGAGAATGGCCTATCATTCTTTTGGAATTTCTTTGCCTTGGAGGGCTCCCCTCCCATGCAGAACCGCTTCTTGTTGAAGGATTGTTTGAATTTTCCCGGGCTTGTGATGGGTTCCTTCTTGTCTCTTCCTCGGATTCACTCGGATAATTCGGTGGCGTCTTCCAGCAGTTGAGCATGTCGAACCATCTCCGAATAGACTTGGATGTCCATCGGGGCAAGTTGTGTGATATAATGGGGCCGAAGCCCGTTGAGGAATCTTCTCGCCTTCATCTTTTCCGTACACACCAAGTGGGGTGCATACCTAGATAATATGGAAAACTGGGCCTCATACTCGGTCACTTTCAAGCCCCGTTGTTTTAGAACGGCGAATTTCGTGGCCTTCTTTTTCTGGATATGATCGGAGAAGTACTTGTTGTTGAAATGCTCCGTGAATTCATCCCATGTGACATGGTATTCTGGCAGTGTTGCTTCTATGGATTCCCACCAGCATCGAGCGTCGTGCACTAGTTGGAACACGGCCAGTAAAACCTTCTCTTCGTCTGCGCATTGCATCACATGAAAGATTCGTACCATCTCATTCAGCCATCTCTTAGCATCCTCGGGGTCGGAAGAACCCGTGAACCTCGGTGGGTTCATGTTATGGAAACTTCGGTGGAGATCTCCCGCTCCACGGTTTGCTCTGCTTTGGGCTACTTGCTGTAGTGCTTGTGTGAGGCCTTGCATGGTGCGCTGCATCTCGCGCCATTGTGCTCTTTCCGCAGCCATGATCCTACAAAAGAGTTAAGTATGATAAAGATCGGGTTTACTTGTAAGGTCAAAAGTCATTATAGAACTTAACCCATGGCTCTATCTATCTCACTGGGTAAGGTATATCTATCCTTGGACTCGGGTTTTACCTATCCTTGGACTCAAGTTTTTACTTAGATTTCAATTTCTAACCTTTTATTTCTTCTAGTTCCCTAGGTTTGAAAACTTAGGCTCTGATACCACGAAGACTGTCACGTCCCGAGCGCGGAAGATACTCAGATGCGTGACGCGTCTATATAGATCGTGTCATTAGAGCGATAAGAATTTTAACATACAAAATTTTGGAGTGCGCAAATGACTAAAAATCTAATAAATTCCAATAGTCCAAGTGATGTTTATTTGATTAATCAAAGGAAATAAAGAAAGTCCATGACAGATTTCCAAATTTAGAAAGCCAAACATTAGGCTACACGACTTAACACAAAGTTTATACCACTAACTGACATAACTGGGAATACAAGGTAGACTCAAATAAATTCAAAGACTTGACTAGCTAATGATAAATGGATGGCGTTCTAGCACTCTTTACTCGGCCTCAAACCCATTCTTGTTGCTATCCGAATCACCTGAAAATGTTAGGAAGTAACTGGATGAGCGAATCGCTCATTAGGAATTACATCTCAAATTCGAGGAGTCTTTACGTGAATTACAACTTGCATATATTATCAGTATGGCTATGCATGGCATACGTACAAAAGAGTCAGATATATAGGTAATTCTATACATGACGAACAATAAGAGATCAAGAACTGCATAAAGAGAGTATAACAAGATTTCAAGTATTTGTCAAGCAGTATTTCAAGAATTTACAGATGTAAATGCCACTTTGGGCAATCAGGGATTCGTGTACAAGTATGAACGCAAGTATGAGAATGAACTCATGTACAAGTATATCTCAGGTAGGAGCAAGTAAAAACTCAATTCAAGCAAGTAATGTCAAGTCCGTATCGGTAGAATTGGCTATTATCATGTAAGTATTTTACCCTTTCTCGGGCCACAAGTCAAGTATCACCCGTTCTGGGCCACGCAAGTCAAGTAAGTAAGGAGAGAGAGAGAGAGAGTAGGGGTGGAGTGTCTCAAGTCAAGCAAGTACTCCGGTGCAATACTAAACACCGTGGTCAATAAACTCCCATGGGCACAAGTACCTTCGGGTGCTCCTCCCAGGACCAGACCGGGCCCTATATGCACATCATTTCATGTATTACCTTTGACATCCACTCTCATTTATAGCCAATATGGAATTTCAAGAATTTAGAAACGTAATATTTCAGACGAGATTAACTAGTCATTTGGTTATGGAGGATTCTAGAGGTGGCCCCTACAGACTCAAGAGGTGGCTCCCGTCATGTAGCACTTTGCGATGTACGGCCTCAAGAGGTGGCTCCCACAACGTAGCACTTTACCCTGCATGGCACTTAACTCCTACACTCCCAAATGGTAGTTTAAGAGATTCAAGGTTTGACCATGTAGGGTATACACAAGTAGATTTTTCATGGAACGAAATTTCAAGAACTCGTCATACGCACGAGTATGGATTATCGTTGTGTTTGCACAATTCTCGAGATAGATCAAGATCAGAAGTTATAATTACTGAGTTGGCATCTGAGGGTTTGCTAATCCTTCAAATTTTCAATTTTAAAAATATATATATAAATATATATATATATCAAATTGGCGCCCCTTTACCCAGTCTTAAATTAATTGAAGACATGAGGGCCGTCTTCAATTCAGAAATTGAAGACTTAAGGGCCGTCTTCAATTCAGTAATTGAAGACTTGAGGGCCATCTTCAATTCTGAAATTGAAGACTTAAGGGCCGTCTTCAATTCAGTAATTGGCACTTGGGGGTTGCCCAATCTTTCAAAATTTTGATTTTTCAAAAAATTATATATATATACATATATGAAATTGGCACCCCTTTACCCAATCTTCAATTAATTGAAGACTTGAGGGCCGTCTCCAATTCAGTAATTGAACACTTGAGAGCCGTCTTCAATTCTAAAATTGAAGACTTAAGGGTCATCTTCAATTCAGTGATTTTCACCTGGCAGATACGTTTTATGACTCAAAGCACTGTTCATTTTGAAAAAGTTTCTCGAAATTCAAAAATAAGGATATGAATACTTAGTATAATTACTCGGGAGTCCAGAAACATGTTCAGATATAATTACTGAGTTTTGGTTTCAAAGATATGAATTTTCTAATGTTATAACTTTAATTTCTCAAGAAACGGAATTGACGCCCCTGTGAGCAGTCTTCAATTAATTGAAGACTTGAGGGCCGTCTTCAATTCTGTAATTAAAGACTTAAGGGCCGTCTTCAATTCAGAAATTTAAGACTTAAGAGCCGTCTTCAATTAATAAATTGAAGACTCTGTGGGTAGTCTTCATTTAACAAATTGAAGACTCTATGGGTAGTCTTCATTTAATTGAAGACTTCTAGGGTGTCTTCAATTTAAGTACAGGTTCAACTCAAGTTGATGACACACCAATTGAGTAATTTTTTCATGTGAGTTGTGCTTCGTATCAGAACTGTAAGTTCTGTGACACAAGTTACTATTCATTTCTCCAAAGTTTCTCCGAATCAGAATCCGAAGACATGGTCAGATGGAGAAAAATCTCAGGGTCATAGAAGTATATTCTGTTAAAATTTTCAAGGTCCAGTTAATTAGTTATTTAATTTTGAATGCGGTGATTTACTGGTTTCTGAAAATTATAGAAAATTGAATTGACGACTTGACCCGTGTCTTTAATTAATTGACGCCCTCGCGGGCAGTCTTCAATTTTGAAATTGGCGCCCTGGTCAGGGGCGCCATTTTTAGTTGAGTATGCACTATTCATCAGTGTGAAAAAGCTCCGAATCAGGAAGTAATGGCACGAATATGTTGAGAAAAATGTCAGGATTCCAGAAACATGTTCATGCAAAAATGTCGTGCTTTTGTTTGATAGTTATGGATTTTTGAATGTGTTGAATTATCAATTTCTCAAAATTCCAGAAATCGAATTGACGATATGAGGCATGTCTTCAATTAAATGACGACTGCTTGCGCAGTCTTCAATTTTGAAATTGGCGCCCTGGTCAGGGGCGCCATTTTCATCAGGGCTGGACCCCTCTTGGTTCTTAAACATGCCCGTATTAGTGTAACAGATGCTACATTTTAACGTTTGAAAAATATGGTTATTAATACTGTAAAACTAGTGTGATAAAATTTGCTTAAAAACTCATGAAAATCATGCTAACAAACTAAGTTCAAAATCATAAAGATCACGGTAATATGTGACAGACTATTAAAATAACATGGTATATACATGATTTATTGCATGGTTGACGAGCTATTAAAATAACATGGTATATACATGATTTATAGCATGGTTGATGAGTTAAACGGACTCTAAGCATGCATCATTTAACCTATTTAGGTACTAGTTAGGCAAGGATTTGAGAACACCTGCCTTTTGACGTGTGATATGAGGTTCAGAGCTGCAGTAGGATCGCAGCGGGATGTAGCCTTGGGAATAAGACGCTTCTGCAGCACAGCAGTAGCCTCTGACAGTGCTACGGATGCGATTAGATATAGGGAATGATAAGGCATTGGTTAATGCCTTGTGGGTCATGCTGAGTGGGCATTATTTTTGCCAGCTCGAATGGGTTGCTCGTGTCTCAATCTTCTAGAATCATGTGTTTAAATGACGCCCTTATAAAGGGTCATTCATTTAATATAGGTGACACTATTCACGTAAATGACGCCTTGCATGAGGACATCATTTGTTTGGGTGACATTATTCATGAGACCCCATTCACGTGTTAGCATTCGGGATGGTCATATATATATATTAATATTTAAATGGGATGGGGTCCTATTGAAAATGGTGCCCCATGCCATGTCTTCAATTTGGAAATTGAAGACTATGTGAAGGGTCTTCAATTTGGTAAGTGGAAAAGTTGGAAAGCACTTACGTACAACCCCATGGCCCATGTGTTAAAGCTTGTCTTGTATATTTATAGAATAACCCTCCCTTTGTTTTGTTTCTTTCTAAAAGACCTCCTATGGTAGATTCTTTACCCATGTGCATAAGGTTGGATTGCACATTTGTATGCTAGTCCTCCTATAGTTTAGTTATTTGAATAGAACCTAGAATTCTATTAAGAATAGTAGATTATGTATACATAAGGTGAGGATTTGTAATTTTATATGCTAGCCCCCCTAAGGTTTTGGCTCTTTACACAAAGCCCTCATGATTCTTTATGTTATAAAGTAGGGTTGGCTTGTATATTTTCATTATAGTCCTTGTAAGGTTGGGTTCTTTATGTAAGGCCTTCATATATGCTAAAGCCTTCATGTATGCTTTCTTTTAAGAAGAAGTTTTGAATTTACGCAAAGGTATTTATCGGGGGTGCTACATGACCCTTTGGTCGACCTATGGCCATGTGGATGTCCCGGACTCCCTGTGGGTACCGTGACCATGTTTTTGGATGTCCAAAGGTACCATGTGTTTTGAGGGTCCGGGTGACCCAGTGCATTTCGGGTTTTTGTGTATTCGCTAGATCGAGTTTCCGTGTATCAGAATGAGTGTGGAGGGCTATCCCCACACGCCGTTAGCTTTATCAAAAAGTGGTTTCCATGTGGGCCATGCGTATCGCCTATGAACTATATGTTCAGTGACCCAACCTGGGGCTGGGGGTTTTCTCGAGCTTTCTCCTTGGAAAAGGAAATAACTCGGCAGCTGTGGGCCGCCATAAAGAGTATTCGACCGTGGTTTCTGACCCTAGGGATAGGGCAGATTGACAGCATGTTACCATCCTATACAACGGTCTTGACTCTAGTCTTCTGACTCAAGGACCGTTGGGTTAGTAGGGCTAGTTGCTTGTCTAGAGTCTGGTGACCTCGAGCCACCTGGTACTCCGTGTTACTCACAATGGGTGCGTGTGTGACCTTCCGTGTTTCCTCTCTACGAGGAGTGTTCACGTTTAGGGACCCCCCACTAGTCGTAACTTGCCTGGGAACATCTGTGCTTACCTACCAGGGAGTAGGTGGAGAGCTACACCCGAGAGTGACGATTTTTAGGTTAATTTTCCATAGGGCCTCCCACTATAGTGGCTCGAGTCTGGGCCAGGAGGAAAACTAGCTTGAGGGCCTGACGTAGTGCAGGTAGTCATTGTGTGCACACATGGTCGGGGACTACGGATGCGTGCTGACGAGCATGACCCCGACTAGACCCTTGTCGTATCGTTACTTGTACGGTGTCTTAGTTTCACTTGGGGCGAGGAGACACCTGGGGCGCGGACTAAGTCGTCAGTGGATGCATCCGGCCTTGCTTCTAGTGGCCATGTACTTGTTGTATCCTAAGTTTTGATGATGTCTGATTATGACTCATTGATGAGTCTAATTTGTTTTCAACATGTCTTCAGTTCAGATCAAAGATAAGTTAAGATCCAAGAAAGTCAACTGACTTCAGCTGCTAAGCAAGTCAAATGATATAGATGACAAAGGGTTAAATTAATCATGGCATCAAAGGGTCAGTGAAAGCAAGCGAGGCGGTTTGAGAAGGTGATGTGGGGATGAGATCCTGATCCTCATATCTACAGATTTATCAATTAGGATCTGTTAGGTTTGTTTGATTTATTCATTTATTGCGTAGGCGTGCCAGTCACTAGGTGACCGATTTATTATGCGCTTGATCTGACTTGGTCAGACGAAAGTGAAGTCCATGTCGAGACCGGCAGTCCATCATACCGTAAAGGCTATGACGTTAATTACATCCTCCAAAAAGGAGGAAAACCCTTGATTAATTGCCAAGATAATGAACCCCCAGTGCTGAATGAATATAGGCATAAGCAGGAGCAAATCATCAGAATAACAACACATAATGTAGGAGATGAGCATAGACTCAAATATATAGTTCGATCACATTCATTATGTAAGGCCCGTGCCTTAGCGGATCATTAGTGGTTCGGATCTAGAATTTATTCTGCGAATTTCGGCTATTTTTATGGATTTTTGGGCCATTTTCTGGCATTTAATCTGATTAGTTAAAGTATTTATACAATTTAATGGCATTTACATAATTTTGGTTCCTTGGGGGTTATTATGCAATTTAAAGTTAAAAATCAAATATATATATATATATATACATATTTATAAAAAAAATTAACCTCTCTCTCCCCCCCATCGAACTCTCTCTCTCCCCTCACTTCTTCTCTCTCCCTCTCACCCCCTCTCTCTTACTCTCGATCACTCTCTCTCCCTCTCTCTCGGATTCGCCCGAGACGACAGCGGATGGAGGCGCCGAGGGTACCGTTGGAGAGGTCACGACGCGAGGATCGTGCAGACACTAACCTCGTCTCGATCTGCGGTGATTGGAGGCACATGGGGCCGTGAGAGCATCGTGGCATCCGTCGTCCATTCGACGCCGGATCGTCAACCTCATCGTGCAATAGGTAGGGGGATGGACTCCTTACTTCGCTAGGAACATTTTGGCGTCACATGCGCCGCCATCCATCGCCGTTTCCCTCATTTTCTGTGCAAAACCCATGTTACTATATTTTAGTCTAAATTTCTGAAATTGATCCCATGGGCATTGTTTTTAAGTTTTGATGGCATGTATAGCTGTTGAACTGTTGTGTGGGCTTGGCAGGATGGTTTGTTTTATGAATCCCGTCGTTTCGAACCGACCGAGAGGGGTTTCCGATCGGGATGACCCACTCCCGTCACTACGGTAATGGCGCGGTCACTCTGCGACTGTTCCGTAAGTGAGCGGTCCACCTTAGACCGCTTAGTCCCTTTGGATGGTCCAAATTGGACCGCTTGAGACTTTGAGAGGCTAACTCTAAGCCACGTGATACCATAAACTGTAAGGAGGTGTATATTAGAGCGGCTCGAACTCAACCGCCCAATTATCTTGATCGGTTAGCCCCTAACCGCCTAGCTCTTTTAGCGGCTCGCTCCAAACTGCGTATCCTTATGGAGCTATCCTCATAGCTGAATTGAGCGGTCGATGAGGAGCCGCGTATGGCCATGGAGCGGCCAGTCGTTTGACAGCCTAATAACTGAGCAGCCCGTTATAAACCGCCTAATTCTCACAGATGTCAATCATTTAGTTTATGCATTTTTTTTGTTGCGCAACGCCATGTGTAAAGTATTTTATAAACTATGGCATACTTTTAGATCCCAGTAGGGTTACTTCCACTTCCTTGTGATGAAACCACTAGTCATAGCCCAGCGACATCTAGTGTCGGCCCACCTGGAAGAGGTGGAGGGGTACTCCCAACACACTATTTTTAAGCTAGTTCCGTGGGCCCTCGGCCAATAGTAGCATCCTACGGAGGGGGAAAACTAGCTAGAGAGCATGGCTCAGGCAAGAGTCAGTGTGTGCACATGTGGTCAGACGCCTGGACTGACACTGACGAGTGTTACTATGACTAGTTACTTGGTCTGGTACTGTTACGCCTCTTGCATGTTGTGTCGATCAAACATGAGAGTTGCTTGAGATGCAGTGTAAGTCGTCAGTGGACGCATCTGGTTTCTACCTTCTAGTGGGTTCTTCTTCTTTCTTCCTATCACTTGGTTAGTAGAGGTTTATTCTATTGGTAGATTTAGCTCCTGACGCTAATGTTTTTACGAAATTGGCATATAGTTAGCTGTTATAACTGCTTAGATAGATTATACAGCCTTGCTATAATTCCATTTATATTATGACAATGCATGTTTATTTCTTTAAATGCATGCTTTGATTGCTTTCATATCTGCATGATTGCTTGCCAAGTGCGAGGTAGGGATCCACGTGACCCCTACTGAGTCTGGCTGTGACTCACCCTTCCTTCTTTCAGGTGGGTAACTGCAGCCATCCGCCGGTGGTTCTCGAGCTTTCGGAGACCGGTCTTAGCTTGCCAGCAGTAGTACGATTGCCCTGTAGTACTTTTGACAGGGGTATGCCCTGTGTGGTTGTACTTTTTGGACTGGTGTTTTAGTTGTGGACTTGTATATTTGTAATTCTGGACTAGTACGTACTACTTATCACTCTGATATATTTACTTTTGCTTCCGCACTAAATTTTAAATTGGCATTCTAATTAACGTTTGCACGCGTGCAATTCCAATTCATTATGCAATTCCTCGGCAAAACCCTTCTAACCCTTCAGGGGCCTCATCAGCCTCTTGGGTGGCTTCCCCAGTTCTTGGCATCGGTATATCAGTATCCGGATCTTCGGGTCATTACAATTGGTATCAAAGCGGAGTTGAGGATTTGTGTAAAGAATTGAAATGTGCAATTGTCAAGAACAAGTCCATTTGAGTCATCTATTGCTGACTTAGGTTGTTTTCTATGCTATTGATGGGTTTCTTTATTTTTATGCGTGTTTTCTAGCTTCAATATGCCGCCTCGTTGTCGAAGAGCCCTGGTTCCTCAAGAAGAGAGTGGTACTTCTCCTCCTCTTGCAACTGTGCCAGCTCGAGCTATGCATGTTCCTGTTCCTCAAGCAGCTGTAGTTCCGATTCCCGTGCCCATTCCTATTGTTCCTACACCGCAAGAGGATGCCCCTGGTGGTCGTGGCAAGGCTTTAAAAGAATTTCTGTTATTCAATCCACCCACCTATGAAGGTCAAGCAGATCCGGATACAGCCAGGGTTTGGATGGATGCTACTGAGCGTGTATTCCGATCTATGGAGTGCGCGGAGGACGAAAAGGTAATGCTTGCTTCTTTTTAGCTTCAAGGTGCGGCACTGACATGGTGGACTACAGAATGGGAAGTTGCTTTCCATTCTCGTCCTCTTCGACATATCACATGGGCCGAGTTTGTGGCTACTTTCGAGCGTACTTTTAGCCATGCCTATCTCCGAATGAACAAGATGCATCAGTTTATGAAGTTGGTTCAAGGTGGAATGTCTGTGCTGGATTATCACAACAGGTTCATGGAATTGGGCATATATGCGCCCCATGTTCTAGCAGATGAAGCCCTGAAGACTGAGCATTTTCTTCGTGGCCTGAGACCAGATTTGAGGCAGCATTTAATTGCAACTCGGGTAGCCGAAATGAATGCAGCTTATCAGGCAGCCGCGACACTTGAGCTGGATATGGCTAGATCTCAAGATTTTTCTCAAGTGGCGTCAACTCAATCGACTGTTCAATTTCAGTAGAGTTATCAACCTCCTGTGTTGGGACTTCCTCCTGCTGTTCCTACCGCTAGTGGTACTTCTTCCTTCAAACCTAAGTTCAAGAAATTTAAGAAATCGAGGAAGAGAGGCGAGCAACAGGTGTCTTCAGGCACTGTGCAGCACTCAGCCCCTTCTCAACAGCAGCAGAGACAAGTGATGGGACCTCCGAGGCAGTGCGTGAGATGTGGTGGTAGTCATCCAGGCAAGCCTTATTCTTTGCTAGTGGTTTGTTTTCGCTGTGACCAGCCGGGTCATGTTGTCCGAGATTGTCCGCAAAGGCCAAAGCCGGTACAATTTTCGCAGTTCACCCAGCCGCAGCAGTCACAGTTCAGACCTCCTCTTCTGCCACCACCGTCTCAGCAATTCTTTCCCTAGGCTTCAGGAACATCTTCTTTCTAGTCTTCTGCAGCAGCTAGTAAAAAGTAGAAGGGCAAGGTTTCTCACATCACGTGAGCCGAGGTCGTGGCATCGAACCTTGGTGAAGGTACTATTATAGTTTTCAGTCATGCAGCTCATATTTTATTTGATTCTGGTGCTTCTCACTCTTTTATCTCTGAGGACTTTCTTGCATGCATTGAGGAGCCCACTTCTGAGATCACTTGCGATTTACTTGTTGAATTGCCATATGGGGACTTCATGTTTACCCCGTTGTGTCTCGAGGAGTCACCTATTGTGATTAGTGACCGGCAGATGCCAGCAAGACTGTATGCTTTGCAGTTAGCAGACTATGATATCATTCTGGGCATGGATTGGCTTGAGCAGTATGGAGATGTGGTTGATTGCAGATCTAAGAAGGTCTATTTTCAGCCACTTGGGAAGCCAACCTTTTATTTTCAAGGTATTCGATCCCATTCTTCTCGTTTAATTATTTCTGCTATTCGAGTCTGTAGATTGCTTAATGCAGGTTGTCAGGGACTTCTATCTTCAGTGGTTGCTGTTGAGGCACCACAACAAGATGTCAGCGGTGTTCAGCTTATTTGTGAGTTCCCTGATGTCTTCCCTGATGAGTTACCAGGCTTACCCCCAGAGCGAGAAATTGAAATGGTGATTGAGTTGGTTCTAGGTACGGCGCCATTAGCAAAGGCACCTTACCAAATGGCTCCAGCCGAACTTAAGGAACTGAGAGCACAGCTGTTGGAACTATTAGAAAAAGGCTACATTCGTCCCATTTTTCCCCCTGGGGTGCTCCAGTTCTATTTGTCAAAAAGAAAGATGGCAGCCTGAGACTTTGTATTGATTACAGACAACTCAATCAGGTCACTGTCAAGAATAAGTACCCGTTGCCCAGGATTGAGGATTTGTTTGACCAGTTTCAATCTGCTATTGTGTTCTCTCAAATTGATCTCCGATCAGGTTACTTTCAGCTGAGGATCAGAGAGTCAAATGTTGAAAAGACCGCTTTCAGCACGCGGTATGGGCATTTTGAGTTTTTGGTTATGCCGTTTGGGCTAACCAATGCTCCTGCAACATTTATGGATTTGATGCAGCGTGTGTTCCGTCCTTATCTGGACCGTTTTGTGGTAATCTTTGTTGAAGACATTCTGGTATATTCTGTCTCTGAGGAAGATCATGTGTAGCATTTGAAGATTATTCTGCAGACTCTGAGAGATCATGAACTCTATGCGAAATTGAGTAAATGTG
Organism: Amorphophallus konjac; assembly: GCA_022559845.1. Classification (NCBI taxonomy): domain Eukaryota; kingdom Viridiplantae; phylum Streptophyta; class Magnoliopsida; order Alismatales; family Araceae; genus Amorphophallus; species Amorphophallus konjac. Next base: position 225,353,708 of record CM040119.1, read on the forward strand.
AGTTCTGGCTTCGGAAGATTCATTTTCTTGGCCACGTGATTTCTGGTGACGGAGTTGCAGTGGATCCTGCGAAGATTGAAGTTGTTCTTAACTGGCAGAGACCGACGTCTGTGATAGAGATCAGAAGCTTTCTGGGTCTTGTTGGGTATTATCAGAGATTCATTCAAGACTTTGCAAAAATTTCAGCGCCAATGACTAGACTAACTCGTAAAGATGTTCCGTTTGTCTGGTCGGATCAGTGTGAGCAGAGCTTTGTCGAATTAAAATGACTTCTGACTTCTTCTCCAGTGCTGGTGCTACCTTCTGGCTTGGGTGGATTTGTGGTTTGCACAGATGCTTCTCGAGTAGGTCTGGGTGCAGTGCTGATGCAACATGGTAAGGTTATTCCTTATGCATCTCGGCAGCTTAAACAGCATGAAGAAAACTATCCCACACATGATCTGGAGCTTGCTGTAGTGATCTTTGCTTTAAAAACTTGGAGACACTATTTGTATGGTGAGAAGTTCAAAATTTTCACTGATCATCAGAGTTTACGATATCTCTTTTCTCAACTGAATCTCAGACAGTGTCGCTGGATGGAATACATGAAAGATTATGACTTTACACTCTCCTATTAGCCAGGTAAAATGAATGTTGTGGTTGATGCTCTGAGCAGGAAGGTGCAAGTCAATCATCTGTTGCTTCATGAATGGAAATTATGGGAACAGCTTCCGAGTGAGGCACTCAATGTGGATATTCCTGCCGATCCGATGACAGCAGTTTGTGCTAGTTTGGCTATAACTTCAACTCTATATCAGCAGATTAAAGAAGCTCAGCAAGCTGATTCTGATTTGTCTCGTATTATAATGACGTATGACATTAAATTCGATGATGAGCTGGTTGTCAGTTTCCATGACAGATTGTATGTTCCCGTCGATGGTATGTTAAGACATGTGATTCTGAGTGAGGCCCATGGATCCCACTTTGCTATTCACCCAAGCATCAGAAAGATGTATCAGAATTTGAAAAGACAGTTCTAGTGGCAAGGCATGAAAAGAGATGTTGCTGCTTTTGTCTCTCGGTGCTTGACTTGTCAGCAGGTTAAAGCTGAACATCAAAAGCCAGGTGGATTGCTTCAGCCGTTAGAAATTGCTATGTGGAAATGGGATCACGTTACGATAGATTTTGTAGTGGGTTTGCCTCAGACTTCGCAGGGTTTTGATGGTATCTGGCTGCTTGTTGACAGATTAACTATGACAGCCAGATTGTTGCCGATAAAAGTTGCTTGGAGTGTGCAGAAATTGGCCAAGTTGTACATCGAGAAGATCGTGCCACTACATGGTATTCCTATTTCACTTGTGTCAGATCGCGACCCACGTTTTACCTCTGGCTTCTGGTGCAGTTTCCAGAAGGCGTTGGGCACTGAGTTAGCTTTCAGTTCAGCGTATCATCCACAGTCAGATGGTCAGTTAGAGAGGACTATTCAGACGTTAGAAGATATGCTGAGATCGTGTTGCCTTGACTGACGGGGTTCGTGGAGTCAACATTTGCCACTAGTCGAGTTTGCTTATAATAACAGTTATCACTCCAGCATCGGCATGGCTCCCTATGAAACACTGTATGGTCATCCTTGTCGTACTCCCTTGAACTATTTTGACGCTGGTGACAGACTTTTGATGGGACCTGACATGGTGCAGCAGTGTGCTGATGTGGTTCGTCTGATCAGGCAGAGATTGTTGACAGCTCAGAGTCGACAGAAAAGCTATGCAGATCGGCAAAGACGTCCACTACAATTTGAGCCAGGAGATATGGTGTTTGTTAAAATATCTCTGATGAAAGGTGTTTCCAGGTTTGGGAAGCGTGGAAAGCTTAGCCCACGATATATTGGCCCTTTTCCTATTTTGGAGTGTGTTGGCAAGGTGGCATATCGGCTTTAGTTACCAACGGCTATGCAAGCTATTCACGATGTCTTCCACGTCTCTCAGTTAAGGAAATATGTGCCTGATGCGTCCCACGTTCTCGACGATTCAGTTTGGCCCGAGGTGACTGCTGATTTGTCAACGCCAGAATTTCCTGTCAGAATTGAAGACCGTCTTGAGCAGCAGTTGAGAAACAGGTAAAGGTTGTTTGGCAGCGTCACTCCGGTAATGAAGCTACCTGGGAACGTGAGGATGAGATGCGTAAGCATTTTCCCTTCTTATTCCATTAAGGTATAATTTCCTTCTCAGCTTCCTCCTTATTCTTCCCTTTTAAATTTTGGGGATGAAATTTTTATTAGGAGGGAGGGTCTGTAAGGCCCGTGCCTTAGCGGATCATTAGTGGTTCGGATCTAGAATTTATTCTACGAATTTTGGCTATTTTTATGGATTTTTGGGCCATTTTCTAGCATTTAATCTGATTAGTTAAAGTATTTATACAATTTAATGGGCATTTACATAATTTTGGTTCCTTGTGGGTTATTATGCAATTTAAAGGTAAAAATAAAAATATATATATATTTTTTTTATAAAAAATTTTAACCTCTCTCTCCCCCCCATCGAACTCTCTCTCCCCTCACTTCTTCTATCTCCCTCTCACCCCCTCTCTCTCACTCTCTCTCCCTCTCTCTCAGATTCGCCTGAGACGACAGTGGACGGAGGCGCCAAGGGTACCGTTGGAGAGGTTGCAACGCGAGGATCCCACAGACACTAACCTCGTCTCGATCCGCGGTGATTGGAGGCGCGTGGGGCCGTGAGAGCATCGTGGCATCCGTCGTCCATTCGGTGCCAGATCGTCAACCTCTCGCGCAATAGGTTGGGGGATGGACTCCTTACTTCACTAGGAACATTTTGGCGTCACATGCACCGCCATCCATCGCCGTTTCCATCATTTTCTATGCAAAACCCCATGTTAGTATATTTTAGTCTAAATTTCTGAAATTGATCCCATGGGCATTATTTTTAAGTTTTGATGGCATGTATAGCTGTTGAACTGTTGTGTGGGCTTGGCAGGATGGTTTGTTTTGTAAATCCCGTCATTTTGAACAGACCGGGAGGGGTTTCCGATCGGGATGACCCACTCCCGTCACTGCGGTAATGGCGCGGTCACTCCACGACCGTTCCGTAAGTGAGCGGTCCACCTTAGACCCCTTAGTCCCTTTGGATGGTGCAAATTGGACCGCTTGAGACTTTAAGTGGCTAACTCTCCATGTGATACCATAAATTGTAGGGAGGTGTATATTAGAGCGGCTCGAACTCAACCGCCCAATTATCTTGAGCGGTTAGCCTCTAACCGCCTAGCTCTTTGAGCGGCTCGCTCCAAGCCGCGTATCCTTATGGAGCTGTCCTCATAGCGGAATTGAGCGGCTGATGAGAAGCCGCATATGGCCATGGAGCGGCCAGTCGTTTGACCGCCTAATAACTGAGCGGCCTGTTATAAACCGCCCAATTCCCACAGATGTTAATCATTTAGTTTATGCATTTTTTTTGTTGCGCAGCGCCATGTGTAAAGTATTTTATAAACTATGGCATACTTTTAGATCCCAATAGAGTTACTTCCACTTCCTTGTGATGAAACCACTAGTCGTAGCCCAGCAACCTCTAGTGTCGGCCCACCTGGAAGAGGTGGAGGGGTACTCTCAACACACGGTTTTTAAGCTAGTTCCGTGGGCCCTCGGCCAACAGTAGCGTCCTACTGAGGGGGAAAACTAGCTAGAGAGCCTGGCTCAGGCAAGAGTCAGTGTGTGCATACGTAGTCAGAGGCGTGGACTGACACTGACGAGTGCTACTCTGGCTAGTTACTTGGTCTAGTACTGTTACCCCTCTTGCATGTTGTGTCGATCTAACAGGCGAGTTGCTTGAGACGCAGTGTAAGTCGTCAGTGGACGCATCTGGTTTCTACCTTCTAGTGGGTTCTTCTTCTTTCTTCCTGTCACTTGGTTGGTAGAGGTTTATTCTATTGGTAGATTTAGCTCCTGACGCTAATGTTTTTCTGAAATTGGCATATAGTTAGCCGTTATAACTGCTTAGATAGATTTTACAGCCTTGCTATAATTACATTTATATTATGCCAATGCATGTTTATTGCTTTAAATGCATGTTTTAATTACTTTCATATCTGCATGATTGCTTGTCTAGTGCGAGGTAGGGATCCACGTGACCCCTACTGAGTCTGGCTGTGACTCACCCTTCCTTCTTTCAGGTGGGTAACCGTAGCCATCCGCCGGTGGTTCTCGAGCTTTCGAAGACCGGTCTTAGCTTGCCAGCAGTAGTACGGTTGCCCTGTAGTACTTTTGACCGGGGTATGCCCTGTGTAGTTGTACTTTTTGGACTGGTGTTTTTGTTGTGGACTTGTATATTTGTAATTTTGGACTTGTACGTACTGCTTATCACTCTGATATATTTACTTTTGCTTCTGCACTAAATTTTAAATTGTCATTCTAATTAACGTTTACGCGCGTGCAATTCCAATTCGTTATGCAATTCCTCAGCAAAGCCCTTCTAACCCTTCAGGGGCCTCATCAGCCTCTTGGGTGGCTTCCCCAGTTCTTGGTATCGGTATATCGGTATCCAGATCTCCGGGTAGTTACACATTATCTCGAGCCCTCGGTACGTGGCGGAGGGCATTGGTCCGAAGACCACCATCACACTTAGTGAAAGCTTCCGATCAGACCTATCCTGACCTTCAGCAAATCATCGTTCGATATACCAAAGTCTAAGAAAATGACGTATATGCAACAGTAACGAGCGGACATTCATGTATGCATAGATGCATGGCAAAAATAGACCTGAAATAGCTTATGACAAGGAGCCAACAATCATTTTTTTGTTGTTTAATTATAGAGCATTCATGAGTTAAGTGAGATAGGGAAACATGAGATAAATGGGTTGGTAGGAGTATGAATGGAGGGTTAAAACGGCACGAGGAAGCATAGGGATAGGTCTAAAACGGCGTGCGGTAGCGTAGGAAAAGGGGTGAAATGGCACGGCCATGCTAAGGGGCTTGAACAGCGCAGGGGGTGGCGGGTGCGCCAAATAAGGCCGTGCCAGGTGAGGACAGTTGGAGTTTTAATGGCTTTTGAGTGTGGGGTTAATCCGGCGTGGAGGGGGTGGGCACCGGATTGGCGCGCGCCGGATTAAGGCGTGCTGGATTATGGCAGAATTTTGAGTTTCAAGCAATTTTGAGTTGCATTATGACTTGGTTCATTTTTTGATGTTAATTAGGGTTGATTAATGAGGGAATTCAGGATCTAATTGCCCTACAGACATGACAAATCAGGACTTGTGCAAGGTTCCTACTCAAGCACAGTCTAGTCTCAATTTGGAGTAAGTTCACAGTCCTCAGAACTTAGGTTCTATCAGAGTTCAGCCCAAATGCTGAGATAAAATTTTGGCAGCATCTCCCCATACCCAGAGGGTTGCGGGGGGAAAGTGGAAACATTCTCATAGAAACTGGGGCAAGCTGCTTAAAGTCGGGAGACCAAGACGGCGACCGGCGGACCCAGATGGATGGAAACCCCGAGGGCTAGCCTACGAGGGGCACCAATGTTTCATGGGTCGAAGACATTGTTCAAAGGGACGGCCAGAATGGGACGAGACCTCGAGGGCTAGCCTACAAGAGGTTCCTTACCCATTGCCTCCATCATTCCCCTAATGAATGTGGATTTAATGTCGAGTCAGAAGACCCATTCCTATTCACCTTCGATGGCTCGTAAGGCTCAATGCCATAGGAGGACGTGATCCTATAGCCTTATAGTGATTCAAAAAAAAAAGGGTAGCATGGATGTTTGATGGGGAATGTTCCCCCTCCCCAGTCAGTAAATTGTTACCGTCGAGAGAAGACATGATATTCACATTAGAAGCCAAATCTTAGCCATATAACAGGGATGGAGAGTAGGCCACATTGGGCAGACCTCCCCCCACCCTTCTCGGGATAAAGAGGTTGTGGTAATACGTTGTTCATCCACTCAACCATTGACGATGGGTTAGGCACGGAAGAGGATTAATTGGTTAGCATCTAGAAGCTAGCCATGAGCCGGTGAGCCACGGAGATTGTAAGAAGCAAATGCTCGAGCAATTGGTAGGTGGTATGTGAGAAATTAATCATGCCAGAAGACCTTGCCCCCAGGTTGTAGGGCAGCCCTATTTTCTCCGGTTCATAACTATGAACGGAGAGATAGTGGGGAGCCAATCCCGATGATAAATGGAGGTGTACATACGCATATATTTCCGATGGTGAAACCCACGGTAAAGACACAGTATATTTGATGTTACCAATACACTAAGAGATCCCCGGGAAGGGGGATGATACTAATCTGGCCCTTGGTTAGCCCAGGGCGTATTCGGACTCGATAGAGGAAAATAGGCAACGACACAAGTGAGATGAAGGTAGAATACAATCAGAGAGGGAGAGGGACTTAGACGTAGCTTAAGAAATAAACTAAACATTACATTCAGCCTGGCGTCGTCGCACGGAGCCGTTCCATTACATTTTCGCATCAGAAAGTGAAAAGGGACAGGGAGCAAAGGCTAAATGAAGAAAGAAATGGAAGGGGACTGTGGGCTCATATCATCACCCGTTTGCATACAAAACACCACAGGGATATGGGTAGAAATGGGGAGGGTATGATCAGAAGAAACGCATGATGCATAACATATGTTCTTCGTATTGAAAATAGGGTATTGGAATGGGGGTTCTCCTTCCTCGCACTGGACCACTCTCCTTTATCGAAGAACGGCAGATGACAGCTCATGAAAAACTCTCTCACCCTTTCTTTCTCCCCAAGCCTCTACTCTCTGATTTCTTTCTACTTCTCTTTCTATTCGTCTCTCTCGCTCTGTTTGTCTTCTTGTTCGAAAGCCCGGCTTTTATAGCCTTTTAACCTGCGTGGCCTCGCCCGGCGCGGGGGATAGGCACGCCAGTTAATTATCTTGCTCATTTACACGTCGAACGTGGAGGATAATTTGCTCGCCAAGTGTGAAGAGCGACTGTTTAGGGGGGCGTGCCGATTTAGGGGGAGCGCGTCGATTTGGGGGCACGTCGGGTTAATCCCCTTGTCGCATTTGTTCGACTCAGGTTTTGACTTGTGGATCTCAGACTGGCTCCGAGAGTCAACTTGAACTTCCATCTCGTTGTGGCCCTGTGAGATCGTCATGAGAAGTATCGAGAGAATCTCCAGGCCATTGACTGGCCAATTCTGACGTCGTCTGTGCCCTTAGTTCGGACACTCGGGTTTCCCGCTGATACGGCCTTCGACATTGTGATCTGTGCTACGGGGCCTACTTCATTTGTACTCATAACATTTTCGGGGAGTGGATCACCACCCGGGGTGCTTTTGCCTTGGTTGGGCAGCTATTTGGTCACCAACATACCTATTTGGTAAGAAGACGTACCCGCGCCAGGTTATCCGGGTCTTCCGTTGATATGGCCTTCGGCACCTTGTTCTGAAGAGTCAAGGACATTTCTTCACCTCAAGAGGGTTCCTTGTCAGGTGGCGGACCACCAAGTACATTCTCGTTCTGATCGGACGACGGATGAGGTTTGGTCAGCACGACTGAGTGGATACTTGTTCGTTGGGTAGGCCGAACAGCACTGCCGGTTTGTTGTGGATTTCTTCCGACCGTCTTGAGGTGGAGTCCATGATGCTCTCGTCGGATGAACTGAGGCTTAAGCAGTCCGAGAGGACCCTTGTGTATTGATTTTCTTCGGCTTTTGCACTTCGGCGGGCCGCATTCTTTTGGTATTCAGGTGTAATTGTCATTGATCATATTTCAGGTGCCAACAAATGCCCCCCAATTGTGGGTGTCACAAGCGAGGAATGAGCGACGCGGGACCGACGGATGTATTTTGACTGAGCATACCCCTCACTTGGTTAGCACAGACCATTGATTTGATGCAGTCACGGTGCCGTTCAAACGGCATGACCATATAACAGCCTTAAAATGGTGCGGGAATAGCTCTTTGGCCTTAAAACGACGCGGTCGTGACCATTTGCTAAAACGGCGTGCCCTCCTTAGCTCTGTTATTCCAGCGTGGCCCCTTAACAGGGTTAATCTGGCGTGACATATCCCTGGGACGTTCTATTCTGACGCGCCTTCGACTGCTAATCTAGCGCGCAAAACTGTTGCTAATCCAGTGCGCAAAACTACTCGACCAGCGCGGGAGGGCACTGAAACGGCGCGCCCTACCCCCGCACCGGATTAGAGCATTCGAAGACCTTATAAAAGGCCCTCTTCTTCTCTTTCTTCCTCATTCTCTTCATTCGCAACCCGAAGCCCCTTCTCTTCTCCTCCTTTGCCCACGGCGGCGGTCCCCCTCTCCCTTCGACGAAGACAGCGGCGGTGGGATTTTGGTGAGGGCGAAGTCCATTTTCTTCTTGATTCAGGGGATTCAAACCCCCCATTTCCAGGCCCCGGGAGGCTTCTAGTAGGCTTGTTCTCGGAGCTACACCCCTAGGTGCCCTGTTCGGCCTCAGTGTGACACCCACGGCCTATTTCAGGGACCGTCCCTTAATGGACATGTTCCTGCTTTCTTATGGCAAGCTCCCGGGCTGGGGAGACTCTGCCGAAATTTTGTCAGAAATCTTTTCTTCTCAACAACTCTTTTCTGACCTTGCATATTTTCTTTAGTATTTTCTTTGAGGCAGATACTATGGCATTTGATTCTCCTTCCTCCTCCCGTGCTGTGGTGACTTGGAGGGACGTTGATTCCTTGGACAGAGGCATGATAAGTTGGCCATAGTTGCAGAGTCCTCTAATTCAGACACTGATACAGTAGACACTGGTCGTCTACTAATCATCTGGAGTGACTCCTTCAAGTATGATCGCCATGACGGCTACAGGGTGGATCATCCCAAAGATAAGCATCTGATGTCCTTTATGAAGTGATTCAATCTTCAGGGGAAGTGGGACTTGCTCCTTGCTCGGAAGGCTGACGTGGCGCTTCTTGCCGACCGCGATAGTTTGATGGACTTCATTGTACGGGGAAAATCCATATATTTATCAGGTGAGCCCATGAAGTGCAATGCCGTGCTTGGACTCCAGGAGTTGACTCCATAGGATGGACTGTTGACCAGAGCCCCTGAATTCATCCCGGCCCGATCGAATGAAGCCGAAGGCCATGTTGACCGGGAGAAATCATCCTTCAGTTTATTCTTGACCCCGCTGAAGTGGGGGTATAAAGAGGAGCCTTTCTTGCTGGACTGCTTAGCAGTTCGCTTCAAGCACCAGATTTCTGTGGGTTGGTTTGCCGACATGAAGGCTACTGACGCCCATGCCTTCCGGATAGGAGCTGTGGAGTTCACCGATTATGTTCTGCAGCACTATGCTCCTATCTTGATCAAGGTAGGGGTATACCACAGTGTATATGCATCAAGGTATCGCTACCCCATCTCCAAGGGTTTATGCTGTGATATGATTGAGGTGTTCTGCCCGAGTACAACACCCTCTATACCTCAGAAGGAGAGACATCGCTGGACCTTTGGAGTCTCTCTCAACTAAGTGGCCTCCTGATCGACGGTGAGCCATATGAGGAAGTCTGTTGGCCAGACTAGCTGAAGGATCAGACGGATGATGAAGGGTGATACTTGACTGGTTTCACCTACCGCTATCTAATGAAAGCCTATCGTACTCTCTGTCGCTCCTCGTATGATACCCGGGAAGCACGCAAGCCTGGAGAAAAGAGGCGCGTGAGGATGGACACCTGGCTCCAATATTTCTTCAGAGGGGAGCGGAAATACGAAGACTTCCCTTCGAAAGCACCGGCTCCTGTTCAGCAGAAGAAGATGTTAGCGCAGCAAGAGTGATATAGAAGGGGGGGGATGAATAGATCACTCCCAATTTGTAGAAACTTAGGCGGAAAATAAATTCTACTGCTAACGCCCCTCCTTAACCCGCACACAGAGAAATGCAAATACAGTCACCAAGCAAGGCAGTATAAGTAAATGAGAGTGAAGAACTGATCACATGGAAGCAAAGAGACAAGCAGATGGAGAGCGCAGATAACAACAGCAAACCATAGAGAAGGCACTCGATTTTTAGGTGGTTCGATTGCAGTCCGCAATCTACATCCACCCCTCACTCCAACAAGAATGAGGATTCCACTAGACAATGCTAGATCACTGCAGACTCAGTCTGCGAACAACATGCTGCCACACAGCTTGAACAACCAAGGGAAACAAATCCCTCAACCAAGCTCTGCTACCCACAGAACTTGAAACCTGTTCTAGCTACCAGTTAGAACACAACAGGAGAATCCTCTCCCTTCCTCCATACACCGGAGGGAAACTGCTAATGACAACCTGTCACCAACAACACCAGAGATCACCGATCTCTCTTCCTCTGCAACCTAGAGGGAAACTGGAGTAATACTCCCTTCCTCCACACACCGGAGGGGAACCGATTCAAATCAGAAGGATGAACAAAATGAAACGAAAACAAAGTAGAAACAAAAACCAATGAAGAAGCAGTCGGCTCTGAAACCAATACAAATGTAGCTTCAAATGAAGCAATTCATCAAACCACAGACACTGCTCTCTCTCTCGAACAAACTCCTCTCGGATCTGGAACTCTCTGCTCTTTTTCTTTTCTGGATCGTGCAAACTCACACCAATGGCTTCTGCTTTTTCTTTTCACGATCAAGCTTCTACTGAAGGACGAAGCTTCATATTTATAGCAGATTTTGGGCGTGTGGCTGCCAGGTTCCCGCCCATGAACTTTTTGCCAGATCATTTGAATTTTGACCACATGGCAGCATCCTTACTAGGTTGCCATCCACGTGTCATGTTCCTGTTGTCTTGGATTACGTGCCAGGTGCCAACCTCGATTCACGTGCCCAATCATCAGCCTGAATCGCCTGCATATAGAGATAGAAGAAATGTATATACTTGGTCAGTTCAGGCTATTAGCAAGAATGTATATACTTCAGACACATCAACTGAGTAAGTGTGTACAACGTGAGAGAATGTATAGACTTAATGAATAAAGCGCATGTGAAGGCAGTGTATAGACTTATGAACAAGCGCATGAATGGCAGTGTATAGACATAATGAGCAAGCGCATGAATGTCAGTGTATAGACTTGTGAACAAGTGCATGAATGTTAGTGTATAGACTTATGATGAACAATGCATGAACCAGCCTTGCCAATGTGTGGACTTTACATAGCCCAGCCACTGTGTAGACTTTACGAAGCCTCACCAGTGTACAGGCTTGGAAAGAGTGTGCTGTGAGCATTGAAGACACAAGTTATAACAACAGAATGTATAGGGTTGTGGTCGGACAACCCAATGTATAGACTTGAAGCAAGATGCCAGTGTTCAGACTTTGAACCAATGTGCTGTGAGCACTGTATAGACTTTGCCAGAGTGAGACAATGCATGCGACGCTCGGCTGTACAGACTCTGAATGTGAAGGCATTCTGTATAGACTTGAATCGCTTGAAGCGATGTACAGACTTGGTGTGGCTCAAGCAGTGTATAGACTTGTTGAACGCTTCAGCATTGTACAGACATGGAAGTACACTGTGGATGTATGGACTTGAGCGAATGAAGCCGATGTACAGACTTGTTAATTCGAAGCCTCTGTACAGACTTTGAAAACAAGACGCCAATGTACAGACTTGAAAGTCCACTGAGCTAATGTATAGACTTCACGCTGTACAGACTTTGAGGCTTTGAACGTTTGAGCAGAATGCAATGTACAGGCTTAACGATGTATATACTTGGCCAGGAAAGCGTAGGGAAATGTATGAATGTATGGACTTGGCCAAGCGTAGGAAATGATATGGAATGTACAGACTTAGTGAAACATAGTCCAGTGTATAGACTTGAAGAAATGAAGTCCAGTGTATAGACTTGGAGAAACAGTTCAATGCATTGACTTGGCGTTGTATAGACTTGGCTTTGAACGCTTGAGCTGAAGACAATGTGCAGAGTTAGCGATGTATAGACTTCGCCCAAGGAACTGAATGTATAGACTTTGCCACAGTCTAATGTACAGACTTTGCAAAAGTGAACGAGACAATGTATAGACTTCAAAAGAAGCAGTCCGATGTACAGACTTCAAGAATTCTAGACAACGGACGCTGTACAGACTTGGACTCAAGGAATGTATATACTTAGCATGAAGACTGCCAGTCGATGTATAGACTTGGCTGAAGCTATCTCTGAACCAATGTTCAGACATTGTGCAATGTATGAACTTTATTGTGTGCGAGCCTGCTGACATGCAATGTGTAGACTTGAGTGTTTGAAGTAAGCGTTGTACAAACTATGCAAGCAAGACACTGGGCGATGTATAGACTTACACTATCGCATGTGTAGACTTCATGAGAATGCAGCAGCCAGTGTATAGACATTAAGCTTGACACTCCAGTGTATAGAGTTGAAGCTTGGAAGGATGTATAGGGTTGAGCTGAACTGACTTTGGCAATGTGCAGACTTAACTGGTCGGGCAGTGTACAGACTTAGAGTATTAGGATCAGTGTGTAGACTTCAGTTAGAAGGTGCCCGATGTACAGACTTGAAGAAGTTATGCCAATGTACAGACTTAATAGATCAAGCTGGTGTATAGACTTTGGTACCCAGACAAACAATGTTCAGATGAGTCGACGTATCAGCAAGGGTGGGTCGACCCACTGCTGTCAATACTAACTAAGCAGAGTGTAGATAGAATCAAGATAGCATGCTTATCTGATAACCATATGAACTGTACTCACTCACATGATGAAACAACATAAATCTAGAGATAGAAAATTGATTTATAGTGTGAGACATCATCAAAACCATAGGGATGCAACAATCTCCCCCTTTTTGATGATGACAACACTATGAATCAAGCAATATCAAAGTTCAACAAGAAGTTAATACCAGCTGCAACAAGCAGAATAAATTAAAGGCATGCTCATGCAAATGAATTAAACATTCCCTACCACACACTCTCATCTCCCCCACAACTCACAAGACTATCTCCCCCACAACTCACAAGACTCACTGATATTCCAGAACTTCTCTCCCCCTTTGACATCAGCAAAAAGAAATACAGAATGTATGACAGTGCTGGAAACATGAAGAATAAGGGCAGTAACTTCTTAGTGCAGAAAGTCACGAGTAGGTCTTAAGAGAATAAGTGAGTTTCTAATTTCAAGAGAAGATTCTTTAAATTCCAGTACACAATAGAGAAGTAGAATGATTGACAAGTTTATCAGCATACATAGTGGATGATTTAGAGCAGGAGTTCACAAGTATGGCCAGATATAGCTGATCATTCAACTATCCCACAAGACAGCAAGAGACGAAATCAGAGAGGTGTTCTCAAGGTATTGAAGACAAGCAATCCATTAGTTACATAACAACAAGGAATTTTTGTTGTTGAGATGATTTTCAAGAAGATCAATGAGTAAGTTGGTAGTTCACTCCTTTGACATTAGAGAGACACCTGGATTAGAGGCCTGAATCCCCAGTTACTCAGAGTGAGTACCTCATTACTTCCCTTTTTTTTTATTATTAAGGAACAGAGTTAGTAACTGTGACTTTTGACATGAGGAAACACCTTGATTAGAGGCCAGAGTCCCCAGTTACTCACCAGCAAGCCACCATTGCTCTGTCATGTCTTTTCATTCATTTTTAAGCATTTGACACCTCATGACATGGGAGAAATATTCATTTCATTGATGAAGCTCCCAGTTTCTCAGTGTTCAAAACAGAACATGTTTGTTCAGTTAAGCCCTTGAGTTAAAGAGATAGAATGATTGAAAATAATACCAGAAGGACTATTTCTTGAATTGAGTCTTGAAGTCTAGATTTCAAGCTGATTGGGTCAGATATCAAGACATACAAGTTTTTGGCCTGAACCAGAGTCAATGACAATGTAGGAAGATATACTTTATGCAATTAGTTCAGATCTCTGAAGGAGTACCAAAGGAAAGATTCTAACTGGAGATTAGAGTCACTGACTTATAGACTTAAGAGATAAGTGACACTCTACTGTCTGAGATAACCACACTAGATCAGTCATGCAAGACTAGCAAAGTTACACATCTGGACAACCCTTTTTGAATCTGTCAAAGAACTTCTCTTCTCACATGACAACTCAGCTCCCCCTAAGAAGTAGCATTCCTCAATAAAACAATCCAGCATAATCTCAAAGTTTTCCCTTACTCAAAGCATTCTTGAAGGCTAACCAGTAACCATTCTGAACTCCCCCTTAAACTAGCATGAAAGAAGGCTAAACATCAGACAAACACAACTCCCCCTCACAATAAGAACATGCTTCATAATTAAGACAATTTGTATAAGCCTAATTCTCTTCTCAGTGTGGTGAATTTTTCATTATCCAGAGGTTTTGTGAATATGTCAGCAATCTGATTATCTGTGCCTACATGAATCAGTTCAAAATTATTCTTAGACACCTCATCTCTTATAAAATGATGTCTTATCTCTATGTGTTTGGTTCGTGAATGCAAAACAGGATTTTTAGCAATATTGATGGCACTAGTATTATCACAGTAAATTGGTGTGCACCCCAGGTCTATTTTATAGTCTTGAAGCTGGTGTTTAATCCATATTACTTGTGTTCCACAACTCCCTGCAGCCACATATTCAGCTTCTGCAGTGGAGAGGGCCACAAAATGTTCTTTCTTGGAGCCCCAAGACACTAAACACCCACCCAAAAATTCACAATGGCCACTAGTGCTTTTCCTGTCTAGTTTACAGCCTGCATAATCAGCATCTGTATATGCTACTAAGTTAAGTGTGTGAGATGCAGGAAACCATAAACCAAGATACTGAGTAGCTGACAAATATCTGAAGATTCTTTTAACTGCAGCTAAGTGTAATTCAGTAGGTCTAGATTGATACCTTGCACACATTCCTACACTGAATTGTATATCTGGTCTAGAGGCTGTCAAGTAAAGAAGTGATCCAATCATACCTCGATAAAGTTTGGCATTTACTTATTTACCTGTCTCATCTGCATCCAATGAGGTATTGGTGCCCATGGGTGTTGTAATGTGCTTTAAGTTTTCCATACCAAACCTCTTGAACAATTCCATTGTGTATTTGGTTTGGTTGATGAAGCACCCATCCTCTAGCTGCTGTACCTGCAATCCAAGAAAGTATTTTAGTTCACCAACCAAGCTCATTTCGAATTCAGCAGACATCATGGTAGAAAATTTATCACATAGTTCATGCTTAGTTGATCCAAATACAATGTCATCTACATATACCTGAACTATGATGAGATCTCTGTTTATGCCCTTGGTGAATAAAGTTTGATCAACTTTACCTCTTTTGTAGCCTTTGCTGATCAGAAATTCAGACAATCTTTCATACCAAGCTCTTGGAGCCTGCTTTAGACCATACAAGGCTTTGTTTAACCTGAAAACTTGGTTAGGTTGAGGAGAGTATTGAAATCCAGGAGGTTGTTCAACAAAAACTTCTTCTTTAATGACTCCATTTAAAAAGGCACTTTTAACATCCATTTGTTGGAGTTTTATATTCTTTGAGCATGCAAAGGCAAGCAACAATCTTATAGCCTCCATCCTAGCCACAGGTGCATAGGATTCATCAAAGTCTACACCGAATTCCTGACAATAGCCTTTGGCTACTAATCTGACCTTATTCCTCGAGATGATTCCATCTTCATTCATCTTATTTTTGAACACCCACTTGGTTCCTATGACATTAATACCATCAGGTCTTGGGACAAGCTTCCAGACATTATTCCTTTCAAATTGACCTAATTCCTCACACATAGCATTGACCCAAGCTTGATCAGCCAAGGCCTCTTCTACTATTTTGGGTTCAATTTGTGAGACTAAGGCAATTAAGTCATCATTATTTACATTTCTAAAATGAGACCTAGTCCGAAGAGGATCTTCAGGCTGGCCTATGACATTATCTAATGGATGGTCTTTAAGAAATCTAATATTTGTTGAAGACTCACCTGTTTCTCTTGGCCCTTCCTGATTGGGGGAATTTGTTTCTCCACTCGGCTGAGTCTTCTCTTCTTCCTGTTGGTCTTCTAGAAAATCCCCACCATGATTGGAATCCCTTTTAGAAGCTCATAGGGTGTTTTCTTGTGAATGGGTCTTACCATGGCCCTGTTGATTATGTAAGTTGCTGTATTGGCCGCTTCTGCCCAAAACATTCTAGGTAATTTACTTTCAATCAACATGGTTCGGGCCATCTCCACCATAGTTCTATTTCTTCTCTCCACAATCCCATTCTGTTCAGGTGTCCTGGGAGAAGAAAACCTGTGAGTTAGTCCCTCTTTTTCACAAAGATCAGTAAACATGGAGTTTTCAAACTCACCTCCATGGTCAAATTGAATAGAACAGACCTTGTATTTCCCTTCTTGTTTGACCTTGTTGAAAAATAGATTAAACTTTTGAAATGCATCACTCTTATTTGCTAAGAAAAATATCCATGAATATCTAGAGAAGTCATCTATGATGACATAGCCAAACCTGTTTCCATTAAGACTCTGAGTTCTAGTGGGACCGAAAAGATCCATATGAAGAAGTTCCATTGGTCTAGAAGACAATGGCTCAGATCTTAATTTAAAGGAATTTCTGGTCTGTTTGCCTAGAGCACAGGCATCACATGCTTTTGATATCGAGTTGAATTTAATTCTTGGCATGCCTCTAACTAAATCATGCTTGACCAATTTATTTAAAGTTGAAAAACTAGCATGACCTAGACGTCTATGCCATTCAAAAGCATCATTTTCAGAGTTGGCAGATAAACAAATAGTAGATTCAGATTTCTCATCTAAGTCTACAATGTAAACATTATTAATCCTGTTGGCTACAAATTTAACCACATCAGAATTTGTTTCAAGGATTTTGCATGAACTATCATCAAATACAACCCTGTGACCCCTGTCACATAACTGACTTATGCTAATCAGGTTGTGTTGAAGCCCTTCCACAAGTAAGACTTTTTCAATGGAGTTTGTGGAAGACTTACCTACTGTACCAACTCCAATTATTTTACCTTTGTTCTTTCCTCCAAACTTGACCAGACCCCCTGGTTTCATCTCTATCTTGCTAAACTTGGATCGGTCTCCTGTCATATGCCTGGAGCAGCCACTGTCGAGGTACCACTTGTTGTCTTCAGTTGCCAGGCCGACCTACACAAATACATCAAGTAGAGTGATTTGGAACCCAAGATGAGTTGGGTCCAAAGACATTGTTCAAATCTCTGATCAAGTGTTTAGGTATCCAGATTTGCTTCAGCATGGTTTTCTCTAGCACCTTCCTTTCTGGTTTATTAAAGTTGAATCCAGCTGGACTGGAGAAGTGAGTTCTATTCCATTCATTAGTCTTCCTTTTCCTAGGAAATTTCCTGTAAGGTTGATTAACATATTTTTGACTATGAAAGTTATTTCTCCAGTAGGTCCTGTTTGGACCCATCTGATTGTTGTAATTCCAGCTCTTATTCTGATTTACTTTCTTGGTCCATCTACCATTTGTGTTCTGGTGAGTGGGCTTAATGTTATTCTTCATAAAATTCATTCCCATCTTAAATGATTGTCCAGTACTGGTTTTTGTGTTTTCTTTAGGACTTTGATTTCCCTTAGAGCTGTTTGAGCTGGATGGTGTATCCAGCTTCTCTTTTCCCTTCTCTAGGCAGAAGGTGATGGTCTTGAACTGCAAGGGTCTCTTGTTGGTTGGGTCATAGCCTAGACCCTCTTTATTGAAATTGACCCTAGTCCCCAGTATAGCATCTAAACTAGTCTTTCCTTGGACAAACTTTTCTAAGACTTTCTATTTGTCTTCCAGCTCCTTTTGAAGGAACTCAGAATTTTTTAGGAGTTCACCATTTACCTTCTTCACAGCTTCATATTTCTCTGAGTTCATTCTAATTTCATTCATGCTTTCTTCAATTTTAGTTTTGAATTCATTGAGCTGTTTTTGACTTTCTTGAATTTCTCCCTTGAGCTTATCATTCTCTTTCCTTAGTGAGGTCATTTCTTCTAGTTGTTCTTTTAGCTTCTCATTTTCCTCACAGACCAGAGTTTGTTCTTCAACATTTGTGTTAAATTTTCTTTTCAGAACTCTGTGCTCTTTGCTAAGAGAATTAAATTTAGCTAGCAAGTCACCATAAGCATCCTCCCAGTCATCAATTGAGAAATTTTCAAAAACGTTTATTACCTCCTCTTCACTGTTTGCCATAAGGCAAATTCCATCTTCATATTCTTCTGAGGAAGCGTCTTCGGGGTCTTCTTCTTCCTCGCTCCATGTGCAGACCATCGCCTGTGGCTTCTTTTTCTTCTGCACCTTTATGTTTTTCTTCTGAAGATAGGGACCCTTCTTCTGGAGGTCTGGGCATTCGCCTTTCATATGTCCCTGTTTGTTACAATTAAAACAAGTCAGTCTCTTAGGATTTCTATCCCTGTAATTAGTAAATTCAGCACTCTTGTTGAAAGAGTGTGGCTTCTTCTTCCTAAAGGTCTTTCCCTTTTTCTTCAAAAATTTTCTGAACTGTCTAGTGAGCATTGCCTGCTCCTCCTGGTCGATATTTGAAAGACCTTCAAGCTCGGACTTAAACTCGGGGCTACTGCTGCTGCTCCCGTTGTTGCTACCCTTGTTGCGGGATGCCCTTAGAGCCACATTCTTACCCTTCCTCTCACTTCCTTCTCCACCTCCTTTGAAATTCATCTCATAGGTCATAAGAGATCCTATGAGCACATTCACAGTCAAGGTAGTCAGATCTTTTGACTCCTCAATCACTATGGCCTTAGTGTGCCATGCCGGGGATAAAGATCTAAGGATTTTCTTGACTATATCTGCCTCAGCAAGATCCTTCCCTAGCCGTTTAAGTGTGTTAGTGATCAAGGACAACCTGGCATACATTTCGGTTATATTCTCATCTGCATTCATCTTAAACATTTCATACTTAGAAGTGTAGAGGTTTACCTTCGAGGCTTTCACTTGAGCTGTACCTTCATAGATCAAATGCAGCTCATCCCACATTCGCTTGGCAGTTCTGTATGCAGATATACGGACATATTCCTCTGGATGAACAGCACACTGGATGATGTTCAGCGCCATCCAGTTGAGTGAAGAGAGCTTGACATGGTCATCTGTCCAAGCATCCTCGTTTGGTGGCAGATCATATGGCCCAACAGTAATTACTCTCCATAGTTTATGGCTCTGAGCTCTGATGAACACTTCCATCCTGTTCTTCCAAAACAGATAGTTACTACCATCAAAATACGGAGGACGACTAATGGATTGACCTTCAGCCATGAAGGTTCTAGGACCACCAGCATTTCCTTGACCGTTCGTCCACATGGCGTTAACCTGCTCTGATACCAAGTGTTAGCGCAGCAAGAGTGATATAGAAGGGGGGATGAATAGATCACTCCCAATTTGTAGAAACTTAGGCGGAAAATAAATTCTACTGCTAACGCCCCTCCTTAACCTGCACACAGAGAAATGCAAATGTAGTCACCAAGCAAGGCAGTATAAGTAAATGAGAGTGAAGAACTGATCACATGGAAGCAAAGAGACAAGCAGATGGAGAGCGCAGATAACAACAGCAAACCATAGAGAAGGCACTCGGTTTTTAGGTGGTTCGATTGCAGTCCGCAATCTACATCCACCCCTCACTCCAACAAGAATGAGGATTCCACTAGACAGTACTAGATCACTGCAGACTCAGTCTACGAACAACATGCTGCCACACAGCTTGAACAACCAAGGGAAACAAATCCCTCAACCAAGCTCTGCTACCCACAGAACTTGAAACCTGTTCTAGCTACCAGCTAGAACACAACCGGAGAATCCTCTCCCTTCCTCCACACACCGGAGGGAAACTGCTAATGACAACCTGTCACCAACAACACCAGAGATCACCGATCTCTCTTCCTCTGCAACCTAGAGGGAAACTGGAGTAATACTCCCTTCCTCCACACACCGGAGGGGAACCAATTCAAATCAGAAGGATGAACAAAATGAAACGAAAACAAAGTAGAAACAAAAACCAATGAAGAAGCAGTCGGTTCTGAAACCAATACAAATGTAGCTTCAAATGAAGCAATTCATCAAACCACAGACACTGCTCTCTCTCTCGAACAAACTACTCTCGGATCTGGAACTCTCTGCTCTTTTTCTTTTCTGGATCGTGCAAACTCACACCAATGGCTTCTGCTTTTTCTTTTCACGATCAAGCTTCTACTGAAGGACGAAGCTTCATATTTATAGCAGATTTTGGGCGTGTGGCTGCCAGGTTCCCGCCCATGAACTTTTTGCCAGATCATTTGAATTTCGACCACATGGCAGCATCCTTACTAGGTTGTCATCCACGTGTCATGTTCCTGTTGTCTTGGATCACGTGCCAGGTGCCAACCTCGATTCACGTGCCCAATCATCAGCCTGAATCACCTGCAGACAGAGATAGAAGCAATGTATATACTTGGTCAGTTCAGGCTATTAGCAAGAATGTATATACTTCAGAAACATCAACTGAGTAAGTGTGTACAACGTGAGAGAATGTATAGACTTAATGAATAAAGTGCATGTGAAGGCAGTGTATAGACTTATGAACAAGCGCATGAATGGCAGTGTATAGACATAATGAGCAAGTGCATGAATGTCAGTGTATAGACTTGTGAACAAGCGCATGAATGTCAGTGTATGGACTTATGATGAACAATGCATGAACTAGCCTTGCCAATGTGTGGACTTTACATAGCCCAGCCACTGTGTAGACTTTACGAAGCCTCACCAGTGTACAAGCTTGGAAAGAGTGTGCTGTGAGCATTGAAGACACAAGTTATAACAATAGAATGTATAGGGTTGTGGTCGGACAACCCAATGTATAGACTTGAAGCAAGATGCCAGTGTTCAGACTTTGAACCAATGTGCTGTGAGCACTGTATAGACTTTGCCAGAGTGAGACGATGCATGCGACGCTCGGCTGTACAGACTCTGAATGTGAAGGAATTCTGTATAGACTTGAATCGCTTGAAGCGATGTACAGACTTGGTGTGGCTCAAGCAGTGTATAGACTTGTTGAACGCTTCAGCGTTGTACAGACATGAAAGTACACTGTGGATGTATGGACTTGAGCGAATGAAGCCGATGTACAGACTTGTTAATTCGAAGCCTCTGTACAGACTTTGAAAACAAGACGCCAATGTACATACTTGAAAGTCCACTGAGCTAATGTATAGACTTCACGCTGTACAGACTTTGAGGCTTTGAACTTTTGAGCAGAATGCAATGTACAGGCTTAACGATGTATATACTTGGCCAGGAAAGCGTAGGGAAATGTATGAATGTATGGACTTGGCCAAGCGTAGGAAATGATATGGAATGTACAGACTTAGTGAAACATAGTCCAGTGTATAGACTTGAAGAAATGAAGTCCAGTGTATAGACTTGGAGAAACAGTTCAATGTATTGACTTGGCGTTGTATAGACTTGGCTTTGAACGCTTGAGCTGAAGACAATGTGCAGACTTAGCGATGTATAGACTTCGCCTAAGGAACTGAATGTATAGACTTTACCACAGTCTAATGTACAGACTTTTCAAAAGTGAACGAGCCAATGTATAGACTTCAAAAGAAGCAGTCCGATGTACAGACTTCAAGAATTCTAGAGAACGGACACTGTACAGACTTGGACTCAAGGAATGTATATACTTAGCATGAAGACTGCCAGTCGATGTATAGACTTGGCTGAAGCTATCTCTGAACCAATGTTCAGACATTGTGCAATGTATGAACTTTATTGTGTGCGAGCCTGCTGACATGCAATGTGTAGACTTGAGTGTTTGAAGTAAGCGTTGTACAGACTATGCAAGCAAGACACTGGGCGATGTATAGACTTACACTATCGGATGTGTAGACTTCATGAGAATGCAGTAGCCAGTGTATAGACATTAAGCTTTACACTCCAGTGTATAGAGTTGAAGCTTGGAAGGATGTATAGGGTTGAGCTGAACTGACTTTGGCAATGTGCAGACTTAACTGGTCGGGTAGTGTACAGACTTAGAGTATTAGGATCAGTGTGTAGACTTCAGTTAGAAGGTGCCCGATGTACAGACTTGAAAAAGTTATGCCAATGTACAGACTTAATAGATCAAGCTGGTGTATAGACTTTGGTACCCAGACAAACAATGTTCAGATGAGTTGACGCATCAGCAAGGGTGGGTCGACCCACTGCTGTCAATACTAACTAAGCAGAGTGTAGACAGAATCAAGATAGCATGCTTATCTGATAACCATATGAACTGTACTCACTCACATGATGAAACAGCATAAATCTAGAGATAGAAAATTGATTTATAGTGTGAGACATCATCAAAACCATAGGGATGCAACAGAAGAGGTTCGGCGACAAACTATTTTACGTTCCTCACTGTAGGAAGGCCAATGGGGAGGACCTAATCCTACTGGGGTCGACGCAGTCACCCATTGTGCTGCGTATTTGACTGATTGGATTTGCTCCTTGGCTCTTCCATAGGGCGACGAGAGTGTGATCCGCACGGAGGCAATTTACCCTGCCTGTCTGATGGCATGGGGCATGAAGCTCTCGTTGTGCCCAGTTGCATTGTGCTTAGTATATAAAATGCTGGGGGACTTGCATCGATCTCGTCTTCCTAGGAATCTACGGAGGGTTGGTCCATTGCACTTTTTCAATGCCTGGGTTTGTACATTATTCCCGAAAGCTACTCCTCGATGACTCCAATCGGCACAGCTACTTCCCAGGATGATAGAGCTCGCCAGTGTTGAGCTGACCCAGACAGCGGACCAGCTTTTTGCCATCCGGGGAAAACTGACTAAAGTTCCGATGGACGTGCCTAGAGTTTTACATTTTTGGAGCTTGGCCGCCCACTCAAGTCCATTAGTGAACAAGATGCAGGAGTGCCGCCTTCATGAAATAGAAGAGTATGTTCACCCCATTTCTGATGCCAGGTGCACAAGGCCGATTCTAGAGTCGAAGCTAATCGACTGGGTGTTGTCAATAAGGCCGAGCGTCTTGGTTTTTCGTAAGAGTGGGATTTTATGGCTGTAACCTTAATACCCATTCCCATTCAGTCAGAATTTTGGTTATGATCAACACATCTCTACTCCCTCGGTACAGTTTGCACTACCGAATAGGGCCCGGGCTGGCCAGGTATCGAATGATGAGGCTCGCGTACGGTGGAACTATTTTCATCGCTGAGAGGCGGTTTCATTCAGAGTTCTAGCCCCTGCACCCTTTCCTCATGTGACTTCAGAATATATCAAATGGTGGAATGCGCGCACAGGCTTTTATTGGAACTCGAGAAGAGAATGTTGGCCTATTGCTGAACGCTGATTCTTGGACTCTCAGCTAGTGCCGGCTCTGGATGCTGACCCAACCCATTTAAAGAAATTGAAATTCCAAACAAATGCTACAGTGGCGGCTTATCTGGAGGCTCGCAAGGGTGCCAAGCAACGTTTACCCAAGATCGAGCCGAAACTGTCAGAGATCAGCAAAGATGGCTTCTTGAAGATGCTTCAGGGCTTATGCCGCGTGAGCGGTGAACGATTGGTTCTTCAGCAGACTCCTCTGCTAGTGGAGTAGCCTCTACCCTCTATGGCTTCTTGGCGCCCTGAGAGCGACCGGCTATATCCTTACAGGACCTTCATTAGAAGAGAGGACCGACGGCCAAAACTTTACAGCAGTACCCCGTGGTTATTTGCATTGCTGCGCTCCCACGTGCTTTCAATAGGTGGCCCTAGTGAAGCCCTATTGGGCCAACCTCTTCTCCTTTCTTTTAAATATGCCAACGGATGGGGGCTGGACCACCTCAGCTTGTACTATCATGTATCCTCTCACAGCCAATCGGACTTGGCGTTGCTGGCCGAACTATGCGAAGTGATAGGAGACATTTATTGGCTGATTCGCGAGGCTGCTTCATGGAACAAAGAGCCTTCGCTGTTTTACTGGCCACTCTCTCCTTTGTATATGGGGCTGACATGTATCTTTCATTCGTTGCCTTTCAACTTCTTAGTTTGCTTCTCTTCTTGCTGAAGTGTATGTCATTCTTTTTCACCCTTGTATATGTGCAGTTTGGCTCACTTCGAAGGAGACCAGGCACTTTAGGGAGCTGATTATAAGGCTAAGAAGCCAACATGATTTGAAGCTCCAGAGGTGGCTTCGAACACAACACCTCTGCCTCCTGGTTATTCGCGCAAGCGAACAAGGTCTCAAGTAAAGGGAGGCGGTCACTCGAGCGAAGCGGGCCCGATGGAAGAAGACCGTAGCCCCGGAACTAGCATTTGACCCTCCAGTCGTGGTCTCGTTTAAAGAATTCAAGGCTTTTCATGCGCCGGCATGTGCAACCCGGGGTATATCTTTCATTATGCACCCCACCTCTACTTTGGTCGCATAGTCTAATTCTTATTTTACAGGTACAGCTACTTCATCTGCAATGGTTGCGCAAGAGGCTGCCATCCCTGCGGGAGTTGAAGAGAGAGGAGATGGAGTGCTAGTAGCTTCCCTTGAAGGAAATTTGCCTTCTCCCACACTCAGCCTCGAGATGGAAGGTAGTATGTGGTTTGTCCCCTAAGGATTTCCATAATTTATCACACCCTGGGCTCACATGAGTGCTTCTTGTTTTAGCTTTAGTCAAGATCTGACCCCCTTCTCCCCCTATCGTGGAGTTGACCGAGGGAACTTTTACTGAGCAAGGGATCATTCCACGGAGTCAGCCAACTCGCGAAGTTCATTTGCCTATCGACCCTACTACGGAGCCGACTGAGTAGGCTTCTATTGTGCAAGATTCTCCTGCTACAAGTCACCCCCCTGAGGAGCCGTCTATTTCAAAGGGGAAAAGCTCGGCGCTAGAACAAGGCTCGCCTTCGATGGAGCAGGTGGATTATAGTGGCGGCTCTAGTGACGAGGAGTTTCCCATGGTGGAAATAAAGATCGAAGATGCTGGGGACTCTTCTGCTTACGAAAGTGATTTCACAACTTTCAGTCCACCACGGCTATCATGGAGCAACTTTGGGCCACCCGGTCCCTCCGTAGGAGAGGGGATCGAGATGATGGGGACAATAGTCTCTGTTGCCGGGGACTTGAGCTTGGTGCCGGCTGAGGTAAGAGTCTCCCCTTTAATCTTGCGCTTATTCTCATTGGTCATTATATCAGCCCTCTGAGATGTTTTATGCTGATTTCTTGAAGGCACCCACTGTTCCAACCGAAGGGACCCTACTGGCCATGACCGTAAAGATACCTCTTCCGCCCCATGGTGTGGACTCGCCAGTATTCCTGCCTGTCTTGAGGCCCATAGCCATGTGGTATCCAAAGGATTATATTACAACTGCGGGCTTGCAAGCATCAGGAGTGATTGTCGGGAATGACCAGTCGACCATGGCCTTGGAACATCAACTTAACATCGGTGACGAACTACTTCAGGGTGAAGGGGGTCTTTTTGCAATAGAAGCGAGAGAGATTGCGGAAGAAGCTACCGGTGCCTCCATAATTTTAGCCCTTGCCACTGAATCAGCATTGGTGCACGTTGGACAAGTCGGAGATGGTGACCAACCCCTCCCTATTATTGAGGCTCAAGATGCGGTGCCCTTGCCAGAGGTTAGGAGAGAAATTGCTGTTACTGACAGTCCCTCTGCTGCGTTAATTGCCGGGACCGGTCCTAGTGCATGTGTCATACAGGACATACCATCATCGTCCTTAGAACCGAACAACGACATTTGGGCCACGGTCGACAGTCGTGTAGAATTTTACATCCCTGATACGCCATTGCTTGGTCAACAATCATCAAGCGACCTAGTATGGCAATATTTGGAGATGCTGAGGTAGACCGTAACGACCTGCCAAGACTTGTCTTATTCGTAGGTAAGGGGCCTGGTGGAGCACCTCTCTCACCCGCTATTAGCTTTTGGCTGCCCCATGGAGGACTGGACGTAGCGAGTAGTTCTGCTTCTGAAGTATGTAAACATAAGAAAGTTCATCGGCCAAGGTCAAGCAGACCAGTTGGCGGCCATAAAATTTGAACGGATAGAGTGTCAGATGGCCCTTCAGTCATTGAGGGGAACTACCCGACAGATGCGGGATGCCACTGACAATTCCACTCAACGCCGCACTTCTTTGAAGACTCGGATAGCCGAACTACGTGCCGAACTCCCTCGGGCCGAAGCAGAGCTGGAGTCGACTGAGCAGCTGCAAGTCCAGAATATAGAAGAGGCGGTGCTGGCATAAGGGCAAGCCGCGTCGCTTAAGGAGAAACTGATGCGGCTGTAGGCTGAGGAATCCCATCTACAAGAGCAGACCCATCATCCCTCTCTGGGGATTTTAGAGTTTGAGGACATCTTCCGTCGGTCATTGCAATAGTTCTTTTGTTTGTTTTTGTTTTCCTTTTTTGTGAATTTTCATGTATGCTAGGGGATGCCCCGAGTACTATGTACCTTCCTTTTTATGCAAACAAAATTTCTTCATCACTTGCTCTGCACATCTGTTGCTGAATCACAGCTCTCCCTCCTTTCTTTCCTCTTCTAGACATGGGTATGTTGCTAATTTGTTCGGCCCGGGATATATTAGTCGTTAGAGCAGGAGAGTGCTCACGCCTTCAGGGAAGGTACAAGGGGTTCGCTCCACCGCGGTGCAACTTCTCCCGAGACCAAATTTGGGTTAGCCCGGGTGAGAGCTGAAGGATAAAGGGGGATTATGGACCGACGGGGCCAGAGGGTGAAGCCAATAGTTTGTTCATAGACCTCGTCGATGGTGACGAGGTTTGCAAATGACATACTTGTTGGTGGGCTTAAGTGCCAAAGACAAGGAGTGAGTTTATTTCTCAACAGGGACGAAGAGTCCGAGCCGATGGTTTGTTGTCGATTTTGCCGATGACGATAAAGATGGACGGGTTGAATGCTGAAGCCAATGGGTTTGCTTACCGACCGGGACGAAGGGTCTGAGTCGATGGTTTGTTAATCAATTTCGCCGATGATGACGAAAATTCATGGTAGTTTTGTTCATCGGCATGGGTTAGATGTCGAAGCAAGAGGGATTTGTTTACCGACCGGGACGAAGGGTCCGAGCCGATGGTTTGTTCATCAATTCCGCCGATGACGATGAAAGCTGATGGTAGGTTTGTTCATCGACATGGGTTAGATGCCGAAGCAAGAGGTTCATTGTGATAGTACGCACGATGGGTGAGCTAGAAGGGGGGATGAATAGGTCACCCCCAAAATCAATCTAATTTGAAGATCGACAAACGGATTCAAAACTACAGTGAGGATCCTTCACAATATTAGCCACGAAGCAACAAGAGAGACAAAAACTCAATGAAACTAAGACATAACAGAGTAGAGAACAAACACCTGGCGAGCTAAAATAGTATAGCAGACAAGATCAAACCACACCAAGGGATAGAAGATTCTTAAGGTGGTTCGATTGCGGTCAGCAATCTACGTCCACCCCTTACTCGACTGGAGTAAGGCTTCCTTGCACTAAGCAATGTAAAGCATAGTAGACTCAGTCTGCAGACATTCGCTGTCGTACAGCTTGCCACAAGGGAACAAATCCCTCAACACTGATCCTGCGACCTACAGGATCTGAACCTGAACTTGCCCCAGCAAGATCATAACCGGAGGACCAACCTCCCTTCCTCTAAACTAGAGGGACCACACGAGTGTAATGCCTACACTCGCAACTGGAGAACCAATCCCCCTTCCTCTAAGCACACTTAGAGGGTAACAAAGCAGTAAGGAAGAAATGGGTGAAACAACTCGAAAATGAAAAAGCTGATAAGAAAATAGTCACTCAAAACAACGAAAATATGGTTCCCAGAGAAGCAGTCTTTCAAGCTCTAAAACCCAACAAAGATCACTCAAACACTTCAGGCTCTTCTCTCGAACAGGGAAATTCTTCTACACTCAGTGGCTGCAAATGCTCTATCTCTTCCAATTTTTAGTAGCCTTTCTCTTGCAGCCTTCAACCTCTTTTATAGCAAGAAGGTGGCGCGTGGTTAACACGATTCCCACCCATTCCTTCTGGCAGAGCTGATCCCTTTTCGATTCCACGTGGCAGGATCATTCTTTCTTTTTGTTGCCTCGGATCACGAGCCCTTAAACCTGGTACATTGACTTCCACGTGGAGTACCCTCACTGGTTTTGGGTTCACTGAACACTTGCTTGACCAGGTGACAGACTTGCCAAGCAAGAGAAGACATTAGTGGAAGCTGCACTGATCATGAGCATGCACAGACCTTGATTGAGCACAAGCCAAGACATGCACAGGCCTTACGTGCGTGCATGAACAAAGGTTGCACCGACCTTATGCAACCCAATGCAAAGATTTCTTGGGTATTATTGCACAAGACAAAGCAAAGCACAGACACTAACATGCCTTCTACAAGAAAAACTGCACCAATTATGAAATGCACCGAGATAGAAATTGCACCTAGTTCAGGTGCCCTAATGAAAAGAATGCACAGTCTGTGATGTGCATAATAGAAGATATGCAAGACAAGAGGATGTGCACTGACCTGATTAGCACAAAATAAACCCTGCACCGACTTAGTATGGTTAAGATAATGTAAGATTTGCACAGACTTAGAATGATGCGTGTCACAAACATGCACGGACATTATTTCTCAAGGCAAAGACATTGCACCAACTTTGATCATGCCTAAGACACGAAATTGCACCGACATTGATCATGCATAACTGACATTTACAACGACCTTGTATGCGTGCGGAAGCAGTGAATGCACTGACTTGGTGCGTGTAGAGTATGCACCGACCTGTGCGACTCAAGGCTTGCACCGACCTGTGCAAGCCAAAGCTTGCATCGATCTGCCTTAGTACACGTCAAGTAAACCATATGCACCGACCCTATGTGTATTAGATGAAAGCACATGCATGCACCTAAACCTTGCACAGACTTGCTCACAGTGAGAGCTACGCAGACCTTATGAACACTAACGAAAGCATGCACCGAGGTTATACCTATAGCTTCTTATGCACGGACTTAGCGAGGAAGTGTGCACAGACTTAAAATGCACGATGCGAGAGTTACACTGACTTGATTTCGTGCAGTGCCAATTGTTGCACAGACTTGACTAATGCATAAACAGACATTGCACCGACCTGATGCTTGCATGCATAGACTCTATTCAGTAGACATGCAGTTTATGCATGGACTCAACTACAGAATGTGCTAAGTATGCACGGACTTTCATAGTTAAACCAGAGAGTGCAGTTTATGCAGAATAGATATTTAAAACAAAATATGCATTAAGATGGACTATCAAGATTGACTTATAGTGTATGACATCATCAAAACCGTAGGAGTGCAATAGTCTCCCCCCTGTTGATGATGGCAACACTATGAGTCAAATTATGTCAATGCAATCAATATAGAGTGAGCAAAATGGAGTGATCAAAAATAGAGTGATCAAGCAGTACACACACTAAATCCTGCCAATGCAAAACACTCTCCCCACCATTTGACTCTCCCTCCTGTCTCTCCCCCTTTGACATTATCAAAATGAGATGAAAGAGATATGCAACGGTTGGATAGATGAGAGAAAAATACAGCATTGTCATAGAGAGAATGATCCATGAACATATCTTAAAGGATTAAGTAGGGCACTAAAACAAGTGTAGATTCTTCAAATCAAGTAATCAAGAAAGACTTGGAAGAGAAAGTGAAGTTTATCTGCGTACAGACAATATGATGAGGAAGCAAGAGTGAACAAATATGTCAAAAGAGATCTGAGCAAAACTATACTAATTAGACTGCAAGGGACTGATCTTCAAAAAAATGTTCGTGAGGTATTGAGGGCAAACAGTCCACAACTAATAACAACATTAAGGGATTTGACTGAAATATGTTTTTCTTTAATGAGCATAATAGAGACCAATAAGTAAGTTGGTAGATCACATTTTTGACATTAAGGAGACACCTTGATCAGAGGACGGGCTATCAGTTACTCAATGTGAAGACCTTATTACCTCTCTTTTTAGAGAACATAGTTAGTAATTGTGGCTTTTTACGTGAGGAGACACCTTGATCAGAGGCCAGACTCCCTAGTTACTCACCACTTTATTATCATTGCTCTGTCATGATCAAAACATTTTTGCACTTCTTAACAGAGATAATCTGACACCTCATGACTGAGGAGAATTTTCATTTCTCTTTGATGAAACACTCAGTTTCTCAGTAATCGGATCATTGCTCTGAGCATGTAATTTTTGTTTTGTTTTTATCCCTTTGTATTTCTGATATGAAATGTTTGAAAACAATACCTACTAGAAGCACTGATTCTTAAAGAAAGTGTTCCTTGAAGTCTAGGTTTCAGGTTTTTAGCAGATTTCATGACATATAAGTTTAGCTTGTTCCATGATCATGAGATATGTAAGAAGATGTACTTCGAACACCTTACCCAAGTCTCTGCTAAGTTACTAGATAAAAGATTCTAGTTGAGCTTTAGTGCTTCAGACTTAAGGATTTAAGATAGGTATGGGATTCTACTTGCTGTGAATGGACTGTATTAAATCTTTCATAAGAAATAGTAGCAACATACATCTTTCAAATGCTTCTGAATCAGTCAACATTCACACACTAACCAGCTCCCCCTCATAAAATGCAAGACTTTCCAAGCAAACACTTTTTCACATAGACAACTCCCCCTCACTCAATGATCTGTTATTCACCTATGACTCATGCATTATATGCAGATGCATAGACCCCTCAGTTTAACTGTTCGCATATAGAAAAAAAGAAAGAACTCCCCCTCACACTATGATGTGATATGCAAACTTACTCATGTTATCCCGGCAATGGAACCATTCATGGAAACAAAGCATTTTATTCATGACAAACAAATAGTGTAAATGCTGGAAACAAAAACATGAGGCATTTTATTCATGGAGATAATATTTAAAAATGCTTAACTCTCTCCTCAAGGATGTAAAATTTTCATTATCCAGTGGCTTAGTGAAGATGTCAGCTATTTGGTTTGCAGTGCCTACATGGATTAGTTTAGAAGTTCCTTTGGAAACCTCATCCCTAATAAAATGATGTCTTATTTCTATGTGTTTGGTTCGAGAGTGCAAAGCAGGATTCTTGGCTGGATTGATGGCACTAGTATTGTCACAATATATAGGTGTGCACCCCAGGTCTACTTGGTAGTCCTGAAGTTCGTGTTTGATCCAAATGACTTGTGTACCACAACTCCCTGCAGCTACGTACTCAGCCTCTGCAGTAGAGAGGGCAACAGAGTGTTGCTTCTTGGAACCCCAAGAGACTAAACACCCACCTAGAAATTCACAATGTCCACTAGTACTTTTTCTATCTTACTTACACCTGGCATAGTCAGCATCTGTATATGCAACAAGATCTAAAGTGTGTGATGCAGGAAACCATAAGCCTAGGGTGTGTGTAGCAGATAAGTATCTGAAAATTCTTTTTACAGCTGCTAAGTGTAATTCAGTGGGTCTAGATTGATACCTAGCACACATTCCTACACTGAATTGTATATCAGGTCTCGAGGCAGTTAAGTAGAGCAAGGATCCAATCATACCTCGGTATAGCTTTGCATCAACTTCTTTACCTGATTCATCTACATCCAATGAGGTGTTAGTACCCATTGGTGTTGTCATGTGTTTCAGATTTCTCATGCCAAACCTCTTGAGAATGTCCAATGTGTACTTGGTCTGGTTGATGAAACATCCATCCTCTAACTGTTGTACCTGCAAGCCAAGGAAATACTTTAATTCACCTACAAAACTCATTTCAAACTCAGCAAACATCAATTGAGAAAATTCATTGCATAGTTCAGTACTTGTTGAACCGAAGACAATGTCATCGACATATACCTAAACTATGATGAGGTCCTTATTCGAACTCTTGGTAAATAAGGTTTGATCCACCTTACCTCTGTGGTAGCCCTTACTGATTAGAAATTCTGTCAGCCATTCATACCAGGCTCGAGGAGCCTGCTTTACACCATATAAGGCTTTATTCAACTTGAAAACTTGGTTAGGTTGAGGAGAAAATTGAAATCCGGGAGGTTGTTCAACAAAAACTTCTTCTTTAATAATTCCATTTAAAAATGCACTTTTGATGTCCATATGTTGAAGTTTTATATTTTTAGAACAAGCGAAAGCCAGTAGAATCTTAATTGCTTCCATCTTGGCAACAGGTGCATAGGATTCATCAAAGTCAATACCAAATTCCTGACAGTAGCCCTTGGCTACTAGTCTGACTTTATTTCTAGAAATAATTCCATCTTCATTCATTTTATTCTTGAACACCCACTTAGTTCCTATGACATTTGTATTTTCTGGTCTTGGAACCAGCTCCCACACATTGTTTCTTTCAAACTGTCCTAGTTCTTCATTCATTGCATTAACCCAACATTCATCTTTTAAAACTTCTTCAACATTTTTGGGTTCTATTTGTGACACTAATGCAACTAGGTCTTGATTATGAACATTTCTAAAGTGAGACCTTGTTCTAAGGGGATCATTCAAATCTCCTATGATGTTTTGAACATGGTGGTCTTTCAAAAATTTCAGATTTGTTAAGGACTCACCTGCTCCAGCTGAACTTACTTGGTTGGAAGTACTTGATACTTCAGGTGGTTCAGCTTCTTTATCCTCCTTGTCCTCCAAGAATTCTCCATCTTCTTTTGAACACATGTCATCATTATCTAAGTTAGTGAGATTATTTGATTCATCAAATATGACATGAGGTGTCTCTTCAACAGTTTTATCTGTGCAGTTGAAAACCCTATAAGCCCTAGTTGTGTCAGAGTATCCTAGAAAGATTCCTGGAGTACTCCTAGCATCAAATTTGTCTAGGTCACTTTTATTGTTGTTGTGGATGAAACATTTTGAACCAAAAATTTTGAAGTATGAGACATCAGGCTTCTTACCTTTTAAGAGTTCATAAGGTGTTTTCTTATGGATGGGTCTTACCAAGGCTCTGTTGATGGTGTAGCAGGCGGTGTTGGCTACCTCTACCCAAAATCTTCTAGGTAGCTGACTCTCCATCAGCATGGTTCTGGCCATCTCAATGATTTTACAGTTTCTTCTCTCCACTATACCGTTCTGCTCTGGAGTCCTAGGAGAAGAAAATCTATGAGTCAGTCCCACTTTATTACAAAATTCAGAGAATGTAGCATTTTCAAATTCTCCTCCATGGTCAGACTGAATCATGGAAATTCTATGAATTCCTTCTTGTCTGACTTTATTGAAAAGATATTCAAACTTCTAAAAAGCGTCATTTTTATTTGCCAAGAAAAATAACCAAGAATATCTAGTAAAATCATCTACAATAACAAGTCCGAATCGTTTACTATTCAGGCTCTGAGTCCTGGTTGGACCAAAGAGATCCATGTGCAAAAGCTCCATTGGTCTGGATGACAAAGACTCAGATCTGAGTTTGAATGATTTTCGAGTCTGTTTGCCTAGAGCACAGGCATCACATGGTTTTGAAATAGAACAAAATTTGATTTTTGGGAATCCTCTAACTAAGTCATGCTTAACCAATTTATTCAAAGAGGAGAAGCTAGCATGTCCTAAGCGTCTATGCCAAGTAAATGCATTATTTTCAAAATCAATAGACAAACAAAGATTTAACTCAGATTTATCATCTAGGTCCACAATGTAGACGTTATTGATCCTATTGGCTACAAACTTCACATTATAAGAATTTATTTCCAGAATTTTGCATGAATCATTGTCAAACACAACTCTGTGACCCTTGTCACATAGCTGACTAATACTGATCAAGTTGTGTTGAAGACCTTCCACTAGAAGAATTTTCTCAATGGAGGTTTTGGGGGACTTATCAACCATTCCAATGCCAACTATTTTACCTCTATTCTTCCCTCCAAATTTGACCAGACCCCCTGCCTTCATTTCTATCTTGTTGAATTTGGATCGGTCACCTGTCATGTGCCTGGAGAAGCCGCTATCTAGATACCACTTGTTGTTCTCGGCTGCTAGACTAACCTGCAAGGAGCAAATTAAGCAAAGTGGTTTGGAACCCAATATAGATTGGGTCCAAAAATATTATCCAACTCTCTAAGCAAGCACTTTGGAATCCATACTTGTCTCATGGTATTTTTCATTTGTACTCCATTTGCAGCTTTGTTGAAGTTATGACTTAAGTTCTGTCCACTTGATTTATTGGTGTTGAACCTATTCTTGTTGGTGGACTGTTCATTCCTCGGGTATCTATTGTACCCAGACTGTCTAGAAAAAGTATACTTATTAAAGAATCCCTGAGGATGAGCATGATTTCCCCAATATCTTCTACACTGACCCACGTTCTTATTAGAATATGAATTTCTACTGTTGGCCATTTGCCTGGTTCTGTTAACACTCTTGTTCTGATTGATGAGCATGGGAGCTTGTCTAGTTGACTTTTTCCCAGTTTGCTGGACACCTTGAACATGACTAGAGCTTGATGGTGTGTCCATTTTCTCTTTTCCCTTCTCTGGACAGAATGTTATAGTTTTTGAATTCAAAGGGTCTTTTCTATGCCTGATTGTAGCCCAATCTCCTTATTGAAATTAACCCTAGCGCCCAGCATAGTATCTAAGTTTGACTTTCCTTGAACAAATTTTTCTAGGGTTTTTTGTTTATCTTCCAGCTCTCTCTACAGTGTTTCACAATTCTTCAGGAGTTCAAAATTCACTTTCTTAACAGCTTCATTTTTCTCAATCATTAAGTTATTTTCACTCCGACTCTCTTGAAGTTTTGATTTAAGTTCATCATTTTCTTTCCTGAGAGTGTTCAATTCTTCTAATTCTTCCTTGGCCTTTTTATTTTCTTCGTTAGTTTGGATCTATTCTTCAGTGACAACATTCAGTTTTCTCTTTACCATCCTATGCTCTTTACTCAAAGCATTAAACTTAGCTAGCAATTCGGCATATGAATCTTCACAATCATCAATTGTAAAATTCTCAAAAATGTTAGTTACCTCTTCATCGCTTTTGGCCATGAGGCATATTCCTTCTTCATCTTCCTCTGACGAACTGGCCTATGGGTCTTCCTCCTCATCACTCCAGGTGCAGACCATAGCTTGAGGTTTCTTCTTCTGCACCTTGGGGGCCTTCTTCTGGAGATCAGGACATTCACCTTTTATATGTCATGTCTTCCTGCAGTGATAACATGTAATCTTCTTAGTACTCCTGGTTTTATCTTTATTGGAATCAAACTTCATACCAGAAGAGTACGACCCTTTTCTTTTGAATGTTTTTCCCTTCGTTCTCAGAAATTTTCGAAACTGACGAGTGAGCATAGCCTGCTCCTCTTGATCAAGGTCTGATAAGCCGTCAGACTCCCCACTGCTACTACCACTGCTACTGCTAGCTTTACTGCTAGACACCTTGAGGGCAATGTTCTTGCCCTTCTTCACACTTCCTTCACCGTTCCTTTTGACGTTCATCTCATAGGTCATTAGGGATCCTATCCGTTCAGTGATTGTCATTTTTGACAGGTCCCTAGACTCTTCTATCACTATGTCTTTAGTGTGCCAAGCGGGGGATAGCGACCTAAGAATTTTCTTGACGATGTCCCCCTCTAAAATTTGTTTCCTAAGCCCATTAAGACTATTAGTAATCAATGACAACCGGGCATACATTTCAGTGATCGTCTCCTCATATTTCATTTTAAATAGTTCATATTCTAAGGCAAGCATGTTTACCTTAGTGGCCTTCACTTGGGATGTACCTTCGTAGATCAACTCCAATTCATCCCACATCTTATTGGCAGTCTTGCAGGCTGAAATCCGGGCGTATTCATCAAGGTGAACTGCGCACTGTATGATGTTCAGGGCCGACCAGTTGATGGTTGAAAAATTGACATGATCATCCATCCACATATCTTCATTCGGTGGAAGCTCATAAGGCCCTACGGTGATCACTCTCCAGAGCTTGTGGCTCTGGGCTCTCATAAACACTTCCATCCTATTTTTCCAGTAGAAATAGTTAGTACCATCAAAGAAAGGAGGGCGAGTTATGGATTGTCCTTCAGCCATGAAGCTTCGAGGATCGCTAGATCCAGGATTACCCTGGCCATTGGACCACATGATGGGTAACCGCTCTGATACCAATTGATAGTACGCACGATGGGTGAGCTAGAAGGGGGGGGATGAATAGGTCACCCCCAAAATCAATCTAATTCGAAGATCGACAAACAGATTCAAAACTACAGTGAGGATCCTTCACAATATTAGCCACAAAGCAACAAGAGAGACAAAAACTCAATGAAACTAAGACATAATAGAGCAGAGAATAAACACCTGGCGAGCTGAAAATAGTATAGCAGACAAGATCAAACCACAACAAGGGATAGAAGATTTTTAAGGTGGTTCGATTGCAGTCAGCAATCTACGTCCACCCTTACTTGACTGGAGTAAGGCTTCCTTGCACTAAGCAATGTAAAGCACAGTAGACTCAGTCTGCAGACATCCGCTGTTGCATAGCTTGCCACAAGGAAACAAATCTCTCAACACTGATCCTGCGACCTACAGGATCTAAACCTGAACTTGCCCCAGCAAGATCAGAACCGGAGGACCAACCTCCCTTCCTCTAAACGAGAGGGACCACACGAGTGTAATGCCTACACTCACAACTGAAGAACCAATCCCCCTTCCTCTAAGCACACGTAGAGGGTAACAAAGCAGTAAGGAAGAAATGGGTGAAACAACTTGAAAATGAAAAAGATGATAAGACAACAGTCACTCAAAACAACGAAAATATAGATTCCAGAGAAGCAGTCTTTCAAGCTCTAAAACCCAACAAAAATCACTCAAACACTTCAGGGTCTTCTCTCAAACATGGAAATTCTTTTACACTCAGTGGCTGCAAATGCTCTCTCTCTTCCAATTTTTAGCAGCCTTTCTCTTGCAGCCTTCAACCTCTTTTATAGCAAGAAGGTGGCACGTGGTTAACACGATTCCCATCCATTCCTTCTGGCAGAGTTGATCCCTTTTCGATTCCACGTGGCAGGATCATTCTTTCTTTTTGTTGCCTCGGATCACGAGCCCTTAAACCTGGAACATTGACTTCCACGTGGAGTACCCTCACTGGTTTTGGGTTCGCCGAACACCTGCTCGACCAGGTGACAGACCTGCCAAGCAAGAGAACACATTAGTGGAAGCTACACTGATCACGAGCATGCACAGACCTTGATTGAGCACAAGCCAAGACATGCACAGGCCTTACGTGCGTGCATGAAAAAGGTTGCACCGACCTTATGCAACCCAATGCAAAGATTGCATGGGTATTATTGCACAAGACAAAGCAAAGCATGGACACTAACATGCCTTCTACAAGAAAGACTGCACCAATTATGAAATGCACCAAGATAGAAATTGCACCTAGTTCAGGTGCCCTAATGCAAAGAATACATAGTCTGTGATGTGCATAATAGAATATATGCAAGACAAGAGGATGTGCACTGACCTGATTAGCACAAAATAAACCCTGCACCGACTTAGTATTGTTAAGATAATGTAAGACTTGCATAGACTTAAAATGCTACGTATCACAAACATGCACGGACATTATTGCTCAAGGCAAAGACGTCGCACCAACTTTGATCATGCCTAAGACACGAAATTGCACCGACGTTGATCATGCATAACTGACATTTGCACTGACCTTGTATGCGTGCGCAAGCAGCGAATGCACTGACTTGGTGCGTGCAAAGTATGCACCGACCTGTGCGACTCAAGGCTTGCACCGACCTGTGCGAGCCAAAGCTTGCACCGATCTGCCTTAGCAGATGTCTAGTAAACCATATGCACCGACCCTATGTGTATTAGATTAAAGCACATGCATGCACCTAAACCTTGCACAGACTTGCTCGCAGTGAGAGCTGCGCAGACCTTATGAACACTGACGAAAGCATGCACTGAGGTTATACCTATAGCTTCTTATGCACGGACTTAGCGAGGAAGTGTGCAAAGACTTAAAATGCACGATGCGAGAGTTGCACCGACTTGATTTCGTGCAGTGCCAATTGTTGCACAGACTTGACTAATGCATAAACAGACATTGCACCGACTTGATGCTTGCATGCACAGACTCTATTCAGTAGAGATGCAGTTTATGCATGGACTCAACTACATAATGTGCTAAGTATGCACGGACTTTCATAGTTAAACCAGAGAGTGCAGTATATGAAGAATGGATATGTAAAACAAAATATGCATTAAGATAGACTATCAAGGTTGACTTATAGTGTATGACGTCATCAAAACTGTAGGAGTGCAACACGTTGTAGCATAGGCGTAACGCTTATGCCGGTGGGACGTGGTATATCTGTCACACACAGGGATTCCCTGTGGGACATGAATGATAAATGAGGTAGCATCATCATTCTTTTTGAACCACATTACTAACTTAAGCGCCCTTTTAGGTTTTCACTGAAATCAGCCCCCTCTTTCTTTTGCCCACGCACCCTTTCGGGTTTTCACGTGGCGGGGTACCCAATTTTACCTGCAGCGCCCTTTCGGGTTTTCACCAGAGCTGGGTTATAGCCATTTTTAGGGGTGAGCACGGTTTGGTTTGGTTTGGTTTGAAGAGAATTTTTCTCAAACCAAACCGAACAAAATTAAGGCTTCAACCCGAACCAAACCAAACAAAATTACTTTGAAATCAAACCAAACCAAACCAAATTAATTAGGTTTGGTTCGGTTTGAATCATATTTATCTCCCCTTTTAGAAATTAGATTGGATTCAAACAAGAGTAGAGAAAGGTAGAGTCGAAAATTTTCTACCAAATAAAGTAAATATTAAAAATATAACAAGCATAAAAAGTTGTACTTTGTAAGAACAAGCTCCATAATATTTTCACATAAAAAACTAAGAAGTTCAGTTACAGTAAAATGGAAGGTGATTTGAAACCTATTTCATAGAGTCAAAAATCCCATCAGGATGGCGGGGATTGGACCTTTTGAATTAGGGTTTATAGTTACATATACACTTATATTAACTTGACAAAAATATCTTTATATTCGGGTTATTCGGTTCGGTTTTCTAAACTTCAAAACCAAACCAAACCAAAATTTTTAATACGGTTCGGTTTGAACACAAACTGAATTTTTTAGAATTTCAACCCAAACCAAACCGAACCAAATCTATCGGTTTGGTTTGGTTTTCGGGTTGAACCCGAATAATGAGCACCCCTAGCCATTTTTGCCCTTATCTAGAATATCTAGATAAGTCTGGCGAGGCACTTCTATTTTAAGCCTCATTTTTTTGAAACATAATCGCCTACCTTTGCCAGGGCTTTTGGCAATGAGTTGATTTACAGAACTGATGCTAAGGCGAGCGGGGGTTTGTTCATCGACGTTGGCTAGATGCCGAAGCAAGAAATGGGTTCATTTATTAATGAGGACGAAAGGTCCGAGTTAATAGGATACTGATCGATCTTGCCGATGGTGACAAGAATCAGCAATGCTTTATTCATCGGCATTGGGTAAATGCCGAAGCAAAAGATAGGTGTAGTCATCAACGAGGATGAAAGGTCCGGGTTAACGGTTTATTGACTGATCCTACCGATGATGACAAGAATCAGCGTTGGTTTGTTCATCGGCATTGGGTAAATGCTAAAGCAAAAGATAGGTTTAGTCATTAATGAGGATGAAAGGTCCGGGTTAACGGTTCATTAACTGATCCTGTCGATGATGACAAGAATCAGCGTTGGTTTGTTCATCGGCATTGGATAAATGCCGAAGCAAAAGATAGGTTTAGTCATTAACGAGGATGAAAGGTCCAGGTTAATGGTTCATTGACTGATCCTGCCGATGATGACAAGAATTAGCGTTGGTTTGTTTATCGACATTGGGTAAATACCGAAGCAAAAGATAGGTTTAGTCATTAACGAGGATGAAAGGTCTGAGTTAACAGTTCATTGACTGATCTTGTCGATGATGACAAGAATCAATGTTGGTTTGTTCATGGGCATTGGATAAATGCCGAAGCAAAAGATAGGTTTAGTCATTAACGAGGACGAAAGGTCCGGGTTAATGGTTCATTGACTGATCTTGTCGATGATGACAAGAATCAGCGTTGGTTTGTTCATCGGCATTGGATAAATGCTGAAGCAAAAGATAGGTTTAGTCATTAACGAGGACAAAAGGTCCGGGTTAATGGTTCATTGACTGATCCTGCCGATGATGATAAGAATCAGTGTTGGTTTGTTTATCGACATTGGGTAAATGTCGAAGCAAAAGATAGGTTTAGTCATTAACGAGGATGAAAGGTCTGGGTTAACGGTTCATTGACTGATCCTGCCGATGATGACAAGAATCAACGTTGGTTTGTTCATCGGCATTGGATAAATACCGAAGTAAAAGATAAGTTTACTCATTAACGAGGACGAAAGGTCCGGGTTAATGGTTCATTGACTGATCCTACCGATGATGGCAAGAATCAGCGTTGGTTTGTTCATCGACAATGGATAAATGTCGAAGCAAAAGATAGGTTTAGTCATTAACGAGGATGAAAGGTCCGGGTTAATGGTTCATTGACTGATCCTGCCGACGATGACAAGAATTAGTGTTGGTTTGTTCATCGGCATTGGATAAATGCTGAAGCAAAAGATATGTCTAGTTATTAATGAGGACGAAAGGTCTGGGTTAACGGTTCATTGACTGATCTTGCCGATGATGACAAGAATCCACGTCGATTTGTTTATCGGCATTAGGCAAATGCCGAAGCAAGAGATATGTTTAGTCATTAATGTTGTCCCTCTTAATTGGCAAGCAAGAAGGGGTGAATTGATTGTTGGCTAAATAAAATATTTAATTGTACTAGATCCAGAAAATAAAATTAATTTCGAGGAAAAAACACAGATCTAGAACGAAACAGTCAGATATAGAAGATGACAAGCACGCTTATGATCTGACAAGTTAAATACTCAAGCGCATTCAATCACTGAGACGAGAGCGGTGAATGAGAGACAGCATAGCACACCACGAGGAAATTTTGCAAGCAACCACACAAAGATCAAACCACAGGACGCATGGGTTTTTTAGGTGGTTCGGATGCACCCAAGTGCAATCCTATGTCCACCCCTCTCAACTCAAGAGGATTCCACTAGAGATGAGCTACACAAATGCAGTGAACACACACACACACACACGAGGTTGATGACCTCAATCCACACACAGGCGCCTAAGCGTCAACCACAGATATCACCTGGAGATGGGATCTCTGACCACACACACACATAAGTATTTGAAATTTGCTATAACTGAATTCAGAAACACAATGAAGCATCAAATTAAATCAAGACAAATATGGACGAGCTCCCCCTTTCTGATGCAAGAAGTGGCTTGAATCATTCCTGAGAAATGAGATATATCTTCAGGCCCAAAGCGGGTGAGGCTAAAGCTCGGAAGATGATCTCAGCGCCGTTAATCCCTTCTGAACTTGTTGGAGGATGTAGATAGACGTGGAAACGACTTCTTCTACAGGGACAAAGCTTTCTTCCATGTGCTGGTTCGGCCACCCTTCTTCCTCAGATAGTTCGCGCTCAAGCTCGTGCAGCACCCGTTCTCTCCAGGTCATAGGCCTTACAGACGCCCTAAACAATGAGTATTTAAGGCTTGGACGACGATGCTCTGACCTGGAGGAGAGAGAGAGGGATTCTCCTCCACGATTGGCCCTCCAATGGCTGACATGGCAAGGGATCGACCAAAAATAAATCCTGCAATTTGAAACACAAAATAGGGATTAGAAGTGCTCAGCTTGTATTAAGGGTCTTTAAGTAGCTAAGCCCTATCCAAATAGGTTAAACCCATGTAAACCAAGTATTTGACACACAAGGATTAGCCCAAACATATTTAGAGAAAATCCAATTCAAAAATTGCAGAAAATAGGGCACAACCTAAAGGGGTCGACCCATCTAGCAAGGTGGGTCGTCCCATGTATCAACCAGATTCTGTTTCCAGAGTCTGGGAGTTACAGGGGTCGACCCCTCTGGCAGATGGGACATCCCATCTGTCCCAGATAGAAAGCCAGAACCCTGTTTCATGCAGGGGTCGACCCATCTTCCAGGGGGGTCGACCCATTGATATTTGGGTAGAAAAAACACATGAAACCTAGACCAATTTAAAGGATTTTTAATCAATATAATCCAAGGACATGTGAGATGAATTTCTTACCATGTTTGACATGTATTGACCATTCTTTCTCACCTTTCATGAAGACCATACTTGGCATTACCTCCACTACACACTTGGTCTTTTCTTTCGTGAAGACTTGAGTTATTTCCCATCCTTTCCTGCAGCTCACCAAGTCTCACAATGGAAAAGGTAAATATGGTTAGCATGAACATTCATCATGTG
The DNA here is from genome assembly GCA_022559845.1 of Amorphophallus konjac. Lineage (NCBI taxonomy): Eukaryota > Viridiplantae > Streptophyta > Magnoliopsida > Alismatales > Araceae > Amorphophallus > Amorphophallus konjac. The sequence goes on from CM040119.1 coordinate 225,395,980, forward strand.
GTTAGGTATTTGAAAGATAATGAAAGGGGCAGCTCAATGGTTTAAATGGAACCAAGATGAATCTACACCAGGGAGATATAGAAGACCCAAAGACAGGTGTGAAGGAACATGAACACACATAATGCATTATACAATAGTAAGGTATTTTGTCATCATCAAAACAAATAGGGGCACAACAATTAACGAAGACGAAAGGTCCGGGTTAACGGTTCATTGACTGATCCTACTGATGATGACAAGAGTCAGCGTTGGTTTGTTCATCGGTATTGGATAAATGCCGAAGCAAAAGATAGGTTTAGTCATTAACGAGGATGAAAGGTTTGAGTTAACGATTTGAGAGAAGCAGATCTCTAGTGGGGCTAGTGATGAACGTCATATCCAGAGTTTCATAGGGATGAAGGTGAGGAGGAACTTTTGATTACCACATTACTGACCCAAGTGCCCTTTCGGGTTTTCACTGGGGCCAGCCCCCTCTTGCTTTTGCCCATGCGCCCTTTTGGGTTTTCACGTGGTGGGGTACCCAATTCTGCCTACAGCGCCCTTTCGGCTTTTCGCCATAGTCGGGTTATAGCCATTTTTGCCCCTGTCCAGAATGTCTGAACAGGACTGGTGGGGCACCTCTATTTTAAGCCCCATTTTTTTATTTTTTTTAATGGAAATATCGGGTCGGCGTTTGGAGCTCGATCCTGATTGTTTGGTTTGTTCGTGCGATAGCAACATATAGCTATTGGCTAGGGCATGAAGCCTTACGTCGGAAGAAGGTTTATTCGTCGGCAAGAAGATAATGCCAACGCAATGGAAACAGTTTATGCATCGATGCAGACGTATGGTCCTACATGGTGATGATGTGTAGATATCGGCTAGGGCATAAAGCCTTGTGCCATAAGAAGGTTTATTCGTCGGCAAGAAGATAATGCTAACGCAACGGAAACGGTTTATGCACCGGTGCAGACGTAAGGTCCAACATGCTGATGATGTGTAGATATCGGCTAGGGCATAAAGCCTTGCATCGAAATTGTGTATTCGCATGCGTGGGGATAATGCCAGCGCAAAGGAAATGGTTTATGCACCGATGCGGACGTAAGGTCCAGCATGGTGATGATGCGTAGAGTGGTAACCCAGTGGCACTAAGTGGGGTTCTCAAGGAGCCCTGGGATTAGTGCGCACTGGGGAGGCTTCTACAATTGCAAGCCAACGGCCTCGAAATCGGTCTGAGCTGGGTGGGTATTTTGGAGAGCTCGGCCAGGGCGGAGTGCCACTAGACCAAGGTAGATTTTGGTCATTCTTCGAACGCCGACATGGCTGGATGGTACAGCTTCAGGTGTTTCCCATTGAGCGGGGAGAACTGCACTATCCCCTTGTGGTCTACGAGAACGTAGGCACCACCTTCATAGACTCGGTGGACAACATATGGTCCAACCTAGTTTTCAACCAACTTCCCTTTCACTACTCTTCTTTTGACCATCACTAGGTCACCTTTCTTGAATTCTCGCCCCTTGACCAGTTTGTTGAAAGCACGGGCCATGCGAGCTTGATACAGCTAGATGTTCTGTTGCGCCCGGAGGCATCTTCCTTCGAGCTCAGCGAGCTCCTCTAATCTTCTTTTTATATTTGTGTGTTCGTCGTTCGTCAAGCCGTGTTGTATGGCGACTCGTAGTGACAGCACTTCCCGCTCTATTGGTACCACTGCCTCTGACCCGTATACCAAGGAGAATGGTGAACAGCCAGTTGGAGTTTTATAGATTGTACGATAAGCCCATAGTGCTTCGTACATCTTCTCTTCCTAGTCTCTCTTGCTAGAGTTGACGGTTTTGGCTAGCAGGGTGCAGAGAGTTTTGTTAAATGCCTCCGCAAGCCCGTTGGCCTGTGGATTGTAGGGGGATGATGTCCTCCAATCAATTTTATACTTATCAGCTAACCTGTAGATCTTCTAATTTTTGAAATGGCTGCCATTGTCGAAAATAATTCGGCTGGGGACCCCGAATCAGAATATTATGTTCTGACGGAAGAACCTGGCGACCAGCTCTCCTGTCACTTCTCTTTGTGCCACGGCCTCTGCCCATATGGAGAAGTAATCTATGGCTGCTAAAATATACTTGCACCCTGATGAAGATGCTGGTAAAGGTCCCACTACATCCGTGCCTCATTAGGCAAACGACCAACTTGGGATAGTGGAGTGTAATGGCACTGGAGGCCTCCTAGGCACGGTGGCATGCTCTTGGCATTTTTGACATGACTTGGCAAATTTGCAGCAGTCATCAAATATAGTGGGCCAATAGTAGCCCAATTTCTTTATTTCGATCTTCATTTTCGGACCAGCCTGGTGAGCCCCGACTGACTCGGCATGAACTTCTTTCATCACCTGCCATGCTTCTTATGTAGATAGACAACGGAGTAGAATCTTCTTTTGGGCGTCTACCATTATTCAAAACAAAGTTTCATTCCTTAACTCGTAAGAGTCTTTGACTCTGAGTAATTTCATTCTCTGCTCTTTCTCTTTCGGGAGCTGCTGGTGCTGGAACCAGCGTAGGAGGTGCTCTCGCCAATCGGGCCATTGGATTTCTTCCACAGTCGTCACTTCATTTTCTTCTTCATTGAACAAGACCTCTGTCATGCTGGGGACCTAACGTCTGTTGATGATGGTTATATTCAAGCTTGTGTCCGGCGGGACTGCTAGGGAACTAGCCAGCTTTACGAGGGCATCTGCTTGGGCATTCTGTCCTCGATTGATATGCTCCACTTTAATGAAGTAGAATTTCGCCATCAGGTGCAGCGCCAGTTGGTGATAATGGAGAAGTTCCAACTTTTGCACATTGAACTCCCCTCCCACTTGTTTTACAACTAGCATGGAATCCCTGAACGCCTCAAGCATTCGAATCTCCATAGACAGAGCAATTTGTAGCCCGATAACTAGGGCTTCGTACTCTACTTCGTTGTTCGTGCGGGGCTTATTTATTGAGCAGGAGGTATACATGACCTCCCCCTCAAGAGACTTCAGGACTATGCCTGCGCCGGCTCTGACTCTAGCTGATCTAGTTGCCGGAGTATCAATTCTGGATGCACCATTAAAATACAACTGCCACAGAGTGTGTTGCACTTGGTCTGTCTCCAGGGTCTCATCTTCAGGGAGTTCTGTCTCCAGCGGGCAGTCTTCAGGTGTTGGGTGCGCAGCAAAGAAATCTGCGATGGCCTAGCCTTTAACAGCTTTCTGCGGTACATAGGAGATGTCAAATTCCATGAGAATTACTGTCCATTTGCCTAGGCGGCCTTTGAGCACCGGTTGGGATAGGATATACTTCAGCGGATCCGCCTTGGATATCAGCCTTATCTCATGCGACAACATATAGTGCCGGAGTTTCTTGACTGCGAAGACCACCGCCAAGCAGACCTTCTCAATGAAAGTATATTTTTCTTCAGTTCTAACAAGTCTTTGACTGAGATAGTAGAGGGCTTGTTCTTTTCCTTCTTCATTATTCTGGGCCAGCATTGTCCCCAACGAGTAGTAGGTGACTGCTATATACAGAATCAGCGGTCATCCTTTCACCGATGCACCAAGCACCGGAGGAGTTTTCAGGTAATCTTTCAACTTGTCCAGAGCTATCTGGCATTCTTCATCCCAGTAAAAGGGAACATCTTTCATCATCAACTTGTGAAAGGGGTGGCACCGACATGACAAGTTGGATATAAATCGCCGGATATAAGCCAGTCGGCCTTGAAGAGATCTAAGCTCGAAAATGTTCCTTGGCGGAGGCAACCCCTGAATTGCCTTGATCTTTGCGGGGTCTATTTTAATTCCCCGATATCTGACAATAAAGCCCAAGAATTTTCCGCTCGACACTCCGAAGGCACACTTCATGGGGTTCACTTTTAATTCATACTGCCTGAGCCTCTGAAATATGACTCGGATGTCCTGTAGATGGTATTCTTTTCTTATGGTATTGACTACTAGGTCGTCTATGTAGCACTCGACCTTGTGGTAGAGCAGCTCATCAAAAACTTGGTCATTGCTCGCTGGTAAGTTGCACCAGTGTTCTTTAGACCAAACGACATTCTTTTGTAATGGTAGATACCCTTGGGGGTTCGGAATGCAGTGTGGACCCAGTCATGCTCCGCAATCAATATTTGATTATAACCAAATGATCCGTCCATGAATGGCTGGGCTTCGTGACCGGTTGTAGCATCGATCATAACCTCCATTATTGGCACCGAAAGTCATCCTTAGGACATGTCTTATTCAGGTCTCGGAAGTCTACACATATGATGGGAATCAACACCGGGCACTAACATTTTATTTTTACATTTATGTCCTTTTGTTTACATTTATATCCTTGGGTTGATTTGTTTGCAATTGTAAGGCATTATAAGCCAATTTGTTAGTCTTTAGGAATCTTTGGGTTTCTATGTAAAATGCCAGTAGGTCCAGCAAGGTCCCCCACCCTCTTCCTCATTGGTCCATCTAGGATCATGGGCCATGTGGGGCTTGTTCAAAGTCCAAGATTGGACTTAGACCAAGGGGACAAAAGAAGAAAATTCAAATTTCACCTCTCCCTTGGTCCAAGGGGCGCCCCCTATATATTATTTTAATTTGGTCATTTTGACCACATGGGGATTAATTATCCTATCCCTTGTTTACCCCTCCCTAATCCTAGATCTGAGGGTAGTTTAGGTTTTTTTCCATTTCTATATAACCCATGTATTTTGTGAATTCCATAGCAATTAATGAAGAAAAATCCCATTTTTTGGTCAAGAGCCCAAGGGCACCCCCTCTCCCCTTCATGCAGCTGTGATTGTTGCAAATCCAAGGTGTGAAGCCTTGATTCTGGGAGTGATTCCCACCTCTACCACCTCCGCTGGATGCGACTTCCAGCCACCGCCGCCGCCACCTCCGTTCGTGCCGCCGTCGAGCCGCCAGAGCCCATTCTTTGACGTGTTGTCTAGGATTCCGAGATCCAGGACAAAAGCTTGAAGAAAAGGTTAGTCCTCCCAATCGGTGTATCTGATGATCTTAAAATTTTGAGAGATAATCTCCCTCCTTGTTAGCCATTCCCATTTCGAATTTCGTGTCAATCCGCAGCCGTTTGATATTTTCCCAGTATTTTTGTTCCACCGCAGATAGTCTGCCAATCAGCAGATCTGCGGGATAGTGTCTTGTTCTCCTATTTTTCCTGTCCCCTTAGTCATCTTTAAAAATTCCCAAAAACTTCATATGTGATCCTCACATCCTCCCCTTCCACCCATAATTTTTCCAGAGTCTAGATCTGCCATTCCCTTATCGGTCAAAATTCATTTTAAGGCCGAACTTGTTCTATCCTGACTGTCTGTAACCCGAGCCAGCAGAAATACTTGGGGAACAGTCATTTTCATTTCTAATCTGTCTACTGGATGGGCCTGAAATAACTATATGTTGTATCCCACGGAGTCCTCTATCCAACGGCGCTGATCTCGCCTCGATCCGACTCCGGATCTGGGCGGAACAATCCTTTTCGCCGGGTCGCGTAAACATGTTCCGTGAATAGGCCAGCAAAGGCAGTAGCAAGTTAATTCTTGCAAAATTACATCAGCGTTGATTCTGTCGCCGCCGATCTCGGGGAACGAAGAGGAGTCTTCCACCGGTGTTCCAGCTAGTCGCCGCAGCAAGGATTCGACCGGAAGCCACCGTCCCAGTTGCTGAGTTCCCTTGCTGAATCGAGTTGGAATAGTACCGAGTCGGACCGAGTCAGACCAACAGCCCACCTCCAGTCCGAGAGCCCTTCCTATTTGCTGCCCGTCAACCCGAGACCGCTACTCCTGGGTCCCACCGTAGCCCTTTACCTCCCTGCGTGGAGTGGGCAATAAAATTCACTGTTGTAAATTATTGATAATTACTGTACCGGGAGTTAGGGTTCTTGGCCGGGGTCGTCTTTCCCACGCCCGGAGCGTGGAGGTACACTCGCCACTCTCCTACTTTGGAATTTTGCTTATCTCGTATATTTTCAGATACCACTGCTAGAGTGATAGGATAACTAGCCCGTCAAATTTTTATCACCGCTGCGAGAGTGAGTGAGTGGAACCCGTCTCGTGTCTCGATCCAAACACGTGAAAAGGCCGATACCCGAGACTCATTGTCGGTTCCTCAACCGCACAGATCCACTCATTTCCCTCACTTAGGGACGTCCGCGAGCTGGAGTCCCTTTTTGACTCGAGTCGCATCCTGTCCCGCATCAAATTGGTATCAGTGCCTAAGTCGAGTCTAGGGCAGTCGGTCCAAGGTGTCTCATTGCGTCTCTCTATTCGGTATATCAAAAGGTGTCTCCATAACGATAGGTTACGCCTATTGGAAAGGTACACACTTGCGTGAGTGCGATCTTCAGATCAAACCTCCGCCACGTACCGGATACTGGTTGAGTCTAGGTTTGTAGTCGATTCTGCATTCCAATTTTACATTGGTGTTTTAGGGTCGTGTCTAGTCGGTTTGTCTTGCACCAAGTGTCGTCATGGCCATCCTATAGCTCCCCGTGTCCCATGGATCCCCAAAAGCCCACGTCATATGAATGGTGGCGACATGCCCAAGGATGGGGAACCCAACCCTTCCACCTCCGTAGGCCCAAATCCCCGAACTTCTATGGCTCCAATGTCCCGAGCGACTACCTAAAGTGGGAAGCTACTATGGACAACTACTTTGAGTGTTACAATATGTCCGATGCCATGGAAGTTGATTTTGCCACAAAGCAGCTTTTTACGAAGTCGTCGAGAAGTGGAGAGACATTGAACGCATGAGGGAAGTTAGGAGGCAATGGCCTATAGAATCATGGCGTGAGATGAAGGGTGAGCTTAGAAGGGTCTATCTACCCGGCCCAATCACCTCCAACCGACCCCACCCAGTCACCTCCAACTAAGTGGGTCATAGTCGAAGGCCAAGAGCCCCATACGTAGATGAGCCTAGACCCAAGACTAGGCCAATTGAACATGAGCAAACCCACCATGATGCCCCTAGTCCAAACCGCACCTTAAACCACCTCGTGCAAATGTTTATGGACCGGATGGATAGGAGGGATAGGATGTTGGCACGACTCCTGCCCGAGCCTAAGGAGGTAGTAGCCGGTAGTCTGAACCCGGTGCTGTCTACGGAGTCCCCAATTCCTCTCCCCATCATGAAGGAAGTCCCTTCCCCAACAGAGGGAGATGTTTCACGCCAAGAAGGGCCACCCCAAGGACCTCTCCCCCTGAGGGAGGACATTCCTTCCCCACCCATGAGAGCTCCATTGCCACCACCCTCACCTTCCGATCTTTATTCGGAGCCACCTCAGCCAGAGCCACCCATGCTTCTATCGGGGAAGTTAATCATCGGCGAGCCACTTCTTAGTTGACTCAAGAATGGCTTGGTCCCTAGACCACCTTACTACCCACCCGTGGACCCTACACTACCATTAGTGCCAGTCAATTCATTCCATACAACATTCCAATCTTGTTACCATGTTGATACATTGGATGACCTTCTTAAGGGATTAGACTGGCAATGGAAGTTGACGAACATGTTGGCCCGAGGCTTCGACCAACTCCATAGTCGTAGCTTCATACATCCGGCATTGGGGTCCATTACCTCCGTGTGCACCGTGGGTCATGTCACCATGGAGATCCTTTTGCTCCTCCCCATTCTTGATGAGCCTAATTTCATTACACTTATCCTGAGGGAGGAACCATATTTTCTACATATGACCGTCGTCCCACCTACCACAAAGGATGAAGGTGAACATTTACACCTTCAGGAATTTCAAACTTGGGACCGTGTCATGAGGGAACCCATCTCGAGGGGTCACACATTCTTTGATCCCTTTGACTGTTCTCTAGTGAGCCCCTGGACCCACCATATCTACACCACTTCTACGGGAAGTTCACTACCACACCACTACCCTACCGGCCAGTCCGCCTACACTCTGCAAGGAGCCCGTTCATTGGGGCACGGAAGACGGTGCATTCAACCCTCCTGGCCCACCCAAACCTCCCAAATCCAAAGGGTCGTCCGTGCATGAGTGGTGCACTTTGGGATATCTAGGAGTCCATGATTCTACCGACATTTGGTTGCGTCTTGTGTATGCATGGCACACATTCGGATGTCATGGTCCACCATGGCATATGTATGGGTCGGTCTAACAGCAGCTTTGTTTAGGGTCATGTGTGAGTCCGTGTTTTTATTTATTTGTCCAGTTTGTCAAGAGTTTATACATACATGTGTCGAGCATATTAGGAGTCGCATAGTCGGTCTCATGTCAGCTCGTGATGTCACTCCCTTTTGAGTGTGAGGTAAGTCGGGTCTAATGCGTACGTTGTAGACATGCCGGAATTTAGGATCGGCTCTACCTCAATATCTCGGATCTAGTAACATATAGGGACTCCGCGGTGATTCCTAGTGAGTCATTGAGCCGTCCCTTCCTTTGAGAGTGACCCCACCCCAGAGTGTCCACCACTAGCCTCATTCCCACAGCAGCATGTGCATATCGAATATATACGAGATGAGCAGGTGACGATTGCTTGGAGTGGAGCGTACTCCGCGCTACCTAGTACGGTGACAGATCCGCAAGAGTCACACGAGTAGCCGCACCCCTTACTTGGCGGGGTCGAGTTCTTCCCACCCGGGGAGAATTGATGGGAATCAACACCGGGCACAAATTTTTTTTTGGCATTTATGTCTTTTTGTTTACATTTATATCCTTGGGTTAATTCGTTTGCAATTGTAAGACATTATAAGCCAATTTGTTAGTCTTTAAGAATCTTTGGGTTTCTATATAAAATGTCAGTAGGTCCAGCAGGGTCCCCCACCCTCTTTCCCATTGGTCCATCTAGGATCATGGGCCATGTGGGGCTTGTTCAAAGTCCAAGATTGGACTTGGACCAAGGAGACAAAAGAAGAAAATTCAAATGTCACCTCTCCCTTGGTCCAAGGGGCGCCCCCCCTATATATTATTTTAATTTGGTCATGTTGACCACATGGGGATTAATTATCCTATCCCTTGTTTACCCCTCCCTAACCCTAGATCTGAGGGTAGTTTAGGTCTTTTTTTCATTTCTATATAACCCATGTATTTTGTGAATTCCATAGCAATTAATGAAGAAAAATCCCATTTTTTGGTCAAGAGCCCAAGGGCACCCCCTCTCCCCTTCATGTAGTTGTGATTGTTGCAAGTCCAAGGTGTGAAGCCTTGATTCTGGGAGTGATTCCCACCTCTACCACCTCCGCTGGATGCGACTTCCAGCCACCGCCGCCGCCGCCTCCGTTCGTGCCGCCGTCGAGCCGCCACAGCCCATTCTTTGACGTGTTGTCCAGGATTCCGAGATCTAGAACAAAAGCTTGAAGAAAAGGTTGGTCCTCCCAATCCGTGTATCTGATGATCTTAAAATTTTGAGAGATCATCCCCCTTCTTGTTAGCCATTCCCCTTTTAAATTTCGTGTCAATCTGCCACCGTTTGATATTTTTCCCAGTATTTTAGTTCCACCCATAACAGTCTGCCAATCAGCAGATATGCGGGATAGTGTCTTGTTCTCCTCTTTTTCCCGTCCCCTTAGTCATCTCCAAAAATTCCCAAAAATTTCATACGTGATCCTCACATCCTCCCCTTCCACCCATAATTTTTTCAGAGTCTAGATCTGCCATTCCCGTGTCGGTCAAATTTCATTTTTAGGCCGAACATGTTCTGTCCTGACTATCTGTAACCCGAGCTAGAAGAAATACTTGGGGAACAATCATTTTCATTTCTAATCCATCTACTAGATGGGCCTGAAATACTTATATGTTGTAGCCCTTGGAGTCCTTTATCTAACGGCGCCAATCTCGCCTCGATCCGACTCCGGATCTGGGCGGAACAATTTTTTTCGTCGGGTCGTGCAAACCTTTTCCGTGAATAGGGCAGCAAAGGCAGCAACAAGTTAATTCTTACAAAATTACTTCAGTGTCGATTCAGTCGCCTCCGATCTCGGGGAACGAAGAGGAGTCTTCCACCAGTGTTCCAGCCAGTCGTCGCAGCAAGGATTCGACCAGAAGCCGCCGTCCCAGTTGCTGAGTTCCCTTGCTGAACCGAGTTGGAACAGTACCGAGTCGGACCAGTAGCCCGCCTCTGATCCGAGAACCCTTCTGATTTGCGGCCCGTCAACCCGAGACCGCTACTCCTGGGTCCCACTGTAGCCCTTTACCTCCCTATGTGGAGTGGGCAATAAAATTCACTACTGTAAATTATTGATAATTATTGTACCGGGAGTTACGGTTCTTGGCCGGGGTCGTCTTCCCCACACCCGGAGCGTGGAGGTACACTCGCCACTCTCCTACTTTGGCATTTTGCTTATCTCGTATATTTTCATATGCCACTGCTAGACTGATAGGATAACTAGCTCGTTAAATTTTTATCACCATTGCGAGAGTGAGTGAGTTGAACCTGTCCCGTGTGTCGATCCGAACACGCGGAAAAGCTGATACCCAAGACTCATTGTCGGTTCCTCAACTGCGTAGATCCACGCGTTTCCTTCACCTAGGAACATCCGCGAGCTAGAGTCCCTTGTTGTCTCGAGTCACGTCCCATCCTGCATCAACATATCTGGATCTGCCCATTCTTCTTTTTCACGGGCACAATATTGGCCAGCCATGTGGTATATTGATTCTCTTCGATAAAACCCACATCAATGAGCTTGTCTACTTCATTACATATTTGAGTGATGAGCTCGGGTCTCATGCGCCTTGGCGACTGCTTTACTTGCTCTGCTTCGGGATTTATGGCCAGCGTATGCTGTAAAACTATGGAGCTGAGTCCTGGCCTTTCCTTGTATCTCCAGGCAAAATAGTCTCGGTACTCTTGCAATAACTGGATGTACAGCTTCTGCTCTTCAGAAGATAATTGAGCACTGAGGAAGGTTGGCTTGAGGTCATCCTCATTTCTCAAGTTGACTTCTATTAGCTCGTCAACCATGGCTTGGCCTCCGTCTTCTATTTCCGGGGGAGCCCTCTGGAGGTCGATGAAGTCTGGAACATCATCCTCAAGTTCAAAAACTTCAACCTCTTCATTGTGTTGCCCCCGGACCCTGTTGGGAGCTTCTAGTTCAAGTGGTGGCAGCTGTGTGAGTTGTTCTACTAGTGGGCCTTTTGCAGTTTCAGCTTCAGCTGGTGAGTTAGCAGTTTGGAGAGGCTGACATTTGTTCATTGTTGGCTCGGAGGGATGGTGTTCCGGCCTTACAAGGGGTAGGGACAATTTCATCCTTATGTTGCTTTGAATCGTTGTATCTTTAGTGGAGGTGGCTTGTTCTTTTCTGGCGGGTATTTCCCGATCGGTATCAACAGTAACTTCCTTGATCGGCCAAAGGGGTGCTAATGCTGTCACCAAAGGAGGGTTATAGAAGAAGGCAAATCCTGCTTCTTCAATGTCTTCGTCTTCGCTGCTGCTGGCTGTGTCAAATCTGGCTTGAAAAGCCGTCTCTCCCGGGTAAAACTGCTCCCAACCCTTACAGGGAGTTATGGCTTCTGATTCTGGGTCTCTCAATTGAGCTGACCCTGAATGTTCAGTCTCTGCCGGGTATTCATCATAAGTTGACCCCGGTGGAGTATCTTTTGTTAGGAAGAAAGCAGGAATGATATCCACCTCATAGCGCCCATTGTAATAATATTCTTCAAGGGTGAAGCCCAATCCGGGGTGTTGGGAGACACGCCTTAATTCTTTATCTAGGCTGGCAGGATGCCAAAGCCTTTGGAATGCTTCTTTCTCTTTGTGAGGCTGGCCAGTGGGGATGTGCTACTTCCGGAACATCTTAGCCACTCGATCCGTTGTGAATGTTAGCCCTTGAATGGGGACTAACTGGTTCTCAATGTCTTCAGGGAGATGACAATCGATATCCTCTTGTGTAGGGTGCTCTTCAGCTGTGTAGAATAAGCTGCTGGGGCCTTCGGCTTGTGCCACCTCCAATGTCTTGAGAGGTTTAACAGTGAGTTGGTCGAGGCCGACTATTGGCCTGATGAGACCCTCAGGGACCTTGATGTGGCCGTAATGCTCATCAACCTTGGCCTCATTTCTTTCGGAGTAAATGGCAGGAGGTGTAATTTTGCCCATGTCCCCTATGATAGCAATGCGTGACACCGCCCTGGGACTCACGTATCTTGGCGGTGGCAGTGTGAACCAGTCATCACCAGAGGTTCCTTTTATTGACTTGGTGGGAGCCTTTGTCTTGGAAGTTTTCCATGGTTGATCCACATATAAGGGGGCATCCAGCAGCCGGCACTCAAATACCTCAAATGGGTGGAGGTCAGCAAATATTCACTCCTCCTTTCCATCATGATTATACTTAATACATTGGTGCAATGTAGATGGCACCACTAAGTTTTCATGTAGCCAAGGGCGGCCAAGCAATGCCTTGTACAAGGTGTTGGAGTTGATAACATGGAATTGAACCCTAGTAGTGAAGTCTGCCATGGTGAAGGTGAATTTTGCCACCCCAAGTGGGACCTCGCATCTCTGGTTGAAGCCGGCGATACGCATATCTCCGACTTTATCAAGTTGGACATTGAAGTAATAGTTCTGGTATACCCTGTAGGGAAGTATGTTAATAGCTGCACCCAGATCTATTAGAATTCTGTTCAGCTGCTGGCTATTTAGTTGCCCCCTCATATATAAGGGTCTGTTATGGCTAGTGGTAGGCAGCAACATATCTTCTTCAGTGAAGGCTACATTCGCCCTTGGCATTGTTTCAGCCAAACAACTTTCATATTGAGTAGGCGTTTGCAGAGCAGTAATAATCGCCCATCGGGTTTCCTCACTCAGAGAGAGGATCTCCCAAACAATGAACCTTGCCGGGAGCTTTTTCAATAGCTTCACTACCCGGGTTCGGCCCGAACATTGGATAGCTTCATTTCTTCGGCCCACCTTGGTTTGGAAGAGTCTTGTGCTGCAGTATCTGATGGGCCTGCCTCATCGGATTTTGGGTATAAACCCTGTCGCTGCATAGTATCATCCTGTTGCTCCTTGATGCCCATTGTTGGGCTGGCCCTATTTTCATTCGATAGATTAGAAGGCTGATAAAGCCGTGGGGAGGTGCCCCAGTTGCAGAGCGGGTCTCTTGGTAGGGCTGCTTGCCCTTTGCCATTTTCAAAAATTCAATGAAGGAAGGTATACCACCCTTGCCTTTAGCTTGGTTATGTGGCCTGGGTGGGGAAGACGTCCGAGTTCCCACAGCCTCTGGGGAGGATGTCCTGCATGGTTGTTTACCCTTAGCCATCTTCAGGAATTCAGTGAAAGCGGGGACACCAGCATGGTCCTTGTCTTAGTTGTATAACCCTGGCGGAGGAGGGATTTGAATTCCCCTAACCTCTGTAGGGGGTACCTTGTAGGGTTGGTCCCCTCTGAAGATAATATTGTTGTTGGCGGGTGACTGGCGCCCCCATTTTTGGCCTGACCGGGTTGCATGAGTAGCTGTTACGGCTTCGGCCTAGCCCGCCTCAGCTGCGGGTGTAAAGCATATTTCTTTTTCATCTTCCTCACTGGCCCGGTTGAAGAGGGAAGACATGGTGTTGCAGGAGAGCACTGTCTCCTTCTTGGCCTTGCAGGCCTTTCTTTTCTTATTTTTCTTTTTCTTGTCTATGGATGGCATCTGCCCCCAGAACATACTATCAGTTTTTTCTATTGCTTTGTTGGTCTCCTCTTTTTGCTCCAGTGAGAGTTGTTCCAGCTCTTGCCATGGGACATGGTTCCTTATCAGCAAGGGCTTAAAATCGGGCTATTCATATTCATCAAGCCCATTTATGTAGTCTTGAAGCCACCGAGCCTTGGCACTGATTTCTTTGACCGTCGGTAACAGGGTTTGTCTCCTCCAGTTGTAGGTGGGTATTCGGATTACCGTAGGTGGGCTAGTCCAGATTAATGCTGGCGCTGGAGGGGTAGGCTGCGGCGTGATGTCGCAGATATGTGCCCCCGCCTTCAGGCGAGGTACAACCTTCTTCTTGGTCTTTGCAGGGACCTGCTGCCATCCCTGTTGTTCTTTCATCGGTGTCAGGAAGCACACTTCATAAGTGTGCTGAGTGCTAGCCTCCGTCACTTCTTTGGGCGATGCCAGATATAGGGAGATCATGTTGGTTGCAGCTCTCCTTGGAGGTGCTTCATGGGGTTGCGGAGGGTCAACTTTGTACTCCCACAATTCTATTTCTTCTTTTCTTATCATGCCTTCAATGACATCTTTGAATATATAGCAGTCTTCAATTGGATGTCTCAGCATCTGATGGTAAGGGTAGAATCTTAGACTATCTCTCTTTTCAGGTCCTCCGGCCTTCTGGTGACCTTATCGTACTGGGTGGCCCAGTCAAAGAGAACTTTGGTCTTCTCCTTTGGAAAAGAGTAGGCCTTTTTCATTTCATCCCTGAGTGAGGGACCCTCCTTCTTTTCTTCTGTTTTGTCGGGCTGGGGTGCAGATGCCTTCTTGCCCTTATCTCTTTGCTGTTCGAATGCTTTGATGTCAAGGGTGTTTGCATCCTTAGGCGCCTGGCGCCGATCTACTGCCTTTGCCTTCTGCGTGGTGGCAGTGGTTGATGTAGGGGTGGGCCTTGCCAGAAAAGCTTCGACTTCGGCTACCACATTATTCAGTCGGTCAAACGACCAAATTTCCCTACCAATAATCTTTTCCGGCATCTCCCTCCTGAGGTTTTGCTTGCAAATTTGTACATCGTCCTTCTAATGCGGGGGCCACTTGCATCTCATTTCGAGGCCCCTCCCCCTCTTAATATATTCAAGGGTCGTTTCATCTGCCCTTTGCCTTGTTGAGTAAAGTTCAGCCACTGTGACCTCCCTCTTGGTGACATGAAATCTTTCTTTGAATTTCTTCTGCATGTCCGGCCAATCACTAATTGACCCGGTTGAAAGGCTGGAGTACCATTCAAATGCGAGCCCAGTTAATGAGGACCCAAAAAATTTTAGCAGATATGACTCGTCTATGGCTAGGTCACCCATGACAGTCATGTAATATGCGATATGCTCTTTCGGGGACCCCTTCCCGTTGAACTTGTCAAATTTGGGTTGCTTGCTGATCCCCGGGGGGAGCCGCTTCGCTGCATGATGAGGCGAGTATGGTACCCGATAAGCATCAAACGTGACATAGTCACCTTCATTTCACTCGGAGAGCTTTAACTCAATCATCCTCTCCACCATCAGCCTGTTTACAGCGGTTGGATCGACTGTCTCGAGGTAGAAGTGCGCTGGCTGCAGGTACGGGGTGACAAGGGTGGTTGCCTGCGGCAGAGGACGCAGCAATGGTGGTGCCTAGTGCACCTGAGGCAGTACCGGTGGCATCAGCGGCTGAAGTGGGCACTACTGGGTGGCCACTTGGCTGTCCTCTATCGGCTGGGGTAGAGTATATAGTGGTGGAAAGTCGCATGGGTTGACAACCCCTTGCGATGATTCACCCTGCACCTCGGGTTGTTTGGAGGCCGAGGTTTGCTCTGTCCTCTCATGTAGATGTTTCTTCATAAGGTCTATCTCTTGTCGGTATTCTTGTAATAGCATCATCACTGATGGGTCCATAGTTGCTGTGTTGGGGGTGGCTTCCACTGCTTCCCCTGAAGCGCCTTCAGGTGAGGTGTTCCACAAAACCTCTTCCTCTTTAGTTGTTATCACATTTGCAATGAGGGTAGTGACTTCTTCAAACAATATTTGCTTTACTTTTGCCGCCTTTAGCATTTCCCTCGTGGCTTCAGTTCTCCTGGTGTTTGGCCCTGGGCTCTCGGCTAATCGGACCAATTCTTGGGGCTCCTCTGGCACACAACTGTATCTGCTGGCCATCCCGGCAATATTGCAAGCGAAGACTCGCATTTCTCTTCTTTGTTTGTAGACCCTCCTCCTTGTATGGCCGGAGAAGGTCAGTCTTTCCAATATAGAAATTCTTTCTCTCTCCTCCTGATGGGGAGGGGCTTCATCGGCCTCGTAATATGGGCGATCTTCATATCTATTATCATCAACAGACGATGTCATTCCTTTTTCTTATTCTTCTTCGACTGCCATTGGCAAGCAGTCCTCTTCTTTGGCCGCGACTAATTGGAGCAGTCGCTGCTGGCCCAATGAGGGGTTGCCTAGACCCCTGAAGTAGCTCCTGATCATATTGGTCATCTCTTCTTGACCCCGTCCTTGATGGAGGACCGGGGACAATTGTCGACCTCCTACTAGAGGGATGTAAGCTAGTCGGGCTCTCCCAACAAGTTGATCAAATCTTCTTCCCATTGAAGGGATATTGGCTTGACGGGCACAGGTCCTGGGGTAGCATGGCGGGGAGGGTCCACGACCGTCTCTTCTCTTCTTGGGGCCAAACCCCTCTCATTCCTTCTCTCTGCCACAGCAGACTTGGGGTAGTGGCGAACATGCACATTCTGGCGGACAGGTTGGGTCTTCTTAGGGACCCATATTTGCTTGAATACTTTTGGCCCTTGGGCCAGCTTCCTTCGGCCTTGTCGGCCGGCTTCTTCTTTCTTAGCTCTTCTTCCTGACAGGGCCAGGAAGGAATTACCGGTCGGCACAGTGGGGACCACCCGATCTGGGATCACTTGGGCACCGTGTCCGTCCAGAAAGACGTAGACACCACCAAATAGAATGGATTTGCCAGACACCGACAACTGTCCGGTGATGGGAGCAGTGGCTTGTCTTCGGGAGTTCCCATAGTGGCAACCTATGGACTTGTTGTGGTAGGCGGGGCGAGCCCCATGAGCTACATGGTGCACCATGCAGCTTGCTAGTTGGATCTAGCCTATTGGCAGGTCTCTGCAGGTTCGGGTATCGGCAACCCGAGGCTTCTAGCTGACGTCCTCCCCGGCCATCTCCGGAGCTTCGACCTTCAGCACGTCGGTGAAGGCTACCCCTAAGAAATTGGGGAAGCTGACCAGTGGTAGGAAGGTGCCAAAAATGGTCAGTACCGCCAGGTACCCAGAGGCAGCATGGTCGGCCATGATCGCAGGGCTGAAAGTCAATGTAGCAAATCCAGTAGCCATCGCTACTTCCTGCGAGGACAGAAACAAGGAAGCGATCAGCATTCTTTGGGAGGGCCGCGGGGCCCATTTATCTTGGCAAACAGATGATGGGAGACTGGGTCCCACCGGGCGTTCCAGCTTTGGGGGATGAGATCCTAATCCTCATATCTACGGAATTATCAATTAGGATCTGTTAGGTTTGTTTGATTTATTCATTTCTTGCATAGACGTGCCAGTCACTAGGTGGCAGATTTATTGTGCGCTCGATCTGACTTGGTCAGACGAAAGTGAAGTCTGTGTCGGGACCGACAGTCCGTCATACCATAAAGTCTATGATGTTAATTACATCCTCCAAAAAGGAGGAAAACCCTTGATTAATTGCCAAGATAATGAACCCTCGGGGCTGAATGAATATAGGCATAAGCAGGAGCAAATCATCATAATAATAACGCATAATGCAGGAGCTGAACATAGACTCAAATATATAGTTTGATCACATTCATTATCCCGAGCCCTCGGTACGTGGCGGAGGACATAGGTCCGACGACCACCATCACGCTTAGTGAAAGCTTCTGGTCAGACCTATCCTGACCTTCAGCAAATCACTGTTTAATATACCGAAGTCTAAGAAAATGACGGATATGCAACAGTAACGAGCAGGCATTCATGTATGTATAGATGCATGGCAAAAACAGACCCGAAATAGCTTCTGACCGGGAGCCAGCAATGATTTTTTTGTTGATTAATTATAGAGCTTTAATGAGTTAAGTGAGATAGGGAAACAGGGGATAAATGGGTTGGTAGGAGTATGAATGGAGGGTTAAAACGGCGCGAGGTTTGATATATTCTAATCCGACGCAAGGAAGCATAGGGATAGGTCTAAAACGGCGCGAGGGAGCGTAGGAAAAGGGGTGAAACGGCGCGGCCATGCTAAGGGGCTTGAACGGCGCGGGGGGTGGCGGGCACGCCGAATAAGGCCCCGCCGGGTGAGGAGAGTTGGAGTTTTAATAGCTTTTGAGTGTAGGGTTAATCCGGTGCGGAGGGGGTGGGCGCAAGATTGGTGCGCGCCGGATTGGAGTGCGCCGGATTAGGGCAGAATTTTGAGGTTCAAGCTATTTTGAGTTGCATTATGACTTGGTTCATTTTTTGATGTCAATTAGGGTTGATTACTGAGCGAATTCAGGCTCTAATTGCCCTGCAGGCATGACGGATCATGACTTGTGCGAGGTTCCTACTCAAGCACAGTCCACTCTTAATTCAGAGTAAGTTCACAGTTCTCAGAACTTATGTTCAATTAGAGTTCAGCCCAAATGCTCAGATAAAATTTTGGCAGCATCTCCCCATACCTAGAGGGTTACGGGGGGAAAGTGGAGACATTCCCATAGAAACTGGGGTAAGCTCCTGAAAGTCGAGAGACCAAGACGGCAACCGGCGGACCCAGATGGATGGAAACCCTGAGGGCTAGCCTACAAGGGGCACCAATGTTCCATGGGCGGAAGACATTGTTCAAAGGGACGGCCAGAATGGGAGGAGACCTCGAGGGCTAGCCTACGAGAGGTTCCTTACCCACAGCCACCATCATTCCCCCGAGGAATGTGGATTTAATGTCGGGTCAGAAGACCCATTTCTATTCACCTTCGATGGCTCGTAGGGCTCCACGCCACAGGACGATGGGATCCTATAGCCTTGTGGTGATTCAAAAAAACAAAAGGGTGGCGTGGATGTTTTATGGGGAATGTTCCCCCTCCCCGGTCAGTAAATTGTTACTGTCGAGAGAAGACATGATATTCGCATTAGAAGCCAAATCTTACCCATATAACAGGGATGGAGAGCAGGCCACATTGGGCAGACCTCCCCCCACCCTTCTCGGGATAAAGAGGTTGCGGTAATACGTTGTTCATCCACTCAACCATTGATGGTGCGGAAGAGGATTAATTGGTTACCATCTAGAAGCTAGCCGTGAGCCGGTGTGTAATACCCTGGAGTCTTATCAGATTCTTATTAGATCTTTTTGATCCTTTTTGGAGAGTTTCAGATCACTTTTGTAGGTCCTGAGTTGAGTTTTACGATCCGTGTGAGTTTTACTCCCATACAAGTTACGGAACCCTACGGTAAGTTATTTCTCAGTTCATTGACTCGAGAACGTTACAGTTGCGATGTACTCTTTGAGAGGATCGTTTCGGCTATTTTTCCATATTTTTTTGAATTAGTAGATTTTTGGCACAAAAATCGGAATTTGCCAAAATTAGGAAAAATTCCTAATTTATTTCTATTTAACCCTCACCCACCTCTCTCATCCCTCATTTTCTCTCATCTCTTTCTCTCTCTCATTCTCGCTCCTCTCTGGCCTGTTCGGCGCGAGGCGCGCACCGTTGCGAAGCTGGCCGAGGCGAGGACGTGATGGAGTGATCGGGACGCGTGATGGGGCGACGGATTGAGCGTGGCGTGGCGCGATCCCTCGGTGGATTCTGAGACGGCGCGGTTCGTTGATTTGGCGTTTTCGGTGTGAAATAGTCGCTTCGACGCACGGTTTCTTTGGTGGAGGTAGGGAGACGAATCACCTACTTCTCTTGCACATTTTCCCTATAGTTTCACGTTGTTCGGTGCTAGAACGGGTGACTTTGGGCTCGTTTAGGTAAAACCATAGTTTTTTGGAGTTTGTAGGGTTCGTCAAAAAACGGCGATGATTTTTAGATCAATTGGTGTCAATGGACTCCCTGGAATGTTTGCGTTCCATAGTCACTGATTTCGTCGAGATTGGTGGTCATTCGGGGCCGGTAGGAGGCCGGGAACCCCGGTAACCCCATTTGGGTTGATTTGGGAAAATCACCCGTTTCTCGTTGTTTCTTGGCCAATTCGACTCCTGGTGGAGTCTAAATGTTGTATATCATCGTTATGAATGTATCCCCTTCGTTTCGGAACGAACGGGGCGTGGAAAGGCCACGATCGGGCCAATCCCGTGGTTTGCTCACCGTGACGCCTACGCAGTTTAACAATAACCACGTTGGGCTTAGGGCGACTGGTTTTAGACCGTTTAGAGTGAGTCGGTGGGCGTCTGCACGGTCGCAGGACAGACCGCCGAGTGGATGGCGCGGCCAGGTTTGAGCCGTCCAGTCCACTTGAGCGGCCAGGATGTAGCCGTTCTATGTTTTCTGTGGTGTTGAACGGCCCTACGTTGACCGTTCAATCCCCTCTAGCCTATTGAGCGGTCGGTCGATAGACCGCTCAGTGGCTTGAGGTATTTCATGGGGCAGATCACCCTTGACCTCTCTATGAGTTGGGCGGCCCTATCTGGACCGCTCTAACTATCATTTGACCGAGTACTATAGTAGGTCGGTTCGTGTCGGGCGGCCTCCCTCAGACCGCCTAGTTCCCCTGAGCGGCCTCATGTGGACCGTTCAGCCCATTGAGCGGCCCCTTTGTGACCGCCCAGTGAGTTGAGTCCGTAGTTGTGTCAATTGGCCGTGATGGCCTGATCCGTGTTCGTTTGTCTGTGTGTGTGTCATAGGATGGTTAGTTTATCCGTGTCGCGGATCTTTTATAAATCGCTTGGTGGTTCGTTAGGTAGGTCAGCTAGAGTTGACTGAGTCTAGTGGTTCATCCTTGACCGCTACAGTCTCGTCTCGTGGCCCTACCCCTGACCGCCAGTGTCCTTGTTTCTGCGTGTGTAGCGACTTCCTCCTTTACTGCTTGGTTTACCTAGCGGCCGAGTGATGGATCGCTTATGCTTAGAGTGTCGTTTCCCGTCGTTTCGATTTCCGTATATCTTGGCTTGACTTTGTGGTTTGCCTGTCATCCCGTGGATGTCTCTAGATGTCCTATGAGGGCTATGATCGTTGATGCGCGAAAAACACACGTCGTTAATACGCCCCACTATCAAATTATAATATCCGGCCCACAAATTAAGTAAATGGAATAGTTAAGTGATGAGACCGAGTCGAATCCACAGGGAGAAGTAGATTGAAAAGTTTAAAACCTTGAGTTTTTAAGATTTAAACATCAAGAGAATTGAATTTAAACCGCCTTAGAAAGATTGGGATGCAATTTAGAAGGGTGGAATCGATAAAAGAACAAATAGATAATTATAATGAAACTAAGGTGAACTAGGAAGAGAAATAACTTTTAAACCAGACAAAATTAGAAGAAGTGATAGAAGACAACGTTGAAGATCGGAGGGTTAGGAAAAATGTTCATGAAGAGTGTAGAGAGAGAAAATGAGAGGAAGAAGGTGAAAAATATGAAATACTAGGATCTATCCGCGCGGGTGAATAGTAAACACGTAAAAGATAGAATCTTGGGAAATTAAATATAACTTAACAACGGTGAAGAGTTAGAGGAAGTGATAGAAGAAAACAATTTAGATCTATAAGAGAGGAACAACGTTTATGAAGAACTCAGAATGAAACGAGGAATGGAAGGGCTTCAAAATGGAGAAATGGCAGAAGGTATCAACTCGGATGAATAGTAACCGATCAGAACATAACTTAGAAAAGTATGTAATAACTTAAAAACGAAGAGGAATTAGAGAAAATGGTAAAAATATAAAATGTGTAGAACTAAAATATGAACAACTTTGAAGAAGATAAGAAATTTAAATGAAGATCATAAAGGCATGTAAATAGCTAAATAAGACTAAAATACTCAAAGACATACAATAACAGTGAACGAAATTGGAACCTGAAGGGCCTCCTACCCCCTCTCTCCTTGTTTCTTCAAAAATGTAATTTAAACTCTTAAAAACTCACAAACTCTCACAAGAACATTGTATAGAACTAAAATGCATTACAAAGCTTCTTGTTCCTTAACCACATCCCAACCCCCTTTTATAGGCTATAAATAAGCCCTCTGTTTCTATCTGTATCTACTCTCTGTGTGAACCGAAGCCTCTGTGAAGACCCGAAGCCACAGGCCTTTTGGCCTTGTCGACCGCCATCCTGCCGCGGTGTGAAGACCTTGGCAGACTGTGTGAAAGCTTGTAGCCGCATATGTGTGCTGCGCCCAACTTTGCTGCATATGTTGAAGCCTTGTTGCTTTTCTTTGTTTGAATGGCCCACCACCACCTTTAGCCAAAGCCTGCCGACGTGAAGAGCTTGGTGCCACCTTAGTTTGAAAGTTGTGTGAAAGCTTTTGTTTTACTTGCCCTTGTGGAGCCCTGTATGCTTGGTGCGTTGCCATGTTTGAAGGAGGCTTGTGTATGAAGTTGTCTTCATGGACCCTACTAGCACTTTGACATGCGTTGTGACCATCATGAAGCCTACACGTGAAGCCTTTGTGTTGTTTGAAGCCTCACCACGTGAAGGCTTTGCCAAAGGTGCTTATGCACCTGCAGTTTGAAAGCTCCACGTGAAGGTTTTGTCACCACTCGAATATATATAATATATATCCTATGCATACTATTCATCTGACTTTTCATACTATATAGCACATATATCATATGCATACGTGACTATTTGCATATTATATCATGTATATATGTTGAGAAGCCTTACAACCTTACGTGAAGACCTTAGTTACATTTATGTATATATAACGTGTATATATATATATATATATATATATATATATATATATATATATATATATATATTATGTAATACATATAACGTGAATGCCTTTATATAGGTGTGATATATATATATGTATATTCTATATATACATATCATAGATCTATATATCTATCAAATATATATATATATATATTCTATATATCTATATATCAAATATATATATATACATATATTATATATATATATATATATACATAAACAATTATTTTGCTTTTCTCTTTTTTTTTCTTTTGTTTTATTTGGACTAAGAGTGGGCTTGGTCGGCATGGGCTTTTGGATCTTCTTGCGCAAACTTGTGAGTGCCTGCAGAATAACGTATTTATTGCTCAAATTATAATAATTTCATCAAACAAAATGTTTTGATCGAAAATCGATTTAAGTGTGATAAGTGTATAATTATTAACATTAAAGCTCATAAAACGTGTGTATATCATGAATTAACTTATACAAATGCACACTTATCAACCATGATATAGGGTAGCCAAGCATGCGTTGGTTTCTGTACTGTTGTAGAGTCATTGTCAGGTTCCGGTCAACTCGTTGTGACCCAGTGGTTGACAAGTAACCTTGTGTGTGTGTCGGCGGTTCTGTCCAGCTTGAGACAATGGTTCTGGATGCCTTGAGGTATCATTTTATCTCGGTTTGTGTGTCTAGGCGTGTTGAGGGTCTTGGTGTTCCCTCGGTTCTCCACGAGTCGTTTCCTCCGTGTGAATCAATTTCTCTGGCTTAGGATTAGACCGATGGGCGGTGTGTTACCGCTTTGCACGACGATCTTGACCTCGAGTCCTGAGACTCAACGATCGTGGTGTCTTCAGGTCTAGTTTCCTTGTCCTGAGTCTATCAGTAGTTGGTGTGCTGCCTCGGTGCTGTGTAGCAGGGGTGATAGTGCTTGGTTAACATGTCTGTGCTTCAGCACTTATGTTTTGAGTCTCTATGTCTAGTGAGCCTCCACTAGTCGTAGCCTGATGGCACGTTATGGCATGTCGGCCCACCTGGGAGTGGTGGCGTGACAGTTCCTGAGATACGGTTTTTAGGCTAGTTTCCGTGGGCTCCTAGCTCGGTAGTGTTGCCCTCGACCGTAGCGTCCTACGGGGGAAGAAAATGAGCTAGACGCTTGGCTTAGGCAAGAGCCTGTGTGTGCACACGTGGTTAGGGGCTTTGGACTTGCGCCGACGGGCGTGACCCTGACTAGTCACTCGCGATTGTAGTTCCTGTTCTGTTCAGACAGTGTCCTCGTCTCTATCGTCTTGTGGACAACGTAAACGACACACTTGTAGGCACAGCATAAGACGTCAGTGGACGCATCTGGCTGTTCTTCTAGTGAGGGGGGTGCTTCCTTCACGTGACACGTGACTCTCATGTTTCTCGTGCGACGTGACCATTCCGGGTTATCCCTCTCGTGACTTTACCCGAGGTCAGAGTTGTGTCATGTGCACGACGTTCTAGTCATGCTGGGTCTGTGTCTGTCTCGGTCTTTTCTAGACTTGTTGTCTGGTCTCGTAGGCCTTCGTCTTAGGCCTCGTGCTTGCCGACAGATTGGTGACTCCTGACTTCGTCAGTTTAGAGTTTACCCTTCTGTTGATGTTGCTGTTTGGAGTAGCCTAGGGGCCGAGGTCCACTCAGTAGCCTTGTTTTGTCGGTATGGCTTCCTCCCTTTTCCTTACTTGCTCCATACTCCTGTTCTTCCTGCTTTCTTTTACAGCTTTCTACCAGTAGTTTTCACTGCTTTTCCTGCTTTACTACTACTGTTGTTTTAGTACTTGTTCTGTGTTACTGCGTTATTTTTCAGTAGGGATCCGTGCGACCCCTACTGGGCCAGTGACACGAGGCTCACCCCTGCTTTTCAGGTGTGGTTGTCTCTTCTTCTTTGCGGTTCCTGGTATGGCGAGTTCGTAGTTGCCAGCGGTACCTGCGTCGGGCTTCCCCCGACCTCAACGTACATTTTTTTTCGGTCAAGTGTACTTATCTTTCCTTTAGACTGGACTCTGGTATAATTTTTTGTTTTAACTGTTAATTAAAAAGTAATTTTATTTCTGCTACTTTAGCAAACCTGATGAATGAAATTTATTTGCTTACTGTTATATCTGCGACTTCAATGTACTACACGATAATCCTTTTTTTCCCTTCAGAGCTTTACAGCTCTTGGGAGGCTTCACGGGTTCCAAGCGGTATCGGGTTTACTCGGTTGTCCTATCGGGTATATCCGGTATCCGGGATTCGGGTCGTCACACGGTGAACCACAGAGATTGTAAGAAGCAAATGCTCAAGCAATTGGCAGGTGGTATGTGGGAAATTAATCATGCCAGAAGACCCTACGCCCAGGTTGTAGGGGCGGCCCTATTTTTTCTAGTTCATAACTGTGAATGGTGAGATAGTGGGGAGCCAATCCCGAGGATAAACGGAGGTGTACATATGCATATATTTTCAGCGGTGAAACCCACGGTAAAGACACAGTATATTCGATTTTACCAATACACTGAGAGAGCCCCGGGAAGGGGGATGATATTAATGTGGCCCTTGGTCAGCCCAAGGCGTATTCGGTGTCAATAGATGAAAAAAGGCAACGACACAAGTGAGATGAAGGTAGAATACAATCAGAGAAGGAGAGGGACTCAGACGTAGCTTAAGAAATAAACTAAACATTACATTCAGCCTGGCGTCATTGCACGGAGCCGTTCCATTACATTTTCGCATCATAAAGTGAAAAGGGACAGGGAGCAAAGGCTAAATGAAGAAAGAAATGAAAGGGGACTACGGGCTCATATGATCGCCCATTTGCATACAAAACACCACAGGGATATGGGTAGAAAGGGGGAAGGGATGATCAGAAGAAACGCCTGATGCCCAACCTCTGTTCTTCGCAGTGAAAATAGGGTATCAGAATGGGGGTCCTCCTTCCTCGCACTAGACCTCTGTGGACACACTTTTTATTTAGGTCGTTGTTTATTTGTTAATTGGGTTTATTAAGTGCGTGGGCATGCCAGTCACCAAGGTGACGATTTATTCGGGCTTCAAGGAAGCCCATGGTGCGCTCGATCTGACTAATCAGACGATTGTGTGATTCGTGTCGGGACTAAGAACCCGCTGTACCATAAAGGCTACGACGTTAATTACATCCCCTTGGAGAGGGAAAAACCCTTGATTGATTGTCAGGAAAAGGGGCCCGATGGCCAAAAGTTCATAGTAATGAGAGAGAGAGCAAAAACTCGGATTGCGTTTGAACAGACCCCGCGTTGGGGCATAAACGTTCATGGATGCATGCATGTCGGTCACTCACGGACCATTCCATGTACGGACGGAAGTCCGCATTAGTAGCGTCGAAGACGACGATAAAATTGTACAAATGTCTGCCGAAGACACGGCAAGCTTAATGCGGGTGCGAGATTGAATCCCGGTAGCAGCAGGTCAGATTAATGATGTATTGGCTCGAGATGGTTGTGGACTATGGCCATATCGGGGTCCCCGAGGTCCACATCCGATGCCATGGGGCGTCATTGATTTTTTCTTCACACACAGTCCGGGGAAACGAAGGTCCCAAGGTATGCGTGCATGTCGGTCACTCGCGGACCATTTCTTGTTCGGACGGAAGTCCACGTTTGTAGCGTAAGAGATGGTGACAAACCGTATAAATGTCAGCCGTGAGTACGGCAAGTTTAATGCAGATGCGGGATTAGATCCCGGTATATATGTCGGTCACTAACGGACCATTCATTGTTCGGACAAGAGTCCGCATTTGAAGCATCGAAGGCAATGACAAAGACATACGGATGTCTGCCGTAGGTACGGCAAGTTTAATTGGATTACAGGATTGGATCCCGATAGAAGTGGGTCAAGTTGATAGACTATTGGCCCGAGTTGGTTACAGACTATGGCCATATCGGGATCCCCGAGGTCCACGTCTGATACCATAGGGCATCGTTGCTTTTCTCTTCACGCATAGTCCGGGAAAGCGAATTGTTAAGTGTGAAGCCCGAACTCACCAACGTGCGCCCTCGCACGTGGATCGACCGAGGGTGAAAGAAATGGCTAAAATGGCGCGTGAGGGTGAAAGAAGAGGCTAAAATGGTGCGCCCCAGGGTGAAAAAATTGGCTAAAATGGCGCGCCCCAGGGAAGGTTAATCCGGCGCGCCAATTGGAGTTAATTCGGCACACCAATTGGAGTTAATCCGGCGCGCCCAGGGCGCGCCGGTTTAGGACCCATGGGGATAGAATGGTTTTTGAGTGTGGCGCTAAAGCGGCGCGGGGGGTACCGCACCAGAAAAGTGCGCGCCGGATTAGGAGCGCGTCGAATTAGGCTGTTTTATGCTTTTCAAAGGCTCACAGGCTAGCAGATGGTTAAGTTGTTTGTTCACTTTGCAAACATAGGCGGATTGGAAGGTTTCAAAGTGTTTTATTCAATCTGTTAAGATCAAAGTTTAGATAGTTTGTTCAAAGGTGTTTAGAAACTCCAAAGCCCAGTTCATGCTCTAAAGGAACTCAGTTCGTTCTTGTTGTCCATGCCCCTGACAAAAATTGGGCAGCACCTCCCCCGGACTGAGGTTTACTGGGGCAAATGGGGGATCACAAAACGGAATACTCCGAGATGACCTCCAATATTCGGAGTGGCCTAACGGCAGTCCGGTGTCCCATAGTCGAACACAGAAGCCCCAAGGACCAGCCTTCAAGGGGTTCTAACAGTTCATGGGTTGTAGCTGTGTGAGAGCTCCGACGGGGCAGATGTTCACCATGGGATGGCCATGAATGTTCACCCTCATACGGTTACTTCAAAGACCATGCTATAGAAGAGCAGGCTTTGAATCACCTTAGGTGAGTAGAAGACAGAGAGAAGAGGGGGAGCGATGGCTAACGAAAGTAAATCACAGTGTTCAGCAAGGCTTTTCTTCTTTTCATTCATCCACAAGGGAAGGAGGCTAAATACAGAAGGGGATCTACCCCGAAACGGGAGAATACATCAGAGAAAGAAATGAAAAATACATCGGTGGGGGAAGGGGAACAGAGCACAAGCTTCCCCCTTCCAAACTC
This sequence comes from Amorphophallus konjac, assembly GCA_022559845.1. Lineage (NCBI taxonomy): Eukaryota > Viridiplantae > Streptophyta > Magnoliopsida > Alismatales > Araceae > Amorphophallus > Amorphophallus konjac. The sequence goes on from CM040119.1 coordinate 225,423,518, forward strand.
ACCTTTCCTCTCTCTCACTCTCTCTCTTTCCTTCACCTCACGGGCGTAGGGGAACGGAGCTTCTTCTTCTCTTCTGCTAGAGACCTTTTAGAGAGAACCGGCCAGAGAGACCACCTGCCGAGAGAGCTTCCAGTGGGGTGTTCGTTGCATATATATGGAGGTGGGGGGGGGGAGAAGCCCCTCCACTTTCATTCTTCTCCTTCTCCGCATCCGACGTCGTTGAGTGGCCTGCAGGTAGAGGGATCCGTAGAGTAGGAACCTGCCTCCATCGGATTGGTCGACGGCGACTGGTGGAGATGTGATGGCTGGTGCGGGGCTCGAAGCCTTCCATTCCTCGGAGCAAGAAGAGCTCAGGCGGTTGAACGTTGGTCAGGAGCAGGCTACTCACCCACTTCAGGTAAGTTCCTTCTGTTTACACCCGAAAACAGGGGATCGGATGTAGGATGGGATGCCTCGGAGGTAAAACGGCACGGGGTTGTGCGCGCCGGAATAGCACAAATGGGGGGGGGGGGCGACGGAATAGCACAAATGGGGGGCGCGCCGGAATAACACAAATGTGTTTAAACCCATAAGAAGTGTGTGCCGATTTTGGTGGTATATGGGGGGGCGCACCGGTTTAAGATCCATTGGAAGGGGGGCGCGTCGGTTTAAAGCCATATAGGCACAACCACATTGGTTTAATCATCATAGGGTCTCTTCCTAGCTTAGTGGTGATTCGGACGGGCGCCCGCCCCTTGGTAGTACTTTAGCTGTAATGCGTCTCTTTAATTCGAAGCCTTCGAGCCTCGGTTTAGGACTTCGAGTGATTTTCGGCGTGTGCCGACCATGTGTTTGCCTTCCCGAGCTTCTTCTGATTCATCCTTCAACAATGCCGACTTGGGAGCCGATGCCGTCTCTTCTGCCCGAGGGGCTTCTCGTTGGGTGGCGGAGCACCAAGTATATATCTATTCATACTACCTGGAGGAGGTGTAGGGTTTGTTCGGTCTTTCCGTCTTCGACTTGCTCTCAAGGTGTCGAGACGTCTGTGTCGCAGGAACGTTCCTCTTCTTCTCTTCTTTTTGACGTCCACAACCTCTCTCATCTGTCGAAGAACGGCGAACGGCTGCTCAGGAAAAACTCTCTCACCCTTTCTTTCTCCCGAAGCTTCTACTCTCAGATTTCTTTCTGCTTCTCTTTCTATTCTTCTCTCTCGCTCTATCTGTCTTCTTGTTTGAAAGCCCGGATTTTATAGCCTTTTAACCGGCGTGGCCTCACCCGACGCGGGGGGTGGGCACGCCGGTTAATTATCCTACTCATTTGCGCACCGGACGTGGAGGATCATTTGCGCGCCGGGCGTGAAGAGTGCCGGTTTAGGGGTGCACGCCAGTTTACGGGGAGTGCGCCGGTTTGGGGGCGCGCCGGGTTAATCCCCTTGTCGCATTTGTTCGAGCAGGGTTTCGGCTTGTGGATCTCGGACTGCCTCCGAGAGTCAACTTGAACTTTTGTCTCGTCGTGGCCTTGTGGGATCGTCATATGAAGTATCGAGAGAATCTTCAAGCCGTTGACTGGCCAATTCCGACGCCGTCCGTGCCCTTTGTTCGGACACTCGGGTTTCCCACTGATACGACCTTCGGCACTGTGATCTGTGCTACGAGGCCAACTTCATTTGTACTCGTAACATTCCTGGGGAGTGGATCACCACTCGGGGTGCTTTTGCCTTGGCTAGGCACCTATTTGGTCACCAATAGACCTATTTGGTAAGAAGACGTACCCGCGCCAGGTTACCCGGGTCTTCCGCCGATATGGCCTTCGACACCTTATTCTGAAGAGTCAAGGACATTTCTTCACCTCAGGAGGGTTCCTTGTCGGGTGGCGGACCACCAAGTACATTCTCGTCCTGATCGGACGATGGATGAGGTTTGTACGGCACGAGTGAGTCGATACCAGTTCGTTGGGCAGGCCGAACGGCACTGCCGATTTATTGTTGATTTCTTCCAACCATCCTGAGGTGGAGTCCCTGACGCTCTCGTCAGATGACCTGAGGTTTCAGCAGTCCGAGAGGACCCTTGTGTATTAATTTTCTTTAGCTTTTGCACTTCAGCGGGCCGCATTCTTTTGTCGTTCAGGCATGATTGTCATTGATCATATTTCAGGTGCCAACAAGTGATAGTGGCAGATCAAGCATTTTAGATCAATCTCCCAAGTGCAAAAGTTCCTTGGATGCACAGAAACCAATAAAGGGTTTGAAAAAAGAAAGAAAATTCAATTTGCACAAGGCTGTGTCGACCTCATGCTCAAAGCAACGTCGACTCCATTTGCTCATAAAAGGAAGAAGAGCCCAAACGGCTCTCAGCTGCATCGACACCATATGTACTGATGCGTCGACTCCAAGTTATTTCTAGCAAGGAAGCCTCAAGCACCCTTCAAAGATGCGTCGACTCCATCTCTTCATGGCATCGACTCCAGACGGCCCTTTGAAGTAGTTGCAAGTGTTCTTCGAAAGGTGGCGTTGACCCCACTTCTTTGGTGCGTCAACTTCAAATGGTTTCTAGCAAACCTTCAAGCGTGCTTCAATAGGTGCGTCGACGCAAGCTCTCCTATGCGTCGACGTAGGGTCAGACTCAGCTCCTGTCAATCAAGCGAACTCATCATCTAGGTCGACACGGTTTTACAGGAGGCCGACACAAGGGTCTTCACAGAAGCTGTTGTAAATGCTATTCACAAAGGCTGCGTCGACGTACCCTCTATCCTGTGTCGACTCCATGAAGGTCAAGCTCGCCAGCAGTTCAAGATATCATGAAGCTGCGTTGATGCAAGAGCACTGCTGCATCAACGCACCAGATGTTCTTCAAGCATTCTTCTGTCAAATCTACAACTATTTCTGAGATTATCCAGAGGATAAAAAATACTGACGTAAACCTCTAAAAACACACTTTTTGAGGTCTGGAAAAGAATCCTAGGATAGAGATCCTACCTTCCTATCATAAGAAAGTCAGTACACCTTTTTGGAGGCAGATTTGTCAGGATCAGATTTGGGAAAAGTCTGTCTTATGGTACTCTGCCTTTTTTGTCATAACCAATGAGAATTCAGTCCAAGAAAAGGACCTAGGATAGAGGATTGTCCTTCTTCTGTCATGGGCCAATGAGGGAGGAGATCTGGAAGAGCTCCAGGATCAAGACCATCATTTCTTCTCCAACAAATCAAATGGGAGACTCTTGAAGGGAAAATAGCCTTGCCTTTGTTGGACCAATCAGATTGAAGACTGGATATATATTGTGATTCTGCTATCAGAAAAGGGTGGACCAATCCAGAGAAAAGGTCAGTGGTCAAATAAGTCTTTTTGTTCCAGCCAATCGTATTGCAGGATTCTGGAGGGAAATTTTTCTACCAAGCTCTCTATATATTTGAAGCTCCTGCCTGAAGAGGAGCTGCTACTGCTGCTGCCCTTGAAGAGAGCCAACGTCCCTTGAGCTTCCAAGCCAGAATTCTGTGAAGAAAAGAAAAAGGGAATGTGTAGCAGCCCAGCATCTGGCCATCCTAGTCCAATGTTGTAAAAGAAAAGAGAGAAGAAGAAAGGAGAGAAGCCTTGAGGGAGAGCAGCCCTATAGAAGCTTGAGATTGAAGAAGAAGATCTTCAGATCTAAATCTGAAGTTGTAACCACTAGCTTCCAGATCTCTATATGAAGCGACAGTTGGAGTCTTTCTTAGTTGCGGTTTCTATTTTATTTTTGAAACTCTATCTTCGTGTGTTTCTGTTTGAAAATAGTGTTGTCCAGTGCTCTGGTTGAGAGACTGGTAGTGTCACAGGCTGTGCTCAGCCGTGTGTGTGACTGGGGGTCTGTCCCCATGTTTTTGTTGCACTTGCAGTATGTTTCTTTTCTTTGTTTGTATGTGTGTGTGTGGGGGGGGGGGGGGGGTTATCCCCGTGGGGCTTGTCCCCATGTGCTGCTCTTGTAGCAGCATGAGGACCTTGTCCTCATGAGGAGCTTGCTCCTCGTATGTGTGGGGAGCTAATCGCCGTGGGGCGTCGTCCCCGTATGTTGTAGTTTTGCAGCGTGAGGACCTTGTCCTCGTGAGGAGCTTGCTCCTCGTGTGTGTTGAGGATTTCATCCTCGTGAGGATTCGTCCTCATGTAGTGAACCCTCACCGGTTTAGTGAGGGGTGGATGTAGGTCTGAGGGTATGCAGACTGAACCACCTTAAAATCCCTCTATAGTGGGTTGTGTTTTTGTTTGATTGCTTCTTATCCTCTATCCCCATTCGCAGGTGTTTGCATGTTTCAGATCTTCACAGTTTGTGCTTTCTTTGTGAACACTAAACACACACTCTAGCTAGCATGGTGCTTACACACACCTATATTCTATTCACACATACACCGGGAGTTTGATTAGCATTAGTTCTGTCTGACTTCTAAACTCATAATGAGGCTCCGTCGACTCCACTATGTAGTTGTGTCGACCTCACCCACTTCCTAAACATCATTCCCTTGTCATTCTATGCATGGTGTCATGCTCTACTGTTTGAGTTGTTTCTGTTGAAACCACTGTCCATATTGAATAGTGTGCCATCTGCATATCAAGCTGAAGACTATGTTTCAACTGGTTTAGATTTTAATTGTGGCAAAGTTTTTTAAAGGCCCCCTTCTAGATCCGGTTGCACCCAAGGGACCCAACAATTGGTATCAAAGCTAAGCTCTGTCATACTCAGATCCAATGATCTGCAGAGGAAGATCCTAGTGCATTTGCTCTAATGGGTTCCCCCGTCGAACAAGTTTTAATGATTTCCCTGCCAATATTTGTTGGTTCTGATTTTACCATGTGGCTAGGGAAGATGTGTGCTTTTGTTAACTCCGTTGATCTAAAACTATGGAATCTCATATACCACGGTCCTCACAAGCTGCCATCAGATACATCTGAATGGTCTGTTGAACACAGGACCAAAAATGCTGATAATCTTGTTACTTTCAAATTGATAAAAGCTACAGTAGATATTACCAAATTTCCTTTTGTTTCCAGCTGTGGCCCTGCCAAGGAGATTTTAAAAGGACTGGTCAAGATGCATGAAGAAGGAGAAAGGCATGACTGCCTCATGGCTGACACTCTAGATCAGCCAAGTGATCTATCCACATCTCAGGTAAGTTCTAACTCAAAAGACTTTACATTTGATGAACTTATGGATGCTTATGATGAGTTAGCCAAGCAATATAAGAAAATGAAATCTAAAAACAAAAAATCGAGAAAGGAACTTAAGAAAAATGGTGATGATGAGAGCTCCTTCTGTAATAACTGTTCTGCTTTTTAGGATCTCAATGAGACTCTCATGATTGACCTAGATTTGCATAAAGAAAATATTGGCTTTTTGAAAGATTAAAATGGTACCCTGCAAGCTGAAATTACTAGACTGAGATTGAAAGACAACTTCAAAATCAACTCAAATCAATCTCTAATAAACAAACAACGCTTGATGGGTTGATCCATGATGTGAGACTGTTTGAGGAAAATGAAAAGCTAAAGGATCAAAACAAAATGTTGATTGAAAGACCGGCTTCCCTTGAAAAAGGCAAGTTTGTTGTCGATGATTGCTCTGAAAAAATAAATGAGCTTCAATAAGAAATTAAGAACTACAAATCTGTTAATACCATGCTCAATGAGCAACTTGCTAAATGTGAGGAGGACCTCGCTGATTCTGAACTGCACATCTCCTCTTTGGAGAATGAAATTAAGAACTTGAATGATACTCTATCTAAGTTTGTTCAGGGCAAAGAAAATCTGGACAGACTTTTGGGGACAAAGGTGAATTTTTAGAAAGAATGATTGGGTTACAATCTAGTGAATAAAAAGGCCTTTGAGAACAAATTGCATACATCTTTTTCCTTCAGTGCAGGCGTTGCTTCCTCCTCTAAAGCATCTCCAAAACCATGTGCAGCCCAGAAAAATCAAACACAGAACAGAAATCAGAAAAAGAAAGCCTCTAAGCAAAAATAGAAAAACATCTTTGGTAGTTCTGACATGCATGCTAGAAAACCCAATGCCAAGCTCCATGCTCTCCAGAAAAAGAAAGTTTCATGTTTCTATTGTGGACAGCTTGGTCATATCATGCATGATTGTTTCATCTTTAAGAGTGATGAATTAAGAGCAGGCAAGAACATGAGAAGCAATGGAGAAAGCAATGCCAAGGGACGGGTCGACTCTAGAAGCAAGTGTGCTCAGCACACTCTTGTTCAAAAGCCCAAGGATGATCCAATGCGCCGACACACTACCCAGGGAAGGTTGACGCACCCTAAGACCAACAGAAGAACTCGTCCTCCTTGTTGCTTTCACTGTGAAAAAATTGGCCACACAGTCAAGGACTGTTGACATCTAAAAAGAAGGACTCATTCTCATCCCAAGTATGTTAAATTCCCTATTCATCCATAAAAGTTTAATGCATACACACATAAGAAGAATGTCAAATCATTTGTGTGCTATTTTTATTGTGATGAATATGGACATGTGTTTGACGATTGTCCTTGGATGAGAAATGATGACTTGAATGCAGAAAGGAAGAGATAAATGCATGCTAAATATGGAGCTAACCATCAAGAACCCAAGAAAACTTGGGTACCTAAAAATTCCAAATGAGAATTTTGGGTGCAGGGAGCCTTGGAGCTGAACAAAGGATTAGTAGGAAATAAAAGCTCAAGGCACAAGTTTGTGAATAAAGTTTTTCAACTTATGTTAATTTTGCATGTTAGGTCTCCTTTTAGTTATTGCAGTTTAGTTCTTTCCTTGATTACAATAAATCCTCCTCAAGTTGATAACGCGAAAGTTCGTCGTTTAAAATACGCGTATCAATCTAACTCACACTAGATGAAAGAATAACGTATTATGGTGGTGAGAAGGGTCGAATCCACAGGAAAAAAGAGATTTTTTTTTTAGAGTTACAAACTTTGGAGTCATTTGGAAAACACTTGTGATTTTACTTTGCTTAAAAAAAATAGTGAAATGATGAACGAATCAAACACTTAATTAAAAACACCTATGACTATGAGCCTATGCTTTAGAAAATAATTTCATAAAGTGGAGAAGAAGAGGTAGAAGAAGGAGGAAGAGAGGGAAGATGAACAAGATCTAGATAGAATGAACACTTCTTTCATTAACATAAAGAAACAAGTACATGAAATACAAGACAAGCTTACAATAAAGATGTGACGAGATTACAATGAAGTAAAATGAAACTAAAGCAATAACAATAAGAGGAGCCTGAGGTGTGAAGATAGTAGTAGCAATAGTGATGATGAGATCGTCGTCTCCTCCTCGCCGAGCCTTGGAGAGGATCGCTCCGCCTTGAAAGAGATCACCGTGGAAAAAGGTGGATGAAGAAGCCATCGTCGTCCACGTCCCCGCCTTGAGGTGCACGCCGCCATAAAAGGAGAGTTGTGGAGGATAAACTTTGGAGAGAAATATAGAGAGAAATGTGGAAGGGTTTGTGTGGAGATGAAGAAGGAAGAAGATGAGAGAGTAAAATAGAAATACTAAAAATAGATTAAGAATAAAATTAAAATAACCTTGAAACCAAGAAGAATTAAAGGATGACGAAGAAGGAGAAGTTGAAGAGGAGGAAGAGAGGAAGAACTTTGATGAAGGGGGTGTAGAGAGAAAACCTGAGTAAGAGGGTGAAATTGGTGTAAGAAGGAGACAGTGGGAAAAATGTAGATGAACAATAAAAAGTACAGAATAGAAACTTATAAAATTGATAATACTGTGAAAACAGAGGAGAATTGGAGAACAAGGAAGAAGAGATATTTGAAGAACTTTTAAAGATGTAAAACTTTTCTGAAGAAATCAAAGAGAGAGAGAAAAATCACAAAGGGGAGAAAATTGGAGAAGAACAGGGGGACGTAGGTTCGGGTGAACAGTAAGTATGGAAGATAGAACCTTAAAAACTAGAAGATAGGTTGAAAACTAAGTTGAATTAGAAACAGACAAAGAAGACAAAGTTGGAGAGCACTTAACAACTAAGAACGTTTGTGAAGACAGCAAGAGGAGAAGAGGAAGAGAAGGGGGTGAAATAAGGGGAATAACATAGAACAATGCTGGTTTCCGGATGAACAGGAAAATTAGAGAGATATACTTTTGAAAATTGGAATATAACATAAAAATTAAGCAGAACTATAGGAAGACAAAGAAGAAGAAGTTTAAGATCTTTTAAAAACAAGGAACTTTCGTGAAGAAAGCAAGAGGAGAAGAGGAGTAGATGGAGGAGAAATCGGTAGCCTAAGGTTAGGAGAGAAAGAGTGAAAAATTGCCAAAAGAAGAACCTCCTTTCACCTCCTTCACATGGGCTATTTATAGGGGAAACTGGGTCAATGGAGGGTGGAGATTGTATCAAAAGGAGATGGATGGCTGGGATTTAGGTAGAAGATGATGCATGGGGGAAAGGAAAAGGAGGTGGGAACCCCCTCCTTGGACTTTGGGCAACCCCCTTCCCAAGACTCATCATTTCTCTCCTTTATTTCAAACTTTCAATTCAATTTTCCCTCCAACAAAAATATGTGCTTCTTCTCCTCTATTTCAAACTTTGAATTTTCTTTTCTCTCCAACCAAAATATTTTAGATTCTCTTTTCCCTCCAACCAAAATATGTGCTTCTTTGTTTGACTTGGTCAAAGTGGTGATGACAATTTTACCCCCGGCTTCTCTTACAATTACCTTCAGTGTCCTGCACACACATAATTACAATTTAATCTATCAAAATTATCACAATGTGCACAAATTCTCATGATGATGTAATGGAGAATTAATGCTCATGACCCTCAACTCTATTTTATTAAATGAAATCGCCAAATTAATTCAATTTGATTGAAAGCCCCAATTTATATGCAGAGTTGAGATTAACTATGAAATATGCATAATTGCCTAGTTATATGCACATAAAATGGTGTGTATGTAATGAATTATCATAGAAAATGGACACTTATCACACCCCCTAACTTGAACATTGCTAGCCCCTTAGTAATGCAAACAAATTAAGATTAGGGACCAACAAGAGTTTAAAAGATTTCATGCCTCCAATCAAGATCCCCCTTCACAGAATCAACTACGAATTAGGAATTTGGAATTATTAAAATGTACTAGCCATAAGATTAGAGCATGATGCTCTCATAGAACACTCCCAAAGTCTCATAGCATTTACGCTTGTGAAATCTACATCCACAGTTTGGACAATTACATCCTCCAGATTGCCATCTTAGCTAGGTGTCTTTCAACTCTACCTCTCAGATCAGAGTTTTGATCATAGCAGCCTTCATTTTTTTTTGATTAACACATGGTGCTGCACAACCCTTCACCGTTTGACGCGAACCTCAACTCTTGTCTTACGAGAAGTAGGCCCGGTTACTAAGATCATCGGCATTTTCTATGGTTTTTTTATCAACACACGGTGCTGTACAACCCTTCACCGTTTGACGCGAACCTCGACTCTTGCCTTAGGAGAAGCAGGCCCGGTTACCTAGATCAGGGGCATTTTCCATGGTTTTTTCTTTTTTTTTGATCTAACTCTTCACTAGGGAGGGCAGAGTATCAGACACCATACCAAATGACAGAAGGCTTGTCTTTCCTGTTTCATTAATGTGCATGTGATTTTTTTTATGCTAAGAGACCTTAAGAGATTCTAAACTAATTTCCATGACTAGACACAAAAAATTATTCCATCATCCATCTCCACAGTTTTTTTTCAGAGTCTCTTTTATGAAAGCATGAATCATGAAAGCTCAGTTGGGGCTCTCTTTTTATTATTATTATTATTTTATAACAATATGAGACAGTAATTATCATGAGATTTATACAAGGCAGCAGGTTGCATGAGATTTTTACAATGATTAACATTACCCCCCAACTTAAATGACATTGTCTCTGATGGCATTAAGAATATATGAAAAGGACAATGCATACATGAATGCTTGGGAAGGAAAGGTACAACCTGGGGTGCGTAGATGCGGCTATTTTGGCAGGCAGCTTTGCGAACGACTTCTTTCAGCTCCTACAAACACAAATGAAAATGACTCACTAGATTATTGAAGGGAAATTGTTAGGTTACCTCCCAACATGCGCTAAGTTTAACGTCTTCAGCTAGACGACCTTCTTGTATTTATCATGGGTCACTCAGTGGGATTGATTCCTTTGATGAAAGTTGTGTGTTCTCCAAGTAGGGTTTTGAGACGCTGACCATTGACAGTGGAGATTTGACCATTTTTAGTATCTAGGATTTTGACAGCACCATGATCAAAGGCTTTGAGCACAACAAATGGTCCATCCATCTAGACTTCAATTTTTCGGGGAATAAGCGCAACCTTGAATTAAAGAGCCAAACTTTTTGATCAGGTTGGAATGATTTTCTCACAATGTGTTTATCATGGAAAGCTTTGGTCTTGGATTTGTAAATCTTGGCATTTTCATAGGCTTCATTCCTCAACTCCTCCAACTCATTTAGTTGTAGGGCCCTGTGAGATCCGACTAGGGCCAAGTCAAAATTGAACTCCTTAATAGCCCAATAGGCCCTATGCTCAAGCTCAACGGGTAGGTGACAAGTTTTTACAAAGATTAACCTATATGGAGATATGCCAATGGGAGTTTTGTATGCTGTCTGATAGGCCCAAAGAGCGTCATCCAATCTTTCGGACCAATCCTTCCTATCGGGCCTAACAGATTTCTACAGGATGTTTTTGATCTCCCTATTAGATGTCTCCACTTGGCCACTTATTTGGGGGTGGTAGGGGGTGGCAATCTCATGAGGGATCCCATATTTTTCGAGAAGAGCTCGGAATTGGGCATGAGTGAAATGAGAACCTCCATCACTAATGATCATCCTCGGACACCCGAACCTTGAAAATATATTCTTTCGGACAAACTTCATGACAACTTTGTGATCGTTGGTCTGGGTGGCAATGGCTTCAATCCACTTAGACACATAGTTGACTGCCACAAGAATGTACTCATGTCCGAATGATGACGGAAAGGGCCCCATAAAATCAATTCCCCAAACATCAAAGATTTTGACCACTAGAATGAGGTTGAGTGGCATCATATCTCGTTTGCTCATGTTTCCAATGGCTTGACACCTAAGACAAGTCTTGCTAAATTCATAGGCATGTTTGAAGAGAGTGGGCCAGAAGAATCCACTTTGCAACACTTTGGCGGCCATTTTCTTTCCCGCGAAGTGTTCCCCACAAGCTAGAGCGTGACAAAAGTTCAGGATGCTTTGTTGTTCCTCCTCGGGGACACACCTCCTAATTATTTGATCCGGACCCACGTGGAACAATTAAGGATCTTCCTAGAAATAGTGTTTGATTTTGGGAAAGAAATATTCTTTTTCATGTTCAGACCACCCATTAGGAAATTATCCCACAGCTAAGTAGTTGACAATGTCTGCGAACCATGGGAGTTAACTATGGGTGATGGACAAGAGGTGTTCATCTGGAAATGAATCTTGCAAAGGTGCATTATCAGTTGTGAGAATCCGAGAAAGATGATCGGCAACTTTATTCTTAGAACCTTTTTTATCTCGGATCTCAAGATCAAATTCTTGGAGTAAGAGGATCCACCTAATGAGTCTAGGTTTGGCATCCTTCTTGGAGAACAAATATTTGAGTGTTGAGTGATCAGAATACACAATGACTTTTGCCCCTAAAAGATATGATCAAAATATTTCAAGGGTAAAAACGATAGCTAACAACTCCTTTTCTGTGGTGGTGTAGTTAAGTTGAGCATCGACGAGGGTGCGACTCATAAAATAAATCACCACCGGACACTTCTCAATCCTTTGGCCTAGAACTGCCCCTATAGCATAGTCGGAGGCATCACACATGATTTCAAAAGGTAGAGACAAATTGGGAGGTTGGAGAATGGGTGCTTTGGTCAAGACCTCTTTAAGGAAATTGAAATCCTTAAGGCAGACAACATCTAAATGGAATGGAGTGTCTTTGGCCAAGAGAAGAGTTAACAGGCGGGCAATCTTAGAAAAGTTACTTATGAACCGGCGGTAAAAGTCGGCATAGCCGAGGAATGAACAAATTTGCTTCACAGAGGACGGAGGAGGGAGATTAGAAATGAGGTCGATCTTGGCCTTATCCACCTCTATACCCCGTTCGGACACAATAAGGCCCAAAACTATGCCCTCTTGAACCATGAAGTGGCTCTTCTCCCAACTAAGAACAAGATTAGTTTCAATGCATCTTGCAAGCATCTTCTTCAAATTTTCCAAGCAATTTTCAAATGACTCCCCAAACACGGAAACATCATCCATGAAGATTTCCAAGAACTATCTCACCATATCGGAGAAAATGGCCATCATGCACCTTTAAAAAGTGGCCGGTGCGTTGCAAAGGCCGAATGGCATTCTCCGAAAGATAAATGTTCCATATGGGCAAGTGAAGGTGGTCTTCTCTTGGTCTTCCAGATAAATGGCCACTTGATTGTACCCGAAATATCCATCTAGGAAACAAAAATATCTTTGACCCGCCAATTTCTCCATAATTTGGTCAATAAAGGGTAGTGGAAAATGGTCCTTTTTGGTCATGGCATTGAGTTTCCTATAATTGATGCACACTCTCCATCCCGTTGTGGGCCTAGTGGGCACATCTTCTCCTTGTTCATTTTGGACCATGGTGAGGCCTGATTTCTTAGGAACCACTTGAGTGGGACTCACCCATTGGCTATCCGATATAAGATAAATAATTCCAGCATCAAGTCATTTGACAACCTCCTTCTTCACCACCTCCTTCATGTTCGGGTTCAACCTCCTTTGCATTTCTCGACTAGGTTTGACATTGTCTTCTATGTAAATATGATGCATGCAAATAGACGGACGTATCCCCTTAAGATCGGCCATTGTCTAACCTATGGCACCCTTATGAGTCCTAAGGACTTCTAGGAGAAGTGTTTCTTAGGTAGGGGTAAGGTTGGAAGCTAAGATGACAGGAATGGTTTGATCGGGGCCTGGGAATGCATATTTGAGGGAGTCCGAAAGGGGCTTAAGCTCAAGTTTAGGAGGACTTTCAAGTGATGGAAGGGTCGGTTCCTCTTGCAAAGCCGGAAGAGGTTCAACCTTATGCCTAATGGTACTATGATGAGGGGAATCTTGAAGAGCATTGACCTCCCTTATTTGACCCATGCCCAGATCATTCTCAAGAAGTTCATCGTAGATGTCTATGAAGTGGCATTTTTCATCTAGGTCCAAATATTGGGAGACTTTGAACACATTGAGAGAAACTTTTTGACATCCGAATGAGATGTCCATCATCCTCGTAGCACAATTGATGTTGGCTTTGGCAGTGGCAAGGAATGGGCGGCCTAGGATGATTGGGGTGTGACTTAGCTCTGAGGAGGAGGCCATGTCAAGAATGAGAAAATCAACGGGGAAGTAGCAATCATGGACTTTGACAATCACATCCTCTATCAAACCTCGTGGGGTCTTGACTGAGCGATCTGCCAGTTGGAGAATGAAGGGAGTTGACTTGAGTTCCTCTATGTCCAATTGCTCATAAACGGAGATGGGTAAAAGGTTGACACTAGCTCTTAAGTCAAGGAGGGATCGATCAAAGGTTACGCCACCTATATCACATGAGATGAGAGGAGCACCGGGATCCTTCAACTTCCTAGGGAGATTGTTCATCAAGACTGCATTAACATCCTCAGAGCCAAATTTTCTTAGGGGTCAACTTGGGCTCTCTTCTTGGAGTGTAAAACTCTTTAAGGAATTTGGCGTAGGCCAGAACATGTTTTATGGCATCTAGGAGTAGAATATTGATGTGAACTTGTGAAAAGAGCTCTATTAATTCCTCATTTTGGGCCGGCCTAGTCTTAGTGGTCTTGGGTTCTAAGGCATTAGGAAAGGGGACCTTGGGTTGATAGGAATTTGGATCTTCATGGGCCTTTCTTTTCCCTTTAGGATCTCCCCCTAACTTATCCTGAGTGCATTCCTCCTTGTTCACATCCTCATCATCTTGATTCTCTTTCATGGCATCTTGCAACACTTTTCTATCCTTGTATGGGTCTTCTAACACCTTCCCACTTCTTAAGGTTGAAATAGCTTTGACATTCTCAAATTGTGGGCCTTTAGGTATGGCTTGTGGGATGGGTTGAGGTAGGAGGCCCGGTTGTGGAGGAAAACCTAGAGGTTGATTTCTAGGGTTGGCCACGGGTTGACTTGGAAGTTGGCATGCTTCTCTTCTCATTGTAGCTTCCGCCAATTGCCCTATTTGACTTTCCAACTTGGAAATGGATTGTTGTTGATTCAGAATGATTTGTTGGAGTTGATTGAATTTATCTTCAAAATTGAATTGAGGCTGGGGTTGGTAAGTGGGTTGGCCTTGATTGGATTGAAAATGTGAATAGCCCATAGGAGGGAATTGGGCTTGTAGACCTCTAGCAAATGAATTAAAGGTGTTTGGTTGGACTTGAATTTGGCTTTGCATGGGTTGCTTGTGGGCTTGATGAATAGAGAGATTGGTTACTTGATGTGGGACTTGTTGGCCCTTCCAAGAGAAGTTAGGATGATCTCTCCAGCTCGAATTATAAGAATTGGAAAAAGGATCGTAATTGGGCTTGGAGAATCATTGGGCAACTTGAACTTTCTCTTGTATCAATGGTGGTAATTGGGCCGCCGTTGGGCATTCCGTAATGTGATGGGCCGGACTTGTACATAGCATGCATGCATCATGTGAAGTGACAGATTGACCTGAGTACAAATGGGGTGATGGTTGGAAAGAAGGGTCTTTCAAAGTCAAGAGTTGGTCTAACTTTTGTGTCAAACTCTCTACCTTATCCAACTTTTGGGTGATATGGCTTATGTCTAATTTTGGCTCAAAATCTCCTCAGACTTTGACCTCATATAATGCGGCCCGCTTGGAGGGATCAACGGATCTCTCATAGGATGATAAAGAGGCATGATTGATAGAATTCCCACTAAGCATCTCAAACATATCATACGCCTCATCCTCACGTTTGCTCATGAATGTCCCTCCACATGATGCGTCTACCATTTGCCTAAATTGATCGGATAGGCCCTCATAAAAAGCTTGAACTATTTGCCATTTGGACAACCCATGGTGAGGACACTTCCTAAGCAATTCCTTGAGTCTTTCCCATGACTCATGTATTTGTTCCCCCAGAGTTTGGGTAAAACCCGTGATGGCCCTTCTCATGGTATTGGTGCGGCCTATATGGTAGAACTTCTTCAAAAATTCTTGTTGCATCACCGCCCAAGTTCTCATTGTCTTCTCTATAGTGCCTAACCAATATTTAGCATTATCCTTAAGAGAGAATGGAAAGAGGGTCAATCTAAGGGTGTCATCTGAGAAATTTTGGATTTTTACTGTGGAATAAATTTCTAAAAATTCATCAATGTGCTTGTAGGGATCCTCATTAGTGTTTCCATAAAATGAGGGGAGCATTTGAATTGTGCTTGACTTGATCTCATAATGGATGGCTTGATTTTGAGGAATGCGAATGCAAGATGGAGGTTGATATTGGTTGGGAATGAAATAATCCTTCATTTGCTTCAGAGGATTGGGATTTTTGGCCATGAGATTTTGGTGGTTAGGTCCTTGATTTTCGACCATGGGATCTTCTTGGAGATCGTTTCTTGGATACAAGACTCTCTCTATTTTCTGAATGGGTCCTAGTAGGTTTGGATGTTGTGATCTTCTTCCTTACATAAACTAAGACGAAGAGAGAGATGAGAGAGATTTTTTTATGATGATTTTTGTTTGTTTGTTTGTTTTTGGTTTTGACACAAACTAGGATGAAGAGAGAGAAGAGGAATTTTTGTTTTTGTTTTTGTTTTATTTTTATTTTTTTATGCAAACACAAATAAGTGGTCACACAAATTACCTAATGACCTAGATGTGATCTAGACCTACAAATTAGGTTTCACAAAATGGCTAAAGTGTAACTTGAGTTCACCCTCAACATTTCCACCGGCCAGGTAAGGGGTGGGGTAGTGGGAGGCTCCCCTTACTTTCGTAAGGTCCTAATTAAAAATCACTAGCCCGCTTAAGGCGTTTATCATCCGACCGTCTTGCCTTAGGCACCAGTTTTCACAAGAGGATAAGCCCAAATAACACAAGAACCATAGTGTGAACCTAGGGCCAACGTCTACAGAATTTTATTTAGGGTCTAGGTGAGGCAAAGATGAAGGAAATTATGGTTTATGGGCTAAGGAAGGGTGATGAAATCCCCACTTTATCTTGTTTATGCGTGTTACCCTTAGAATATTTTAGAAATGATATGTAACAAATTAAGTTCAAACAAGGGGTTCTATACAAGTATGCATGAGCATGTGATTAAGAAAAAGATTAGAAAAGAACTCACCTTGCCCCTCGCAATCTCCAAAATACAATGACCAAAGTTAAACAACAAGAAAAAAGAACTTCTATCCTAAATGATGCATAACTTAGAACATGAAAGTATGATTTCTACTCTTGGAATGAGGATTTTTATTGGGTTCAAGTGAAGAGTTTTTTTTATAGTGAACCTATCTAACCATAATATGCAAGAACATTAAGGATCACTTTGATAACAGAATAAGGGAGAATAGGATGAGTTATTCCGCCTACTCAACCTTAACCTAGTTTGATAGCATGGTTAAGTTATTTGGGGTCGGTTAGAAATAAGCCCCTTATTCTAGGAGTAACTCATTCTACCATTTCACATGGAATGAGTTATTCTCAGGGTAAGAATAAGTTATCAAACTCAAAAAAGACAAACCCAAGGAATAACTCACCCTGACCCACCTCATATAACTTATCCTAACCTGTTATCAAAGAGGCCCTAAGGAAATAACACAAAATGAGAGGAGTTAGGATACTTACTTGAAGCGCGATCCCTCGTTCTCTTTTTTTTTTTTTGAAATGAATGACAAAATCAAAAGATGAAAGAAAGAAAGGTAAACTTACCTCTGATTTTTTTTGAATTTCTTTTTCCTTTTTTCTGTAAAAAAAGAAAAGAAAAAAAGAAAAGAGGGCTTTATTAGTACACTATAAACACGAGGAAAATAAAGTTCTTAAATCAAAAATCATCATTCCTCCCCAGCAACGGTGCCAAAAATTGATAACGCGAAAGTTCATCGTTTAAAATACGCATATCAATCTTAAAAATTTCAACTCACACTAGATGAAAGAAAGATGTATTATGATGGCGAGAATGGTCGAATCCACAGGGAAGAAGAGATTTTTTTTAGAGTTACAAACCTTGGAGTCATTTGAAAAATACTTGTGATTTTGCTTTGCTTAAAGAAAATAGTGAAATGATGAACGAACCAAACACTTAATTAAAAACACCTATGACTATGAGCCTATGCTTTAGAAAATAATTGCATAAAGTGGAGAAGAAGAGGTAGAAGATGGAGGAAGAGAGGGAAGATGAATAAGATATAGATAAAATGAACACTTCTTTCATTAACATAAAGAAACAAGTACATGAAATGTAAGATAAGCTTACAATAAAGATGTGACGATATTACAATGAAGTAAAATGAAACTAAAGTAATAACAACAAGAGGAGCCTGAGGTGTGAAGATGGTAGTAGCAACGGTGATGATGACGTCATCGTCTCCTCCTCGCCGAGTCTTGGAGAGGATCGCTCCGCCTTGAAAGAGATCACTATGGAAAGAGGTGGATGAAGAAGCCGTCGTCGTTCACGTCACGAGCCTTGGAACGTCACCCGCTTTGAGGTGCACGCCGCCATGAAAGGAGAGTTGTGGAGGATAAACTTTGGAGAGAAATATAGAGAGGAATGTGGAAGGGTTTGTGTGGAGATGAAGAAGGAAGAAGATGAGAGAGTAAAATAGAAATACTAAAAATAGAGTAAGAATAAATTTAAAATAACTTTGAAACAAAGAAGAATTAGAGGATGACGAAGAAGAAGAAGTTGAAGAGGAGGAAGATAGGAAGAACGTTGATGAAGGGGGTGTAGAGAGAAAACCTGAGAAAGAGGGTGAAATCGAGGAAGAAGGAGACAGTGGAAAAAATACAGATGAACAATAAAAAGTGCAGAACAGAAACTTATAAAATTGAGAATACTATGAAAACAGAGGAGAATTGGAGAAAGAGGAAGAAGAGAGATTTGAAGAACTTTTAAATATATACAACTTTTGTGAATAAATCAGAGAGAGAGAAAAATCACAAAGGGGAGAAAACTGGAGAAGAACAGGGGGACATAGGTTCGGGTGAACAGTAAATGTGAAAGACAGAATCTTAAAAACTAGAAGATAGCGTGAAAACTAAGGGGAATTAGAAACTGACGAAGAAGACAAAGTTGGATAGCACTTAAAAATGAAGAACTTTTGTGAAGATAGAAAGAGGAGAAGAAGAAGAGAAAGGGGTGACATAAGGGGAAGAACAGAGAATAATGCTGGTTCGCGGATGAACAGGAAAACATGAGAGATAGACTTTTGAAAACTGGAATATAGCGTAAAAATTAAGCAGAACTAGAGGAAGACAAAGAAGAAGAAGTTGAAGATCTTTTAAAAACAAAGAACATATGTGAAGAAAGCAAGAGGAGGAGAGGAGTAGAAGGGGGAGGAACCGGCAGCCTAAGGTTAGGGGAGAAAGAGTGTAAAATTGCCAAAAGAAGAGCCTCCTTTCACCTCCTTGACATGGGCTATTTATAGGGAAAATTGGGTCAATAGAGGGTGGAGATTGTATCAAAAGGAGATGGATGGCTGGAATTTAGGTAGAAGATGATACATGGGGGAAAGGAAAAGGAGGTGGGCACCCCCTCTATGGGCTTTGGGCAACCCCCTTCCCAAGACTCATCATTTCTCTCCTTTATTTCAAACTTTGAATTCAATTTTCCCTCCAACCAAAATATGTGCTTCTTCTCTTCTATTTCAAACTTTGAATTTTCTTTTCCCTCCAACCAAAATATTTTGAATTCTCTTTTCCTTCCAACCAAAATATGTGCTTCTTTGTTTGACTTGGTCAAAGTGGTGATGACAGTTTTACCCCCGGCTTCTCTTACAATTATCTTCAGTGTCCTACACATACATAATTGTAATTTAATCCATCAAAATTATCACAATGTACACAAATGCGCATGATTATGTAATGGAGAATTAATGCTCATGACCCTCAACTCTATTTTATTAAATGAAATTGTCAAATTAATTCAATTTGCGTGAAAGCCCCAATTTATACGCAGAGTTGAGGTTAACTATGAAATATGCATAATTGCCTAGTTATATGCACATAAAATGGTGTGTATACAATGAATTATCATAGAAAATGGACACTTATCACAAGTCTGAAACCTCCTCTATGAACTGCTAAAAATTCCCCATGGTGAAATTTGAACATATGAACTGGATCATATGGTTATGTGAGCCTTCTACTATATCAAAAAGTGCATGTTGGAATGATGGGCTAAGCCTATTAGAAAGATAGCACTTTGCGTGAGATTATCTTCAGATCTACACTCTCCGCCTAGTACCAAAAGGCAGATACTTCAGCTGCTCAACTCATGTGGAATCTGTTATGCTGATGGAATGGATATAATGATGAGTTGCTTGCAAGTTTGTTGCTACTTCCAATTTAGCAGTCATATGAATTTTCGGTTTATCATTGTTAACCATTGCTTTTGATGATGTTTGTCATGGCTGCATATAATCCAACTCATCATTCACGTGGACATTTAATCTTTTGTTTAATTGTCCTAGCTTCTATAAGCATTAGACTAAGGGGGAGTCTGAGAGCTTGTCTTTCAGTTTAAAATGCATTGCAAACAATCTTGAGTCTGCATGTGTTATAGATATTGAGCATCATCTGGTGGTCTAATGTACATCATGCTAAGGGAAATTTGATAATTTTGTTCTACAGGTTAGCATGTACTGCCTTTTCATTGCACCATCATATCATGACCCCTCGTATAGAATAGTGATTTGTGGAAGATTGGATTAACTCCATCTAGAAACTATCACTATGCGTGAGAGGATCTTCGGATCAAGTTCTCCGCCTAGTACTATGGGTCAAATGTTCATGCAAGTCATAGGTTGCATACTCCCTTGTCAATTCCCGCAAGGCACTTCGAAATACATGCACAAGTTAAGGGGGAGTCAGCATAAAATCCCAGTCTGCATGCTTGCATACTTCCACCTCTGAAGACTCAGGACAATCATGTCAAACATTTGAGTTCATGGCATACTCTCGGGGGGAGCTTGATTCATCTTGATAAAATGCTCATACTTGCTATTGTATATCTACGTTGTGTGCTCCGTAAATTTTTTTTAAAGTCTATGTTTCAACAAAAATGGAAAAACATGTTTGATATTACCTTCTTGATGCATAAACATGGTTTCGAGTGTTGTGATTGCAACATGAAATATCTGCCATGTTTAATGCTTAATTTAAAATTAAAAAATGGTTTGGTGAAAAATCAGGTGCTTTTGGATGTTCAGAATGATGTCTGCTTGACTGTGTCAACCCACAGAACTTGTAGCGTCGACCCAATAGTTGATTCCTCTGAAAACTAGCCTTTTGGCTGAGCCCTATGTGTCGACACCATATGGTGCCTAAGTTGACGCACCCGTTCATCAGATGCTCTTAATTAGTTCTTCCAACTCTCATATTTAGAATGAACTGAGCTCACCCTCGCTTGATGAGCATCACCCTCCTTGTTCCCTCTGATAACGTTTCTGCAAGTCACTCATTAAGGGGGAGCATTCATGCTAAAACCTATTGATCTGTTAATATGCCATATGCCTTCAATTGCTTGAACTTGCTTGGAACATCATCTGTTTGCTCAGATATCTTGCTGCCTACTCCAAATTCTTTGAACATATTGAACTCTTGGGAGTCTTTCTATCTGTTGCTGAGTTCATTTATCAGAGTAATTTTTAAAATAAGAATATTCTCTTATGGAGTTCTATGATTGTCCAAGTCATGAAAACTGTTGGTTTAAATTTAATGATTTCTTGAGCTTTAAAGTTAAATGGTCTTGAAAGTGGATGTATTCAGACTTAATGGACCTAAACCAATCTTTCATGTTTTGTCATGTTATGCCTTCTTAAATCTGAAAGTTTATTTCAAGTACAAAGGTATCTTTGTTTGAGGAACTTCATTTCAATATTGTTTTTAAACATCAATCAAATCTAATGACTCCAAAAAGGCCTACACTTAATTAATGCAATGAACTTCAGTCATACTAAGTAACTGGGGATACTGGCGTCTGATAAACGTGTATACTCACGTAAAAAGGTGTGTATTGAAGATTCAATGCCCTAAGGTAGAGCAATGGTAAAGACTCACTGAGAAATCGAGCCCGTTCACAATGAATTGGAGTGGACAAAGTCATGAAGTGCCATGCTACCACTATTCTAATTGAAGTAGAATGGTGAGCTACACTGAGTAATTGGGGATGCTGGCGTCTAAGCAATGTGCATCCTCATGTCAAAAGGTCCATGCCACACTTGAATGCTCTTGAAAAATGAAAAATAGTAATAATTGGTATCAAGAGAAAAATCTGAAAATGGTAGCACCCCATGGATAAAATCATAAACTTCAAAGTGTTTAACTTTAATACTAATTGTAGTTACTCTCAAAGAGACTAATGGAATTGAATGAGTAGGATAAAAGGAGGTTAACCTACTCTCTACATGTAATATTGGTTTATTTCTATTAATTTTGAATGCAAAAATCTTCAAACGCTCATAATTGAGAAACTAAGAATTCATCAGATTTAAACCAATCTAAGGATAAGGGTTTTATCATTGGAGTTCTATAACTAAAGATTCTGAAAAATCTCTAACTCTACATTTATGAACCTTGCTTCAGTCTGAAATCTCTCAGTCATTTGCTATCAGGACAAGTTCTTTGTTGATATCTGAAAATCCTCTCTATTCAAGTTTGCTTGCTAATTGCCATTTGATATCTGAAAAGAATCTGTAATCTTAACAATTGGTATCAGTTAACAAGTGGTATCAATATTTTTGTCTAATTTTGAAATCCCCTATTCGTATCAGCCTTCTTATCTCAAAAATTGGTATCAATAATTGCCCCAATTGGTATCAACTGAGTTCATCTCCCTGAATTTGCATCTGATTTGATGCTTGCATTCATGCAATGATTCTTCCTCATGATATTTGAATTTCTTGCTTGCTAAGTTGAAATGACTCATGATCTTCATTGCTTGCTAAGCTTAAATAAATCATGCTCTTCCATGTGCTCATATTTTGACTCGAAAAGTGGCTTAAATTCAAGCCCTCTTTGCTGATGGCAAAGGGAGAGAGAATTATGGAGTCATTGATATTTGGAGAGAGACTTATGGAGTCATTATCCCTTGAAACAAAGGGGAGAGAGTGAAAAGGGGGGAGCGTGTTATAACCACCAATTGGACACTGGCCCAATTGTGCATAATTCGGGCCCATGCACTCAACAAGCTAGAAAATCTAGACAGATTATGGAAGGATCCTTAGGAAATTCAAAAACATAATATAGGGAGGTCAGAATTAGGTGAAAACTAATCCCTTGAAACGACCATTGGGTAATAAACAACTTTGATGAAGAATATAACTTCCGAATGAAAATCCTAATAGGGGTTAAGAGGGAGTTTATGAAAATAGGTCGAAACAGTTGCAGAAAACGTTGCAACTGTTGAAATAAGGATATCTTGGCCCATGGTTATCCAAATGGGCTGAAACCTAACCCATTAGAAATATTGGGCCCTTGACCCAAACTCTTTTGATGAGGTGGAAACCCAATTCGCACCAGAACCCAAGGTTCTGAGCCCTTTAGCCAACTGTCACGAAGAGGTGTGACTAATGGATAAAATCACATGAAATTAATGGGAAATCTATAACTTCGTATGTGGTGGATGAAATGACATGAAACGAAGACCATAATTTTGCATTGGTTGTTAGACACATCTTCTGTGTTGAGGTCGAGGCCAAATTTCACATGGATACTAGAGTTATACTCAAATTACATTGGGCTACCGAAAGGTCACCAAGGGAATGGGGAAAAATAAATGTTAATCTTGGGAAAATCATAACTATTTCTAGAAATATTTAAATTCTATGAAACCATAATGCAAAGTTAGATATGGAAGCCCTCTTTATTTCATCTGAAGACATCCCTATCCAAATCTCAACAGAAGAGCGCGCCCACTTGCATTTATGACCAGGTAGACGAAGGGTCACGACGGAAATAGAGGAGGAATAACATTAATATTACAAAAATCATAACTCACGCTAGAGTTGATGAAATTTGATGAAACTATAACTGACAGTTAGATCTAGAGGTCCTCTTTATTTCATATGAAGACAGACAAACTTAAATCTGAACAGAAAAGCGTGCCCATTCATGTCTTTGACCGGGTAGACGAAGGGTCACCTCTGTTCAAACCGAAAGGATGCTTAGCATTAACCTCCCTTAAACCATCGACCTTGGGAAGCAGGTGGGAGCCTTCTGGGTCATAGGAGAACCTTGGGAGACTTGAAAGAAACTATAAAGGAGGGGTGTGTCATGGGTGGTCAGCCTTTTAGCAACACTAATCTTCCATTTTCTGCCACCTACGGTTTCCCTTGGGTAAGGAAGAGAGATGAGGGACCTGGGCATTTCGTAGAAGGGCGAACCTGCAATTTCTAGGACGGCGAGCGAGGGTCTGGGGTGTGGACCTCATCCCCGGATTGAAGGGTAAATGATGGGAACACCGCTTACCCCTTCACATGCCTCCGAGGGTCCTGCTGCTCGCCATTTTGCTCGCCATGATTTTTGGAGTCTAGTTATATAATTTCCACATTTTTCTTGAGTCATAATCATGTAATTTTGCCTTTTATTGAGTCTATTACCTAAGTTAGTTAGTCATTTACCTAAGTCCAAGTTTCATTAACTAGCTTAGTAGGTTATTGGGCCTGGCCCATGGGTGCCCCCTTCCCCAACCTTTGGTCTTCTGTCATTAGTCCTTTTCACAGGGACTTTTTGTAAAATGGGGATTTCCTATATATAGGACCCCAACCCCCCTCTTTTGAAGCTAATGAAGTATTGAATATTTGAGCATAAGTGCACCCCTCTCTCTCTCTCTAGCTCTCTCATTCTCTCTCTCTCTCTAAATTTTGAAATTCACTCTCTCTCCTCCCTATTCACCTCTATTTAAGACCCCTCCCCCTTCCCCATACCTCCAATTTACTCCCCCTCCAACCCCTAGGTGGAACCCCTTTCTCCTAGGCACCTCTCCCTCTTCCCAAGCAACCTTTCCCCTTCCCCATACAACCTTTCATTTTCCCAAGGGAGAATCCCTTCTCCCAAGCACCCCTTCCTCTCCCCAACACAACCCTTCCCCTTCCCAAAGCAACATTAAACCCCATTAACCTCTCATTCAAATCAAAGGAGAGAGATCTCCCTCTCTCTCTCTATCCCAACCCAAATTCGCAGCTCCCCCTTCCTCCACCTGCTAGACCATCTTCCACCCCACATTCTGCCCCTCCCACACCTTAGATCACCCTATACCAGACCCCCACACAGCCCGGGGTCGCCCCCCACACACATCCACCCCATCTCCCACCCCATCTACCCCATTTTCTATACACTAGTGAGCAGCTGCAGTTCTGCAGAACCGCCCCCCCTGTTGCAGCATCATCCACGACCTCATCCCGGAGCTCCTGGGGACGTGGCCTACATCGACGGAAAGATCTGCAAGTCTACTTCGCAAGCGAGGTGGAATCGTCCAGTTCCAAGTTCGTGGCCGTCCGGGAGAGCTGTTCTTCCACAACTGCGCCAGACATCCTCTACAGAGAACCAGAGCCCGGTTGGAAG
Source organism: Amorphophallus konjac (assembly GCA_022559845.1). Taxonomy (NCBI): domain Eukaryota; kingdom Viridiplantae; phylum Streptophyta; class Magnoliopsida; order Alismatales; family Araceae; genus Amorphophallus; species Amorphophallus konjac. The sequence continues at coordinate 225,448,280 of CM040119.1, forward strand.
CAATGTCACGACCAACGGAGGAGGAATCAGACTGAAGTTTCTTCATAAAAATTCTTCCTCCCCCTGTCCCCGACCAGGAGAAAGAAGCGGAACTGTATTCGGCATCCGGGAACGAGAGTTCCAAGTTTTCTCCCTCAGTCACGCGGTTCTGCCTCCTGCAGACTACAGCAACCAGTTCTCACTCATCGGCGTCCTCCTGCCCACCCCGACCTCAGAAGGTGTTTCCGTCAGTTTTTCTGTGTAGAGGCTTCGTCCACGGTTCCAGCGACTCCAACGGTTCGTGATTCGGCATCCGGGAGCGGCCGGAACAACTTCTGCAAGCCACTGCTCGTATCTGGTAGCCGCTGCGGCCAGAGTCTGCAACCCAGCTCGTCGCTGCACCACGACTATTCGTGAAGGAATCAGGCTGAAGTCTCTTCTTCAAAATTCGTCCTCCATCTGTCCACGACCAGAAACAAGAAACGGAATGACATTCGGCATCTAGAAGCCAGAGTTACAAATTTTCTCCCTCTGTTGCGTGGATCTGCCTCCTGCAACCTGCAGCGACCGGTGCCTACTCTTCAGGGCACACCGACCATCCACAGCCTCGGATCGCAGCCCCACCGACTCCAGCTGAAAGCTACCTCGACCACGGAGACGACACCTCTGATTTTGTGCCAATCGGAGCTCGGGAGCGTCCGTGACAGCATCTGCAACATACTTCTACAGAACAGGTCCGGCCAGAGACCACACCAGCTGTCCTGGTTCAGTCGCCAGTGCCGCCAGTCCCTGACTCCAAAGGCCGCCCCAAAATTCTGACAACACCGGCTTCAAGTCAGGAAGCATTGCGAGGTGGTTTCGCTCAATTCAGAGTCCGGACAAGCCCGGGACAGAGCCAACAACAACACCCTGTCCAGCCATCCAGATTGCAGCTGAACCCACATTGATTTCCTTTCCACCATTTCGGTCCGTCCTCCCATCCCCGCCTGGCAGGCTTACCGCCCCACCCTGCGTGGTGGTAGTGTTTGTTTGTAATTAACTAATTCCCACCCCCGAGATCACCCTCCTGCGTGAGGTGTAGTAATTGTATTCTTGAACAGGTTTTGAAGCTTCACCGACGCAGTGTGCGGGGAGCACACTTCCCCGCTCGCTCTCGTCTCCGACCGGGATCGGCATCTTCACGCCGATCAGGTGAGCTCCTGGTCACTCTTCGCTGCTGGTTATTACCATTGCTAGCTTAGTATCACTTTTTAGTTGTCCGTCGGAAGTGAGACGAGCGACCGACCCGCAATTCAATCAATTTTTGTGTTCGCCGCAGAGCAAGTTGAGAGAGAGCCATTACATCCCACGCCCTCGGCGTGCCGGCCGCCCTTGAAATCGGGCATCCCTGGCCCATTGGGGTCCCATCCTAGCTAGCGAAACCCTTGGAACCTTGAGGTCCAACCCCGGACCCTCACCGCCATCGCCGGTCCTCCTTCGGCCTCGAGTGTGCCTATGCGAGTGAGTCCGCTAGCGCAACGTTGCCAACTCGTGTGTTGCTTGCTATCCTAGGTCCAAGGGAGTCGTATCACATCAAATTGGTATCATTGTCCTCCGCTGCATATTGTGTCACATCAAATTGGTATCAGAGCAAGTTCTAGACTTGTCTCTACTAAGTCTTGTCCTAGGGCAGTTGCATTCATCACCCGATCATCATGCATACCCCTCGTTGGCCAAATAGTCCGATTGACCCCCTCCACATGGACTACATTGTAGATGAGGACCTTCATTTTGATGGAGATCCTCATGCCTATCTTAGGTGGGAGAATACCATGGAAAGGGACTTTGAAAGTACTTGGGTATATGGATCCGAGAGAGTCCGCAGGGCCAAGGCACGACTTCGGGGTCTAGCTAAGAAAATGTGGGAACACAAAGAGAGATTCAGAAGGGTTTGGGGGCAAGAGCCCATTCACTCATGGGAAGAGATGAAGCGTGAGCTTAGGAAGATCTACGCTCCCCGACCGTCCCACTCCTACCTTAAGAACCATTACCCGAGGAGCACTCCCACTCCTCCTTTCTCGCTCAGTCCATCTAAACCCTCCACTAGGACCAAAACCCCACCACCCAAAGGACCCCAAGACTCATTAGAAGAACTAAGGATTGAGATTAAGAATATCTTCACCGCCCTTAGGGTCCAAACTCCACCACCCCAAATAATTCCAACTTGCACCACCCCATCGCCAAAAGGCCTTCCCACTCCCCTGGAGAGCAAAACCCCCACACCACAAAGGAATGAGATTGAAGTTGAGGAATATGAGGCCTCCCCCGATTGGGAAGAGGAGTATGAATCACAATATCATGGGTTAGGCCAAGAAGTTCCCATCCCAAGTGGAGGAAGCATCATGGCTCACTCCACCCTCACCATTCCAACCCGTATGGACCCCATGTCCACTCCACCTAGGCCCATGATGGCCACCACCACCCCACCCAAAACTCTCCCACCAACCCACACTCCACAAACTTCCTTGGTCCCCAAAACCACCCCTCCATCTTCCCCTAAAAGAGACACACCCACTGAAACCAATCAACCCAATCCTCCTCAACCCATCCATCTTCCACTACCAATCCCTACCCAACCCCAACCTAGGCCTCCACTTCTCCCCTTACCGATCCCAAACCAAGTTCCCCTTTACCTCCCATCCCGGGGGTACCACACACCTACTCTCACCACCCCACCCTCAAGGGACCATCTCACCTCCTTGATAGAGGAACCCATGATTCCCATACCCGACCCCATAGAGGTGAACACACCAACCCCCGCCATAGAGATCGCCCATGTCCAGGAAGAAGAAGGAACTTCACATGGTGGTCTTCACCTTACACCACCCTCCTTAATAAGGACCGAGCTTAACATAGGAGAACCCCTTTCACGTTGGCTAAAGGAGAACCCATTGGGAGATCTCGTGGTCCATGCTTACCCACCCATGGAGCAAAATCTTCCTATAGTACCCGTATCCACCTATTACACCACAATCCAATCATCCTATCAGGTGGAAACATTAGGGGATTTTCTTGAGGGTCTAACTTGGCAAATGAAGCTAACTGGCATGTTGACCACGGTAGCCGACCAACCTAGGAGTCTTAACCTCCTACATCTATGTGTCGGGTCCATCTCTTCCATTTACACTGTGAGTTGCTACACTAGCGACCTTCTTTTATCCCTCCCCATACCCGAAGAGCCCGATGCTATCCACGAATTGGAGTTACTTATTTCGGGTAGGATGCCAAGCCCTCCAAACATGACCAACCAACCCTCCTCGAACTTCGGTTCAATTACTACATTTGAGGAGGAGGACTCACCATCATTTGGAGACCTTAAGGTGAAAGAATACCTCACCCTTGGTAACACATTCCATGACCCCTTTGATCCCACCCTGTGGAAGACAATGAATCCATGGGACCTGACCGCCCTACCCACCACCCACTCCCTCCTACCCTCACCAACCATGGTTGAACCAACACACCTCGTCCTAGACCCAGTCCACACCAAGGGAACCATAACCATGGGCAGTATACACCTAGGGAACACGGTAGTGCCCCACCCCATGATGCATACCTACTATGATCCCTTCGACCCTTACAAATGGGAGCTTAAAAGCCACCCCATACCCACACACATGGTCATCATCTCTAGGAGAAGAAAGCACCCATCTTGGTATGTCACATCATTCGACAAGGGTCACGAGTCCAGCCCTCCCATGCATGTCACGCACAGTTTAGGCTCAATGCATAACTGGCCTACATTTGGTTGTACTGGTCCACCCACATTCTTCATAGCCCTTACACTTGAATGGAGCACACGTGGATGTCCGGGTCCCCCGGTAATTCTCACAGCCATACACAATAGATCCACCTATGGTTTCCCAGGCCCCCCTGAGTCCACAAGATGCCTCATCACATCCATGAATGATAGGTCTATGTACGGTTGCCCTGGTCCCCCTTTGCATACCACATACTTCCCACCCCCACCGCACCATCACTCAAAGCATACTCATTCAAGCAAGCATCCAAATATGGGTAGTGACGATCATAATGAGCGGGCTATAACTCACGGGTGGCACTTTGAAATCCAAGGAGGTAACCTCGCAATGGTGGCATTGGAACGACTCTATCTTAGGGCCACCTCCAAATCGAGGGCACGAGGATTTGGACCTTTCATGTTCCAAGTGGCTTTGGCAAAACTGGCTTATGGATTAGATTTACTAATGGGCTATGGGATATACCCCAATTATCATGCGGCTGATCCGGCACCCTACATGGGCACCGCGGTGAATCCCAGTGAGTACTTTGAGCCTATAACTTCCTTTAAGAGGGACACCCCGGAGTGCTTCCACCAAACAGCCTTGAGAGCCCGACGTGTACACAGAGGGGCAATACTATGCAAGCAGGGTTCCAACGCCAGCATGAGGGTGTGTCCGGGCCGCCTTGAGAGGATGAAGAGCCGTCCCCTGGTCGCAGGTGCAGGTTGGTTTTGGAGATTGCAGGTCGCCCTGAGCTGCTCCCCCGGTGGGCCCTTACTCGATGGAGTCGAGTTCTCCGCACCCCGGGAATATGATGGGGACACCGCTTACCCCTTCACATGCCTCCGAGGGTCCTGCTGCTCGCCATTTTGCTCGCCATGATTTTTGGAGTCTAGTTATATAATTTCCACAATTTTCTTGAGTCATAATCATGTAATTTTGCCTTTTATTGAGTCTATTACCTAAGTTAGTTAGTCATTTACCTAAGTCCAAGTTTCATTAACTAGCTTAGTAGGTTATTGGGCCTGGCCCATGGGTGCCCCCTTCCCCAACCTTTGGTCTTCTGTCATTAGTCCTTTTCACAGGGACTTTTTGTAAAATGGGGATTTCCTATATATAGGACCCCAACCCCCCTCTTTTGAAGCTAATGAAGTATTGAATATTTGAGCATAAGTGCACCCCTCTCTCTTTCTCTAGCTCTCTCATTCTCTCTCTCTCTCTCTAAATTTCGAAATTCACTCTCTCTCCTCCCTATTCACCTCTATTTAAGACCCCTCCCCCTTCCCCATACCTCCCATTTACTCCCCCTCCAACCCCTAGGTGGAACCCCTTTCTCCTAGGCACCTCTCCCTCTTCCCAAGCAACCTTTCCCCTTCCCCATACAACCTTTCATTTTCCCAAGGGAGAATCCCTTCTCCCAAGCACCCCTTCCTCTCCCCAACACAACCCTTCCCCTTCCCAAAGCAACATTAAACCCCATTAACCTCTCATTCAAACCAAAGGAGAGAGATCTCCCTCTCTCTCTCTATCCCAACCCAAATTCGCACCTCCCCCTTCCTCCACCTGCTAGACCATCTTCCACCCCACATTCTGCCCCTCCCACACCTTAGATCACCCTATACCAGACCCCCACACAGCCCGGGGTCGCCCCCCACACACATCCACCCCATCTCCTACCCCATCTACCCCATTTTCTATACACTAGTGAGCAGCTGCAGTTCTGCAGAACCGCCCCCCCTGTTGCAGCATCATCCACGACCTCATCCCGGAGCTCCTGGGGCGTGGCCTACATCGACGGAAAGATCTGCAAGTCTACTTCGCAAGCGAGGTAGAATCGTCCAGTTCCAAGTTCGTGGCCGTCCGGGAGAGCTGTTCTTCCACAACTGCACCAGACATCCTCTACAGAGAACCAGAGCCCGGTTGGAAGCAACGTCACGACCAACGGCAGAAGAATCAGACTGAAGTTTCTTCATAAAAATTCTTCCTCCCCCTGTCCCCGACCAGGAGAAAGAAGCGGAACTGTATTCGGCATCCGGGAACGAGAGTTCCGAGTTTTCTCCCTCAGTCACGCGGGTCTGCCTCCTGCAGACTACAGCAACCAGTTCTCACTCATCGGCATCCTCCTGCCACCCCGACCTCAGAAGGTGTTGCCGTCAGTTTTTCTGTGTAGAGGCTTCGTCCACGGTTCCAGCGACTCCAACGGTTCGTGATTCGGCATCCGGGAGCGGCCGGAATAACTTCTGCAAGCCACTGCTCGTATCTGGTAGCCGCTGCGGCTAGAGTCTGCAACCCGGCTCGTCGCTGCACCACGACTATTCGTGAAGGAATCAGGCTGAAGTCTCTTCTTCAAAATTCGTCCTCCATCTGTCCACGACCAGAAACAAGAAACGGAATGACATTCGGCATCCAGAAGCCAGAGTTACAAATTTTCTCCCTCTGTTGCGTGGATCTGCCTCCTGCAACCTGCAGCGACCAGTGCCTACTCTTCAGGGCACACCGACCATCCACGGCCTCGGATCGCAGCCCCACCAACTCCAGCTGAAAGATACCTCGACCACGGAGAGGACACCTCTGATTTTGTGCCAATCGGAGCTCGGGAGCATCCGTGACAGCATCTGCAACATACTTCTACAGAACAGGTCCGGCCAGAGACCACACCAGCTGTCCTGGTTCAGTCGCCAGTGCCGCCAGTCCCTGACTCCAAAGGCCGCCCCAAAATTCTGACAACACCGGCTTCAAGTCAGGAAGCATTACGAGGTGGTTTCGCTCAATTCGGAGTCCGGACAAGCCCGGGACAGAGCCAACAACAACACCCTGTCCAGCCGTCCAGATTGCAGCTGAACCCACATTGATTTCCTTTCCACCATTTCGGTCCGTCCTCCCATCCCCGCCTGGCCGGCTTACCGCCCCACCCTGCGTGGTGGTAGTGTTTGTTTGTAATTAACTAATTCCCACCCCCGAGATCACCCTCCTGCGTGAGGTGTAGTAATTGTATTCTTGAACAGGTTTTGAAGCTTCACCAACGCAGTGTGTGGGGAGCACACTTCCCCGCTCGCCCTCGTCTCCGACCGGGATCGGCGTCTTCACACCGATCAGGTGAGCTCCTGGTCACTCTTCGCTGCTGGTTATTACCATTGCTAGCTTAGTATCGCTTTTTAGTTGTCCGTCGGAAGTGAGACGAGCGACCGACCCGCAATTCAATCAATTTTTGTGTTCGCCGCGGAGCAAGTTGAGAGAGAGCCATTACATCCCACGCCCTCGGCGTGCCGGCCGCCCTTGAAATCGGGCATCCCTGGCCCATTGGGGTCCCATCCTAGCTAGCGAAACCCTTGGAACCTTGAGGTCCAACCCCGGACCCTCACCGCCATCGCCGGTCCTCCTTCGGACCCGAGTGTGCCTACGCGAGTGAGTCCGCTAGCGCGACGTTGCCAACTCGTGTGTTGCTTGCTATCCTAGGTCCAAGGGAGTCGTATCACATCAAATTGGTATCATTGTCCTCCGCTGCATATTGTGTCACATCAGTAAAAGCTGAGGTGAATCTGGGGTGTGGATATTATCCCTGGATCGTCGGTTAACATCTCAAAGGTAGGCACCTAACCTCAAACTTTAGGAGTCAATGATGCATTAGAACAATTTTAAATATATTTTATACACTTTAAAAAGGCATTAAGGGCACGTGGGGACCACCACCATGTTCATTTTGATTTTTGGTTTCATCAAGTTTTGGGCTTCCACGAGTTACCTCTGTGTCTCTAAGGATTTGCACAACCCCTGGGAAGGTCAGTCTTTGAGGCAAGGTTTGTACACATTTCATATGGTTCATAGCAAGGTCTGTGCATACTTCATGTTGATCATAGCAAGGCCTATACATATTTCATATGGTTTATAGTAAGGTCTGTGTATATTTCATGTTGATCATGGCAAGGCCTATACATATTTCATATGGTTCATAGCAAGGTCTGTGCATATTTCATGTTGATCATGGCAAGGCCTGTACATATTTCATATGGTTCATAGCAAGACCTGTGCATATTTCATGTTGATCATGGCAAGGTCTGTGCATAGTTCCTAATATTCATAGTAAGTTCGGTGCATGTTTGATCCAAGCATAACTAAGGTTAGTGCACATTTGGTCCATGCATAGGTAAGGTTGATGCATGTTTGGTCCAAGCATAACTAAGGTCGGTGCACATTTGGTCCATGCATAGGTAAGGTTAGTGCATGTTTTGGTCCAAGCATAACTAAGGTCGGTGCATGTTTGGTCCAAGCATAACTAAGGTCGGTGCACAATTGGTCCATACATAGGTAAGGTCGGTGCATGTTTGGTCCAAGCATAACTAAGGTCGGTGCACATTTGGTCCATGCATAGGTAAGGTCGGTGCATGTTTTGGTCCAAGCATAACTAAGGTTGGTGCATGTTTGGTCCAAGCATAACTAAGGTCGGTGCACATTTGGTCCATGCATAGGAAAGGTAGGTGCATGTTTTGGTCTAAGCATAACTAAGGTCGGTGCATGTTTGGTCCAAGCACAACTAAGGTCGGTGCACATTTGGTCCATGCATAGGTAAAGTCGGTGCATGTTTTGGTCCAAGCATAAGTAAGGTTGGTGCATGTTTGGTCCAAGCATAATTAAGGTCGATGCACATTTGGTCCATACATAGGTAAGGTCGGTGCATGTTTTGGTCTAAGCATAACTAAGGTCTGTGCATGTTTGGTCCAAGCATAACTAAGCTCGGTGCACATTTGGTCCATGCATAGGTAAGGTCGGTGTATATTTGGTCCAAGCATAAATAAGGTCGGTGCACATTTGGTCTATGCATAGGTAAGGTCGGTGCATGTTTTGGTCCAAGCATAACTAAGGTCAGTGCATGTTTGGTCCAAGCATAACTAAGGTCGGTGCACATTTGGTCCATGCATAGGTAAAGTCGGTGCATGTTTTGGTCCAAGCATAACTAAGGTCGGTGCATGTTTGGTCCAAGCATAACTAAGGTCGGTGCACATTTGGTCCATGCATAGGTAAGGTCGATGCATGTTTGGTCCAAGCATAACTAAGGTCGGTGCACATTTGGTCCATACATAGGTAAGGTCGGTGCACCTGTGGGTCTGTCCAGATTTCCAAAAACACAGAAAAGGAGAGTTTTGAAAGGGCATGTTATTTCATAAAAATCTGAAAAAAATAGAAAATGGTAGAAGGATAAGCTACTAACCCACTATAAAAGTTTCATGTACCCAAAAATTTTGTACTTTTAGATATAAGTCATTTTCTATGCATGTGTAGCCTAGAAGGATGAACCTGTACTTTCATATAGTAACCTGAACATGACTATGGGTGTGTTTAGCCATCTTAAACTATCAGCAGCATATCTATGAGCATGAGTAACTCATTAGAAGCATGATTATGAGTATGTTAGCCTCCCTTAAAATCATGAAAATTATTAGTATCATATTGGTAATAATAAGTAAGAATATGTATGCCATGAAGGGAAAACAACAGCATTCTGTGAGGTTGGTGTAGCACCCCCGATAGAAATCATCGAGTAAATTTAAAACTTCTTCCTAAAGGAAATCAAACATGAAGGCCTTACATAAAGAATCCAACCTCATGAGGATTATAATGTAATAATACAAGCCAACCTTACTCTATGACAATAAGAATCATGAAGGCCTTATGAAAAAGAACCAAAACCTTATGAGGGCTAGTATGTAAATGTACAACCCACTTTATGCATAGTACGTTATGAACTCTTTCCTAAAGAATCTTACATGAAAAATATTATAGAAAGAACCAAACCATAGGAGGACTAGCATATAAATGTGTAATCCAACTTTATGCACATGGGTAGTACGTAAGTGGGTGTCCTTGTCCACCACCAAGAGAATTGGCACCCCTGACCAGGGCGCCAATTGCCAAATTGAAGACCATGTAAGGAGGCGCCATTTCCCTTAGGGCCCTATCCCATTATGATATTAATATATATGTGAACACCATGAAGGCCAACACGTGAGAGTGGCAGTTTTGTCTAACAGTTGACGCCCTCATGTAGAGACGTCATTTATATGAATAGTACCACCTAGATTAATGGACGACCACTTACAGAGGCGTCATTTAAATCTATGTTTCTAGAAGGTTGAGACACGAACAACCCCATTTAGCAGGCAAAGCACCATGCCTACTCAGTCGGACCCGCAAAATAATAAACCAATACTTTGCGATTCCTTATAACTAATCCCCTCTGTAGCACTGTCAGAGGCTACTGCCATCTTTCAGTGCTACTTGTAGAAAAGAATATTGCCCTTCGTTTCTCAGAAAACGTGAAGTCTACGTCCTACTGCTAAAGCTTTATGGCGGCGGGGAACGTGTGGCTTCATCCTATCATCTTTACCTCATAATCACACGTCAAAAGGTAGGTGTTCTTAAGTCCTTGCCTAACTAGTAGCTAAATAGGTTAACTTATGCATGCTTAGAGTTAGACCAACTCATCATCCATGCTATATATTACATGGCTTTACCGTGATCAAGAAATAACCATGTATGTACCATGTTATACATATTTTAATAGCCGGTTACACCTATCGCATATGATTTTATACATAATGTTACCATGATCTTTATGAGTTTGAACATAGTTTGTTAGCATGATTTCATGAGTTTTTGAACATATTTTATTACACTAGTTTTACAGTCTTAATAACCATCTTTTAAACCTTAGTATATAACCTCTGTACACAAAATAATTACATATTTTAAAAACCCGAGAGTCCCAGCTCTCAGGTAAATGGCGCTCCAGACCAGGGCGTCAATTACCAAATTGAAGACCCCTTGAGGGGTCATCAATTAAATGAAGACACCTCACAGTGTCGTCATTTCCATTTCCGTAATTTTCAGTAATTGATAATTCAACTCATTCAAAAATCCATAACTATCGAACTAAAACATGAAATTTGTACATGAACATGTTTCTGGAATCCTGACATTTTCCCTACCTGCACGTACTCTTGCTTCCTTATTCGGAGCACTTTTATCCTGATGAATAACCCACCTGTAAATGGCGCCCCTAACTAGGGCGCCAATTTCAGAAATGAAGACTTGGTACATTGTAATGCACTGGATCCTTGGTAGGTCTTGCTGGATCTTCATTGGATCTTTTAGATTAGTTTCGGCGAGTTTCGGTTCGCTTTGGTGGCTTCCGAGTTGAGCTTTACGAGCCGTGTGTGTTTTTCTCTCGTACTAGTTACGGAACCCTACAGTGAGTGTGTTTGTTAGTTCTTGAACTCGTGGATGCTACAGCGACGATGTACTCTTCGAGCCGGTCGTTTCGACTATTTTGCGTATTTTTCTGAATTTGTGCATTTTCGACGCATTTTCGTAATTTTCAGAAATTAGGAAAATTTCCTAATTTCTTTTCTTTTTCTTTTCTTTTCCTCTCTCCTCCTTCTCATTCGCACGCTCGTCTCTCTCTCTCCCGTTCTCTCTCATTCTCCCGCCTTCTCGCCTCCGGCTGCAGACGGAGGGGTACAGGGGCGTGCTGGTGACGACGAGATGCTACTGAGGTGCGCGATAGTGCGAGGATCGAGATGGATTTGGCGTGATCCCGAACGGTGGATTCAAAGCTGACGGTTCGGTTCGTGGCACGGTTTTCGGCGTGGTTTAGTCCCTTCGGGGCACGATTTCTTCGGTGGAGGTAGGGTGACGGTTCCTCACTTCTTCCTCTCCTTTTTCCCTGCCATTGCACGTCGTTCGGCAAGGAAACGACCGAGTTTGGGCTTGTTTAGTCTAAACCATGATTTTTGGAGTTTTTAGGGTTCGCCGGAAAATGGCAATCATTTGTAGCTCGGTTAGTGTTGAACTGACCGTTGGGATGTTATGATCTCATCCATGCTTATTTTGTGTTGATCGGTGGTCATTCGAGGCCGGTAGGAGCCCGGGAACCTCGTTGACCCATTTTGGGTTGATTCGTTGGAATCGCCCGGATTTTGCGTTTTGATGCTTGCATGTGGACTTTTTAGCCTTCTTATGTTGTTTTGCATCGTCGAGGGTTATTTCCCCTGTGCTTCGGCGTGAATGGGGCGTGGAATGGGCCGATTTGGCCATTCTTCTGTTTTCCCACCGTAACTGATGTGGCGGTCGTTCCAGGGACCGTCACTTGCTCTGACGGCCCCACGACTGACCGTTACATTGTCTGGGTTGATTGAGTTCTTCGGGGTTTTGAGAGAGTGACGGCCCAGGGCTGGCACGTCACATTTCTCTGACGCGTCCCGTGAGGCGCGTTATATCTCTTTTGTCATTTATTGCTTGGGTTAAGTCGGTTCTTCTAGCGTGCTTGACCCAGTGAGTTAGATGGATGTAACGCGCCCTGTTCTGGCCGTTACATTCCATTTGACCGACGTTGACCATTAGAGGCGGTGCCTCTGACGGTGGTTCCCCCGTGCGTTAGGCCTGTGTAATGCGTCCTCTCTGGACCGTTACATGCTGTGTTGGCTGAGTTCGGTTGTTGTGCCGTTGGATGTAACGGTGGGGCCCCTGTGTGTCAGGCGTTTGTAACACGCCCTGTGCTGGCCGTTACATGCCTCTCAGCCTCTATTTTTGTCTTGAGCCAGTGTGTAGCGCGCCTGCTCCTGCGCGTCAGGCGTGTGTAATGCGCTTTGCCTAGCGCGTTACATGGCTCGAGTTGCCGTGGGTTTTTGTCTTCAGTTTGTGGCTGTAACGCGCCTTGTCTTGCGCGTTAGGTGCTTGTAACGCGCCTGCCATGGCACTTTACATTTGTTGTGTTTGCGTTTTGGTCCGTGTTGGCCCTGACGGCCCTGGTCTGGTGCGTTAGGTGTGTGTAACGTGCCCCGTGCTGGCCGTTACATGCTATTTTCTGTGTTTTAGAGTTGGTTAGGGCGGTGTGAGTGACGGCTACTCCCCCGACCGTCGCTTGGAGTGCAACGGCCTTGGTCTAGACCGTCACGGTCGTGTAGTGGTCTAGGGGTGGTGCGTTACATCTCTTGCGCTCCGTTTTCCATTGTTTCGGCTTCGGCTTGTCTTGGCTTGGCCTCATGGTCTGCCCGCTGTCCCGTGGAGGTCTTTTGACATCCTATGAGGGCTTAAACTAAGTTGTAAGGTAGCCAGGAGTCTTCTTGCTTGAGGTAGGATTCTCTTTCCTACTCTTGGAGCATTATTGTCGGGTTCTGGTCAACCCGGTGTGACCCAGGGGTTGACAAGTAGCCCTGTGTGTGTCTCGGTGGTTTTGCCCGGCCCGAGACACTGGTTCTGGATACCTCGAGGTATTGCCTTACCTTGGTTTACGCATCCAGGTGTACTGAGGGTTGCTGGTGTTCCCTCATGTCTCCGTGAGTTGTTTTCTACAGAGCGTCGTTTCTTGTGGCTTAGGATTAGACCGATTGGCGGCTTGTTCTGCTGTCTGTGACGATCTTACCTTTGAGTCATCTGACTCAAGGCTCGTTGCGTTGTAGGTCTAGTTGCCTGGTCCTGAGTCTGTTGGCAGTGGTTATACTGCCAGTGGTGCTTCGTAGTACGTGTGACAGGGCTTCCGTGGACTGTCTGTACTTTAGCACTCGTGTTTTCGAGTCTTGTGCCTCGTGAGCCTCCGTTGTTGTTACTCTTCGGTCTCTTGAGTGCTGGCCCGCTTGCGGATAGCGGAGGGTTCCCGTACACAGTTTGTAAGCTAGTTCCGTGGGCTCCCAGCCAACGATAGCGTCCTGTCAAGGGAGAAAACTAGCTAGAGGACATGGCTTAGGCTAGAGCCAGTGTGTGCACACGTTGTCAGGGACTGAGGACTTACGTCGACGGACGTGACCCTGACTAGTTACTTGTCTTGTTGTTGTTCTGTTTCTGGTTCAGCATCTGTTGATGCTGCCTCTCCTTGGACTCGGAGCGGTTGTTCCTTGGACTTGGTTTTGCGTACCTTGGCCTCCGCCGTTTTGGGCATGTATAGGTAGGTACTTGTGGCGCAGTGTAAGACGTCAGTGACGCAGCTGGCTGTTTCTGTGAGGAGGTGCTTCCGTCACGCGACACGTGACTCTCGACGTTTCTCGCGCATTGTGACCTTTGCGAGTGGCCCTCTCGTGGCTGTACTCGAGGTCGGTGCCCTGTTGCGTACGCGACGTTGGTCATGCGTGGGGCTGCGTGCACGGCGTTTCTGGTCGTTCTGTTTGTCGTCTATCTGGGTCTTTTCTATACCTTTTCTGTTTGTGTAGTTGGCCTTTGCCCTCTTCTCAGTTTTGGCCGACGGACTGGTGTACCCTATCGTGTGAGTTTAGGGTTGACCGTCTGTTGCCTTTTGGAGTAGCTTAGAGTGCCGAGTTCTCCTCGGTGGCCGTGTTCTGGGTTTTGCGGCCTCGCTCTTTCTTTTGGTTGAGCTCCCCTTGCTCTTAGCCTATTCCCTACTCCTGCTGTCCCTGTTCTATTTACAGCTTTGTAGTGTAGCTTTTCCTGCTTTGCTGCACTTGCTGTTTTACAGTTGCTTCCGTTGCACTGTGTGTTTTCCAGTGGGGATCCGTGTGACCCCTACTGAGTTTCTGGTTAGAGACTCACCCCTACTTTCCAAGTGGGTTTCGCCTTCTGCTTCCGCGTGGTTCCTGGAGTGTGCGTGCTCGTTGCGTGCCGTTGCTGCCAGCTGGTACCTGCGCCGGGCTTCTTCCGACCTTTTGGTACGTCTTTCTTTTCTGTTGACTGTACTGTGCTAGACTTGTTGTCTTTAGCTTTGGACTAACTCTGGGATATAATTGTTAATTTGAACAGTTAATTAAAAAGTAATTTTATTTCTGCTACTTTAGCAAACCTATCTAATAAAATTTAATTGCTTACTGTATTATCTCTATGGCTTCAATGTACTCTACATGTGCCTTTTTCCCTTCGGAGCTTTCCCGCTCTTGGGAGGCCTCGCGGGTTCCATGCGGTATCACGCGTATCCGGTAGTCCTACCGGGTATGCCGGGTATCCGGAATCCGGGTCGCTACATACATGGTCGTCAATTAATTGAAGACCATGTGCAATGTCGTCGATTCTATTTTCTGGAATTTCCAGCAATTAGTAATTCAACGCAAAGAATTAAAAATGAATAGTGTTTGAATAGTAAATTGTGACTCATATTATCCAGCCACCATGTTTAGACAATTATAACTTTTTAACCCAATCATGAAACTCATGCATGAACATGGTTCTGGAACCCTCATATTTTTCTCTATTTAACCATGTACTTAATTCCTAATTTACTGAAAGTATTAAAAATGAATAGTGTTTGAATAGTATTTTGAGTCACGGAATGTACCTGTCCGGTGTAAATCACCCCAATTTATTGAATAGTGAAACCCAACAATTTTGCATGAGCATGATTATGAACTCCCGAGAATTTCCTCTACCTGCTCATATCCTTGCTTTCTATTTCTGAGAAATTTTTACGGTATGAATAATGTATGAATAGTGTTTTGAGTCACTGAATGTACATGCCCGGTGAAAATCACCCAGTGACTAGGGCGCACTCCATAATTATGTATGTCAAAATTTTATCACTCTAATGACATGATCTATATAGATGCGTCACGCATCCGAGTATCTTCCGCGCTCGGGACGTGACAGTCTTCGTGGTATCAGAGCCAGGTTTTCATTTTCCTAGGGAATAAGAAGTCAGAAGAATTAGAAGTCATGATCGAAACCTAGGATTTTAGTTTCCGAGGTATAACCCGAGTCCAAGGATAGTTGTACCTTACCCGGTGAGTTGGATAGAGCCATGGGTTAAGTTCTATAATGAATTTTGACCTCATTATAAAACCCGATATTTATTAGACTTAAACCCTTTTGTAGGATCATGGCTATTGAGAAAGCATAATGGCACGAGATGCAGCACACCGTGCAAGGTCCTACGTAGGTGCTACAGCAAGTAGCGCAAGACGGAGCTCACCGTGGAGCCGGTGACCTTCATAGGGATTTTTGTTATTTGAACCCACCAAGGTTCACGGGTTCGACTAACCCCGAGGATGCCAAGAACTGGCTAAAGAAAATTGAGGGAATTTTCTGTGCAATGCAGTGTACGGATAAAGAAAAGGTCTTATTGGCCACTTTCCAACTGGAGCGAGACGCCCGAGATTTGTGGGAATCCATAAAAGCAACATTGTCGGATAACCATGCCTCATGGGATGACTTTGTCGAACATTTTAACAGCAAATACATTTTCAACCACATTCATGAAAAGGAGGCCGCAGAATTTGCCGCACTAAAGCAGCGGACCCTGACTATGGCCGAGTATGAGGGCCAGTTCACAAGTTTTTCCATGTATGCACCTCACTTGGTGTGTACCGAAAGGATGAAGGCTAAAAGGTTCCTCAACGGGCTTTGGCCCCACTATATTACACACCTCGCACCGATGGACATTCAAGTCTATTCGGAGATGGTTAGGCGTGCCCAATTGCTCAAGAGCGCCACTGAACTGGCTAACAAGATTCGAGGAAGGGACAAGAAGGAACATGTCGCAAGCCCAGGGAATTTCAAATCACCGTTCAACAAGAAGCGGTCCTACAATGGAGGAGAACCCTCCAAGGGAAAGACATTTCAGAAAAGTAACAAGCCATTCTCTACTACTATGCCATCTAAGGAAGTTTGTAAATACTGTAACAAAATTTGCCACAGGAGGAAGGAATGCTGGAGGAAGTTAGGAGCTTGCCTCCGATGTGGGAGCCAAGAGCATCGAATCCTAGACTATCTATTGACGAAGGAGCAAGCCACTAATGAAGAGAAGCATTCGATGAAAAATCAAGACCGTCTACAAGCTCTCTAAGAAAATGGAACCAACAGAAGGGGGAAGCATGGAAGTTACACTAACTATTTGCTCTAAAATCGCTAAAGTTTTATTTGATATCCGAACAACTCATTCATTTGTTTCAAAGACATTTACTGCTTTATTTCCCAAGGAGCTCGAATGGTTAGACTTAGCCATATCTACACCCCTTGAGAATAAGTCTGATATCACTCATCGTTACCCGAACTGCAAGGTATGATTAAAGGGGACAACCTCCTGTCAACCTGATAAGCCTAGATATAAAGGGTTCACCGACTGGATGGCAAGATAACTTTGGTGGATTTTCCCGAGCTGATTTATATTAGCCCTCGGAATAGAACCCCTCTTATCTCAACTCTCCGAACTAGTAGAAGAAAAGGTTGTGTGGCTTTCCTAGCCTTTGTGACTGCCACGAAAGGCGAGGAGACGGAATTTGAAGACACCTATGTAATTCATGATTTTCCCGATGTTAATCAGATTACCTCCATAAAGGGAAGTGTCGTTCACAATCGACCTTGTCCCTGGTGCTGGTCCCGATAGCTCAAGAAACATGAAGGGAACTACCCGGTGCACGATTTAGAACTAGCCACCGTGGTATTTGCCTTAAAAGATTTGGAGACACTACCTCTACGGAGAACAATTTGTAGTGTACCCCGATCATAAAAGTCTCAAGTGTTTAGGAGCTCAACATGCGGCAAAGGCGTTGGCTCGAATATCTCAAGGATTTTGACTTCACTATACAATACCATCCCTGGTAAGGGTAATTCTGTAGCTGATGCCCCTAGTCAAATTTGCATATAACAACAGCTATCGAGCCA
This sequence comes from Amorphophallus konjac, assembly GCA_022559845.1. Classification (NCBI taxonomy): domain Eukaryota; kingdom Viridiplantae; phylum Streptophyta; class Magnoliopsida; order Alismatales; family Araceae; genus Amorphophallus; species Amorphophallus konjac. Next base: position 225,465,631 of record CM040119.1, read on the forward strand.
GTATTCAAATGGCACCTTTTGAGGCACTGTATGGCAGGAGTTGCCGATCTCCAATATGCTGAGACGAAGTTGGTGAAAAACAAATTCTAAGCCCAGATATGGTAAGAGATTCTACCGAGATGATACGCCTCATTCGAGAAAGGTTAAAGATAGCACAGTCCAGGTAGAAATCTTATGCTGACAACAGAAGATGAGATTTTAAAATTTTAAGTCGGAGATCATGTTTTTCTCAAGGTATCTTCCGGCCGAGGTATTAGAAGATTCGGTGTTGAGGGTAAACTAACACCAAGGTTTATTGGTCCATTCGAAGTGCTGGAAAGAGTAGGCGAGGTGGCTTATCGCATCGCCCTACCTCCGTAACTATCAGAAGTGCACAACATATTTCATGTCTCTATGCTGAAGAAATACGTGCACGATTCTTTCCATGTCATTGACCATAATGATTTAGTGGTACAGAGGGACCTTACCTACGAGCAGAAGCCAATGAAGATCCTCGACCGAGAAGTTTGAGTTCTAAGGAACAAGACGATCTCTATAGTGAAAATCCAATGGAATCGATGCTTAGAACAAGAAGTTACATGGGAGACCGAAGAGTCTATGAAGAGGAGATTTCTGGAGTTATTCTAATTGTAAGTACTCTGCACCCCTCCTATTTCTGCATGGTACAGTTAAATTTGGGGACCAAATTGATAGGTTCGGTGCAGTATTCAGAGGGGGGGGTGAATGAATATTGCCCTTTAAAAACCTTTACCCAATTAAAAGGTTATGATGCTCACTAACAATCTAGAGTGCTAACTAGACAGATGTATCAAATCTGAAAGACTAATTAGCAGTAGCACCATTCTTCCACTCAAATAAACTTTCGCTCACTCAACGGATTAAACACTCAGAACAAGATCTGATCAACCACTTGGAGCGCCCCTATGCAAACATCTAGCGGAAGCAAAACATATAGAGAAATCAGACCACTGCACAGAGGATTTTTTAGGTGGTTCGGTCCTCCAGACCTACATCCACCCCACACTCAAACCGAGTGTGGCTTCCACTAGCTCACGCTAGAAACAGCAGACTCAGTCTGCAACAAATGCTGCCAAACAGCTTGACCAGGGGAACAGCCTCCCCTCTTCCTCCCAACCGGAGGGAACCACTAGTGACACCAGTCACTAGCAAACCAGAGACACACGGTCTCTCTTCCTCCAGACCTGGAGGGAACCCCTGGACTTGAATCCACAAGCCCAGAACCGGAGACAAGTCTCCCTTCCTCCAACCCGGAGGGAAACCTACAAGTAGCACCCAGCTACTTGCAACCGGAGATAGCAATCTCCCTTCTCCTGAACAAACAGGAGGAACCCACAGGTGACTCCAGCCACTTGTAAACCAGAGACACACGGTCTCTCTTCCTCCACACACGGAGGGAACCACCGGACTTGCTACTCACAAGCCCAGAGCTAGAGGAACAAGCCTCCCTTCCTCCAACCCGGAGGGGAACCTAGAGACCCAAGTCTCTCTTCCTCTGAACCCCAGAGGGAAGCACAATCGGAGATAAATCTCCCTTCCTCCAACCCGGAGGGAAACAACGATGACACCCTGTCAAAGGCAACCAGAGACGCAAGTCTCTCTTCCTCCACACGGGAGGGTACCAACCACAAGTAGCACCCAGCTACTTGCAAACCGAAGACACAAAGTCTCTCTTCTCCTAAACCCACAGGAGGAACCCCGACCTCTCTACAGAGGATCGGAAATACAGTAAACCAGAAAACAAAGGAAAAACAATAAACGAAAATGACTTCAGCAAAACAGAAAGCTGAAAGATGAAGTGCACAATGTGGCTCTCAACGGAGCTGACTGGCCTGGATTTGATCCACGGTCCAGTAGACGGATCTTCAGGTAAGATCTTCCTTCTTCTCCACGAGCTCTCTCGCTCACTCTCTATCTTTCTTTCTCTTTCTTCTGCTCTCCTCTCACTCTCTGCTTCTTCTTCTCTTCACACTCTTCTCGAGCTCTCTACCTCTCTTCTTCTCCTTCTGCTCTTCTTCTTTCTCTTTTCTTCTTCTATCTGGATCGTGGCTCTCTGTATACGCTTTTCTTCTCGCCAACTCGATCACCTTCATCTGTGGACGAAGGTCTCATATATATAGCAGCAGCAGCAGCATCAGCCACGACGTGTGACCTCCACATTTCCAGCCCTAAGAATTCGGACCACGTGGCAGTCTCTCAGCAGGCTTCATTCCAGCCTCGGATCACGTGCTGCTCAGGTCACTTGGGAATATTTCTTCCTCGGACCTGCAAGGAGATGAAAACCATTACAAACTGAGGGCCACAATAACTAAATCTGCACGAAGTATGTAGTAGTAATTCTAGATGCACTGAGAACGACACGAAGAAGATGAAAACAACACGAGGTAATAAGAAGGACGACACGAGATACATTGTGACAGAACAGACACAACGAAGAGACCGACACGAAGTGAAACAAGAATGACACGAAATGGCAACAAGGAGAACGTTACGAGATACATACGATGACAAAGGCACGAAGTAAAGAAAATGACACGACGTAATAAACATCAAAGAGAACGGCTCGAGAACAACATGGACTGGCAACAGAAACCGACACGAAGTGGTTGCAAACAAGCAAGACACGAGGTCTACGTAAAGCAACACGAAGTGTGGTCAAAGCGAGAACGACACGAGGTCTAATGAGAAAGACCAACACGAAGACGGTGTAATCAGCACGAAGTGAAGAACAACGACACGAAGTATAGTGGTGACAAAAACACACACTACACAGAGAACGACACGAGGTGGTGACACAGAAAGCAACACGAAGTGCTGCAATGTTCTGCACGCAGTGGAACAAAAACGACACGGAGTGAAAAGCGACACGAAGACGTGAGAAGGAAAAAGAACGACACGAAGTGAAAAATGACACGAGGTGAAAACAACACGAAGACATGAAACAACACTTAAGACGAAGTTGACACGGAGTGAAAACGACATGGAGAACATAAAACCAACACGAAGACATATCAACACGAATACGTGGACAAACAGTGACCGACACGAAGTGTGGTTACTAAGTAGGAACGACTCGAGGTCTACAGGAAAACTACTCGAAGTTCATCAGAACTTTTAGAGCAGCTTCAGGAACACGACACGAAGTCACTGTAACAAAACAAACACTACGAAGAGAACGACACGAAGTACAAAACGACACGGGCTGACCACGACACGAAGACAAATAACAGAACCCGTCACGAGTTGAAAACAACACGAAGACGAAAACAGAAATTGACACGGAGTGTGGTCAAGGCGAAAAGGACACGAAGTCTAAAGAGAAAAACAGCACGAAGACAGCGAAAACGACACGAAGTTCATAAACTCAACACAAAGACATAACTACTGAAATAATACGAAAGACACGGACACATCACGAAGATCAACACAGAAACCGACACGAGGTGTGGTTTCAAAACAAACGAAATTGACACGAGAGGAACAACTAAAAATAAAGGAAACGACACGAAATATAGTAGAAACAACACGAACACACGACCTGAAGGACAGTAAACATAAACAACACGAAGTATGACAGAAACAGTACGGACATACAATGTGCTACCTCATAGCAGATTTCCTGTTAATCAATATGCATCAGACGACTATGTATGGACTCAAAGACCCTTAGCCAATGTATAGACTTCAAGTGGAGGCCAATGTGTAGACTTCACGTGAAAGCCCAATGTGTAGACTTCACGCTGTACAGACTTTGAAGATGGAAGCCAGTGTACAGACTTTCCACCGACCAGAGTATGGACTTCAACAGTGAACGGCTGTACAGACTAGGCCAATGCTTGAAGCACAGTCCACTGTATAGACATGATGCCTTGAAGGCGATGTGAGTAACAATCCAATGTATGGACTTCCATGAGACGCTCAATGTTCAGACTTACTGCCAATCAATGTATAGACTCTGTAAATGCATATGAAAGCTTTATGCAGCAGATAAACAGTATGAAACTTCAATTGCAATGATGCACATTGCAATGATGCACAGTGTAAGCAGATAAACTGACTGAACATATGAAAGCCTGAATGAACATTTCAGCAAGATGACTCACAGTGACTCACATCAAAGACCAATCATCAAAACAGAACATCAATGCATGGTGAACATCAATGCATGGTGACTCACAGTGATTAGGTCACATTAAACCCAATCATCACAAACCCCTAAAGCCAATCATCAAAACCACAAACCACAGGGGCCAGGGGCACAACAATCTCCCCCTTTTTGATGATGGCAACACTTTCAATATATTGAGTCATTCTGATGATGTGAGGCATTCTAAAGACTCAAATTATTCTCCCCCTTTGACTTCATCAAAAAGAAAATAATTTGAGAAGTTAAAGCATGCATAAAAGTTCAGACAAATTCTCCCCTTTGCAATACTCCCCCTGAGTATATGAATGCAAGGTCCCAAATGATATGAGCATGATTCAGCATGACAAGGAATGCTCCCCCTGAAGAGATGCCAATTGATATGCAAGTGATGCATGACATGGAAGCTCCCCCTCAATAAATGGACTCTTATGAGATAAATGAGAAGGAGACCACAGGGGCAAACAAGGAGAAGTTCAGGTCATTGAGTCAAGGACATGAGCAGAAGAAATTCAGTTAACAGATTTTTCAAGGATGCTCCAAACATAAGAAATTCTGCCAGATTTTCAAAGAGATATCAACCTCATAATTCTAAAGCATAAGTTTTCAAAGTCTTCTATCATAAGGGCTTATGAATGACATTTATTGAACATCATGGTTTAAACATGATGTATGCAGAGTTTATCAATAAAATTCTGTAATGATATCTAAAACCATGGTTTAATAAAAATGAACCAAGCCCTCATATTTATCTTGAATATCCTCCCTTTGTCTTACACAATCAAATCTATTGACTTCTTTCAGAATTACATGTACTAGTATTGAAATCAAGCAATTATGAAGTCATATGATTTTGTCTAGGGTGGTAGCAAATTGATTTTAGCATCAATATTCAGATATTTCAATTTATTCAACAATTTTCCTTGCTACAAATTTTACGTGCTTTCTAGTTTAGTACACACCTTGTAACTAGAGGATATACCTTGATCAGAGGCCAATATCCCTAAGTCCTTAGTGTGACTAACTGTCATGCCTTATGTAAACAGAGTTAGCATTTACACATCATGACACACTACAGCTCAATTTTTAATGAGTGAATTGTATTTCTCAGTGTGCATGCCATTGCTCTGCCTGATTTTCAATGAATTCTCATTTTACAGAGTTAACTAAGGCACCTCATGACACAGTCCTTTGGACTAGTGTTTCTCAGTGACCAATGTCATTGCTCTGACAGATATTACCCTTTAGACATTTCAGAACCATTCATTTGCTTCAAAATAATATTAATCTCATGTACTTAACCAATTAAAGTTATGTATTCAAAAGTGCAGATTTCAGGAGTTTTCACAAGACATAGCATGAAACAGGTGGTTAAGGTTTATTAAATATGCTTCAGATATTTTTAAGAGATTTTAAAGCCAAACTCATTGAATACATTAAACTTAAACCACATGAGTTATTTCAGTCATTCATAAAAACGTATAATAGAAGATTTCTAGTTCAAGATTTTCAGATTTATGATCGAGATAGCCCATTGAAATCTTCATGAAAGACTGATAGAATTCTGAAGCCAAATGATACCAATTGATAGGAGAATTACCAATTATTAAGAGAGATTCTGAAGCATAAAGTTTTCAGAATATGATCAAGGTTTGTCAACAAAATCAATAAGAAGGGATATGCTATGAAATCTGACAAATGTATGCATTTGACAACCTATATGCAATGCATTGACTCCCCCTTACAATATGCATCCAAACTCTCTTTTTGGCATTTTCAATATAAGGAGATGCAATGTACTATATGTATGCAGGGACATGCAAAGACTCAATCATTGAATGCTATGCAAGAATATGCAACTTACTCCCCCTGAAAACATGCAATGCTTGCACTGAAAACTGAACATATGATACCAAATGATATCGTGACTTGTGTACAATCAGACTGTCCTATCAGCAAAGTGACCCATGGTACTAGGCGGAGCACTTGGTCTAAAAGACCACCTCACACATAGTAAGAACCTCCAGACAAACTTCCCTGCCTTTTGGTACCTTACCATTTATATACCATTGAGGTCATGCATGATAATTCAACATGCAGTCCTATATGTAATTCAGAATGCTCAGTGAGCTATTGCAACACACAAGTTTCAAGTCACACTCATAGGTAGTTCAGATTTTTCAGAAAATTCAAAATGCAATATGTTTTCAGAGTTTATGCATTTCAACAATTATCAACCACTTACAAATGGCAGATATGCAAGAATACATCAAACCAGATATGCAATAAGTTTCAAAATAGGAAATGCAGAGAGATTACCTAAACAGTGTGGGAGTGGGGTTTTCATTCTTGAGTGCCTTGGATCATTACCCCTTTTATTCCAGCTTCCAAGGCACACCTGTAGCAGATACATCATTTTAATGTAACAGGTACCCAAGAAACCTTGGGTCCTGGTTTAGCAGTGACACTCCTAGCAGGTTTTCTCAACAGATTTTTCGCATGTTTATCATCACAACACATGATATGACAATTATACATGGAATGCCCTACCTGCCCATAATGATAACAAGAGATAACAGATTTCATGTTCTCCTTGTATACATCAGCATTGGCGTGAACATGGTGTGAGTGAACATGATTAATTCTGTTATTGACATGAAAGATTTTCTTTTCATAACCGGCCAGCCAACAGTTAACAGCTCTGTGGCCTAGCTTTCCACATTCAAAACATACAGTGTATTTTCTTCTAGGACCAAACTTCTTTCCATCAATAATATTTTTATTAATAGGGAAATTAACAAATCCAGAGTTAGTTTTCTTTCCCTGAGCATGCCAGCAGAAGGCAGCAATGTGACCAAACTTTCCACAGCAATAGCATTGAATTTTCTTTTCCTGATCAGTAGAATGTTTCCTAAGATGATTTCTAGGATACTTTCCAACAGCATTTCTTTCATCATTCATCAATGCTACACAGTTATGCATAATGTGGCCAACTTTCCCACAATAGTGACATGTTATAGCCTTTTTTTTCACATTCACTTGTTCGACAAGATTGATATTCTCATGAGAGTTTGAATGTGTGTGTGAGCAGTGAGCAGCATGCACATGAAAATCAGAGACATATTTGGACTTATCCAAATCAACATTTTCCTTTTGTTTTTGAATCTTTTCCTGTTTCTTATCTGAATTTTCAGCCTTCTTAGCAGTGAATTGAAACATAGAAGAACTAGATTGATTAGCTTGTTCAGAGCTTTTTACGAACACAGTTGACTTCTTCTTTTCATTCACTTTCTTATTAACATGCACATACCCAAGTCCTTCTTTCTGAAAATTCACTTTAGAACCAAGCAGCTTATTCAAGTTGTCTTTTCCTTTAACGAATTTTGACAAGGAATTTTTCAGATCTTCAATCTCAAAATTCAATGAAGCAATATTCGCTTCATACTTGGATAGCTCAGATTCACAAACAATCAGCTGCTGTTGCAAAGCATCATTCAGGTTCTTCAGAGTTTCATTTTCTTGTTGAACCATTATTTCAATGTTGTTCTCATTTTCTTTCACAACAGTTTTTCCTTTTTCAATTGACAACCATCTTTCAGAGAAGACAGTATTAAGAACCATTAGCTTTTTATTTTGATCTTTTAGATGAGAATTTTCTTCAATCATCTTATTTTCAAATTCTTCTTTCAATTTCAGTTCAGATTTTAGATTTTCATTTTCAGCCTTTAGACTTGTGATTTCAGCATTTTTCTCTTTTCTTAATTTTCTCTTTTCTGACTTAACTCTTTCATATTTTTCAAGTAAATGCTCATGCATGGCAACTAAATCATCATGACTAATATCCTCGGTCTCAGAGTTTACTTGGGATGAGGACTCATCTGATTGATCACTCCTTCTTGCCATGAGACATTCTTCTCCCTGTTCCACGTGTGTTGTAGTCACTCTGTCAAACATTTCCTTTGCAGTGCTACAATCTGAGAAAGAGGAAAAATCATCAGAACCGATTGCAGCCTTCATTAAATTTAGAGCTCTCACATTATCATCATTTTTCAACTTGTGGACATGAGTCCACTTGGACTTATCCTTTGGAAGTTCATGTGGACTGTGAGAGATAACCTTCCACAATTGTGGATTAATAGAGTTAACATGCTTGTGCATACGATATAGCCAGAATTGAATATTTGAACTACTGAATAATGGAGGATGAGCCATGACGGCACAACAGTTTAACGCAACAGGAATATTGATGCACTAAAAGCAAATTAGCACCTAAGACCGCAAGATCGATCTGCAGGTCGCTGGACCTTGTATGCAGAAACCTACTCTGATACCAATTGATAGGTTCAGTGCAGTATTAAGAGGGGGGGTGAACGAATATTGCCCTTTAAAAACCTTTACCCAATTAAAAGGTTATGATGCTCACTAACAATCTAGAGTGCTAACTAGACAGATGTATCAAATCTGAAAGACTAATTAGCAGTAGCACCATTCTTCCACTCAAATAAACTTTCGCTCACTCAACGGATTAAACACTCAGAACAAGATCTGATCAACCACTTGGAGCGCCCCTATGCAAACATCTAGCGGAAGCAAAACATATAGAGAAATCAGACCACTGCACAGAGGATTTTTTAGGTGGTTCGGTCCTCTAGACCTACATCCACCCCACACTCAAACCGAGTGTGGCTTCCACTAGCTCACGCTAGAAACAGCAGACTCAGTCTGCAACAAATGCTGCCAAACAGCTTGACCAGGGGAACAGCCTCCCCTCTTCCTCCCAACCGGAGGGAACCACTAGTGACACCAGTCACTAGCAAACCAGAGACACACGGTCTCTCTTCCTCCAGACCTGGAGGGAACCCCTGGACTTGAATCCACAAGCCCAGAACCGGAGACAAGTCTCCCTTCCTCCAACCCGGAGGGAAACCTACAAGTAGCACCCAGCTACTTGCAACCGGAGATAGCAATCTCCCTTCTCCTGAACAAACAGGAGGAACCCACAGGTGACTCCAGCCACTTGTAAACCAGAGACACACGGTCTCTCTTCCTCCACACACGGAGGGAACCACCGGACTTGCTACTCACAAGCCCAGAGCTAGAGGAACAAGCCTCCCTTCCTCCAACCCGGAGGGGAACCTAGAGACCCAAGTCTCTCTTCCTCTGAACCCCAGAGGGAAGCACAATCGGAGATAAATCTCCCTTCCTCCAACCCGGAGGGAAACAACCGATGACACCCTGTCAAAGGCAACCAGAGACGCAAGTCTCTCTTCCTCCACACGGGAGGGTACCAACCACAAGTAGCACCCAGCTACTTGCAAACCGAAGACACAAAGTCTCTCTTCTCCTGAACCCACAGGAGGAACCCCGACCTCTCTACAGAGGATCGGAAATACAGTAAACCAGAAAACAAAGGAAAAACAATAAACGAAAATGACTTCAGCAAAACAGAAAGCTGAAAGATGAAGTGCACAATGTGGCTCTCAACGGAGCTGACTGGCCTGGATTTGATCCACGGTCCAGTAGACGGATCTTCAGGTAAGATCTTCCTTCTTCTCCACGAGCTCTCTCGCTCACTCTCTATCTTTCTTTCTCTTTCTTCTGCTCTCCTCTCACTCTCTGCTTCTTCTTCTCTTCACACTCTTCTCGAGCTCTCTACCTCTCTTCTTCTCCTTCTGCTCTTCTTCTTTCTCTTTTCTTCTTCTATCTGGATCGTGGCTCTCTGTATACGCTTTTCTTCTCGCCAACTCGATCACCTTCATCTGTGGACGAAGGTCTCATATATATAGCAGCAGCAGCATCATCAGCCACGACGTGTGACCTCCACATTTCCAGCCCTAAGAATTCGGACCACGTGGCAGTCTCTCAGCAGGCTTCATTCCAGCCTCGGATCACGTGCTGCTCAGGTCACTTGGGAATATTTCTTCCTCGGACCTGCAAGGAGATGAAAACCATTACAAACTGAGGGCCACAATAACTAAATCTGCACGAAGTATGTAGTAGTAATTCTAGATGCACTGAGAACGACACGAAGAAGATGAAAACAACACGAGGTAATAAGAAGGACGACACGAGATACATTGTGACAGAACAGACACAACGAAGAGACCGACACGAAGTGAAACAAGAATGACACGAAATGGCAACAAGGAGAACGTTACGAGATACATACGATGACAAAGGCACGAAGTAAAGAAAATGACACGACGTAATAAACATCAAAGAGAACGGCTCGAGAACAACATGGACTGGCAACAGAAACCGACACGAAGTGGTTGCAAACAAGCAAGACACGAGGTCTACGTAAAGCAACACGAAGTGTGGTCAAAGCGAGAACGACACGAGGTCTAATGAGAAAGACCAACACGAAGACGGTGTAATCAGCACGAAGTGAAGAACAACGACACGAAGTATAGTGGTGACAAAAACACACACTACACAGAGAACGACACGAGGTGGTGACACAGAAAGCAACACGAAGTGCTGCAATGTTCTGCACGCAGTGGAACAAAAACGACACGGAGTGAAAAGCGACACGAAGACGTGAGAAGGAAAAAGAACGACACGAAGTGAAAAATGACACGAGGTGAAAACAACACGAAGACATGAAACAACACTTAAGACGAAGTTGACACGGAGTGAAAACGACATGGAGAACATAAAACCAACACGAAGACATATCAACACGAATACGTGGACAAACAGTGACCGACACGAAGTGTGGTTACTAAGTAGGAACGACTCGAGGTCTACAGGAAAACTACTCGAAGTTCATCAGAACTTTTAGAGCAGCTTCAGGAACACGACACGAAGTCACTGTAACAAAACAAACACTACGAAGAGAACGACACGAAGTACAAAACGACACGGGCTGACCACGACACGAAGACAAATAACAGAACCCGTCACGAGTTGAAAACAACACGAAGACGAAAACAGAAATTGACACGGAGTGTGGTCAAGGCGAAAAGGACACGAAGTCTAAAGAGAAAAACAGCACGAAGACAGCGAAAATGACACGAAGTTCATAAACTCAACACGAAGACATAACTACTGAAATAATACGAAAGACACGGACACATCACGAAGATCAACACAGAAACCGACACGAGGTGTGGTTTCAAAACAAACGAAATTGACACGAGAGGAACAACTAAAAATAAAGGAAACGACACGAAATATAGTAGAAACAACACGAACACACGACCTGAAGGACAGTAAACATAAACAACACGAAGTATGACAGAAACAGTACGGACATACAATGTGCTACCTCATAGCAGATTTCCTGTTAATCAATATGCATCAGACGACTATGTATGGACTCAAAGACCCTTAGCCAATGTATAGACTTCAAGTGGAGGCCAATGTGTAGACTTCACGTGAAAGCCCAATGTGTAGACTTCACGCTGTACAGACTTTGAAGATGGAAGCCAGTGTACAGACTTTCCACCGACCAGAGTATGGACTTCAACAGTGAACGGCTGTACAGACTAGGCCAATGCTTGAAGCACAGTCCACTGTATAGACATGATGCCTTGAAGGCGATGTGAGTAACAATCCAATGTATGGACTTCCATGAGACGCTCAATGTTCAGACTTACTGCCAATCAATGTATAGACTCTGTAAATGCATATGAAAGCTTTATGCAGCAGATAAACAGTATGAAACTTCAATTGCAATGATGCACATTGCAATGATGCACAGTGTAAGCAGATAAACTGACTGAACATATGAAAGCCTGAATGAACATTTCAGCAAGATGACTCACAGTGACTCACATCAAAGACCAATCATCAAAACAGAACATCAATGCATGGTGAACATCAATGCATGGTGACTCACAGTGATTAGGTCACATTAAACCCAATCATCACAAACCCCTAAAGCCAATCATCAAAACCACAAACCACAGGGGCCAGGGGCACAACACAAATTCCTTTAAGTGGGGGAGGTTGTAGCACCCCCGATAGAAATCATCGAGTAAATTTAAAACTTCTTCCTAAAAGAAATCATACATGAAGGCCTTACATAAAAAATCCAACCTCATGAGGATTATAATGTAAATATACAAGCCAACCTTACTTTATGACAATAAGAATCATGAAGGCCTTATGAAAAAGAACCAAAACCTTATGAGGGCTAGTATGTAAATGTACAGCCCACTTTATGCATAGTACATAATGAACTCTTTCCTAAAGAATCTTACATGAAAGGTATTATAGAAAGAACTAAACCATAGGAGCACTAGCATAAAAATGTGCAATCCAACTTTATGCACATGGGTAGTACGTAAGTGGGTGTCCTTGTCCACCACTAAGAGAATTGGCACCCCTGACCAGGGCGCCAATTGCCAAATTGAAGACCATGTAAGGAGGCGCCATTTCCCTTAGGGCCCCATCCCATTATGATATTAATATATATGTGAACACCATGAAGGCCAACACGTGAGAGTGGCAGTTTTGTCTAACAGTTGACGCCCTCATACAGAGACGTCATTTATATGAATAGTACAACCTAGATTAATGGACGACCACTTACAGAGACGTCATTTAAATCTATGTTTCTAGAAGGTTGAGATACGAACAACCCCATTTAGCTGGCAAAGCACCATGCCTGGTTAGCCGGACCCGCAAAATAATAAACCAATGCTTTACGATTCTCTATAACTAATCCCCTCCGTAGCACTGTTAGAGGCTACTGCCATCTTTCAGTGCTGCTTGCAGAAGGGAATATTGCCCTTCATTTCTCAGAAAATGTGAAGTCTACGTTCTGCTGCTGAAGCTTTACGGCGGCGGGGAACGTGTGGCTTCATCCTACATCTTTACCTCATAATCACACGTCAAAAGATAGGTGTTCTCAAGTCCTTGCCTAACTAGTTGCTAAATAGGTTAACTTATGCATGCTTAGAGTTAGATCAAGTCATCATTCAAGCTATATATTACCTGGCTTTACCATGATTAAGAAATAATCATGTATATACCATGTTATACTTATTTTAATAGCCCGTTACACCTGTCGCATATGATTTTATACATAATGTTACCATGATCTTTATGAGTTTGAACATAGTCTGTTAGCATGATTTCATGAGTTTTTGAACATATTTTATTACACTAGTTTTGCAGTCTTAATAACCATGTTTTAAACCTTAGTATATAACCTCTGTACACAAAATAATTACATGTTTTAAAAACCCGAGAGTCCCAGCTCTCAGGTAAATGGCACCCCAGACCAGGGCGCCAATTATCAAATTGAAGACCCCTCGAGGGGTCGTCAATTAAATGAAGACACCTCACAGTGTCGTCATTTCCATTTCCGTAATTTCCAGTAATTGATAATTCAACTCATTCAAAAATCTATAACTATCAAACTAAAGCATGAAATGTGTACATGAACATGTTTCTGGAATCCTGACATTTTTCCCTAACTGCACGTACTCTTACTTCCTGATTCGGAGCACTTTTATCCGATGAATAGTGCATAACCCACCTGTAAATGGCGCCCCTGACCAGGGCACCAATTTCAGAAATGAAGACTTGGTACATGGTCGTCAATTAATTGAAGACCATGTGCAATGTCATCAATTCCATTTTCTGGAATTTCCAGTAATTAGTAATTCAACGCATTCAAAAATCCATAACTATTAAACTAAACCATGAAGATTTTACATGAATATAGTTCTGTGATCCTAAGATTTTTCTCTATCTATCCATGCCCTCGATTCCTGATTTACTGAAAGAATTAAAAATAAATAGTGTTTGAATAGTAAACCGTGACTCATATTGCCAGCTACCATGTTCAGACAATTATAACTTTTTAACCCAATCACGAAACTCCTGCATGAACATGGTTCTGGAAGCCTCATATTTTTCTCTATTTAACCATGTACTTAATTCCTGATTTACTGAAAGTATAAAAAATGAATAGTGTTTGAATCGTATTTTGAGTCACGGAATGTACCTGCCCGGTGTAAATCGCATCAATTTATTGAATAGTGAAACCCAACAATTTTGCATGAGCATGATTCTGAACTCCTGAGAATTTCCTCTACATGTTCATATCCTTGCTTTCTATTTCTGAGAAATGTTTACGGTATGAATAGTGTATGAATAGTATTTTGAGTCACAGAATGTACCTGCCCGGTGAAAATCACCCAAATATAAATGGCATCCCAAGCGAGGGCGCCAATTATATGAATAGCGACGCGCCAGTGTGTCGTCATTTAATTTAAGACTCTATAAAGAGTCGCTATTTAAAGAGTCACTATTTCAATGAATAGTGTCACTTTTCAAAATAAAAGAATTTTTTTGAGATAAATACGTAGATAGGTAGAGAAAAATATAAGGAATCTAGCGGTATGCTCGTGCATTAGATTAGGTATCATGATTCACATTTATTAAATTTTTAGAATGGATGATTAATATACTAAATGATTAATATATTAACCGAAAATGGTGACTTAATGAAGGGCGCTATTTGGGGCGAATAGTATTTTTCAATAGTAAATGAATAGTAGTGAGTAGTAATGAATAGTAATCTGAATAGTAATTGAATAGTATTTTTAAATACTAACTCTAAAGAGTGGCATATTTGTATAATGGCCTTTATGAGATGTTTTAACTTTTGTTTAACATCTAATAACGAAAATGGTGACTTAATGAAGGGCGCTATTTGGGGCGAATAGTATTTTTCAATAGTAAATGAATAGTAGTGAGTAGTAATGAATAGTAATCTGAATAGTAATTGAATAGTATTTTTAAATACTAACTCTAAAGAGTGGCATATTTGTATAATGGCCTTTATGAGATGTTTTAACTTTTGTTTAACCTTATTATAGAGTTATCTAGAGTTTTTGTTATTTAGGAAAAAGTATATATATATTAACATTTTCCCTCATTTTTATCGTGGTTTGTACCGACGCAACCCTAAGTCATTTTCCTGCATATTATGAATCCTTGAATTCCATTCCATAAAAATCTACCTTGTAAATCCTACTAAAGCAACCCTTGAAACTCTATATTGGCTATAAAATGAGAGTGGATGTCAAAAGTAATATATGAATGCTGTGCATATAGGGCCCGGTCTAGTCTTGGGAGGAGCACCCGAAGGTACTTGTACCCATGGGAGTTTAATTGACCACGGTGTTTGGCATTGCACCGACTACTTACTTGACTTGACTTGCGTGGCCCAGAATGGGCAATATTTGACTCGAGGCCCGTAGAAGGGCAAGAGTACTTACTTGCTTGACTTGAGACATTCCACACTTACTCTATCTCTACTTGCTTGACTTGACTCGCGTAGCCCGAAAGGGCAATTACTCGCTTGAATGAAATAGCCAATTGACACGTACTTGATATTACATGCTTGTATATGAACTTTTACTTGCTTGAACATGACTCTTACTTGTATAATCCTTGCTTGCCTGAAAGTGGAATCTACATCTACAAAGTCCTTGATATACTACTTGTCAAATACTTGCATTCACGCGATACCTTCTTTATACAGTTCTTGATCTCTCATTGTTCCTCATGCATAGATTACCTGTATACCTGATTTTTTTTATTACTTGTACATCATGCATAGCCATGCTGGTAATTGTAAACTGTAAATCACTTAAAGATTGCTCGAACTTGAGATGTAATTCCTACTGAGCGATTCGCTCATTCAGTTGCTTCCTAACATTTTCAGGTAATTCGGATGGCGACATCCACGTAAATGGGAATGAGACCGAGTGAAGAGTGCTAGAATCACCGCCAGTTGAATCGTCAACTAGTCGCGTCTTTTGAATTTACTTGAGTCTTTACCTTGTACTCCAGTTATGTTAGTTTAGTGTCTAGACCTTGTTAAGGCATGTAGCCTAATGTTTGGATCTTTAATTTGAAATTGTCACAGACTATTTTTACCTCCCTTGGCTAATCAAATAATTATCCCTTTGCATTATTGGGATCATTTAGATTGTATTAGTCTTATGCGCACCCCGTAATTATGTATGTGCTCTAATGACACGATCTATATAGACACGTCATGCATCTGAGTATCTTCCGCGCTCGGGACGTGACAGTTGGACTTCGGTCCCTTCCGCGGGACGACGATACGTAACACCGCAGAAGTAAAAGATCCCAAGGGATGGCGATACGTAACGCCCTGGTTTTAAAATCTTATTGATTCAGTCTTCGATCCCATTGTGGGGCGGCCTATGTGGGGCGGCGATACGTAACGCCACTGGGCCACAAGAATCTCGGTGGGAGTTCGCTCTCGGGTCTGCGCAGTACTCTTTCGTTCGTTATGTGTGTGGGCCTCCTGTGTTTGCGGCAGCTGTTCGGTTCCATGAATGGCAATAATATGAACTCTCATAAAATGTAATAATAGGTAATTGTTCTTGTGCTGGGGTCTTGCTGCATGCATGGGTGTTCATACACTAGTTAAAGAATCTGTACTTTCCTTATTTGAGTTATTTTAAGTAGATGATATTAAATGAACTATGCTATTGTTAATATCTGAAAAATACATATAAATGATTATATAGAGGCAAAGTTAACCCCAGTTTGTTTAGGATGCCTACTGAGCGTCACACTCACCCTTATGACACACGTTTTTTTCAGGAAATATAGAGGAGGAGGTTGAGGTGGAGGCAGCAGCAGAGGAATAGAGTTAGCACAGTCCGTCTGGGTATGCTACGGTCGAATGTCTTGCTATATGTAGGGGTGTGGGGTGGAAAGCCCATGTGGGCTCATGTGTAATCTAGAACATGAACCTGTACTCTTTTTGGAGATTATGAATGGTTGAGATGCTTACCTACATTTATTGTAACATGTGGTTTCTCTCTCATGTGAATGTATGCATGATACATAATATTGTGCTTCCGCGATACGTACGAAGTGACTGCTTCGGGGTCCGATAAAAAGAAAAATAATAATCCCCAAAAGTTTGGGGATTGAATCCCGGGACATTACAGAGAGTGTTGAGAAAAGGAAGAGAATGCATAAAAGGGGAGAGAATGTGGAATAATGCTTATCATGTTGAATCATATCATGTATTGAATGTTGATTTTGTTATGACATTAATGACTCATAATTGCCATCATCAAAAAGGGGGAGAATGTTGTATCCTAGATTTTGATGATGTCTGATTATGACTCATTGATTAGTCTAATGTGTTTTCAACATGTCTTCAGTTCAGATCAAAGATAAGTTAAGATCCAAGAAAGTCAACTGACTCCAACTGCTAAGCAAGTCAAATGATATAGAAGACAAATGTTTAAGTGAATCATGGCATCAAAGGTTCAGTGAAAGCAAGCAAGGCAGTTTGAGAAGGTGACTATGGCAGATCAAGCATTTTAGATCAATCTCCCAAGTGCAAAAGTTCCTTAGATGCACAAAAACCAAGAAAGGGTTTGACAAAAGAAATAAAATTCAATTTGCACAAGGCTGCATCGACCTCATGCTTAAAGCAACGTCGACTCCATTTGCTCACAAAAGGAAGAAGAGCCCAAACGGCTCTCAGCTGCGTCGACGCCATATGTACTGTTGCGTCGACTCCAAGTTATTTCCAGCAAGGATGTAGCACCCCGAAGAAAAAAATATTAAATTAAATAGAGAATAAATAAGAGTGACTATATGATATTAGCCATATAACAAACATGGAAGGTAGAAATTTGATAAATGTAAAGTATAAATAGATAACATAGATGAGAGACATTAATATTAATTAATGGGCCTTGATATTGACTAATGGGCTTTAATGGACTTAAAGAAGTGATGCTAATATATATATATATATATATATATATATATATATATATATATATATATGTATGTATGTATGTAACTACCTTGACTGAAAACGGGCCTTACTAAAGAACAACGCATTAAACCCGTTAAGGAAACAGAAAACCCATAACTACTTAAAAGACAAAAGGGCCAACAGCATATAGAGCTTTAAGATTTTTTTAAATGTGAGCTACTAAACATATATACATAAACATGGGCTTTGACATAAAGGAAACAATATAATAGTTGGGGCATTTAACGGGGCATGCATATGCACGTGATAACACAACCCAATAATGATAAAAGGTATGGGCCATGCAAACCCAACGTTGATAACCCAGCCAACCCATATACTTGTTCAAAGGGTGAGCTTAGGGTTTTCGTATGAAAAATGGTAGGCGACTATGGACTTAGTAAGAACAAAGTAACGTAAGGAGGTTGAGTCGACCCTTACTCTCATTAGGACTCCACCCACTTTTAGGATTCCATTCGTATAAGCAAACCCTCCATCAACGAGCAAAAACCTTGCCTTAATAGCTTTTGACCCCTCGAACCCTTCCACCTCTATAAAAGGCCCTGCCCTCCCAACGAGCAACCATGTTTGCTGTTGGTTCGTGCGGTTGCTACGTCTTCGTCGACCTTTTGCTTCCTCCTACTGCAGAGAAGTTGTGCGTGGTAAACGTGAAGAAGCTTCTTCCTACAATATTCTTCCCTTCTCCTTCCTTTGCTGTGGACGTGTTGCTATGGAACGAGCTGCGGCACTTTTCTTCCGCCGACGAAGTGCAGTTGCTGTGTATAGAAGCAACTAAGCTTCTTCTTCCATCATCTTCCTCTGCTACCTCTGTTTCTGTCACGTCCCGAGATTATGCAGCAGAAACAATCGGGAACGTGAACAGTCGGCTAGTACACCTCGAGCAAGCAATATAGTCAGAACGCAAGACAATCACATAAAGTAATTGCACAAGTAATTCACTAAAACATTCATCTTTATTTCATATAAATAACCATCAAAATACATAAGATCTTTGACTCTCTTTACTAGACTCAATAAAATAAAGATTACATCATGACTCGACTAGACACTTGATAACTAAGGCTTCTCTCATCCATATAACCTTCAATCGCTCTCGGACCCGCTACTGGTATAATCCGAATCCGATTCACTTGTACCTCGTGAAACATTGATAAAGTAGGTAATGAGCACACTTGCCTAGTATCTTCGTATCAACATGAAGGTGAGTTTAAGTGATTAACATGTTAGCTCTAGAGAATAAGATAAAGCATGCGAACACGGCAAAACATGTGAATAAAACTAGAGTAACAAGATGAGATACGCGAATATGATTGATCAAGTATATAACAAGAATGTAAATTTTGGCATTTTTATGAACAAGAATGTAACAAGAATGTACTTTTCATAACTATGGAGGCTATGCACTAGAAAGTCATGTAACAAGCAAGAAAGTACTTTTCGCTTAATAGCAAGTACTTCATGAATTTACGTGGATCTTTATCCATGTCCGTGGATTTTTAGTTATTTATAAAGAAAGTACTCCCAGCGCAATGCGACGCCAGTAGCATCATACCCCATAGTTTACAGTATGTTTCCGACAATCAGTCGAGGGGAATGTCATAGAGCCCTTGAACAAAATCAGTGCTCGAACTGCATCTTCAAGTATAAATCAAGCTACTTCCACGATTATAATAAAAATGTGGCCAATAATGTACAAGTTCAACAATAATTCCATGATAAGGGAACCAAGGTATAGAACGTACCAATAATTGATCATGAGAATTCAAGAGATGCATTAATAACTAGGTTATGCCATGGAGAAAATTCGGTAGCATAACGGTACATTCATTATCTTTCATATTTTAACATTGACTTATTAAAATAGGTTCAGAGTCCAGATAATGCTAAGACCATCCAGGAACTCAAAAAAAAACCACCCCCAAAGGTCAAATCTCGGGTTAGACAATTTTAGGAACCAAGCGGTCATTTACTGGACCGTTTCTTGAGACAAGCAGTCTAGCGCAGGACCGTTTTACGTATGAAACAGAAAAGTCAACATAGTGAAATCTCTTGGATCCTAGCGGTCACGGTAAAGGTCGCTTAGTGACTGTAGCGGTCTAGGATATGGCCGCAAAGGTCCAGATCTCACAAAACACTGGTAAAGGTGCTCTCTAGACAATGGGCTTTTATGGTACAACCAGCTCGGCGTCCTAGTGAGAATCCCAGGCTCGCGGAGTCTTACGGAGGCCTTGAAACAAGATTTCCTAGTATGTTGGAAGGAATATCCAATGTAGAGGCTATCAAGTCCAAGATTGTGTACTTAATGTGCAAAGGTGTAACTAATGACAACATACTGGGATATGTGCCATATACTTAAGAAAATGACTCTAGAAGAGAGAGATAGTGGTAACAGTGATCAAATCATGACTAGTCCATGAATCATATAAATTTAAGTTAATTACAAAAGTATATGGTTTGGTCATGAAAATAACTTAAGTTTAAAAATAATTCTAAGTGCATAAAGAATCATAAAATCTATTAGAATGTTCTGTCAACATAACTAGGTATATGAAAATATCACTTGAAACATGAGTAAAACCTACTTAACTAGGGTTAACATACAATAGTTAGGGCTAATTTGTAATATGTTTCGGGTTAACAATATCACAGAAATCAGAAAACGCAAACGGTCTAGTGTAGGACCGTTTCACTGGGCCAAACAGTCTATCGTACGATCGCTAATGTTTCTGGCGGTCTACAGGAAGACCATTTCTTCCTGTGTTAACAGAAAACTCAAATAATAATAATAGAAAATACTAATCTGAGGCATATCATGCATGGAAATAAACATGTATAAACTCTATAGCCTGATAGAGCAAGGATAGGTCAGCCTATATGCATGGGTTTATGTACTAACAAGAGAATTTCCTTTTTACTTCATTAGGGCTAGTTCATGTATGAATATTATACTAGATGCATAGTCCTAATGAAAACATAAAATTCTCAGTGTACAATGCATCAAATCGACTGAAATCAGAGGGCATTTATCCCTAATGTCATGTTTAAGCCATTCATGAGATAAACTACCTCTGTCTTGGACTTTAGACTTCGAATTTAGGGCTGAAAGTTAACCCTACTTCCTTCTCTTCCTGAACCGAACCAGCAACTCTGTGGCCTTCTATCTCTTGATTCCCTTTACCTATGACCACAAAATTTGGAGGGTAAGAAGAGGGTACTAAAAGAAACAAATAACTCTAAACAACCTCTATCTAATTACCTCGTTTAGGGCTTCTATCTTGCTGATCAATCTAACCTGATCGCATAGGTTCCTGAGATTCTTGTGCTGAACCAGCGACTTTAGACGCCTCTAACTTCTTGTAGACTTGATCTCCTAGAACGAAACTTTGAGAAAAGTTAGATCTAATTAAAATGAACAAATTCTAAGAAGAAACTTACCTCTAATTAAACCTCCTTACCTTAGTTCCACGCGAGCCAAAAGAAAGGGTCGCGTAGGTGAGATCTGGGGTCTATTTATAGGGTTTAAATAGGGTTTCATGGATTAGAACGATTCTGGAGTCCTAATTAGGTATCAGATCGATCTTTGAGAGTCCCAAGCATGCTTACAACTCTTCATACTTCGGTCTCTAGGAGTTTGGATGCCAATAATTTAATCTTTTTGCACTTTCTTCCACTCATGAAATCTACAGAGCATAGCGGTCTAGGGATAGACCATTTCTTGTTCCATGCGGTCTCGCGATAGACCGTTTCTTCTATTGGGCGCCGAATTTGAACAGTTTAAAACTCTTTCCCTCTTTATCCATTTATTTATTCACTTAATTCTGTAAATACATGAAATTAAGCTTCTAGAATATGGGCCAACCCCTTTTGGGCTTGGTTTTAGTCATTTGGTTTTATTTACATAGTATTGGGCTTTAATAATTAGATTTAATTAACTATAATTCATTTAATAGCCCATTGGCCTTGAATTAATTCTAGAAAAATCTTAGAAAATCTAATTATGTTTCTAGAAAATTTAAAATATTATTTATAAAATCTTGGGGTATTACACACTCCCCCACTTTGTTGGGCCTCCTCTAGGATTGATCAGCAGTGTGTGTGCTGCTGTTTATGCTGAATGTGTTTTGATTGATTGGCAACAATAAAGTTGACTTAGTTGATTGTAGAGTTGACTTTGGCAACTCCATCTTGATCATGATGATGCTGTGTATTTTGATAGAATTATCGTATGTCAGATAATCATATAAATAATGTTGTTTGCATCTTTACATTGAAACAAGACATTCCATTAATATGTCTGTCAACATGTTCCTACAATAGAGTTGGTGCAAACCCAGTTTATTCTATAATGAGTCAGTGCATATGTTGCATCGTAAGTAACCAAGGTCTATGCATGTTGGTGTCTAAGGGACACATGGTGGGTGCATAAGATGTAGAACTGCATCAAATGGAATACAAGGTCGGTGCAACCATTGTTGTTGCATGCACATAAGTCGGTGCAGGTTTTGTCTTGCACTTTGGAAAGTCTGTGCATGTCTTTCATACATGTGTGTAGGTTGCATAATAAGTCGGTGCAATTTATTAACTGTTGCACATAAAGTCTATGCAATGCTGTTTCGTGCATAATCACATCGGTGCATACCTTCACATGGCCCGAGTGTAGTCAGTGCATATCTCTCTTGTGCACTATCAGAGTCTGTGCAATTCATTGTAGAATAGCTATGCAACTCAGTGCAATCCTTATTCCTTGCAGACGCAAGGTCTGTGCAGGATGGGTTATGGTATACTGGGTCAGTGCATCGTTTGCATCTTGCACACATGACGTCTGTGCACCTCTCAGCACTACTACCATAATGAGTCTATGCAATTCTACTCTGACGACTTATCAAGTCTGTGCAACTCTTTATTTTCTATCTAACTATCTTAAACTGACTCAGGGTCTAACATGTTGACAGGACATTTGTTCGTGGAACTTAAGGAAGACACGTGATCCAAGACTGAAGGAAGGCTGAGCTATGCTCTTGACACGTCGAAAGCTGTCAAGCTCAGATGCTGCCACGTGGCCTTGGGATATCGGATCTGGACGAAAAGCTTGGGTGGGAAATGTGGTGACCACACGCCCATCTCTACTACCTGCCTATAAATAAGAAGATGTTCACTCAGGAAAAGATTGATCATGGAAAAAGAATTGAGCGTGAATTTGAGAGAAGAAGATAGAAGCAGCGAGAGCAAAAGAAAGCACGATCCAGCCGAGGTAGAGCCACCAACATCTGAGAGAGAATAGAGAGAGATTTGAGAAGAGAAGTGGTGTGATTATTGTCATGGTCTCTCGGTTCAGAACCAGAGACGCTCCGCTCTTTGTCAAGAGCTACATTCTCATTGAGTTTTGATTTTCTGTTTTCTTCGTTTGCCTTCAAACTCCATTTCTCAAGCTGTGTGTCAGCGGCAGAGAAGGATTTCTCTGGACAGGTCAAGCTGTAAACCTCAGCAGCAGAGGAGGATTCCTCTGAATAGCAGAAGCTGTAAGGCTCATCAGTTTGTAGGGAGTCGTTCCCCGAAACTGTGGATCAGTGTTCAAGCTGTGTGTCAGCAGTAAAGCCACACTCGTTTGAGTGTGGGGTGGACGTAGACCTCTAGATAGAGGTTCAACCACCTAAAAACCACTTTCTATCGTGTGATTGTGCAGTGATTTATGTTCATCCTTGTCTTCATTTCATCACTCATTAGATGGATGTTTAGGAACATTTGAGTGCCGATCTACTTGAGTTATTCTATTCAGGTTGTGACTGAGTGTTTCCTGATCGTCCTACAGTAGTTTGTTTTAATTCCGCACTAGTAGCTGCTGTAGAAAAATTTTATTAGGTGATTGATCTATTCACCCCCCTCTAGACCAAATATCAATTGGTATCAGAGCCTAACTCTTCTACAAGGACTAACATCCTGAAGAGGTAGCAGCTATGGATGCTAGAGGGATGACAGTAGAGGGACACTCCACCACCAAGCCCTCGTACTTTGATGGATCCAACTATGCATACTGGAAGAATCGTATGCAAGTGTTTTTTAGGGCAAAGGATTATGAGATCTGGAAAGTGGTCAGCAAGGGACCATTTTAGTTGCATCCGAATGAGGATGTATGGACGAGAGAAGAGAACCGTAAGTCTACTCTCAACTGGAGCGCCATCAATGCCATCCAGTGCGCTTTACATCTCACAGAATTCTCCAGAATGTCATCATGTGCAACAGCGAAGGAGATGTGGGATAAGCTAGAAGTTATATATAAAGGGACTTCTCAAGTGAGGGAGACCAAGGCAAATTTGCTTGTATCGGAATATGAGGCGTTCAGAATGAAGCCAAGTGAGACAATCACTGAGATGTATGCTCGCCTCACGATCATCACCAACGGTCTCAGAAGTCTTGGGAAGACTTATTCTGATTATGAGATGGTGAGAAAGATTTTGTGATCCCTGACTCCGATTTGGCGCACCAAGGCAACAATTATTGAGGAGTCCAGGGATCTACAGAATACCAAGGTTGATGAGTTGATCGGTTCACTCATGACTTATGAGATGAACTTGCCAAAGACCGAGGAGCTGGAGAAGAAGAAGAAACCTATTGCGTTGAAGGCAAGCTCCAGTCAATCCAGTCACAACGGATCCTCCAGTGATCAGAGTCTTTCTGGATCAGAATTTGAAGGAGATCAGCTAGCTATGCTGACTAGAGAATTCAGAAGATTCTTGAGAAAAGAAGGAAGATATTTCAGAAGAGGACAGCAGAGAGGCAGGAGACAAACAAGGTATAAATCTAACCTGGTAAAAAGATTGATACTAATGTCTGTTATCATTGTAGGAAAGCTGGCCACATGAAGGCAGATTGCCCGGAGCTCCAAAAGTTGAAGGAGAAATCAAAGAAGAAGAATACAAAAGGGAAAGCCATGGTGAGTATCTGGAGTGATGAGGACGAGGGCAACTTAAGCTGCACCTCTAAAAGTGACAGAGAGGAAAGTCAAATCTACCTGATGGCCAAAGATGGCGACAAAGAAGACGAGGCTAATGATGTATCCTCTCCTTTTGAACATTATACTATTGCTGATTAGGAGGATGTATATGGTGACCTGTTAGATAAAGTAGATGACATCAGAAAAGAAAATAGGCATCTAAAGAAGAAAGTTAATTTTCTCATGAATGATACTACTTTGTCTGATAGAGCTGCCCATCTTCAAACTGAGAATGATGTGTTAAGAAAATCATGTGCTGAATTTGATGATATGAAAAATGTTTTGATTGATGCTAGGGAAAAAAATGAAACACTTAAAAATGTCATTGATGATTTGAAGTTGAAATTGTAGAAATATGAGAACGAAATGAAAATTGTGAATGAGAAATATGAAGCTGTATTATGTGTCAATGCTGAATTGAAGAAATCGATTGAAAAATCAGATAAAGATAATGAAAACAAATAGAAAACCATTGATAGGATGACCCAAGGTACTGAAAATTTGAATGCTCTTTTGGGGACTAAGGCGAACATTAGAAAAGAGGGTCTCAGGTTTAATCCAACGGCTAAGAAGAGCTTCGAACTTAAGACAATTTCATTCGTAGCTGAGAAAGAAAAGAGACCTCTTATCAAAATGAGTAGTGAAAATTTTGCTAAAAAAATATTAACTCTAAAGTGCCCAGTGCTAAGGACAAGGGCAAACAGAAAATTGGTGAGCCGAGCCACGTGAGCACACATTGTCCCACTCCTCAGGGTAGAAGTCAGGTTAGGGGTCAACCTTCACTTATATCTAAACCCCGGACTAGGTTCACCAAGTCTCCTCAGAAAGGTCAAAAAAAGACCTAATCCATGCCATTGCATACTTAAGGTGGGTCTAATGTGTACAAGAGACAAGACTCAAATAGGGGTCACAGAAGTCAGATTTACCATCCCAGAGTTCAGACCTATCATACCTACTACCATGCATAGCCACAACAGTTTAATAGGTCTGGAAGGGATAGAATTCAAGAGAGGTCTGGACACCATTTCAATTCCACTCAGAAATATAGACCTCCGACCAGAAATTGGTTTGCTCAATCCAAGATGTGGAATTCCAGGAACCAAAGCTACTACAGTCAACCTAGGACCATCACTGGCTACACCACACTGAATGCTCATTGGCCTAGGCACTGGCACAAACTGCTAATAACAATGGTGCCAGGACACAAAATAAAGAAGGAGAGAGTACGTATGTTAATGAAGAGAAGAAAAATAACAATCAAAAGAAAACAAATAAATCCACCAAACAAATAACTCTCAAACAAATGTGGATTTCTAAGAATGTGTTGTCATGTTTAAGTGGCTCTACTCCTGTTCTAGAGCCCAAACATTTTTGGATTCCAAATTCTTCTACTTGATTGTTACTGCAGGTATGCCTGGCAGCCAAGCACAACTTGTGGTACTTGGACAATGGCTTCTCCAGGCATATGACTGGGGACATGGCAAAATTTTGCATGCTGATTGAAAAGAATGGAGGCCTTGTCACTTTCGGAGGAAACACCAAGGGTAAAATTATCGGTTCAGGGAAGGTAGGTAAGTGTACTACCTACTGTATTGATGAAGTCATGCTGGTTGAGGGTCTTGCTTACAACTTGTTAAGTATTATCCAGCTCTGTGACAAAGGTCATAAGGTAGTTTTTGACTCTTTAGGTTGTAACATTTATGAGCCTGATTCTGATAAGGTTAAATTCTCTAGTAAAAGAGTCAATAACATATACCTAGTTGACTTAGATGATATAGCTCATTCTAATCTATGTCTCACTACAAATAAAGATGACTTGGCATATCTGTGGCATCGTAGATTAGGCCATGCTAGTTATACTGTTCTCCATAAACTAAATAAACATTGCATGGTTAGAGGATTCCCTGAAATGTCATTTAAAACTAATAATGTTGTATGTGAAGCATGCACACAATCTAAGCAAACTAGGAAGTCTTTCAAATCTAGAACTGAGAACATGTCTTCCAAGCCTTATGAGTTGATTCATATGGATCTTTTTGGACCTACAAGATCAATCAGTTTATCAGGAAGAAGATATGGATTTGTACTAGTTGATGACTTCTCTAGATTTACTTGGGTGTTTTTTCTCATACACAAGAATGAATCATTCACTGAATTTCAGGAGTTTTATCTGAAAATAAAACATGATAATAAAAATTCAATTCAGACTATTTTATCTGATCATGGAGGTGAGTTTGAAAACTCACAGTTTGATGACTTTTGCAGGAGCAATGGCATCACTCATCGGTTCTCCTCACCTAGGACACCTAAGCAAAATGGAGTAGTGGAAAGGAGGAACCATACACTTGTGGAGATGGCTCGAACATTGCTGGTGGAAGGTAACCTACCAAGGATGTTTTGGGCTGAGGCAGTCAACACTGCATGCCATGTAGTCAACAGAGCCATGGTAAGGCCATTTACCCAGAAAACACCTTATGAAATACTCAAGGGTAAGAAACCTTCACTAGCTTATTTCAAGGTCTTTGGGTGTAAATGTTTTGTACATGTGAATGCTAAAAGAGACCTTGATAAATTTGAACCAAAAAGTGATCTGGGAATCTTTCTAGGATATTCAGAAACAACAAGAGCCTATAGAGTATACAACTTAAATTCTAAAATAGTTGAAGAGTCTCCACATGTAGTCTTTGATGAAACCATGACTAAACCTAAAAATGGTCTGTGCAGGGAACAAGATGATGGAGAAATTCTGAAAGAGGGACGTTCTGAAGACCAATCTGATGATGAAGATGCAAAGGAGTTTGGTACTTAGGGGGAGGTAAATGAGGGTCAAGGTAATCAGGTTATTAATGTGAGATTTATTAGAGACCATCCTATAGATAATGTAATTGGTAACTTGCATGAACCCCCCAGGACCAGAGGTTATTTTAGAGCTCAGAATGAGCTAAATGCATTTGCTTTAGTGTCTCATATTGAACCCAAGAACATTGACAGTGCCCTTAATGATGTGCATTAGATCAATGCCATGCATGAGGAATTGAATCAATTTGATAGGAACAAGGTATGACACCTAGTTCCACCTCCTGATCATGGGACTGTCATTGGGACCAAATGGGTATTCAGGAATAAAATTGATGAGCAGAGCAATGTTATTAAGAATAAGGCCAGACTTGTAGCTCAGGAGTATAATCAGGAGTTTGGAATTGACTTTGAAGAGTGATTTGCCCCTGTGGCAAGGTTAGAGGCAATTAGGATTTTATTAGCTTATGCTTGCTCATTAGGAATCACCCTTCAGTCGATGGATGTAAAATCTGCTTTCTTGAATGGGGAAATAAAAGAAGATGTCTTTGTGAGACAACCTCCAGGATTTGAATGCTTAGACTTTCCAAATCATGTGTATAAATTGAATAAAGCTCTCTATGGTCTTAAACAAGCTCCTAGAGCTTGGTATGACAGGCTCACTAAATTTCTTACAGAAAAGAAGTTCTCAAGAGGTGAAATTGACCAAACTTTGTTCACAAAGGTATGTCATCCAGACATTATCATTGTTCAAATATATGTGGATGATATAGTTTTTGGTTCAACTAACCCAAAAATGTGTAAGGAATTTTCTGATTTAATGACACATGAATTTGAGATGAGCTCAATGGGTGAGCTAAAGTTGTTTCTTGGATTGCAGGTGACCCAAACCAAAGAAGGAACCTTCATCACCCAGTCTAAGTACATAAGGGACATGCTGAAGAAATACAAATTTGAAAATCTCAAGGAGATTACAGCACCAATGGGTACATCAACAAGTCTTGATGATGACTCAAAAGGTAAACCAGTTGCTAACAAGCTGTATAGATGTATGATCGGATCCCTTCTCTACCTTACTGCATCTAGGCCTGATATTCAGTTTGTTGTGTGTTTATGTGCTAGATTTCAGGCTAGTCTTAAAGAGTCACACTTTAGTGCTGTTAAAAGGATTTTTAGATATCTGTCAGGCACCCAAGAGCTAGGTCTTTGGTACCCTGCTAGGTGTGAGCTAGACCTATTAGCATACACTGATGCAGACTATGCTGGGTGTCGGATTGATAGGAAAAGCACTAGTGGATACTGCCAATTCTTAGGTGGTTGCCTAATATCTTGGGCTTCAAAGAAGTAACACACGGTTTCACTATCCACTATAGAGGCAGAGTATGTCGCTGCAGGGAATTATGCAGCTTGGGTACTATGGATTAAGCACCAACTTACTGATTATCAGATAAATTTGGGATGCATTCTAATTTTATGTGATAATACTAGTGCTATATGCTTAACCAAAAATCATGTTCATCACTCTAGGACTAAGCACATAGAAATAAAACACCACTTTCTTAGAGATGTAGTAAGCAAGAATGAAATTGAATTAAATTTTGTTGAAACAGAAAAATAAATTGCTGACATATTTATAAAACCTCTTGGAAATGAAAGATTTAAATTCTTACGAAGAGAATTGGGGCTATGTAAATTTCAGCATGAAAATGACTTCTGATTCTGTTCTTGAATTATTATTTGACTTGATTTGAAAATAAGTGTGTGTCAGCTTGTTCTTGATTTCTGAATAAACAATTCTTGATTTCTGAATAATTGTTGTGCACAGTTGAGATGTTAAATAAAAACTACAATTTGCCATATGCATACTAAGGTCTGAACCTGCTGCAGCTCATGCATGCTTTGCACCAAGTATATAGTTGATGCACAGTATGAGCACTCTGCATACAAGGTCAGTGCACCTTGTGTCTAAGCAGCATGTAAGTCCGTGCACCTTGTGTCTTACACATAACAGGTCGGTACATTTGTATACCGTACACATGCATAGTCGGTGCATTGTCTGCTTTATGCATGTTAAGGTCGGTGTATTATGATGTCAAGGGGAGTTTAATCATTCTGGTGTGGGTGTAACCATTTCAAACTCTCTCTTCATTCTCAGAAGTTCTCATCACATGGTATCAATTGCATCAATTGATCTTGTTTGGAACTACTTCTATCACTTTGTGTCATTGTCACTCTTCTTGATATTCCTTATGAGCTGCTTTTGTGCTTCAATGTCTATTCTCTCATTCTGAATGGATGACAGTCTTGTAATTGGTTCATTATTTTAAGATGCAATTATTACAAGTCTTCTATTATAAGAATCACATTTGCTCTTTGAATGAACTGATGGCTTAGTTTTAATAGACTATAGAGTTTAATGACTATTTTTAAAGAATAAGGTGGTAGAAAACCTTTTATAGCTCTCAACCTTTCTTTCATAACTATGTCAGATAAGATCTTCACAGTATCTGAAAATGGCAGTCTTAATGAAGTCTAGGCTGAGAAAATCAGAAAGTGTATTGTCTTTAAACAAGTCACTTTGAAAATTAAAAAGGGCAGCAACAATAAAATTATCAGTAAAAGAAATGAATAAAGTGGCAATGACTGAATTGCACTGAGAAACTGAACCATACATCAAAGAAGTGGAGAGGATTTCATGTCATGAAATGCTTCATGTTACCTCTGTTCATATGGCCAAATCTATAGGGCTGGTTTCACTGAGTAACTGGGGGTACTGGCGTCTGATAAATGTATACTCTTAATGTCAAAGGTGTAAATCATCGGTGTAGTTTTTGATCAGAGACAGATATGGTAGTTTATGCTTAGTAACTGGGGGTACTAGCGTCTAACCCACGTGTGCCCTTAATGTCAACGATATAAATGACACTTGTCTGTTCACTGAGTTCAGATTCAAAATCAGAAGTGAAAAAGATTTGCTATAACTCTTGAAATTCATATCTCCTAAGTGCCAATTGTTTAACCTCAATACATATTCAGGTCACACTCCTTGATATTCATTGATTCTACAATCAGTAGGATACAGTCTTGACCTAGTCTATCATGATTATGTGACTTAGGTTCATTGCTATAAATTGATACCATAGCCCTATTTCAGAAAGTCAGTGAATTCACTCTACCTTCTATAACTATTAAACCTGACATTTATCAAGATTGCACAATGATTGATTATTATATCTAAAGAATTGTCCAATAATTTGCTTATCTTCTGAACCATTGCATAAAGTGTCATTCTATCTCCTACCTCTTCTTGTAGCCCTTCTTACCTTCCTCTGTCTCCCTCACTCCTTGTTTGCTAATGGCAAAGGGGGAGAGAGTATTTAGGCTTCTTCTCTATCCTTCTCGCTTCCTCTCTATCCTTCTCTATTCTGGATCGAAGGGGGAGAGATTGAGATTATGGGGGGGAAAGACTGTGCTTATAGGGGGAGAGATTTTGATGGCAAAAAAGGGAGAGAAGGGAAGAGAAAGATTTCATGCTATTTTGATTAAGGGGGAGGTGTCACTCATTCAGGGGGAGTTTGGCTAATGCTAATATCTGACTGTGCTTAATGTCTTATCAAAATACTTCATTTCTTTTGGATTTGTTGTGGGAGTTGCCTGAATTTTTTTTGGGTGTTGTCATCATCAAAAAGGGGGAGAATGTTGGGCCTCCTCTAGGATTGATCAGCAGTGTGTGTGCAGCTGTTTGTGCTGAATGTGTTTTGATTGATTGGCAACAGTAAAGTTGACTTAGTTTTTTGCAGAGTTGACTTTGGCAACTCCATCTTGATCATGATGATGCTGTGTATTTTGATAGAATTGTCGTATGTCAGATAATCATATAAATAATATTGTTTGCATCTTTACATTGCAACAAGACATTCCATTAATCTATCTGTCAACATGTTTCTGTAATAGAGTCGGTGCAAACCCAGTTTATTCTATAATGAGTCAGTGCATATGTTGCATCGCAAGTAACCAAGGTCTGTGCATGTTGGTGTCTAAGGGACACATGGTCAGTGCATAAGATGTAGAACTGCGTCAAATGGAATACAAGGTCGGTGCAACCATTGTTGTTGCACGCACATAAGTCGGTGCAGGTTTTGTCTTGCACTTTGGAAAGTCTGTGCATGTCTTTCATACATGTGTGTAGGTTGCATAATAAGTCGGTGCAATTTATTGACTGTTGCACATAAAGTCTGTGCAATGCTGTTTCGTGCATAATCACATTGGTGCATACCTTCACATGGCCCGAGTGTAGTCAGTGCATATCTCTCTTGTGCACTATCAGAGTCTGTGCAATTCATTGTAGAACAGCTATGCAACTCAGTGCAATCCTTATTCCTTGCACACGCAAGGTCTGTGCAGGATGGGTTATGGTATATTGGGTCAGTGCATCGTTTGCATCTTGCACACATGGCGTTTGTGCACCTCTCAGCACTACTGCCATAATGAGTCTGTGCAATTCTGCTCTTACGACTTATCAAGTCTGTGCAACTCTTTATTTTCTATCTAACTATCTTAAACTGACTAAGGGTCTGACATTTTGACAGGACATTTGTTCCTGGAACTTAAGGAAGACACGCGATCCAAGACTGAAGGCTGAGCTATGCTCGTGACACGTGAAAAGTTATCAAGCTCAGATGCTACCACGTGGCCTTGGGATATCGGATCTGGATGAAAAGCTTGGGCGGGAAATGTGGTGACTACACGCCCATTTCTGCTGCCTGCCTATAAATAAAAAGATGTTCGCTTAGAAAAAGATTGATCATGGAAAAAGAATTGAGCGTGAAATTGAGAGAAGAATATAGAAGCAGCGAGAGTAAAAGAAAGCATGATCCAGCCAAGGTAGAGCCACCAAGATCTGAGAGAGAATAGAGAGAGCTTTGAGAAGAGAAGTGGTGTGATTGTTGTCACGGTCTCTCGGTTGAAAACCAGAGCCGCTCCGCTCTTTGTCAAGAGCTACATTCTCATTGAGTTTTGATTTTCTGTTTTCTTCGTTTACCTTCAAACTCTATTTCTCAAGCTGTGTGTCAGCGGCAGAGAAGGATTTCTCTGG
Organism: Amorphophallus konjac; assembly: GCA_022559845.1. Lineage (NCBI taxonomy): Eukaryota > Viridiplantae > Streptophyta > Magnoliopsida > Alismatales > Araceae > Amorphophallus > Amorphophallus konjac. The sequence continues at coordinate 225,498,479 of CM040119.1, forward strand.
ACAGGTCAAGCTGTAAACCTCAGCGGCAGAGGATGATTCCTCTGGATAGCAAAAGCTGTAAGGCTCAGCGGTTTGTAGGGAGTCGTTCCCCGAAGCTGTGGATCAGCGGTCAAGCTGTGGATCAGCGGTCAAGCTGTGTGTCAGCAGTAAAGCCACACTCATTTGAGTGTGGGGTGGACGTAGACCTCTGGATAGAGGTTGAACCACCTAAAAACCCGCTATCTATCGTGTGATTGTGCTGTGATTTGTGTTCATCCTTGTCTTCATTTCATCACTCATTAGATGGATGTTTAGGAACGTTTGAGTGCCGATCTACTTGAGCTGTTCTATTCAGGTTGTGACTGAGTGTTTCCTGATCGTCCTACAGTTGTTTGTTTTAATTCTGCACTAGTAGCTGCTGTAGAAAAATTTTATTAGGTGATTGATCTATTCACCCCCCTCTAGATCACATATCACACTTAAGAGAATTTGGTCCCCAAATTCAATATATGGATTTTACGGAGAGTGTACTTATAGTTGAATAGCTCGGGAAATCTCTTGCGCATAGCTTCTTCAGTTTCCCATGTTGCTTCATGTGGCCATAACTTGGTCCATTGGATCTTGACCATAGGAATAGTTTTATTCCGAAGTTGACACACTTCTCGTTCAATGATCTTTATTAGCTTTTGCTCGTACGTCAAGTCCTTTTTAATCTCCAAGTTCTCGTAAGTGATGACATAGAATGGATCAAGTACATACTTCTTGAGCATTGAGACGTGTAATACGAACTTCAGATAGTTGAGGGGGTAAAGCTATTTGATACGCGACTTCACCAACCCTATCGAGAATTTCAAAGGGGCCAATGAATCTTAGAGTAAGCGTGCCTTTGATACCGAATCTTCGAATTCCTCGACCTGGAGAAACCTTAAGAAATACATGGTCTCTTACTTGAAATTCCAGGTCGCGCCTTTGGTTATCAGCTTATGATTTCTGTCTATCTTGAGCCATCTGGAGTCTTTCCCGAATAAGTTTTATCTTCTCGGTAGTATCCCTAATGATGTCGGGGCCGATAAATTGCCTTTCTCCTACTTCATTCCAGCAAATAGGCGATCGACAGCTTCTACCATACAGAGCCTCGAATGGTGCCATTTGTATACTAGCTTGGTAGCTATTGGTGTATGAAAATTTCACTAGAGGCAAGTGATCGTGCCAACTTCCTCCAAAGTCAATAGCACATGCCCTGAGCATATCTTCCACCACTTGATTTGTCCTTTCAGTTTGACCATCAGTTTATGGATGGAACGCAGTGCTAAAATTAAGTCGGGTTCCTAATGAATGTTGAAGACCCTTCCAAAATTGTGATGTGAACCGAAGGTCTCGGTCAGATATAATGGTAACAGGAACACCATGTAATTTGACAATTTCTCTCATGTATAATGCTGCTAGTACATCCATAGATCATCGACTTTTGATTGGTAGAAAATGTGTAGATTTAGTCAATCGGTCTATGATCACCCATATGTCATAATGTCCTCCTCTAATCTTAGGTAAACCCATGATAAAATCCATCCCTATACTTTCTCATTTCCACTCGGGAATATTTAAGGGGTGTAATTTCCAAGCAGGCTTTAAATTAATGTTCTGCCTTTACTTGCGGACAAGTGAGACAGCGAGCTACAAAGTCTACTACTTCTCTTTTCATGTTGGGCCACCAGAAGCTTCTTTTCAAATCTTGATACATCTTGGTAGCACCCGGGTGAATAGCATACCTTGATTTGTGAGCTTCTTACATGATCAATTTCTTAGTGTCGTCATGATTCGGCACACAAATTCAATCTTTAAGTAATAGTCTTCCATCATTTGAGATAGAAAATTCCGGTCTCTGATCAATATTATCCTTAACCTCCATCAATGTGGGGTCATTTTCTTGCAATTGGACTATGTCCTTGATCAATGTAGGTTGTGACCTTATATTGGCAATCATACCTCCTTCTCCTTCTCTATCAATATCAAGATTTAAATGAGAAAAATTTTCAATAAGATAAGTTATACCTTTCTTGAGGCTTGCTAGAGTTGCCATCGGTTTCTTGCTAAGAGCGTCGGCTACAGCATTTGTTTCCCCTGGATGATATTGGATAGTAAAGTCGAAGTCCTTGAGATACTCCAACCATCTGTGCTGTCACATGTTTAACTCCTTCTTGGTGAAGAGATATTTCAGACTTTTATGATCTGAAAATATAGTGAATTTCTCCCCATAAAGGTAATGTTATCAAATCTTCAATGCGAATATAACCGCGGCCAATTCCAGATCATGCACAGGGTAGTTTTCTTCATGACGCTTCAACTATCTTGATGAATAGCAAATCACCTTTCCATTTTGCATAAGAACGCATCCTAGGCCAATGCCAGATGCATCCGTATAGACTTTAAAGCCACCACCTTCTGTCGGTAGCGTTAATATAGGTGCAGTGGTAAGGTGTCCTTTAAGAGTTTGAAAACTCTCTTCGCAATCTTTTGACCATATAAAAGGATTCTCCTTTCTTGTGAGTCTAGTCAAAGGAACGGCGATTTTTTAGAAATCTTTGATAAATCTCCTATAATAACCAGCTAGACCCAGAAAACTTCTGAATTCAGACACGGTCGTCGACCGGCTCCAGTTCTTAACATCTTCTATTTTAGAAGGGTCGATAGCGATACCTTCCTTTGAAATAATATGGCCAAAGAAAGAGACCTCCTTTAGCCAGAACTCGCACTTACCAAGCTTTGCATAAAGTTTGTGCTCTCTTAGCGTTTGCAAGGATATTCTTAAGTGCTCTTCATGTTCCTCCTTAGTTTTGGAGTATATAAAAATATCATCAATGAAGATGACCATAAATTAGTCAAGATAAGGCCTAAAGACATTATTCATGAGTTGCATAAATGCTGCAAGGGCATTGGTTAATCCGAACAGCATTACAACGAATTCATAGTGGCCATATCTGCTCCAAAAAGCCGTTTTGTGTATGTCTTCATATTTGATCTTGCGCTGATGATAACATGACCTGAGGTCTATTTTGGAGAAATATTCTGCTCCTGAAATCTAATCAAAGAGTTCATCGATACGCGGCAATGGGTATTTATTTTTAATTGTGAGTTGATTCAGTCGCCGGTAGTCGATTCATAGCCTGAGGGATCCATCCTTCTTCTTGATGAATAGAACCGGCGCACCCTATGGGGATGTGCTAGGTCGAATAAAACCCTTGTCTAATAACTCTTGAAGATGTTTCTTCAAATCCTTGAGTTCTGTGGGGGACACCCTGTAAGGAGCTATTGAAACAGGTGCTGCTCCGGGAATGAGTTCAATGAAGAAGTTTACTTCCCTTTCGGGCGGTAAATCAGACAAATCTGATGGAAATATATTGGGAAACTCATTCACGATGGGAATATCTTCTAAGATGATCTCCTTGGATTCGGTAATAATTACGGAAGCAAGAAAAGCTTCACATCCTTGCGAAATGAGTTTGCAAGCATGAAGAGATGAAATAATGGTAGGATGCTTCCTATATTTGATACCAAAGAAGGAAAATCTTGGAAGACTTGATTTTCGAAAAGAGATAATCCGATTACAACAGTTTATATAGGCGTCATGGTCTACAAGCCAGTCTACACCTAAGATAGTGTCATAGCCCTCCATGTCAAGGCATATGAGGTTTGCTGGAAGATTATGACCTTCTACCATTACCTCACTATCGGGGTAGTAGGTTGTAAGTTTGGTTCCAGGACCTAGTGGTATAGTGATTGCTAGGTCCGAAGGTAGAGGAACTGATGAAATTGGTAAAGTTTTTGCGAAAGCAGTAGATATAAAGGAATGAGAAGTACTAGTATCAAATAACACGAATGCAGGATGGGAATAAATTTGGATAGTACCTTCCATTAACCCATCATTCTTGGGCACTTCTTCATCTTCCATAATAGCATTAAGACAAGCCTGTCGCTTACGTCCACCATCCGAAGATTGTTCCTTCATAAGGGGGCAATCCGGCATGCGGTGCTCCCGGCTGTCACATCGTAAACAAGCGCCGAGACGCTTTTAGCATTCTTCGGCTGAGTGGCTGAACTTTTCACAAAATAAGCAAGCAGCCATGACTTGCTTTTCTCTTCTTTAACATTCTTATTCTTATGGGAGCCACTACCACTCCTATTTCGGGTTCTCTTCTTGCTATCACAGGATTTGTAAGGTTTCGTGATACTAAACTTTTCCCTTTTTCCATGCCGATCAGACCTTCGGCTCGGCTCCTCTCCTTTTCCTTTAAGTTTTTCGACCTTCTCCAAGGTCCTTTCGCATAGATGTGTCCGTTGGACCATCTCCGCATATGTACGGATATTCTGAGTCCCAAGTTGTTTAATAAAGTCGGGCCTTAAACCGTCCATAAATCGGTTAGCTTTTAATAAGTCGGTACTAACCAGATGAGGAGCATAAGGCGCCTGCCTAGAAAATTGGAGTTCATACTCTGCTACTGTCATCATGACCTGACGTAACAAAGCAAATTCCATAGCTTTCCCCTCCTTGACATGTTCGGAGAAGTATTTTGCTCGGAAGAGGGTGAGGAATCCCTCCCAAGTATGTGGTGCATCTTGAGGCGGTGCGGGAATTGACTTCCACCAAGTACGGGCATCTTTATTGAGTTGGAACGTAGTAAGATGAACCTTCTCTTGGTCGGCACATTGCATAACCTCAAATATGTGATTCATTTCTTCAATCCAATTCTCGGCTTCATCTGGATTAGAGGAATCAGAAAATTGTGGAGGATTTAGGCTCCTGAAGTTGTGGTGAAGATCACCAGCACCAGCTCTTACGCCGACTTGTGCCATGTTTTGCAATGCCTGAGTGAGACTCGCAATGGTCTGTTGCATTCCACCCCAATCAACACGGTGAGCCATCGTAAGAATGAGGTACCTGAGAAGAGTAATGAATTTGTTAATTCTAATGAAATGAGTGAGGTTAACCTTAGAAATAGTTCTAATTACTATCTCATCCCAGGTTCTACCCAATTCCTCTCAAATGGGTTGGAGATTTTTCTTTCCTGGTTTCATAGGTGTGGGTCCTTAAACCTTGGACTTAACCTTATGACATGTCTTTTCCCTAGGACTTCTAGTCCTACGCTCTGATACCACTCTAACTGTCACGCCCCGAGATTATGCAGCGGAAACAATCGAGAACGTGAACAGTTGGCTAGTACACCTCGAGCAAGCAATATAGTCAGAGCGCAAGACAATCACATAAAGTAATTGCACAAGTAATTCACTAAAACCTTCATCTTTATTTCATATAAGTAACCATCAAAATACATAAGATCTTTGACTCTCTTTACTAGACTCAATAAAATAAAGATTACATCATGACTCGACAAGACACTTGATAACTAAGGCTTCTCTCGTCCATATAACCTTCAATCGCTCTCGGACCCGCTACTAGTATAATCCGAATCTGATTCACTTGTACCTCTTGAAATATTGAGAAAGTAGGTAATGAGCACACTTGCTCAGTAGGTATCTTCGTATCAACATGAAGGCGAGTTTAAGTGATTAACATGTTAGCTCTAGAGAATAAGATAAATCATGCGAATACGGCAAAACATGTGAATAAAACTAGAGTAACAAGATGAGATACGAGAATATGATTGATCAAGTATATAACAAGAATGTAAATTTTGACCTTTTCATGAATAAGAATGTAACAATAATGTACTTTTCTTAACCCTGGAGGCTATGCACTAGAAAGTCATGTAACAAGTAAGAAAGTACTTTTCGCTTAATAGCAAGTACTTCATGAATTTACGTGGATCTTTATCCATGTCCGTGGATTTTCACTTATTTATAAAAAAAGTACTCCCAGCGTAATGCGACGCTAGTAGCATCATACCCCATAGTTTACAGTATGTTTCCGACAATCAACTGAGGGGACTAACATAGAGCCCTTGAACACAATCAGTGACCGAACTACATCTTCAAGTATAATTCAAGCTACTTCCACGATTATGAAAATAATGTAGCCAATAATGTACAAGTTCAACAACAATTCCATGATAAGGTAACCAAGGTATAGAACGTACCAATAATTGATCATGAGAATTCAAGAGATGCATTAATAACTAGGTTATGCCATGGAGAAAATTCGGTAGCATAACGGTACATTCATTATCTTTTATATTTTAACATTGACTTATTAAAATAGGTTTAGAGTCCAAATAATTCTAAGACCATCCAGGAACTCAAAAAAAAATCAACCCCAAAGGTCAAATCTCGGGTTAGACAATTTTAGGAACCAAGCGGTCGTTTACTGGACCGTTTCTTGAGACAAGCGGTCTAGCGCAGGACCGTTTTATGTATGAAACAGAAAAGTCGACATAGTGAAATCTCCTGGATCCTAGCGGTCACGGTAAAGGCCGCTTACTGACTGTAGCGGTCTAGGATATGGCCACAAAGGTCCAGATCTCACAAAACATTCGTAAAAGTGCTCTCTAGACAATGGGCTTTTATGGTACGACTAGCTCGGCGTCCTAGTGGGAATCCCAGGCGCGTGGAGTCTTACGGAGGCCTTGAAACAAGATTTCCTAATCTATTGGAAGGAATATCCAATGGAGAGGTTATCAAGTCCAAGATTGTGTACTTAATGTGCAAAGGTGTAACTAATGATAACATACCGGGATATGTGCCATGTACTTAAGAAAATGACGCTAGAAGAGAGAGATAGTGGTAACAACGATCAAATCATGACTAGTCCATGAATCATATAAATTTAAGTTTGGAGAGGGGGAAAATCGACCATCCGAGAGCACGGCCCAACTAGGTCCAATTCGACCAAACTAAGCCCAGCTCCCCAAAGTGACAGCCTCATTTTGGGCCCACTTATTCCAAGCCCAAAAACCCACCCGGAGCAGCACTTCCTAGGCGGCCATTGGGTCCGGAAGTCCGAGCGACAGAACGGTCGAGAGATCCCCTGCAGGGACCCAATATGGCCTACCCAAGCTATACACTCATCGCTCGGGACAAAATCCCGAGCGAACGCCTCTGGCTCGGACCGACTGTCGAATGCTCATCCTAGCATCCGTTACGCATCCATCAGGAGCAGGGAACTCCAAAGGATAGGGTAGGGCAAAAGTCCTTACGCTATAATGAGCCCGCTACAAGGGCGTAACCCCCCCCCCCCCCCCCCCGAAGCTCCCTCAACTCCCTGGACTATTACATTAAACGGATTGCTATATAAACTCCATGGAGACCCCCTGAGAAGGTAAGGCAATGGTCCTAAGAGAAAACCACCACACTTCTTGGTGGAGAATAATCTCACGCCCCATCTCTCCTACTCTTTCTCTTCACCTTCATGCTCTATCGCATTTGCTGACTTAAGCATCGGAGGGTTTTCCCCCGGGAATCCTCCCTGGTCATCTCTGATCCGTTTCCTACCTTGTAGTTCATACAGACGTGGTGATCGTGACCAAAAGATTCCTCTCGGATCTCACGGCTCAGGATCAGCGGGAGATTACCCCTCTTCATCTGGCGCCGTCTGTGAGAAACGAACAAAGAGCCATCATGGTGTGGAGAAGTTCTGGTAGGACGATCACCGGTGGTAGGAGAAAGACCGTAGTGGCGGACGGGGAACCTGCGCCCTCCCACCCCGCGAAAAACCTCCCCGCCGACGATAACAATCAAGCCGACGAGCTGCCTCCACCACCTGCAGAGGTGCAATCCCCTAACGGGAGTCCTGATGCTCTCCAAACCCTCAACGCTAAACTGGACATCCTTGTAGAACCAATGAGGACCCAGGCGGCTAGGGAAGAGAAGTCACGACTCCCACGGGAAAGCCCTTCCCGTGGAGCAGCTTCCCGGCACACGGCTGGAGGCCGTTTCACCCTCTGGGGACGACGGCTTATACGCAACAGGTCAGGGGGACCTTCACACGCCCCCCCTCCAGAACAAGAAGCCTCCTCCACCCTGAGGAGAGAAGGAACCGGGATGCGTCGACAACACCCAGAGATTGATCCCCCCCCGGGGACGACGCGGCAGCCCACAGGGATGCCCCCGCAGTCCCTCGGACCAGCGGCATCCGGAGTTATCCCTCCCGGTGCGTGATTTCGAGCGACGATTTACGGAGCAAGAGCACGCCCTCGCGCCCTACAAAAAATGTCCACCAAGGAAGATGAGGAGGAATCCCCATTCTCTGACCATATCTTGAAGGCCGAAATATCCCCCAGGATCCCGCTGCCGACCTTCAAGTCGTACGACGGCCAGGGAGACCCGGCCGACCACTACGACTGCTTCGATGCCCTGATGACCCTTCACGAGTCCTCCGACACTGTCAAATGCCGAGCGTTCGTGACCAGCTTGGTCTACGGCGCTCAGGCCTGGTTTTGAGCACTCGCCCCTGGCAGCATTCACGACTTCAGGCAATTCGGGTGAGTATTCAAGGAAAGCTTCACCGGCAGCAAACCACCAAGGTCAGTAGCGGGGCTGCTGCCACTAAAACAGGCACAAGGGGAGAAACTACGGGCCTACATCAACCTAGTTAAATCGGAAGCCCTATGTATCCCCCGCCTAGATGTCGCCTCACCCATCACCGCGCTGACCGGAGGCACCCGTGACGAGAACCTCCGGCGAGAACTGGTCCTCCATCATTCCACCTCCCTCGCCGATCTGGTGACCCTAGCCCTGCGTCACGTAGAGTGCGAGGAAGTCCTCAGTGCCTACCACGGCCCAATGGGCTCGGGTCCGGAGGGGGATAAGAAGCGACTATCCGAGCAAGCCTCGGGCCAAGGAAAATGGAAGAATCAAGACGGGGACCGAAGGGAGCCCCCTCGAAATACGAGCGGTACACTCCTCTATCCGCTCCCGTCTACGAGATATACGATGTCGCGCCCCGACGCAGAATATTGAGGCGCGATGAGTCATACATTCGTGTCGATCAGAGCATGTATAATAGGGTCCAAACCACAAGAAGAGATAAGAAGAAAATATAATTCTATTTCATCTAAATAAAGTTTTACAACATTCTTAAGCCTTAAGAGGCATAATACAACTTCCAAGTACATAATTCTGGCAAGAGCAACCACTCATAAACCTAAATAACTAAGGTAAACTTGATCCCTCGTTCACTCTAGCTCATTCCCATGAGTTTGGGGTTCATCATCGGAATTACCTGCAATGTTAACCGAAAAACGTAGGGTGAGTGAAACGCTCAGTAGGAATTTATATCTCTATACCAGGAATCTTAAAGTAATTAATATTTTGGATAGTTATCATGCTATGCCGAGAAACGTAAATAAAACATGGAACAGGAATATGAGATAGAGTAAAGAAATGCTAGTAATTGGAATCACAAGTAGACAAGATATCAAGAAATGAAGTTCAAGTAGAGATCATGTAGAAAGTAATTTCATAGAATTTGGCCATTTCATACAAGTATGTACAAGTCAAGTAATTTAAGTAATTCATGTATTCAAGCAAGTAATTCACGAATTGTGGAATACCGTAAATGAATCTAGCAAGTCAAGCACTTCGGTGTAATGCCACACCTAGTCAATCAACTCCCATGGGCACTAGTACTTTCGGGTGCTTCCCCTAGGACCAGACCAGGCCCCATTAATGCAAGCAATGGGATTATGGATCATAGACCCCAAGTATATTTAGACATCCACGTAATATTTATGGCCAATGAATTTCAAGGTAAAGCTCTTGGAATAAGGTACAAGATTATCATTCAAGGGTCAAGTGGTTGTAAGAGAAATGCCAGAAGGATTTAAGGCATAATGTTTAACAACATTAAGTCGATAATGAATTGAATTTGTCAGACACGGCACAATCAGCCTTTGCGAAAAACCTCGTAAAATGGGTTTAGATCGAGTTTTTCACAGTCAGGTGTTTTAGCTAGAACCCGAAGAATTACGATCAGGTAAGAGGTGAGACAGTGGGAGGCTCCCCTCATATACACGAGGTCCTAATTAATAAACCACTTGTCCACTTAAAGCGTTTGCATGTGGACCTCTTTCCTTAGACACCGTTTCATCCTAGGTAATATAGTGATCTTCGACTTATCGAGAATACGGTAACCACGGTAATACGAAAATCGTTAAACTTATATTGATCAAGATTATGCAAGTAACCCATACGATTTTTAAAGATGATGTCTACTCCATTCAGAAGCTAGAAAGATAATAGAGTCATAGATGGCAAGGATAATTTGAAGGTAACAAGAACTAGGAAGGAAGTTTAAGCTCATGGAATAGAATTCTTATCTTTCGTACCCTAATTTATTCATGTGTAGGACTCACATAATACGCAACAAGATATAATTTAAAATTTAAAATTTACAGATACAGTATGCTGGATGATATATTGGTTTAGATATCTCCTGAAAACATCGAGAAACGACATGCAGAGATTAGCGAAAATCCCCTTTTCGGCGTGTTTATGATACCTCTTCAATATATTAGCTATAACATGCTCAATAAAAATTTGAGAAAAAAGTACCAATGGAAAGAGCACTTGAAAATACACAAGATGACATGATTTATTGAAGATTTAGCTTGAGAGACACCTACCTTTAATCGAATTGAAGAGGAAGAGAAAACTAGATGAAATGTTCAAGAGTTTCTTTTATCCTCCAAATCACATCTCTAAATCTCCTCCATTCCTTCCTTCAACGTAGCAAATGCCTCAAGGGTGATTAAAGGGTTTGAGATGGGCCTATTTATAGGAAAAGCTTGGCCAAACTAGGCAAGATTCCTCCCTCCCAAAAATCAAACTTCTCCACTTTGAATGTAATGGTCAAAGAAGAAAATTTCAACTTCTCTTCTTAATCTAGCCTTAATTTGGTGTGAACACATGGGAAAAGTCTTAATTTGATGTGAACACATGGAAAAAGTCTAAATTTGGTGTGAACACATGGGAAAAGTCTTAATTCAGTGTGAACACATGGGGAAAGTCTTAATTCAGTATGAACACATGGGAAAAATGACTAATCCATGGTGGGCAATGATATAAAGTTTGAATTTTGTGACAATCTTCAAGAAATGAGATTAATTTAATCATAAAAAGGGGTATTAAACATGTGTTAAAAATTTTAAGCATATTTAACCCTTTTTAGCCCATTAGCCCATAATCCAGTCCATTATGGGTTATCCAATGGCCCAATACTCAATCATAATCCATTCTAAGGGATTTAATTGGGTCTCCTATACTTTTTTCGAAATGTAAAATATTTAATTTTAATTTTAATTTATTTCAAGAAAATTCAATCATCTAATTTATTTCATATAGTAACAATATAATTTCATCATTTCCTAATTTTTATAATTATATACCTAAATTAAAATTTTTAATTTATCCATTTATTTTGTTGGGTTTCTACATCCTCCCCCTCTAAAAAGAATTTGGTCCTCCAAATTCACATCATACAATTGTAATTCAAATAGAGGGGTTAAAATTCTAACATGAGATTAAATCTGGATGCTTCTTTTTGATTGACTCCTCCAATTCTCTGGTCGCTTCCTTGAATCCATGCTTACTCCATTGGACTTTCACCATTGGTATAGCCCTATTCCTTAGCTGATGTAGCTTCCGATCTAATATCTTGATCGGTCATTCTTCATATGACAGATTCTTCTGTAGCTTCAATTCATCGAATTGAATCACATGCGAAGGATCATACACATATTTTATCAGCATGGATACATGGAATATGTTATGGACACCAGCCAATTAGGGAGGCAAAGCCAACTTATACGCCACTTCGTCGATTCTCTCTAGAATCTCGAAAGGGCCAATAAATCTTGGACTCAGTTTTCCTTTGATACCGAACCTATTGATTCCTTGTGTGGGTGAGATCTTCAAGAAGACATGCTCCCCCACTTGAAATTTGAGGTCTCTCCTTCGATGGTCGGCATAACTCTTTTGTCGTGATTGTGTAATTTTTAACCTTTCTCGGATCAACTGGATTTTGTGAGTTGTATCTTGAACAATATCAGGACCAATCAATCCTTTCTTTCCAACCTCGCTCCAGCATAGATGATGGGGACATCGAAGCAAGACCGTCCACTTTTTGTTTGTATTTATGTCCTTTCATATTTGTATGTATACCCTTGTGTTATATGGGTACACAATTGTAAGTCTTAGTAGGTTTTTATGCAAATGTGTAGTAGGTCCAGCTAGGGGGCCCTCCCTCCTTTCCCATTGGTCCACCTAAGCCATGTGGGGCTGGTCAACCATCCTAGGTGGCCATCTAGAAGGGTTGAATGCTAATTGACCACATGGGAGACAAATGGGTTGGAAAGTCAAGGGTAGGCCACCTACCCTTCCCCTTGGTCAAGGGGGCGCCCCCCCTTTAGAATTAATTAGGAATTGATTTTTTTTATTTTGTTTGGACCAAATGTGATGTCCCTTAAATGCCCCTCCAGATCGTAGATCTGAGGGTATTCATGGTCTTTTTCCATTTATTATATAAGCCATGTATTTCTATTATTTGTGAATTAATGAAGAGAAAATATTGTTGAATGCCCAAGAGCTTGGTGCGCCCCTACCCTCTCCCTCTGGTTTACCTCTCCCTCCTCTGCATTTCTAGAGTGTTCATCCCTTCTATCTCCACCTCTCTATCTCTGGAATTCATCTCAGGTGCCGCCGCCGCCACCGCCGTCCGTGCCGCCGTCGTGCCGCCGCGAAGCCGCTTCTGCAGTTCTGTCCATCCTAGACAGATCCCCGTTCCATGATTTTTGGATCTCCACCAAGAGCTCATATGGAGCCCTATTTTTTAGGGTGTGTTCTAGAGGTCCCCTCTACGTTCTACAAAAATTTTATTGGCCTCTAGAATCTGGTTTCTATTTTTACATTTTCGTCCATCTTGTTCTTCCAGTTCTGCCAGGTTTCTATCTACAGTGATAGCAACCCTGAGTTTCCCATCTCCGGACTATTTTTTGATTTTTTATGGAGCCCCCAAATTTCCTGGAGGTTCTATACACCATCCCTTCCACCCACGAATTTTCGTGGAATTTCTAAAGGCCATCTCAAATTTTCTAAAAATCATCTTCAGATTCCCCTACAGTTCTGTCAGCCAGTGTCCAGATCCGACCACAGTCCAGTATAAAATCTCCAGAAACTTCCATTCTCTACAAAACCCTTCATAAAAAATACTCCCGTCTTCCTTGCTTATTTCTCCACAACTTTGATGAAGAGCTTGAGGTCTGAATCTGAGTTCTACCTTACGGTCAACGGCAGTTCTCAGGAAACTGCTCTGCTGTTCTGAGATTTTGGGAACTATCCAATAGAAACTTCAAAAATAGATTAAGGCCAGATCCGTGAAGATCCAATTCATCTCTCTGGTCCAAGATTGAAGGACTTTGAAAGAGCTTTCTAACGGTACCTTCTGTGCTTGAATCCGACATTAGGATTGATCGCAGCAGCTGATCTCGTCGGATCGCGCGCTGAAAAATAGAAGTTGCAGATCCGTGGGAAGCAAATCCGGCGAGTGACGATCAGAGCCGCCCGGCCTCCAGCCGGCGAACCAGCGCGCCGCCATCCCAGGAAGCGCTTCCCTAGGCATCACCCACCACAGTGGTGCCACCCCGGTCCCACACGGCCCCACTGACCAGCACGTGGGCCCCACAACCAGCAGCATACGCCGTCCGAACCGCGCCGACGGGGTGATCAAGTGCAGCCCGTCAACCCGAGATCGGTCCTCCCGGGTCCACTTGTGTAGCCCTTTAACTCCCTGCGTGGAGTGGGTGATATTTCATTGCTGTAATTTAAGTCATTACTGTTACCGGCCGGGATAGTCTTCCCCACACCGGGAGCGTGGAGGTATCGTGTTCTCCCCCTTGCTCGGCAACTTGCTTTATTCGTATATATTTCATATGCCTCTGCTAGAGAGCATGATAGGGTAATTAGCTCACTTCATATTCTTATATTACCGCTGCTGCGAGATTGAGCGAGACTGTCCCGTGATCCGATCCGGGCACAAGAGAGAGCCGACCACCCTAGCTCTTTGTCGGTTTCTCAACTGTGCACGTCCGACGCTTCCCTCGTTAGGGAGGATCGCGAGCTTGCTTAGAGTCCGAGGATCCCATATCCATTTGGAGTCGAGTCGTGATCCGTCCCGCATCAGTTTGGTATCAGAGTGAGTTCGAGTCTAGGGTAGTCATTGCATAAGTCTTGCACGGTCTAGGTCGAGTCTAGGATCATCATTATTTTCAAAACAAAAAAAGTATCATTTACGTCTAGTCATCGTCTAAGTCGGTCTAGGTTGCATTTGCATACCATTAATTGGTATAAAAAAGGTGTTGTCCAAACGTTAGGCTACGCCTATCGGGATGGCCGCACACTTGCCGAGTGATCTTCGGATCGATTAACTCCGCCGCATACCGAATCTTGGTCGTGTCTAGGTTGGTAGTCGAGTCGGCATTCCAACTTTTCATTACTTAGGGTCGTGTCTAGTGTTTTGTCCGAGTGTCGGCATGGCCATCCACTAGCTTCCCCGTGTCCCATGGATTACCGAACACCCGGATCTTATCCATGGTGGTGATACTATCTAAAATGGAAGGACCACCCGAACCACCCCAAAAGGCCCGAAGCCCGGGACTTCTACGGCTCCGAAAACCCGAGTGACTACTTAGAGTGGGAAGCCGTTATGGACGACTACTTTGAGTGTTACCTTATGTCCGGTCCCGCGCAAGTCGACTTAGCCAAAAGGTGACTTTTTTATGAAGCCGCCGAAACATGGAGGGACATCAAGTACTTCCGGGAAGATAGGAGGCTAAGGCCCATTGAGTCTTGGTGGGATATGAAGAGAGCGCTTAGGAGGGTGTACCTTCCCCGTCCACCTACCTCCAACTACGGGGGTCATACCACTAGCCATCCCCACCAACTCACCCGCAATCAATTGGGCCACACTTCCAACCAACCCCGCCCCTTCACCCCCATCCAAGCCCTCCAAAGCAACCCCAATCAAGTGGTCCGCCCAGTGACATCCAACCAAGTGGAAGCTTCGCTTCTAGTCAAGTCTAGGTCCACACCCGAGCCGAGAGCCGAGGAGCAAGTCCACTCTGAGGTCCCCACTCCAACCCGCTCCTTTGAGGAAATCAAGAAAAAGTTTTGGGATTGGTTGGAAAGGACACGTGCTTCTTCACCATCAGTGAGTGCTCCATTGCCATCTACTTCCGAACTTTATTCGGAACCATCTTATTTGGAGTCAGCAAAACCCGAGCCACCCGTGTTTCTTACGGGAACGCTATACATAGCCGAGCCACTTCTTAGTTGGCTCAAGGATGGCTTGGTCCCACGTCCTTACCCTTCTATGGACCCCACCTTACCTATAGTTCCCGTCAATTCCTTCCACACTACCTTTCGGTCTAGTCACCATGTTGATACATTGGGTGACCTTATTTTGGGTTTAGGTTGGCAA
This sequence comes from Amorphophallus konjac, assembly GCA_022559845.1. Classification (NCBI taxonomy): domain Eukaryota; kingdom Viridiplantae; phylum Streptophyta; class Magnoliopsida; order Alismatales; family Araceae; genus Amorphophallus; species Amorphophallus konjac. Next base: position 225,513,882 of record CM040119.1, read on the forward strand.
TGGAAGTTGACGCACTTATTGGCCCGAGGCTTCGACCAACCCACTAGTCGTAGCTTCACCCATCTGGCCCTAGGGTCCATTACCTCCGTGTGCACTGTGGGTTGTGTCACCACGGAGATCCTCTTGTTCCTCCCTATGCCAGCCGAGCTCGACTTAATTCCCTTTTGCCCAAGGGAGGAATCTTACTTTTTTCAAATGACCACCATCCCATTCACCATGACGGATGAAGGTGACCACCCACACCTTCAAGAATTTCACAATTGGGACCATATCATGTGGGAATCCATCTCATTGGGTCATACCTTCTTCGACCCTTTTGACCCCTTCACTAGTGAATCTCCCGAGCTTTCATACTCACTCCACTTCTTCCGCGGAGTTCACTATCCCACCTTTTCCACTCGGGCCAAGCAACCTCTACATAACCATAAGTCCGAACCATCATGTGGAGATAATGAAGACTTTGGTTTCCCCGGCCCACCTAAGCCCATCCTCGATACACCCACACCCAGATCTTCCACACCCGGCTCTCCTAGCCCTCTCAAGTGTCCCAAATCCAAAGGGTCGTCCATGCATGGCTGGGTCATACTTAGACGTTTAGGTGTTCCCCATGCCACCCATCTCCGGTTACATAACATGCATGCATGGCATACATTCGGGTGTCCTGGTCCGCCGTCACCCATGTACGGGTCGAACTAACAATAGGTTTGTCTCGAGTCATGCATGAGTCAGTTTCTTGTTTGTGTGGTTTGCATACGTGTGTTAGTACATGGTGAGTCTGCATGTGTCTTATGCGAGCTCGTTGTCGATCTCTTATGAGTGAGAGGCGAGTGGACTCGCTCGATGAGTATGGGATCAGTTCTACATCTATCCCCCGGATCTAGTCACCTACAGGTACTCAGCGATGATTCCTAGTGAGTCTTCGAGCCGCCTCCTTCCCCTTGAGAGTGACTCCACCACGGAGTGTTCCACCACTAGCCCCTTCCCATAGCAGCATGCGCATATCGAGTATATACGGAATGAGCAGGTGACGATCACTTGGAGTGGAGCGTACCCGCGCTACTTGGTACGGTGACGGATCCGCCGGAGCTACTCGAGCAGTCACCCCCTTTAGTCAACGGGGTCGAGTTCTTCCCACCCGGAGAGAATTGATGGGGACATCGAAGCAAGACCGTCCACCTTTTGTTTGCATTTATGTCCTTTCATATTTGTATGTATACCCTTGTGTTATATGGGTACGCAATTGTAAGTCTTAGTGGGTTTTTGTGCAAATGTGTAGTAGGTCCAGCTAGGGGGCCCTCCCTCCTTTCCCATTGGTCCACCTAAGCCATGTGGGGCTGGTCAATCATCCTAGGTGGCCATCTAGAAGGGTTGAATGCTAATTGACCACATGAGAGACAAATGGGTTGGAAAGTTAAGGGTAGGCCACCTACCCTTCCCCTTGGTCAAGGGGGCGCCCCCCCCTTTAGAATTAATTAGGAATTGATTTTTTTTATTTTGTTTGGACCAAATGTGATGTCCCTTAAATGCCCCTCTAGATCGTAGATCTGAGGGTATTCATGGTCTTTTTCCATTTATTACATAAGCCATGTATTTCTATTATTTGTGAATTAATGAAGAGAAAATATTGTTGAATGCCCAAGAGCTTGGTGCGCCCCTACCCTCTCCCTCTGGTTTCCCTCTCCCTCCTCTGCATTTCTAGAGTTTTCATCCCTTCTATCTCCTCCTCTCTATCTCTGGAATTCATCTCAGGTGCCGCCGCCGCCGTCCGTGCCGCCGTCGTGCCGCCGCGAAGCCGCTTCTGCAGTTCTGTCCATCCTGGACAGATCCCCCTTCCACGATTTTTGGCTCTCAACCACGAGCTCATCTGGAGCCCTAATTTTTAGGCTGTGTTCTAGCGGTCCCCTCCACATTCTACAAAAATTTGTTTGGCCTCTAGATTCTGGGTTCTATTTTTACATTTTCGTCTATCTTGTTCTTCCAGTTCTGCCAGGTTTCTATCTACAGTGACAACAACCCTGAGTTTCTCATCTCCGGACCATTTTTTGATTTTTTATGGATCCCCCAAATTTACTAGAGGTTCTATCCACCATCCCCTCCACCCAAGAATTTTCATGGAATTTCTAAAGGCCATCTCATATTTTCTAAAAATAGTCTTCAGATTCCCGTACAGTTCTGTTAGCCAGTGTCCAGATCCGACCACAGTCCAGTATAAAATCTCCATACAATTCAATTCTCCACAAATCCCTTCATAAAAAATACTCCCGTCTTCCTTGCTTATTTCTCCACAACTTTGATGAAGAGCTCGAGGTCTGAATTGGAGGTCTACCCTGCGGTCAATGGCAGTTCTCAGGAAACTGCTCTGCTGTTCTGAGATTTCAGGAACTGTCCAACAGAAACTTCAAAAATAGATTAAGGCCAGATCCGTGCAGATCCAATTCATCTCTCTGGTCCTCGATTGAAGGACTTTGAAAGAGCTTTCTAACGGTACCTTCTGTGCTTCGATCCGACGTCAGGATTGATCGCAGCAGCCGATCTCGTCGGATCGCACGCTGAAAAATAGAAGTTGCAGATCCGTGGGAAGCAAATCCGACGAGTGACGATCGGAGCCGCCCGGCCTCCGGCCGGTGAACCAGCGCGCCGCCATCCCAGGAAGCGCTTCCCTAGGTATCCCCCACCACAGTGGTGCCACCCCGGTCCCACACGGCCCCACTGACCAGCACGTGGGCCCCACAACCAGCAGCATACGCCGTCTGAACCGCGCCGACGGGGTGATCAAGTGCAGCCCGTCAACCCGAGATCGGTCCTCCCGGGTCCACTTGTGTAGCCCTTTAACTCCCTGCGTGGAGTGAGCGATATTTCATTGCTGTAATTTAAAGCATTACTGTTACCGGGAGTTACTGAATTCGGCTGGGATCGTCTTCCCCACGCCAGGAGCGTGGAGGTATCGTGTTCTCCCCCTTGCTCGGCAACTTGCTTTATTCGTATATATTTCATATGCTGCTGCTAGAGAGCATGATAGGGTAATTAACTCGCTTCATATTCTTATATTACCGCTGCTGCGAGAGAGAGCGAGACCGTCCCGTGATCTGATCCGGGCACAAGAGAGAGCCGACCACCCTAGCTCTTTGCCGGTTTCTCAACCACGCACGTCCGACGCTTCCCTCGTTAGGGACGATCGCGAGCTTGCTTAGAGTCCAAGGATCGCATATCCACTTGAAGTCAAGTCGTGGTCCGTCCCGCATCAATAGAGGTGATCTACAGCTCCTGCCATATAGTGCTTCGAAAAGTGCCATTTGTATACTAGACTGATAGCTATTGTTATAAGCAAATTTAGTCAAAGGCAAGTGTGCATGCCAACTTCCGCCAAAATCTATCATACAAGCTCTCAACATATCTTCAATAATCTGATTCATCCTCTCGGTTTGTCCATCAGTTTGAGGGGGAAAAGCCGTGCTAAAATTTAGTCTAGTACCCAAAGACGATTGTAAACCCTTCTAGAAATTAGAGGTGAATCTCGGATCTCTATCCGAAATAATAGAAGTTGGGATACCATGCAGCCGCACAACCTCCTTAATGGATAATGCCGCTAGAACATCTACGGTCCATTTGGTCTTGATGGGTAAGAAGTGAGCGGACTTAGTTAGTAGGTCCATAATTACCCATATAGCATCCAATCCATTTCAGGTCTTCGGTAATCCAACTACGAAATCCATGCCAATACTATCCCATTTCCACTCCAGTATTTTGAGAGGTTTTAGCTTACTAGCCTGTTTAAGATGTTCGGCTTTGACTTGTTGGCAGACCAAACATCTACTCATGAACTCGGCTACTTCTCTTTTCATGTTAGGCCACCAAAAAGTTCTTTTAAGATCTTGATACATTTTTGTGGCACTAGGATGTATAGTGTACCTCGATCGATGTGCTTCTTCCAAGATTTTATCCTTGATAGTAGAACAATTGGGCACACAGGTTCTTCCTCGGAATAGTAACCTTCCATCATCTGCCAAAAGAAAATCCAGGCGTAGATCTAATGGTGGGCACACCCGAGCAGTTGATCGGCACGATACGCCGAGCCACAGGTACCGCACACGAAGCACGACACGAGCCACCTCAGCGTCCATTTAGCTCGGAGACAGCCTGGTGACTCCGCCTTGAGCCTCCCCTTTATTATATTTAGTTAGACTTTATGTGTGTGCAATTTGTGTTTATTTCTTTGCATTCGGTTTGCCATTTTGATTGTAATAAGGGCCTATGTGCAATTCGGACCCCGTGGGCCCCACGGGCCCCACAGGCCTCACCCCATTGGGCCACATCAGCCTAGGGTCCCACGTGGGGCCAGTCAACATGTCACATGGGAGCATCTAGAAGTTTGAATGGGAATTGGACACATGGGGGACAATGGACTAGAAAAGTCCACATGGGAGGCCACCTACCCCCACCACCTAGTCCACCCTCTCTCCTTGGTCCAAGGGCCGCCCCCCCCCTTTTTTTTATATTATTTTGTGTGTGTGTGTCACACTCCATCCCAACCCTCCATTCCCATCCCCTAGATCCAATGGTTGTGGATGGATGTGAGATGTAACCTATTTAAGCTTGTATTTTCCATTTTAGTAGAATTAATGCATTTGAATTGGAAGAAAATCCCTTGACCAAGGCTTAGGCCACCCCTCCCTCTCCCCTTGAAGCTCTGAAGGCTTCTTTCTGGTGGTGAGACTCCACCCTATCAGTTCCGATCGCCGCCGCCACGAGCCGCCACCGCACCGCCATCGTCTTCATCGGAGTTCTGCCCGTGCAGTACCACAGCAACTTCCACGAAATTTGTGTCTCAGCCACGAGCTCAGATCGATCTGGGAATTTTACTGGAGGTTCCAGAGGTGTCAAGGATATCCCATAAATTTTGGTTTGTCATTCAGATCCCGTTTCATAATTTTTGATTTTCATCCACCCTTCCATTTCAGTTCTGCCAGAGTTCTGTCCAGATTCATATCCGCCCTGTGTTTCATGTCTTAGGTCCATCTTTTGATTTCTGTTAGTCCCATAAATTTTACTGGAGTTTCATTCCATCCACCCCTTCATCCACAATTTTTTCTAAATTTCTGGTTCGGCCATTTCATATTTTCTAAAAATCGTTCTCAGTCCCATCTACAGTTCTGTCCACCTATTCCCAGATCCGACCACCAGTCACTCCAAAAATCATATCAAATCGCCACCACCTCCAAATCCAATTCCAAAACTTGTCCCAGTTTCGCGGTTTGATTGCCTACAGCTTTGAAGAAGAGCTCGAAGCCTGATTCCAAAGGCAAGCAGGCGGTCAACGGCCATTTATAGGAAACTCATATGCTGATCTGATATTTCGGGAGCTGTGCAATAGAGGATTTAAAAATAGTTAAAGCCCAGGTCGCAGAGGTTCAGAAGATTCCACTGGCCCTAAGTTGAAGGATTTTAAATCCTCTTTCCAACGGCGCTAGTTTCATCGCATTCCGACGACGGGGCTGATCGCAGCGGCCGTTTTCTCCGGAGCGCGCGCTGCTAAAACAGCAACCTCAGCTCGTGGACAGCAACTTCAAAGCTTGGAGATCGGGACCGATCGACCCCCGATCGGTGTTCCCGACCGACCGCCGTCCGTGGAGGGGCGCCACCAGGGGTCCCCATCATAGTGGGTCCCACCCCCGTAGATTCGGAGGACAGCGCCATCCGTGGGCCCCGCGGGCCCGCAGAACCCGCCGTTCGGAAAGCACGAAAACGCAGAGTTCGGCACTGCCGGGCGACATCAAGATGCTGCCCGTCAACCCAATTCCCGTGATTCCCGGGCCCGCACATGTGACCTTTTACCTCCCTGCGTGGAGTGGGTCAAATTATTGTACTGCAGTAAAATTGTGTTAACCGGGGGTCCGTGATTGGCCGGGGTTGTCTTCGCCACGCCGAGTGCGTGGAGGTAATGGTCCGAACCTCTTGGCGTTCATTTGCTTAGCTAGTATACGGTCTTTTGCCGCTGCCGAGAGTGTAGGTACTAGCCCGTGTGTCCATGTCACCGCTGTGAGAGTGAGTGTGACCTGTCCCGTGACTGGATCCGAGTCCGGAAGTTGAGTCGGACTACCCTTGACCTCCGTCGGTTCCTTAACCGCGCACGGTCCGCGCTTTCCCTCGCTTGGGACGACGAGTGAGCTTCCACTTCTGTTAGCGACGTTTTGCCACTAGGAGCTCGTCGTGTCGGGCTTAGTGTCTCCCTGGTGTGTGTTGCTGGTCGCGTCTTCATCTAGAGTCCGAGGGTGGCACCTAATAGTGTCGTCTCCCGTGTCCGTCCCGCATCAGTTTGGTATCAGAGCGAGTCGAGTCTAGGGTAGTCATTGCATAAGTCTTGCATGCATCATGGTCTAAGTCAAGTCTAGGATCATCATTATTTTCAAAACAAAAAAAAAGTGTGTTTTAAATTGCATTTCATCCCGATAATTCGGTATCTTAAAAGGTGTTGTCCGAACGTTAGGCTACGCCTACCGGGAGGTCGCACACTTGCGGGAGTGATCTTCGGATCGATTAACTCCGCCCCATACCGGATATTGGTTTAGGTCTAAGTGCATCATTTAGTGTGTTTGCATTAGTCGGTGTCTTCTAGGTCGTGTGTCAGTTGCATGCCCACCCGTCGAGGTACCCAGTACTCGCCACCACCACCTATGGCGGAGTCCCGAGCCCGTAGTTCCGATGAGTCTTCCACGGCCGAGATGTTTCGGGCCATCATGGATCATTTAGACACGCGTATGGATGGTCTTAGTACGCGTATGGATGGCATAGGGACGCGTCTAGAAGGGCGGATGAAGGTCCTCGAGGATCGGGCCGGGGTTTCGGAGCAGTCCATTCAAGGCCTTGTTGGGAGGATTGCCGTCCTAGAGAGGGGCCCAGTAGCTGCGCAACCCACGCCGACGAACGGCCAACAGTAGCTGCAGCAACCCGCTGTGCCAAGGGCTCAGGTGGAGGATGTCGGGAGGCAACAGGCGCCTATAGTGGATGATTATGCCTCCGATAATGATCACGGGGGTAACGGTCGTCGTCATCAATGACGGAATCGTGATGACGAGGATGACGACCACATTCTTAGGGGTGTGCGTGCGGACCCTCCCACTTTTAGCGGGTCCTTGGACCCTAGGGTGTATTTAGATTGGGAGGCCGGCATGGATCGGTACTTCGAGTGGTTTGAGATGACGGACCACCGAAGAGTCCGATACACAAAGATGAAGCTGCAAGGGCAGGCCCAAACTTATTGGATCAATGTGGAAAGCCTTCTCAACCAGCGACGTCAACCCCAGATCGGTACTTTGGATGATATGAAAACCAAGTTGAGGGAGAAGTACCTTCCCGCCTCATATCGCCAACGTCTCATAGACAAGTGGCAAAGCATCTCCCAAGGGAACCGATCCGTGACCGAGTACACCGCCGAGTTCGATGAGTATTATTTGCGGTGCGGGGTCACGGAAGAGAGCACCATGATGATATCCCGCTTTCGGAGAGGTTTGCAGCCCAATTATCAATATGAACTCTTTCGCCGCAATGCCACCACTTTGGAGCAGGCATATCAGATTGCTCTCAAATTGGAGCAGTTCGAGACCGAGTTTGAGTCACCCCATCGGTTGGGCTCTTTCCCCCTTCGTAGTGTCGAGCCCCGTGGCTCATCTGGCATGTATCCGAGGTCCCCCATGGCTCGACCTCAGGAGCCCGCTCGCCCCGAGCCCTTTGCTCCTAGGCCTCGTCCTCCACCCCCGAGGGACCTTCCTCGTCCCCAGCATCTCACGGCCCCACCCATAGCCCGTCCACCAGCACCCGCACCCCCTGCACGTCCTTTGTTGCCTACGCCTCCTATCCGTCGGGAGGATAAAGGTAAAGGACCTATGATTGGGGAGCCTAGTGGATCACGGCAGCAGTGTTATCGCTGCAATGGGTTTGGCCATTTCGCCAACCAGTGTCCCACCCGCCCATCTCTTCACATTGGGGACACACAGGCCGAGGATACCACCCCTACGGGCCTCGAGTTAGTCAGCTATGAGGCAGATGAAGAGTTAGCTGATGAGTACTATGAGATGGGAGGTGAGGCCTAGGATGTCCAGCAGTCAGACGGTACCCACGTGGGGGTCGTCAGATGTATCCTCACCCAGCCACAGGTCAGTGATGACTGGCGTCGGACCACTATCCTTCAGGTATTCTGTAGGCTGGGAAAGCAAATTTGCAAGGTGGTCATCGATAGCGGGAGTTGTATCAATGCAATCTCCACGAACGCTGTCGCTCGTCTTGGTCTCACACCCGTAGACCATCCTTGTCCCTATCAGGTATCATGGGTGGATACCAGTTCCATTTCGGTCAGGCTGCGGTGCTTGGTCCCACTGCAGCTCCACTCCTACCGTGACGAGATCTGGTGTGATGTCCTCCCCATGGAAGTGGGCAGTATCATTCTTGGTAGGCCGTGGTTATTTGACCGGGATGCCACGCTCCATGGCCGGTCGAACACCTGTACCTTCGACCACGCTGGCCAGCGGGTCACCCTCCAACCCGTTCGGCCCAGGAGCCCATCTGTCAGGGGTCCTACTGGCCCTAGTACTCCGAAGCCTTCCGTCCCCGGGCCTAGTACCCCATCCCCAGCTCGGGCTATGACCGTTACCTCTGGCCCAGGAGAGCCTTCGACGAGGAGATTGATGATGATTAGCTCCCGGGAGATGGAGCAGGAGCTTAGTCAGGGCTGTCCGGTGTTTGCCATTACGGTCCGAGAGGTGGAGCGGGACTCCGAGGGTGGGCTCCCACCCGAGGTTGTTCCCATTCTACAGGAGTATGCTGATGTCTTTCCCGATGAGCTTCCCGAGGGACTCCCACCTATGCGGGATATTCAGCATGCCATCGACCTTGTTCCGGGCTCTTCTTTGCCCAACCTTCCTCATTATCGCATGAGTCCCACGGAGCATGCCGAGCTTAAACGGCAGGTCGATGAGTTAGTGCAGAGAGGGTCTGTTCGGGACAGCATGAGTCCATGTGCTGTACCTGCGTTACTCGCCCCGAAGAAGGATGGCACGTGGAGAATGTGTATTGATAGTCGTGCCATCAATAAGATCACCGTGAAGTACAGGTTCCCTATTCCCCGCCTGGATGACATGCTAGACATGATGGCAGGTGCCACTATCTTTTCGAAGATCGATCTTAAGAGTGGCTACCATCAGGTGAGGATTAGGCCATGTGATGAGTGGAAGACCGCATTTAAGACCAAGGACGGTCTATATGAGTGGTTGGTCATGCCTTTTGGGTTGACCAACGCCTCTAGCACTTTCATGCGGCTCATGACTCAGGTCCTTCGACCTTTCATTGGAGTCTTTGTAGTGGTGTATTTTGATGATATCCTTATCTATAGCCGCACCACAGGGGACCACTTGGACCACCTTCGGCAGGTCTGTCTACTTCTTCGGCGAGAGCAGTTGTTTGCGAACCCACAGAAGTGTGCCTTCATGACACCTCAGCTTACCTTCTTGGGTTTCATTGTGTCTAGTACTGGGGTCTCCGCCTATCCGGAGAAGGTCCGGGCCATTGTTGAGTGGCCGGAACCCCGTACAGTTCATGATGTCCGCAGCTTTCATGGTCTTGCGACGTTCTATCGTCGCTTTATCTGCGGATTTAGCTCCGTCACCGCCCCGATCACGGATTGCATCCGTAAGGGCACATTTGTATGGACGAAGGCCGCATCTGCCGCCTTCAAAGACATCAAGGAGCGCATGACCCAGACACCTATCCTTCGACTGCCTGATTTCTCGAAGGTGTTTGAGGTCTCTTGTGATGCGTCGGGTGTTGGGATTGGAGGAGTTTTGAGTCAGGAGTCCCACCCGATCGCATATTTCAGCGAGAAGCTAAATGACGCGAAACTGCGATATTCCACATATGATAAAGAATTCTACGCAGTTGTTCAGGCTCTTAGGCATTGGAGGCACTATCTTTTACATCAGGAGTTTGTCCTATACTCCGATCACGAGGCATTGAGGTACCTCTATTCGCAAAAGAAGCTTAACTCGCGTCATAGTCGTTGGGTCGAGTATCTCCAGCAGTTCACCTTTGTGCTGAAACATAAGGCTGGAGTGGAGAACAAGGTGGCTGATGCCTTGAGTCGGCGAGCATGTTTGCTTACCACCATGAGTGCCGAGGTTATAGGGCTCGAGAAGATGAAGGAGGCCTATGTTGATTGTCCTGACTTCGGTCAGATTTTTACCACCCTCCAGGCCGGACCCTCGAGAGATCTTGATGAGTATGTGCTTCAGGAGGGTTACCTCTTTCGAGGTAGCAGGCTATGTGTTCCCCGAACTTCAGTTCGAGATTTCTTAGTGTGAGAATTACATGCGGGAGGTCTAGCCGGCCACTTTGGTCGGAACAAGACTATTGAGGCAGTGGAGCATCGATTTTATTGGCCGAGCTTGAAGCGCGATGTTGCTAACATCGTGGCTCAGTGCCGTACATGTGCTACGGCCAAGATGAAGAAGCAAAGCTCGGGCCTTTATACGCCTCTCCCCGTGCCTGATGCCCCGTGGCAGGATGTTAGTATGGACTTTGTTTTGGGATTGCCACGTACCTCCAGGAAGCATGATTCGGTATATGTGGTGGTTGACCGTTTCTCGAAGATGGCCCTCTTTATTCCTTGCTCGAAGACTTCGGATGCTTCGAGGGTAGCCCGCCTTTTTCTTACGCATGTGGTGTGCAAGTTCGGGTTGCCTCGCACTATAGTGTCTGACCGTGATGTTAGATTCACTTCCTACTTTTGGAAGACACTATGGCATATGATGGGTACTCACCTCAAGTTTTCCACTGCATATCACCCCTAGACAGACGGTCAGACCGAGGTGGTCAATAGGAGTCTGGGAGATCTTTTGAGGTGTCTAGTTAAGGACCGCATTGGGGATTGGGATCTCATTTTACCTATGGCTGAGTTTGCATACAATGATTCGGTGAATAGGTCTACCGGCATGAGTCCATTTGAGATTGTCACAGGTCGTAGGCCTAGGAAACCCGTTGACCTTGTCCCCATGCCTATCCATGATAGAGTGTCGGAGTCGACCGAGTCGTTTGCTAGGCATGTTAGGAGTTTGCATGACGACATCCGTCGTCACATTGAGGCCAGCAATGCACGGTACAAGGAGTTAGCCGATGCCCACCGACACCACCGAGAGTTCCATGAGGGCGAGTACGTCATGATCAGGGTAAGACCTGAACGGTTTCCCTCTGGAACCGTTAAGAAGTTGCAAGCTCGCGGAGCCGGTCCCTTTAGAGTGTTGAAATGCGTTGGATCCAATGTGTATGTTGTGAACCTGCCCGAGGAATATGGTATAAGCTCTACCTTCAATGTATCGGATCTTGTTGCATATAGGGACCCAGCGGTGATCCCTAGTGAGCCTTTTGAGCCATCTCCTCCCCTTGAGAGTGATCCCACACCTGAGTGTCCACTTCCACCTCCAGCACCTTTTTCACGGCAGCGTGAGCATATCGATCGTATACTGGACGAGCAAGTGACAGTTACCAGGAGTGGATCTTACCCGCGCTACCTAGTGCGATGGAGAGGACGGCCCGCTACTGAGGACACATGGATCACACATGGCGAGTTGCAGCGGATGGATCCAAACCTTTTGGAGCGATACAGGAGCGATGCAGACCCTTACTCGACAGGGTCGAGTTTCTCCCACCCGGGGAGAATTGGTGCAGACACCCGAGCAGTTGATCGGCACGATACGCCGAGCCACCGGTACCGCACACAGAGCACGACACGAGCCACCTCAGCGTCCATCTGGCTCGGAGACAGCCTGGAGACTCCGCCTTGAGCCTCCCCTTTATTATATTTAGTTAGACTTTATGTGTGTGCAATTTGTGTTTATTTCTTTGCATTCGGTTTGCCATGTTGATTGTAATAAGGGCCTATGTGTAATTCGGACCCCGTGGGCCCCACGGGCCCCACAGGCCTCACCCCATTGAGCCACATCAGCCTAGGGTCCCACGTGGGGCCAGTCAACATGCCACATGGGAGCATCTAGAAGTTTGAATGGGAATTGGACACATGGGGGACAATGGACTAGAAAAGTCCACATGGGAGGCCACCTACCCCCACCACCTAGTCCACCCTCTCTCCTTGGTCCAAGGGCCGCCCCCCCCCCTTTGTTTTTTTTATATTATTTTGTGTGTGTGTGTCACACTCCATCCCAACCCTCCATTCCCATCCCCTAGATCCAATGGTTGTGGATGGATGTGAGATGTAACCTATTTAAGCTTGTATTTTCCATTTTAGTAGAATTAATGCATTTGAATTGGAAGAAAATCTCTTGAGCAAGGCTTAGGCCTCCCCTCCTTCTCCCCTTGAAGCTGTGAAGGCTTCCTTCTGGTGGTGATACTCCACCCTATCAGTTCCGATCGCCGCCGCCGCCGCCACGAGCCGCCACCGCACCGCCATCGTCTTCATCGGAGTTCTGCCCGTGCAGTACCACAGCAACTTCCATGAAATTTGTGTCTCAGCCACGAGCTCAGATTGATCTGGGAATTTTACTGGAGGTTCCAGAGGTGTCAAGGATATCCCATAAATTTTGGTTTGTCATTCAGATCCCGTTTCATAATTTTTGATTTTCGTCCACCCTTCCATTTCAGTTCTGCCAGAGTTCTGTCCAGATTCATATTCGCCCTATGTTTCATGTCTTAGGTCTGTCTTTTGATTTCTGTTAGTCCCATACATTTTACTGGAGTTTCCTTCCATCCACCCCTTCATCCACAATTTTTTCTAAATTTCTGGTTCGCCTATTTCATATTTTCTAAAAATCGTTCTCTGTCCCATCTACAGTTCTGTCCACCTCTTCCCAGATCCGACCACCAGTCACTCCAAAAACCATATCAAATCACCATCACATCCAAATCCAATTCCAAAAACTGTCTCAATTTCGTGGTTTGATTCCCTACAGCTTTGAAGAATAGGTCGAAGCCTGATTCCAAAGGCAAGCAGGCGGTCAATGGCTATTTACAGGAAACTCATATGCTGATCTGATATTTCGGGAGCTATGCAACAGAGGATTGAAAAATAATTAAAGCCCAGGTCCGCAGAGGTTCAGAAGATTCCACTGGCCCTAGGTTGAAGGGTTTTGAATCCTCTTTCCAACGGCGCTGGTTTCATTGCATTCCGACGACGGGGCTGATCGCAGCGGCCATTTTCGCCGGAGCACGCGCTGCTAAAACAGCAACCTCAGCTCGTGGACAGCAACTTCAAAGCTTGGAGATCGGGACCGATCGACCCCCGATCGGTGTTCCTGGCCGACCGCCGTCCGTGGAGGCGCGCCACCAGGGGTCCCCATCATAGTGGGTCCCACCCCCGCAGATCCGGAGGACAGCGCCATCCGTGGGCCCCGTGGGCCCGCAGAACCCGCCGTTCGGAAAGCACGAAAACACGGAGTTTGGCACCGCCGGGTGACATCAAGACGCTGCCCGTCAACCCAATTCGCGTGATTCCCAGGCCCCACATGTGACCTTTTACCTCCCTACGTGGAGTGGGTCAAATTATTGTACTGCAGTAAAATTGTGTTAACCGGGGGTCCGTGATTGGCCGGGGTTGTCTTCGCCACGCCGGGTGCGTGGAGGTAATGGTCCGAACCTCTTGGCGTTCATTTGCTTAGCTAGTATACGGTCTTTTGCCGCTGCCGAGAGTGTAGGTACTAGCCCGTGTGTCCATGTCACCACTGTGAGAGTGAGTGTGACCTATCCCGTGACTCGATCCGAGTCCGGAAGTTGAGTCGGACTACCCTTGACCTCCGCCGGTTCCTTAACCGCGCACGGTCCGCGCTTTCCCTCGCTTGGGACGACGAGTGAGCTTCCACTTCTGTTAGCGACGTTTTGCCACTAGGAGCTCGTCGTGTCGGGCTTAGTGTCTCCCTGGTGTGTGCTACTGGTCGCGTCTTCATCTAGAGTCCGAGGGTGGCACCTAATAGTGTCGTCTCCCGTGTCCGTCCCGCATCATCTAATTTCTCTTTGATTTCAATAATCAATGGATCATCATCTTGCAGCTCTTTAATTTCCGAGAGTAACTTGGGTTGGGGTCTAATATTGGCAATCAAGACTCCATCTTCCTTTTCCTCCATATTGAGATCCAGGTTTGCCATTTGCTCCAATAAATGCCATTCTTTAATTATTAAGCTTGATAATAATGCCATCGATTTCCGGCTAAGAGTATCAGCTATGACATTACCTTTTCCTGGGTGGTATTGTATAGAGAAATCAAAAATTTTCAAATACTCCAGCCACCTTCTTTGTCTCATATTGAGTTCTTTTTGAGAGAATAAGTACTTGAGACTCTTGTGGTCGGAATACACAATAAAGGCTTCGCCATAGAGATAATGCCGCCAGATCTTCAAAGCAAAGACCACAGCCGCTAGCTCTAAGTCATGCATGGGATAATTCTCCTCATGCTTTTTCAATTATCTTGAGGAATAGGCGATCACCTTGCCATGTTGTATCAATACACAGCCTAGACTAATTCCAGATGCATCAGCATAAATCTCGAATCCTCCTCCTTCAGTAGGCAATGTGAGTATAGGGGCAGTAGTTAGACAATCTTTCAAAGTTTGGAAGTGGAGAGGGGGATTTCTGTAGCCCATCTAAGAGCAGCAAAACTAGGTCCATCAGGACCAAACGAGGCTCAGCTCATCCAAGTGACAGCCCCATAGGACCCACTTAGGCTAAAAATCCCAATAAGATTACTCGGGATCTCATCCTTCCTCGGTGGCCCTTAGGCTCGGAAGGCCCGAGCGACGGTCAGAATGGAGGAAGACCCATGCCCGAGTTATCCCCTCATCGGGATAGAGGCAAGCGCTCAGCGACCACTCCGACCTATCTTCATCCGAGCTATGCCTATCGCCCGGACAGGGTTGGCACCTTTTATGCTCGGACCGACTGACGACTACTTATCCACGCTGCCGTTGAGAGCACTTTATGAGCAGGAGTTTATGAGGATAAGAGACCCATGATCCCTCAAGGCTATGAAGATCCCACGATGAGGACTTAAAGATCCCACGATGAGGACGTAACTCCCGCCTGAAACAGCTTACGGGACTCATAAGGTGAGCACACTATATAAACCAGGGACTCCCTCCAGTGAAAAGTAAGGGCAATACACACCTAAAATCCCCTAAGCAGGAACCACTTCACCACCTTGGTGTTGGGGGCTCTCGTGCACCTCTTTCTACCTCCCTCCCTATCTTCCACCATTGCTCTACAGACTTAAGCATCGGAGGGTTTTCCCCATGGAACAATCCCTGGGCCCCCTGATCCGTTTCCCTTTCTCTATAGTTCACTGTTCGGTGATCATCCTCCCAGCTCAGGAGCCGCGCGAGATCACGCCCCTTCATCTGACGCTGTCTGTGGGAAACGACCAAAGAGCCAGTATGGTGCGTAGAAGTTCAGGGAGGAGGTCCACCGGCGACAGGGGAAAGGCCATGGTGGCGGCGGGGGAAGGCACCTCTCAAGCCTCCCAAAACCCCCCCTTCGGTGCCAGCACTCCCACCGACGGACCGCCCCCTCCCCCCGGGATAGGGCTGTCGCCCCCTCCCCCAGCGACTGTAGGGCTGCCGCTTAACGGCGGCGCTGACGCCTTCCAAGCCCTCAACGTAAAATTGGACGTCCTCGTGGAACTCATGAGGACCCAGGCGGCCAGGGATGGAAGGTCACGTGCCTCTCCGGATATCCCCCCCCCCACGAGAACGTGTCCCAGCACACCGCCAGAGGCCGCTTCACCCTCCGGGGCCGACAGATCATCCGTAACAGGTCAGGAGGACCTTCACAAACCCCCCCCCTCCAGAGCAGGAAGCCTCATCCACGCTGAAGAAGGGAAAACCTGGGGCACGCCATCCGAAACCCAGAGACCGAAGTCCCTGGGGAACGCCAATACAGCCCCCCCAGCCCGACGGCGCAGCGACAGCCGGAGCTATCCCTCCGACTGCGATAATTCGAGAGGCGTTTCACAGAGTAGGAGCGCGCCCTACGCGCCCTGTAGAAGGACACCTCCACAGAGGACGAGGAGAAATCCCCGTTCTCCGACTATATCTTGAAGGCAGAGGTATCTCCTAGAACCTCCATCCCGACCTTCAAGCTCTATGATGGCCAGGGCGACCCGACCGATCACTTCGATAGCTTCGACGCCCTGATGACCCTTCATGGAGCGTCCGACGGCATCAAATGCTGAGCCTTTGTGACCACCTTGGTCCAAGGCACCCAAGCATGGTTCCGAGCCCTCGCCCCCGGATCCATCCGGGACTTCAAGCAATTCGGGCGAGTATTCAAGGAGAGTTTCACCGGCAGCGGTCCCCCAAGGTCGGTAGCGGGGCTTTTGGCCCTCAAACAGGCGTAAGGGGAGAAACTTCAGGCTTATATTACCCGATTCAAATCGGAAGCCCTGAGGATCCCCCGCCTGGACGTCGCCTCGGCCATAACCGCGCTGACTGGGAGCACCCACGACGAGAACCTCCGTCGTGAGCTTGTCCTCCACCCTCCCTTGACCCTTGCTGCGCTAGTGACTCTGGCATTGCGCCATGCCGAGTGCGAAGAAGTGCTCAGCGCATGCCGAGATGCAACTAGCTCAGGTCGGGAGGGGGACAAGAAGTGGGCACCCGAACCAAACTCAGGTCCGGGGAAAAGGCGGAACCAAGATGGGGAACGCAAGGAATCGTCACGGAAGTACGAGCGGTACACCCCCTTAACCACTCTGATTTACGAGATCTACGAGGACATCAAAGGCTCGGGCCTCCTCCGCCAACCCGAGCCAATGAGGTCGAAGAACCGCAGTCGCAGCAAGCATTGCCTGTTCCACAACGACCACGGACATCACACCGACGACTGCCATCAGCTCTAGGATGAGATCGAGTGTCTCATTCATCAGAGGCACCTCTCCCAGTTTGTGGCCGGGCAAAAAGAAGACCGAGGGGCCCCAGAGGAAATCGACAACACCCTCGAGGGGTCCACATCAACATCATCGCTGGAGGAGCTGCATCAGGAGGAGACAACGGCCGAGGAAGGAAGCGTCATGCTGAGTGGGCGAGCTGAGCCATCGAGCCTCCCAGAGCCCCGCCGAGTGAGCCCCAGGTCATAGTCTTCTCCGACCAAGACTTGGAAGGGCTAAGCACCCCGCATGACGACGCCCTGGTCATATCGGCCACAATAAACCATTGTAACGTAGACAGGATTCTAGTTGACAATGGAAGTGCCTCTGATGTATTATCCTATGAATGTTTCCTTAAGATGGGGGAGGATCCATCTAGACTCCGCCCGATCCGAACCCCTCTTTGCGGGTTCAATGGCCAGGCCACTAATCTCGAGGGAGCCCTAAGCCTGTCGATTACTCTCAGCACCCCACCCAAAACCGTTACGGCCATGGTGGACTTCATAGTGATCAAAGGCATGATAGCATACAACGCAATCTTCGGCCGGGGAATCCTCAGCCGAATGAAAGTGGTGCCTTCTACCTATCACCAAAAGATGAAGTTCCCCACCAAAAATGGGTTGGGGGGAGTCCGAGGCAACCAGGCTATGGCCAGAAGGTGCTACAATATCTCGGTTGAAGCCACAAGGCCGGATGGGAAGAACAAGGGCCCCGGGGAAGTCGAGGAAAAATCCGCAATCGTCGAGCCTGGAGGCGAATTGCTAGCGGTTTTCTTAAACGACGACTCGACCCTAGGAGTAAAGATCGGAGCCAACCTAACATCTGGAGTCCAACAGTAATACAAAGAGTTTCTTTCTACGTACATCCGGGTCTTCGCATGGTTTGATGATCAGCTCCCTGGGATACCGGAAGAAACGGTGATGCATAAGCTCAACCTCGACCCAACCATGAAGCCCGTACAACAACGCAGAAGGAAGCACGCGCCAGAGAAGTAGGCGATTATCAAGGAGCAAGTCACCAAGGGGCAAAAGACTGGTCTTTTTAGACCGGTCCTGTACCCGACGTGGCTGGCTAACGTCATCCCGGTGCCAAAAGCTTCGGGAAAGTGGCGAATGTGCGTGGACTTCACCGACTTGAACAAGGCTACTCCAAAGGACTGCTATCCATTACCGAGCATCGACCAACTGGTTGACTCAACCTCAGGCAATGAGATACTCAGCTTCATGGATGCCTATTTAGGTTACCATCAGATCAGAATGCACCCCGAAGACATCGATAAGACCACCTTTATCACCAACTTCGGCGTACACTGCTACACCCGGATGCCTTTCGGGTTGAAGAATACTGGAGCCACGTACCAGAGGCTGGTCAATCATAAGTTCGAGGGACTGCTAGGTCGAAACGTCGAGGCTTATATTGACGACATGCTCGTGAAGACCCCCAAGGCCGAGGACCACTTCGTCGACCTAACGGAAACCTTCGACACCCTCCTGAAGTACAACATGAAGCCCAATTCTGCCAAGTGCGCCTTCAAAGTAAGGTCCGGAAATTCTTTAGCTTCTTAGTCACCCAGCGTGGGATCGAGGCCAACCACAACAAGGTCCAGGCCATCCTGGACATGCGCCCACCCACCTGCATCAAATATGTTCAACGCCTTACCGGGCGCATTGCCGCGCTCAGCAGATTCCTGTCCCGCGCGGCTGAACGATGCCTACCCTTCTTCAAACTGTTGAGGGGGCCTAAAATGGCATCTTCTACATTCGCGTGGGATGAGGAATGCCAAAAAGCGTTCGCTGAGCTTAAGGAGTTCCTGGCTTCACCACTGGTGCTTTCCAAGCCAGTATCAGGCGAAACCTTGCATCTCTATCTCTCCGTGACTCCATCTATAGTTAGCTCGCTCCTAGTCAGAAATGACTCAGGAGTCGAGAGACCGGTCTACTACACCAGCAAGGTGCTAAACGAGGCCGAAAGAAGGTACCCCGCAACTGAGAGACTCGTGTTAGCGTTGGTTACCTCGGCCAAGCGCCTCCGACCCTATTTCCAAGGGCACTCCATCACCGTGCTGACCGGTGAACTGTTAAAAAGGATCCTCGCTCACCCTGAAGCCTTGGGACGCCTCGTCAAGTGGGCCATCATGCTCGGGGCCTACGATATATCGTATCGGCCTCGCTCGACTGTCAAAGGCCAGGTGCTCACTGACTTCATCGCCGAGAGCACCATCCCGACTGAAGAAAGATCTCCGTCCGCGCCCGGGCCGACCTGGGAACTGTTCATCGACGGATCCTCCAACTCAGTCGGGACCGGCGTCGGGATCATCCTGAAGTCCCACGAGGGGGCAGAGCTATAGTACACCCTGAAGTTCAACTTCCAAGCATCTAACAACGCTTCCATGTATCATGCCCTCATATCGGGAGCCCGCATGGCCCAACGGTTGGGGGATGAGCGAGTCATGATTCAAACTGACTCCCAACTGGTCGCTAGCCAGGTCAGCGGTGGTTATGAAGCTCGAGAAGCACCGATGATCAAATACCTTCAGCTGGTCAAGACTGTGGCACAACAGTTCGAGAGTTTTGAGGTAGTCCGAATAGCTCGGGAGGAAAACTCCCGAGCGGACGCCCTCTCTCGGTTGGCCTCCTCTCTTGACCCCGAGGGCACTCGATCGGTCCTTCTCGAAGAGCTAGAGCGGCCGAGCATCGATTCAGAGCTCCTATCTCTTGACTCTGCCTCCCCAAGCGACTAGCGTACCCCCTATCTGTCGTGGCTTCAAGACTCTCAGGAGCCTCCCGACCCTCAGGAAGCCCAAAGATTGAAGTACCAAGCTCGACAGTTCGTCACTCTGGATGGCACTCTCTACCAGAGATCCTTCTCCGGTCCTCTCTTGAAGTGCCTCAGCACCGACGAAGCCAACCGAGCGATCAAAGAAGTTCACGAAGGTCTGTGCGGAGCACATTTAGAAGATAGGTCGCTCGCCAGGATCTTGCTACGGCTAGGTTACTGGTGGCCCACTCTGCAGCGTGACTGCTCGACCTACACACAACATTGTGACCGGTGCCAACGATTTGACCACTTGGTCCCTCAGCCAGCAACGGAGCTCGTCACCCTAGTCAAGCCTTATCCTTTCGCTCGCTGGGGAATCGACATCCTCGGGCCATTCCCCGCGGCCCAGACCCAGATGAAGTTCATTATCGTCGCCATCTATTACTTCACTAAGTGGATCGAGGCCGAAGCCATAGCAAGGATCACCGAGACAGTCGTCTGGAATTTCGTCTGGAAGTTGATCATTTGTCGTTTCGGCATCCCCCAGGTGATAGTAAGCGATAATGGTCGGTAATTTGATTCTTGTTATTTCAGAGACAGATGTGCCAACCTAGGCATTCACAATCACTTCACCTCGGTCGCCCACCCTCAGGCTAACGGGCTGGTCAAAAATGCCAATAAGACTATCTTAAAAGGCATCAAGACTAGGCTCGGCAAAGCCAAGGGTAGCTGGCTTGAGGAATTGCCGAACGTACTTTGGTCACACAGAACGACTCCCAGAACGGCAACCGATGAAAGCCCCTTTCAGCTGGTATATGGTACCGAGGTTGTGATCCCGTTGGAGATTGGCAATCCCTCCCTCCGAGTCATCTGCTTCTCATCCGAGGCAAACGACTAGAAACTGCTCGAAAACCTCAACCTAGCAGATGATGTCCGAGAGATTACTAGCATCCGAGCAACGGAATACTGAAGCCGCCTCACTCGATACTACAACGCCAAGGTTCGACATAGACACTTTCAACCGGGAGACTTCGTCCTCACGAAAGCCAAAGCCTCTCGACCAGTTGAGGCGGTGGGCAAGTTATCCCCTAATTGGGAAGGCCCCTACCGAGTGGTCGAGACGCTCGAAAAAGGAGCATACCATCTATCCACGATGGAAGGAGAGCTCATCCCTCGGACCTAGAACACGACTACATTACGCAAGTTCTACTTCTGAATATTGAGCATTGTGCAAACGACATGGCATAAAACAAAAGGCTCCTTTCTTTTATTCAAACAACCCGCTTGTACATCAGGAAGGCCGAAGCCAGGAAAATACATGTCAAAAAAGTAAAAAATCCATCTGGCGCCGCCGTATGAGCCCATCGCTCGACTATCTCGGATGACCTTCCTACGTCCAGCCACTGACTCTGCCTCGTGTAGAAACTGGTTCGGATAAAGGATAGTCGACCCCGTTGGCTCGGGCAGCTCGGGACAAAGGTGACAGAGGGATTAGGAAGGAGAAGGCTACCTTCCAAGTTGAACTTAGAAGAGAAGGGAGAGAAAGAAACCAGCAGAGCTGGACGAGGAGGCAGGGGAAAGCCTGGAAAGGAGGGAGCTTAATTGGCTTCCCCCTCCCCTCCGTGGAGCGAGCAGGAAGGGACGGGCAGCAGGGATGCCTAATGCCCCCATCCGTCCACCATCTCGCCCCCCTGCAAGCGCCACCGGAACTGATAAAAAGAAGACGACGTGCCTCCACACGTCGAACCCTCTTTAAGTCTATCCGCCAGCCGTCGAACCCTCTTTAAACCCGAAGCAGCGAGAACTCTCTGCCCCCCGTCGTCGGCAGCCTCATCTTCCGGAGCGTCTTCCATGCTCCAAGTACAATGGCACAACGCTACGTGAAGAAAGAATGAGGAAAGACTATCAGGGAAACCCCTAAGCAGTGGAGAGGAAGGGACGTCCTTCAGACCTTTTATAGGCAAAGGGAGGCTATTTGCCTTAAATGATTCTCTCCTCGAAAATACACCAAAGGGATCTCTCCCTATGAACGGTCACCTCAAACTTCTCATTTTCTGCCCCAGCGGGATACACGAAGCGGCCAGGCATTCAAAGCATGAGAAAACGGAAAGACACCCTGTCAGACGCTCACCCAACCATCAGGCGAGATCCACGCAGAAAGTATCAGCTCCTTCCAACCACTGCAGATACGCTGAACAGAATACGGCAATGGCGATACGGAACAGATAAGTCTTCATCATAACGCTATTGCCTTATCTATTTTTCTACACAAAAGAGGAAGTTTTTTTTCTTCAAAAAGGAAAAAGACATACAAAATGAGGAAGCAAAGCAGATACATCAGGCCTCCGGCCCACCTTGAAGCCCGGAAGTGGAGGGCTCAACCGGTCTGCCCCCGACATCTTCGGCGACGACCGACCCTGGCACTGACCCCATCGGCGTGGGAACTGCCTCGGTTACGTGCCCTCCCAAGGCATCCGGAGTTGGCGACCCCTCGAAGGAAGAGCCCCCGGGATCCTCTTCATCTTGTGCCGAAGCAGAGGAACTGGAGGATGACAGGTTCGAGTCATAACGTTACCCGGACGGGAAGTCAACTACTCCGGACGACTACTCCTCGGCATAAGAGAAGGCCCGGTCGTAGCCTTCCTTGAACCCCTTGCGGATGCCCCGGAGAAGTCCTAACTCGTAGTAGGGGAGGGTAGCCTCCTTAAGGTTGACCTTGTAGGCCTCTGAGCTTTTGTATTGCTCGAGAGCCTCCGCCCCGGTCTATCCCACCCTACCAGCGAGCTCGGTCTTCTCCCGCTCTGCCTCGGTTGACTTCCGCTCGGCCTCAGCCGTCCGCTCTTCGGCCTCTGCCACTTGCTTCTCCGCCTCGGCCCGATCAGCCTCGGCCTCCCGCCGAAGGCGCTCGGCTTCCTCCGCTCGGTCTACAAGCTCTACACGTTCGGTCTCCCACCGGCCATCCAGCTCAACGCGTGCAAGGCGCTCCTCTTCAAGCAGCCTATTCTTCCTCTCGAGCGATTCACGGGCCTTGGTTAGCTGCTCAGTTAGCGCCCGGTTCTCCATCTGGCTCGACCACACCAGCTCCCTGACTGAGGAAATCTCCCATCGAAGTCCATCACCCTCCTCGGCAAGCCGAGCCAACCTCTTGTCAGACCCACCAAGGGTCCAGGCCAGGTTCGCTCGCTCCTACTCCGACCGAGCATACGCTTCTGCCAGAGTAGCCCCCATCTGGGCCAGGGCCAGGCCGCCCTCCATTACCCCAGCGAGGGCCACGGATGGAGAGTACTGCCTACCTCCCCCCCTCACCTTCGTAGCTATACCGCGGCATACCTGGTGCAGAGGGCCCGAGAAACCAAGCCTCTCCAAGGCCGCCGGAATGGAGAACCCCCCATCGCCCGGCGCCCCACCGAGTGGCTCGGACAGAGCCCCAGCCTCGGTCGCCTCTCGCGCCTCGGCCGAATTTTCTTGCGGCCCCCCAATCTGGACCCGCTCGGCTCCTGCACCACCACCTGAAGCGCCAGCCTCGGCCACAGCCCAAGCATCCCCCACCTCGGCCACGGCCCCTTCGGCTTCTACCGAGGGGAGAGCCAGGTCGGCACCATTGCCAGTCGCAAGAACAGCCCCGGCCCCCTCGGCTCTGGCCGAAGGAAGAGCCGAGCCCGCATCGTCGCCGCCCGCAGGAGCAGCACCCAACCTCCTCGGCCCCCTCTTGCCCGGCGGGTGGGAGAGCTCGCCCGATAGGGTCGGCCCCATCATGCTCGGCGGAGGGGCGAGCCGTGGCAAGGTCACCTTCGACTGTGGGTATGACTCTGGCCTTCTTGGCCCGCTTCCTGGCCCTCACGGCGGCCCGAATCATGCCTTCCACGGGGTCCTTGCGCTTGGACCCCCGCGGCCTGAAGGATTCACCTTGGGCCGCCCCGTTGCCCTTATCTCTGGTTCAAGAGTAACCCAGGGGAGCAGCTGATTCATCAACAGCCGAATCATCGCCAAGCTCGATCACCTCTGCGGCCTCCTTCAAAGCCTCCCGCCTGGTGTCTGCACGAAGAGGAAGACATATTCAGGAAAAGAAAAATGACCCCCACACCCAAAGGAGAGCCTAGTTTGTGGCACTTGAGCCCGACGGATGTAGCCGCGTAAGAAGACACCGCTGGATATTCTCTAGAGTAACCAGCTCTTCGGTGGATTGGCGGTGCTTCAGCAAGATGGCCGCATATTTCTCCACATGTGGAGGGAACTCATCCTGCCTGGGAGGGATATTCGGGTGGAAATTGGGGATTACAAGACACCTCCAAGTTTCCTCCACTGAACAAATCCCCACCCAGAAGAATTGAGTTTTCCACCCCTTGTGCGAACAATCCTTCGCCGCCAAGGAGATACAGCTCCTATTCCGCCTCGCCTGGATGAAATAGAAGCCCTTCCCGACTGAAGGATGTGCTTTCAACTCAAAGAAATAGTGAAAAAGGTCCAAGGAAGGAGGAACTCCACACTGGCGGCAGAGAATGCGGAAGGCGGAAAGGAGAAGATAAGAGTTGGCTACCAACTGAATGGGTGCCAACAGAAAAAAATTGAGAAGCTGAAGAACGAAAGGTTCGAAGGGAAGGCGGAACCCACCCTTCCACGATAGAAGGAAAGTACAGATGTGGCCTGTACGAAAGTCTAGGCTCGTCTCGTGTGGGGAAGCTGAGACAAAGCGGAACTTGTGGGGCAGGCGATACTGGTGCTCCAGCCTTCTCACATCTGCCTCCCCTAGTTCTCTGCAGTTTGGAACCGGCGCCTTCACCACTGGCTCGTACTCCCACTCCTCAGCATCCGAGCGCTGGTCTGCCATGGAACCCGGAGAAGACTCTGAGGAAAGGCGATCTCGGGACCCCGAAGATTCTGGGGGGAGAGGAAGCCACCGGACTGCCTCCGCGGTTATCTCCACCAACTACACGAACGCCGCTGCAAGCCTCTGCTCTCCCGTCGTGTCCTCACAATGCATCGAAGAGCCCAAAAGCAAGAACAGAGGAGAGCCAAAACCCTAAAGACGAAGGAAATCTGGAAGGACAGTAAGTGCCCAACGCCTATATCTTCACGCGGGAGGCGGCGCGTCGTTCCGACCTCCGAGAAAAGGGGGCCCCTTCAGTTCAAATCCGTCAGGATCATCATTATTACGGGCCCAGGTGACCACGGCACGTGGCTTCCTAACACTGCCAGATCTCCACCCACCTGAGCCACGCTGGTCTAAAACCCCAACATCTACTCTTTCGAGCTTACTAAAGCTCGGGAGTAGGAGGGGGACAAGTGGAGAGGGGAATTTCTGTAGTCCATCTAAGAGTAGCCAAACTAGGTCTATCAGGACCAAACGAGGCTCAGCTCATCCAAGTGACAGCCCCATAGGGCCCACTTAGGCTAAAAAGCCCAATAAGATTACTCAGGATCTCATCCTTCCTCGGTGGCCCTTAGGCTCGGAAGGCCCGAGCGACGGTCAGAACGGAGGAAGACCCTTGCCCGAGTTATCCCCTCATCGGGATAGAGGCAAGCGCTCAGCGCCCACTCCGACCTATCTTCATCCGAGCTATGCCTATCGCCCGGACAGGGTTGGCACCTTTTATGCTTGGACCGACCGACGACTGCTTATCCACGCTACCGTTGAGAGCCCTTTATGAGCAGGAGTTTATGAGGATAAGAGACCCATGATCCCTCAAGGCTATGAAGATCCCACGATAAGGACTTAAAGATCCCACGATGAGGACGTAACTCCCGCCTGAAACTCCTCAGCTTACGGGACTCATAAGGTTAGCACACTATATAAACCAGGGACTCCCTCCAGTGAAAGGTAAGGGCAATACACGCCTAAAATCCCTTGAGTAGGAACCACTTCACCACCTTGGTGTTGGGGGATCTCGTGCACCTCTTTCTACCTCCCTCCCTATCTTCCACCATTGCTCTACTGACTTAAGCATCGGAGGGTTTTCCCCAGGGAACCATCCCTGGGCCCCCTGATCCGTTTCCCTTTCTCTATAGTTCACTGTTCAGTGATCATCCTCCCAGCTCAGGAGCCGCACGAGATCACGCCCCTTCAGGAAGCTTTTCTCACATTCCTCGGACCATATATACGGATTCTCCTTCCTCGTCAATCTCGTCAAAGATACCGTGATCTTGGAGAAATCCTTAATAAATCTTCTTTAATATCCTGCCAATCCCAAGAAGCTTTGGATTTCCGTTATACTAGTAGGTCTTTCCCAGTTCTTTACAGCCTCAACTTTTGAAGGATCGACCGCAATACCGTTCCGGGAAATTATGTGACCTAGGAAAGAAACTTCTTCTAGCCAGAAATCACACTTACTAGGCTTAGTGTAAAGTTTGTGATCTCTTAATAACTGTAGGGATTTCTTGAGATGTTCCTCATGCTCCATCTTAGACTTAGACTAGATCAAAATGTCGTCAATGAAGACTACCACAAATTGATCAAAATATGGCCTGAATACACTGTTCATTAACTGCATAAATGCTGCAGGTGCATTAGTTAGGCCAAAAGGCATAACAGTGAAGTCATAGTGTCCATACTTGCTCCTGAACGCCGTTTTATGAATATCTTCATCCTTGATCTTTAACTAATGATATCCAGTTCGGAGATCAATTTTTGAAAAATTTCGAGCTCCAAAAATCTGGTCAAATAGCTCATCAATCCTCGGCAATGGATATTTGTCCTTGATTGTGAGTTGGTTCAATTGTCGATAATCAACGCATAATCTCATGGACCCGTCCTTCTTTTTGACAAATAGGACCGGGGCTCCCCAAGGTGAAGTACTTGGTCGGAAAAATCCTTTCTCCAATAACTCCAATAGTTGTTCCTTCAACTCCGTCATTTCGATAGTGGACATCTGATATGGAGCTTTAGAAACTGGTGCAGCTCCCGAAATTAAATCAATAGAGAAGACCACTTCTTTTTCCAGAGGAATACCAGGTAACTCGTCCGAAAATACGTCAAAATAATCTCGAACGATAGGAATATCCTCTAGAATGGGTTCCTTATGCTCAGCCATAGTAATAGAAACTAAGAAAGCCGAATAACCCTTCTTTAATAATTTATTAGCTTTCAGGGCCGAAATAAGAAATAGGTGTCGAGAATGCCTAACACCAAAAAATAAGAGGTTGGGGTAACCAATAAAGGTTACCATACCCAATTTGCAGCCGACACTAGCACCATGTGTAGATAGCCAGTCGGCTCCCAATATAATATCATACCCTTCCATCTCCATGCATACTAAATCAGCGGGTAAGTTACAACCGCTAACTAGAACTTCACTAGCAGGGTAGAAATATTTAATCTTTGATCCCGCTCCAATAGGGGTAGTAATAAAAAGTTTAGACTCTAATGGAACAGGCCTCATAGGCAGAATATTAGCAAAGCTCTTAGATATGAAGGAATGCGTAGCTCTAGTATCAAATAAGATAGAGGCAGGCCTTGAGCATACAGAAAGAGAACCTTCAACGATGCCTCCATCTTCGGTAGGTTCCGTATCCATAAGAGCTTGGAGTCTTCCTTGCTTCTTGACTGCAACTGGAAGTTTTTCCGACGGAGCTTGCTCGTTAAGAGGTGGGCAACTCAGAATTCTATGTTCCCGACTTCCGCATCGAAGACAGGCACCCAGCCTTCTCCAGCACTCATCCGTCTTGTGTCCGGGCTTCTCACAATATTTGCATAGTTCCTTTGATGATGTAGTGACCGGGACGATTTGTTAGTCAAATGATCCGGCCGCTTGTCCTTTTGAAAATCACGTCCATCCTTATTGAAATTACGCCCATCTTTATTGAAGTTACGCCCATCAAAATTGGGTCTCTTCTTCTCGAAGGAGGGCTTGAAATTACCGGATCCAGTAACTTGCTCCTTATTGGCATCTCTTCCCGGATGCAATCAGACAACTCTATTACATCTTCCAGGAGTTGGGCTCTTCTCACTGCATCAGTGTAAACTTGGATATCCATCGGGGCGAGTTGAGTAATGTACATCGGCTTCAAACCATTTAAAAACCTTCTCACCTTCATCTTTTCGGTACCCACAAGGTGTGACGCGTACCGAGATAGTCTCGCGAATTAGGC
Organism: Amorphophallus konjac; assembly: GCA_022559845.1. Taxonomy (NCBI): domain Eukaryota; kingdom Viridiplantae; phylum Streptophyta; class Magnoliopsida; order Alismatales; family Araceae; genus Amorphophallus; species Amorphophallus konjac. Next base: position 225,541,630 of record CM040119.1, read on the forward strand.
TTCATATTCTGCCACCGACAAACTTCTTTGTTTCAAGGAAGCGAACTCAACAGCCTTCCTTTCTTGCACCCGATCGGAGAAATATTTGTTGTTGAAGTGCTCCACGAACTCCTCCCACAACACATGATCGTGAAGTAGAGTTGCTTTGACCGACTCCCACCAAGCATGGGCATCCTTTTCTAGTTGAAAAGTGGCGAGTAGGACCTTTTCCTCATCGGCACATTGCATGACTTAAAATATCCTCTCGATTTCCTTTACCCAATGTTCGGCCTCATCCGAGTCTGTGGACCCAGCGAACTTGGGAGGGTTCATACTCTTGAAATTCCTATGTAAATCTCCGGCTCCTTGGTTTGCTCCTCCTTGAGCAACCTGCTGTAGAGCTTGGGTTAAACCTTGCACCGTCCTTTGCATCTCGTGCCATTGAGCTCTCTCGACAGCCATTGATGAAAATTAATCCTACAAATGCAACTACAAAACTTAGGCATTTTGTTTATTTCTTGATTAATCATTCTTTAAATTCTAGCCCATGGCTCTATCCAATCTTACCGGAAAGGTTCAAGACACTATATAATTTCTAGATCAACATCTAGAACCTATATCAAGAGAAACCTAGGGTTTATGAAACCTAGACTCTGATACCACAAAGACTGTCACGCCCCGATGTGGAATATTGAGGCGCGACGAGTCATACATTCGTGTCGATTAGAGCATGTATAACAGGGTCCAAACTGTTGGGTCCCGTAGTGCAGGAACACGGATCTAGAGGGGGGGTGAATAGATCCTTCTAGTAAAAACTTTGGAAGGAGGTTTCAAGTCATCTTTTACAACAGTTGCTCCAAGGGCTCCTTCCACATTGTTCTAAGCTTGTATGTGAAGGGAAGAAGGAGGCTTCAAGTCTCAAAATGACCATCTACTGGAAGCTGCGTGAAAAATCAATATACAACCCTTGTCCGTGCAAGAATCGATCATCTTCCCTCAAGAACGTTCTTCATCCTGCAGAAAAGCTTAAGCCTATTCAATGAAATAAAAGGGGGAGCTCTATCCACTGAAAAATCAATTTTGCGTTTAGTTCTCTAGTTGCTCTTAGTTCTGTTTTAGATATTTGCTACAAACATCATCTCTTTGAACTTGGCTTCATGTGTCTTTTGTCCACTCTCTCTTACATATATACATGAGCTGCAATTTTTGTGATACAACATTTCTAATGCTCATATATTCTTTCCTATAGGTGAAGAAAAGGTGGAAAACAAGGTGAAGCTCTTGCAAGGAGGATATGATCTACCACCGCGAGGATCTAGAGCTAGTGGAAGAAGGAAAAGAGGAGTGTCTCGAGGAGAAGAAGAAGATGATGTCAAAATCACGATCATCCGTCAACAAGCCAAGGAGAAATATATTTTGTTAAAGAAGGGGGAGCCTTATACTTGATGCATCTTTCTAGTCTCCATCTATAGAATTTGTTTTGGGAGTTCATAGCATATATTTGTCTTCATTTCATATACAAGAATACTTTGTGTGGATGTTCGGAGAAAGGGTTCTCCGAGTGTTTGTGTTGACGTGTGTGTGTCGATTTGTGCGGAGTATATCCGCGTGTGTGGTTGACACGGACAAGGGACCCAACACAAACCACAAGAAGAGATAAGAAGAAAATATAATTCTATTTCATCGAAATAAAGTTTTACAACTTTCTTAAGCCTTAAGAGGCATAATACAACTTCCAAGTACATAATTCTAGCAAGAGCAACTGCTCATAAACCTAAGTAAGTAAGGTAAACTTGATCCCTCGTTCACTCTAGCCCATTCCCATGAGTTTGGGGTTCATCATCGGAATTACTTGCAATGTTAACCGGAAAACGTAGGGTGAGCGAAACGCTCAGTAGGAATTTATATCTCTATACCAGGCATTTTAAAGTAATTAACATTTTGGATAGTTATCGTGCTATGCCGGGAAACGTAAATAAAACATGGAACATGAATATGAGATAGAGTAAAGAAATGCTAGTAATTGGAATCACAAGTAAACAAGATATCAAGAAATGAAGTTCAAGTAGAGATCATGTAGAAAGTAATTTCATGGAATTTGGCCATTTCATACAAGTATGTACAAGTCAAGTAATTCAAGTAATTCATGTATTCAAGCAAGTAATTCACGAACTGTGGAATGCCGTAAATGAATCTAGCAAGTCAAGCACTTCGGTGCAATGCCACACCTAGTCAATCAACTCCCATGGGTACTAGTACTTTCGGGCGCTTCCCCCAGGACCAGACCGGGCCCCATTAATGTCAGGCATTGGGACTATGGATCATAGACCCCAAGTATATTTAGACATCCATGTAATATTTTTGGCCAATGAATTTCAAGGTAAAGCTCTTGGAATAAGGTACAAGATTATCATTCAAGGGTCAAGTGGTTGTAAGAGAAATCCCAGAAGGATTTAAGGCATAATGTTTAAGGACATTAAGTCGATAAGGAATTGAATTTGTCGGACACGGCACAATCAGCCTTTGCGGAAAACCTCGTAAAATGGGTTTAGATCAAGTTTTTCACAGTCGGGTGTTTTAGCTAGAACCCGAGGAATTACGGTTAGGTAAGAGGTGAGACAGTGGGAGGCTCCCCTCGTATACACGAGGTCCTAATTAATAAACCACTTGTCTACTTAAAGCGTTTGCATGTGGACCTCTTTCCTTAGACACCGTTTCTCCCTTGGCAATCTAGTGATCTTCGACTTATTGAGAATACGGTAACCATGGTAATATGAAAATCGTTAAACTTGTATTGATCAAGATTATGCAAGTAACCCATACGATTTTTAAAGATGATATCTACTCCATTCAGAAGCTAGAAAGATAATAGAGTCATAGATGGCAAGGATAATTTGAAGGTAACAAGAACTAGGAAGGAAGTTTAAGCTCATGGAATAGAATTCTTATCTTCCGTATCCTAATTTATTCATGTGTGGGACTCACATGATATGCAACAAGATATAATTTAAAATTTAAAATTTACAGATATAGTATTTTGGATGATATATTGTTTTGGATATCTCCTGAAAACATCGAGAAATGACGTGTGGAGATTAGCGAAAATCCCCTTTTCGGCGTGTTTATGATACCTCTTCAATATATTAGCTACAACATGCTTAATAAAAATTTGAGAAAATGGTACCAATGGAAAGAGCACTTGAAAACACACAAGATGACATGATTTATTGAAGATTTAGCCTGAGAGACACCTACCTTTAATCGAATTGAAGAGGAAGGGAAAACTGGATGAAATGTTCAAGAGCTCCTTTTCTCCTCCAAATCACACCTCTAAATCTCCTCCAATCCTTCCTTCAACGTAGCAAATGCCTCAAGGGTGATTAAAGGGTTTGCGATGGGCCTATTTATAAGAAAACCTTGGCCAAACTAGTCAAGATTCCTCCCTCCCAAAAATTAAACGTCTCCACTTTGAATGTAATGGTCAAAGAAGAAAATTCCAACTTCTCTTCTTAATCTAGCCTTAATTTGGTGTGAACACATTGGTGTGAACACATGGGAAAAGTTTTAAGTTGGTGTGAACACATGAGAAAAGTCTTAATTCGGTGTGAACACATGGGGAAAGTTTTAATTTGGTGTGAAGACATGGGAAAAGTCTTAATTCAGTATGAATACATGGGAAAAGTCTTAATTCTGTGTGAACACATTGGGAAAATGACTAATCCATGGTGGGCTATTATATAGGGTTTGAATTTTGTGACAATCTTCTAGAAATGAGATTAAATTAATCATAAAAAGGTGTATTAAATATGTGATACGAATTTTATGCATATCTAACCCTTTTTAGCCCATTAGCCCATAATCCAGTCCATTATGGGTTATCCAATGGCCCAATACTCAATCATAATCCATTCTAAGGGATTTAATTGGGTTGTTGGAAATTTGGTTTTGATAATGACAACTTATGAGTCATGCTTAGACTGATTTAAATAAAGTTGTTGCTGTGTTTGTCTAGTTGACCTTGTACTACCTTAGGTTGATGCAATACATATTCAAATTACATTCATGTCAGTGCAAGTCTGTTTCCAATCCACAGCATAGTTCTTGCATGTATTCATCAAGTCGGTGCAACTCTTGTTGTTGCACACGCACATGACCAAGTCGTTTGCGTTCATCAAGTGAGTCGGTGCAACTCCAGCTCTGCATATAAGGTCAGTGCATTTCCATCATATAAGTTTGGTGCATTTTGAGTTGGTGCAATATCGATCTATCGCACAAGCAAGTCATTGCAAGGTAGGTCATAGCATACTGTGTCAGTGCAGCTCATGCATACCGCATTCACGTAGTCTGTGCAACGTATAGCTCCACATACTAAACCAAGTCTGTGCATAAGAAATTCATGCATTCATGGTCCGTGCATTGTCTGCATTCTGCATATATACAGTCAGTGCATTCCTGATGTCCTGCATGCACAGTGTCCATACAATTCTTGCATCTCGCACACACGCAGTCTTTGCAACACTTGGTGCATGCATAGCTTGACTCTGTGCATACGAGTTTTTATGCTAAGTGAGTCGGTGCATATCAAGCCTATTGTTTTATTAACTTCGTGCAAACTCACTGTACCTGATCTTGTGATCCATTATCACAAAGCTAACTTCGAGCTAAGTATGATTGTCAGGATGCTAGCTCGACGGTACTAAGGCTAGCACGTGACTTATGAAGACTCAGATCCAGACTGAATTCTGAGTGGGAAAGTTGGTTGCTTCACACGCTTTTCTCGCGCTAGACATATATATATATATATATATATATATATATATATGGAGCTAGCTTCGTAGGAGGAGCAGAGGAGAATTTTTGAAGTATCTGGAAGAAGGGAGATCGAGCACCTGAAAAGAAAAGAAAGAGAGAGAGACAGGGAGAAGGAAGGCAAGAATAGCACTCTGAAGATAAGCTTTTCTGTTGTGTTCTCTGGATCAGATCCAAGACACTTGGCTCCTATGTGAGTAGTCTATTTCAGATTTATCGACAGCTTTCTGTTGCTGTGTTCAGTCCTTTTATCTTTTCTTATTCTGACATTTATTCAAGCTGTTTGTCAGCGGTTGCAGAAGAGGTTTCCTCTGGTCGGCTAAGCTATAAAGCCCAGCGGGTCAAGCTGTTTGTCAGCGTTGCAGAGGATTGATTCTTCTGGTCAGCAAGCTGTGTCGCTCAGCAGTTGTAGGCAAGCTGTGAAGCCCAACGGGTTTTTTTTTAAGCTGTGAGTTAGCAGGAATCAACACTCGGGTTGAGTGTGGGGTGGACGTAGGTCTGAAGGACCGAACCACCTAAAAATCCTTGTGCTCTATATGGATTGCCTGTGTTGTGTGTTTAACGCTAGATGCATGCTTAGGATCTCGTTTCATTTTCTTATCCGTTGACTCATCTTGAGAGCACAAACGCTCTGCATCTGTTGGGAGTGCAGGTCAAGTGTTCAGCGGTGTGCTTCATTAGAGCATTTCGTTGTTAAGTCTAGTTTGGCATCCTTTCAGGGTGTTCTGATCCAGTGTGTCTACTTCTATTTTTTTTAATTGGTTGAGATTTTTACTAAGGGATTCATTCACCCCCCCTCTGAATCCATCGCACCAGTTCTAATAGTTGGTATCAGAGCGGGTTTCTGCGATAAAGGTTTAACAACCTACAGATTCGTTCTTTGATTTGGTTTCGGTGCGATTTGATTTGCTCTATCTATTCTGTCTGGTTCTTATGGCTGAAATTCCTATATACCCTGGTTCGGATTTCTATGGCTGGTACGGTCGTTTCAGTGACTATGTGATACATTTGAATTCTGACTTATTGGTACTCATAAATCACAGTCCATATGAAGTTCCAGAGGACAAATCACAATGGAGATCCTCAGACAGACTAAAATTTGAAGAAAATCAAAAGGCCTTAAATCTAACAAAAGGGGCAATAGACTATAATTGCTTTCAATGTGTTAATGAATGCAGGAGCGCAGTGGAAATTATCAACCAAATATCGGGAAGAACTTATGGAGATGAGGAAATATGTTTGATGGTCAGAGATCAGTACAAGGAATCATCCTCTCAGGTAAATTCTGAAGCTGAGGATCTTAGTTATGATGATTTACTCTCCGTGAATGAGCATTTATTGAATAAATATGATAGAGTCAAGTCTGAAAAGAAAAAAACTTAGAAAAGAAATGATTTCTGAAGTTACTCTCTTGAAAGCTGAAAATGAAAATTTAAAATCAGACATGAAAAAGGAGAGATCTAAAATAGACAGATTGAAATCTGAAAATGAAAATCTTAATAATAAAGCCTCTGAAAATGAAAATTCGTGTAATGAATGTGCCTTCTTAAAGGAATTGATTGAAGATCTTGATTCTGATAATAATATGCAGAAAAATCTAATCAAATCCTTGAAAGAAGAAAATGATTCATTGCTTGAACAGAAAAAGGAAATTGATGAATGCCAAGAAAGATTGCTTGAAGAAAATGGTTATCTAAAAGATCAGAATAAAAAGTTGATGGTTCTGAATACTGTTCTCTCTGAAAAATGGTTAACTTTTGAAAGAGAAAAATCAGTCTTGGAAGAAAAAGAAGTGGATATAGAATTGAGATTAACGCAGGAGAATGAGACTCTGAAAAGTCTAAATGATGGTTTGCATACTCAAGTCATTTCCTGTGAAGACTACATTGTTTCCTTGCAAATTGAAATTCAAGATCTAAAGAATTCCCTATCAAAGTTTGTTAAGGGAGAAGACAATTTGAATAAGCTGCTTGGAGCTAATGTAAATTATCAGAAAGAGGGACTGGGTTATAGTCCAGTAATGAAGAAGGTTGATGGAAATAAATTGAAAATTATTTTCGTTAAAAGTTCAGAACAAGAAAAACCTTCCACTTCATCTGTATTTCAGTTCACGGCGAAGAGAAGTGAAGAACAAAGTAAAAATTCAAAAAATGGAGGAAAACAGAAAAAGAGTGAAAGCAAACATAAAACCAAACTTTCATCTGATACTGTTAAAATTTCTCGTCTCTAAAAATTGTCCTGAACAAGTGCATGTTGGAAAAAGCTTCCCCATTCTGTCACATGCTAACACAAAAACCTTTTCATGTCATTACTGTGGAAAAACTGGTCATAAAATGCATGAGTGTAGAACTATGGAGCTAGATGAGCGGGCCTTTAAGAAATTTCATGTTGGGAAAACTCAAGACACTCATCATGCTGTTCAAAAGAAGAAAATTCACTGTTACCACTGTGGGAAGTCGGGCCATATTGGTGCACATTACTGGCATGCTCAAAGAAAGAGAGTCAATTCAAACTTTGGGAACTTCCCTGCAAATAAAAATGTTATTGGAAGTAAAAATTTTGATTATGGAAGAATTGGTCACCATGAATCTGAATGTTGGTATGTGAAAAGAAATAATGATAGTTATGGAAGAAATTACTTAACTCATGACCATCCACATAAATTTCATGATGATCGTGTCAAGAAAAATCTGAGATCTTTCAATCATTGTTATTATTGTGGGAGAATGGGACATATCATGAATGACTGACATTCTATGACATATGACAATAGGAAAGTTTGGAATTCTCGGAGTACACCTGCTAAAGGTGCTACTTACTCAACAGAACCCAAGAGTTTTTGGGTTCCACATTTTGCAAAATAACTTGATCTTGCAGGTATGTCTCGGAGGAAATAAAAGGGGTAAATAAGCCGAGGCACCTGAACATGAAAAACCCCATTTTCTGCATCTTTCAGGTTAGTTGTCTAATCGTCCAAAATTTTGGTTTTATAGTAGTATCTTCCTGAGTTATCATGATACATGTTTGCATTCTATGTGATATTTCACAGTGTCATGATATAAAAAGGTCTGTGGATGCTTGTATAGATTGCATATAATGTTGATAGATATCTGTGTGATGTAAAAGAATCAGATAGTGTTTCTCTTTGTCATCTCTACACATGTTGAGGGGGAGCTGTGCCATTCAGAGATAGAATACACATTTTGGTCAGTGATTCATTGCTGCTTGGGCAGTTGGCTTCATGTGCATGATGATTTGCAAGGTTCTGCTCTTGAGATATCGACCTTGGAGTCAGCTTGAATCTAGTCTAATATGAGATGTCAAATGGTTGTGTCTTGGGCTTTTGGATTCACTTACTTCCCAGAAGGCTGAATGCTTGATGGCTTGTGGAGAAGGATGGTTATATGTTGATGGTCATTCAGGGTATGCCTTTGGATTTATGCGAACTAGTCTTTAGTCCTTACTCTGCTCATGAGTGGCCTTCACCCATATCACCTTGTTCTGTGTTCTCTTTCATTACTCTCATCTGTATTCAAGAATTCATAGAATGTGGTAATCAGGGGGAGTTAAAATATGATATCTAGTACTTTTCAAATCCTCAACACTTATCTACTAAAAACACCCCTAACTGAGAATGAAATTACCGATCTTAACTGGACCGTGATTTTCTGCTTATGGATATTATATCCTATCTTTAAGTTTCCACAAGTTTCTCTGAATGAAGACTCAATGGTCATAAAACAGTTTGAAATGGAACACCTCAAAAGATTGCTTAAATTTTTTGAAAATCATGAGTAGTTTGTCAACCTGACGAAGAATCTAAAGTTTATATGGTTCTTAAACTTGTTCTAAGATAATTCTATTGACAGACCACAGAATACGCCATCAAAGAAAAATGAGCAAATAAAATTATTTTTCGAAAGGAGGCAGAGCAATGGCACATTATTTGAGAAATTGACCATCTGATTCAAAGAAATTCAGAGGTTATGCCATGATGATAAGTGCTATCTCTGTTCAAAATTTTTTTTTGAAGTAGTAAGGTGAAACTACACTGAGTAACCAGGGATTCCGGTGTCTAATCAACATGCTTCCTTGAGTAAAAAGGTGTGGTATTACCAGAATGCTCAATCCTTAATAATCAGTTAATATTCATATGGTTGACTCTGGTGTGGCTCTAAGAAAAATTAAAACATATTTAAGCTCTATATAAAAATGGTTTACTCTTCAGGCCTGGCAAATGAAAATGTTTAGTAAGAATTAAAGGCATATCTTCTTGAGGATAATCATGGAAGGAATTGTTTTATTCTCATTTATTTCTATTCAAAAAGATATTTTGTGAAGACTTCATGTTATTCGATATAGTCCCATACGTTGAAAATCTCGAAAAGTGATGAAAGGCATTTTTCCGAAAGGTAAAGGGTGTTTTGGGTATTATATGTTGAGGTTGGTAAAGTAGATAGTATATTAGATAATTTTCTTAAACCCTATTTACCACCACTGCCCAACACACTCCTTCTCGCTCGAAACTCTCTCCAACTCTCGCGATTCTCATACCTCACCTCTGTGCAGAACACAACCTTGGTTTACCAAGTCACCTCTCTCACCACTTTTGCCGTTTCTCTCTATCTTTTATCTTCCACTTGTTAATCCTCCACCATGTCCTCTCCGTCGGTCATGAGTGAGTGGAAGAAGAAAATCACGGAAGAGCGGCAACCCTCACCTCCTCAAGTCTTGGAGACCAGAGTGACCAAAGCCTATAAGTGAAGATCAAAGGAGTCACATGAAGTAGGTGTGACATCAGAATTGGTTCAGAAGAACTTGGGCAAGGGGAAGAGATAGGAAACATAGGTACAATTGGTAGAAGATCAAGAGTCAGTGAAAGTTGTAGTGCCATCGCCAAAAGAAAAGAAGCTGAAGACAGCTCAGGGCCGAGGTAAGAGAAAGGTACTCGAGGAAGAAGATATCACAGCTGAAGCTTCAAGATGTGCAGAAATAACATTGGAAGCCGGCAAGATAGTCTTCCCACGGTACGTAGACTTTCATGACCGGAAAATGATTGAAAAATTTCCTGAGTTGTTTGAATTTTTTAAGGTTCAAAAATGGTTAAAAATTTTGGGTAAGCATAGGGTATACTATCCTAGATTCGTAGCAGAGTTCTACCAGAACCTGAAGTATGATTTGGATCAGGCAATACTGATTTCTAAAGTCAAGGGGTCCAGGATTGAAGTCTCTAAACATCTCCTACATACTGTATTTAGAATACCAGAAGAAGGAGTAGCTGAAAGAAAGTTTGCATGTGATCTTCATGAGGTATACTCTGTCATCACAGATGAGCCTAAAAATCCCCTAGACAAAAATTAGTTAAAATTGGGTCAGTTTAATGCAAACAACTTCTCTCCTCTCAAGAGATTGCTACATCACATTCTCACTACTATGATCACTCCACAAGTTGGAGGGAGAGGAAGACTGACCAACACTCAAAGATTTGTTTTATATTGTCTGCTGAAGAAAATCAGAGTGTGTTTGCTTGAAATAATCATTCAGATAATGAGAACCTGCAAAGAGTCTAGGAGACATTTGCCCTACGCAGCTCACCTAACTGCCATCTTTAAGAAGGCAAACATAGCCTTAGAAGATGAACCTTCGAAAGAAATTCCAAAGTTCAATGTTTAGAACATGGACTTCATTGATACATACATGAGGCTGAATGAGACTGACTCAGAGAGTCCTTTTGATGAAGTTCAAAGAAAAGAGAAATCAGTAAAGCATGCTCCTTTGAAGAAAAAGAGGAAAGTTCAAGTGAAAAATGTGTCCGAACAGCCTCCAGTAGAGACAGTGACAGAACAGCCTCCCTAGATTCCTCAAGAAGAAACTCCTTCTATATTACCTAAACAAGACCAATGTTCTACTGTCAAACCTGTTGAGAAGAATCTCAATGATCTACAACTAGAGCAAGAAGTCCATGAACTAAACCTTATTGATACTCAAATTGTGGAGCAGTTGGATCAGAATATCAGTGAACTTTTTGATAAATTTGGAATACAATCTGGGCAGGAACAGTAAGTTGCTCAGCAAGAACAAGTAGAAGAAGATCAACGAAAAGAAGCAAAAATTCAAGAAGATGAGCCACAAGGCATAGAAGATGAAAGAGAAGAAACAATTGAATTGATGAAGAACTGCTGTCTAGGGTGGTTATACAGATTTTGACAAAAGAGGCTGAGAATTTTTTTGAAGAAACTGCTGAGTCTGTTGCCAATGATCAGGAGGGAAATCAACCAAGAGAAGAAGAAGTTCCACAAGAAGCCTCGGGGGCCACTGAAGAGAGCACACATGACTATGTCATGGGACCTGCCCCTCACCACAGATTATATCCAAGAATGTCCTTCTCTCAGGCTCCTGAGTATGGTCCACACTTTGGAGAACTAATAGGTCTTGGCGTACCACCTCCTCCACTCCCTGAACAGCATCATGAATGCTTCACCGAGCTACCAGATTCCAATGCTTCCACCTCTAGTACACATGGAACAAATGCTGAACCCAATCTTGCTCAGATGTTGTCCAACCTAATAAAGATTATTCTAAATCAGAATAACTTGATGAACAAACAGTTCTTGTTCCAGACTATTCAAATAGACAGAATAGAGGGCCGACTAAAACATTTGGAAAAGGTTGTGAAATGCCAAGGGATTGAATTTTTAACCGCTAAACAGAAAACAGATGAAGCAGTACGAGAGATTTTACAATCTCTTATGGGTATCAGCACTCGAATAGGTGACATGGTAAGTAAAAGTCAAGATAATCAAATCTCCATAGTCACCAAGACCATACATTTGATCTGAAGATTGAGTTTGAAATGTTAAAGGGCACATTAACCAAAATAGCAACCACTCAGCCAGAAATCATCACAAAGTTTGAAGTTATCCAGTCCAATCTGCAGACATTGTCAGAGATTGTTCAACAAGCTTTCACCAAACGAGAATCAGTCACCTCTCTAGTGGAAAGACTAGGGAACACTGTGCATCAAAAGCTTGACAGACTGGCAGACTCCATTAGAGATCTTCAGACTTCTTTACTGAACAGACTTTCTATTTCTGGCTCAAGTTCAGCATATCCTCCTAGAGACAGGGGGAGCTACCGAGGTCATTAGCTATACTATCATTTCCCCATTTTTGATAATGACAAAGGGGGAGAGACTTATGTATAAGGACGGTGCTACTGCTGTGATGGCGGTGCTACTACTGTGATGGCTGGATGTTGATGCTTAATGGATGGATGCTGAGGTTTACTGATAGTGTGATTAGTTGTAGTGCTGTGGATATTTTCATGGACATGCTTGTAAAGCTGTGGATACTTGTGAATGTTAAAGACAAACCAATCAAACAAGCTTTGATAACACACTTTGATAATACACTTGTAGGAATTCTTATTGCATTTTGTGCTGCAATTGTGCATGTTATATGCATGACAACAAATGATTTTTGCGTGATTGATTGTGTGAATTATCATACATGACTCATTATGTTGTCATCATCAAAAAGGGGGAGATTGTTGGAAATCTGGTTTTGATAATGACAACTTATGAGTCATGCTTAGACTGATTTAAATAAAGTTGTTGATGTGTTTGTCTAGTTGGCCTTGTACTGCCTTAGGTTGATGAAATACATATTCAAATTACATTCATGTTAGTGCAATTCTGTTTCCAATCCACAACATAGTTCTTGCATGTATTCATCAAGTCGGTGCAACTCTTTTTGTTGCACACACACACGACCAAGTCGTTTGCGTTCATCAAGTGAGTCGGTGCAACTCCAGCTCTGCATATAAGGTCAGTGCATTTCCATCATATAAGTTCGGTGCATTTTGAGTTGGTGCAATATCGATCTATCGCACGAGCAAGTCGGTGCAAGGTAGGTCATAGCATACTGTGTCAGTGCAACTCATGCATACCGCATTCACGTAGTCTGTGCAACGTATAGCTCCACATACTAAACCAAGTCTGTGCATAAAAAATTCATGCATTCATGGTCCGTGCATTGTCTGCATTCTACATATATACAGTTAGAGCATTCCTGATGTCCTGCACGCACGGTGTCCATACAATTCTTGCATCTCACACACACGCAGTCCGTGCAACACTTGGTGCATGCATAGCTTGACTCTGTGCATACGAGTTTTTATGCTAAGTGAGTCGGTGCATATCAAGCCTATTGTTTTATTAACTTCGTGCAAACTCACTATACCTGATCTTGTGATCCATTATCATAAAGCTGACTTCGAGCTAAGTATGATTGTCAGGATGCTAGCTCGACGGTACTAAGGCTGGCACGTGACTTATTAAGACTCAGATCCAGACTGAATTCTAAGCGGGAAAGTTGGTTGCTTTACACACTTTTCTCGTGCTAGACATATATATATATATATATATATATATATAGGGAACTGGCTTTGTAAGAGAGGAGCATAGGAGAATTGCTGAAGTATCTGGAAGAAGGGAGATCGAACACCTGAAAAGAAAAGAAAGAGAGAGAGAGATAGGGAGAAAGAAGGCAAGAACAGCACTCTGAAGATAAGCTTTTCTGTTGTGTTCTCTGGATCAGATCCGAGACACTTGGCTCCTGTGTGAACAGTCTATTTTGGATTTATCGGCAGCTTTCTATTGCTGTGTTCAGTCCTTTTATCTTTTCTTATTCTGACATTTATTCAAGCTGTTTGTCAGCAGTTGCTGAGGAGGTTTCCTCTGGTCGGCTAAGCTATAAAGCCCAGCGGGTCAAGCTGTTTGTCAGCGTTGCAGAGGATTGATTCCTCTGGTCAGCAAGCTGTGTCGCTCAGTAGTTGTACGCAAGCTGTGAAGCCAAGCGGGTTTTTTTCTTAAGCTGTGAGTCAGCAGGAATCAACACTCGAGTTGAGTGTGGAGTGGACGTAGGTCTGAAGGACCGAACCACCTAAAAATCCTTGTGCTCTGTATGGATTGCCTTGTTGTGTGTTTAACGCTAGATGCATGCTTAGTATCTCGTTTCATTTTCTTATCCGTTGATTCATCTTGAGAGCACAAATGCTCTGCATCTGATGGGAGTGCAGGTCAAGTGTTCAGCGGTGTGCTTCATTAGAGCATTTCGTTCTTAAGTCTAGTTTTACATCCTTTCAGGGTGTTCTGATCTGGTGTGTCTACTTCTATTTTTGTTAATTGGTTGAGATTTTTACTGAGGGATTCATTCACCCCCCCTCTGAATCCATCGCACCAGTTCTAACATGGGTCTCCTATACCTTTTCCAAAAGGTAAAATATTTAATTTTAATTTTAATTTATTTCAAGAAAATTCAATCATCTAATTTATTTCGTATAGTAACAATATAATTTCATCATTTCCTAATTATTATAATTATATAACTAAATTAAAAAATTTTAATTTATCCATTTATTTTGTTGGGTTTCTACATACGAAGACATTAAAGACTCGGGCATTCTCCGCCAACCCAAGCCTATGAAGGCCAAGTGTCGCAACCGACACAAACATTGCTAGTTCCACAATGACCACGGGCACCATACCGAAGATTGTCACCAACTCAAAGATGAGATTGAGCGTATCATCCACCAAGGAGACTTATTGCGGTACATGTCCGAGCGCCAGAAGGAAGACCGTGGCATTCCAGAGGAGATTGACAATCAACCTCGTAGGGTCCACATCAACGTCATTTCTGGCGGCGCGGCATCAGGAGGAGACAGTAGCCGATGAAGAAAGCATCACGTTGAACGGGCAAGCAGGTCCTCCAAGCCCCCTAAAGCCCCACCGGCGACTGAGCAGCAGGCCTTGGTATTCTCCGACCAAGACTTGGAAGGATTATCTACCCCGCATGATGACGCTCTTGTAGTATCGGCTACTATAAACTATTGTAACGTAGACATTATACTAGTCGACAATGGTAGTGCCCCTGATGTACTTTCATACGAATGCTTCCTCGAGATGGGTGAAAATCCCTCCAAGATCCGCCCAGTTCGAACCCCCCTTTGTGGGTTCAACGGCCAGGCAACATCTCCCGAGAGAACCCTGAGCCTGCCGGTCACCATCGGCACCCCTCCCAAAACCATTACCGTTATGGTTGACTTCATCGTGATCAAGGGGATGTCTGCCTATAATGCCATCTTCGGACGAGGTATCCTCAGCCGGATAAAGGTAGTGCCCTCCACCTATCACCAAAAAATGAATTTTTCCACTAAATGCAGTATCGGGGAGGTCCGAGGCAACTAGGCAATAGCTCGGGGGTGTTACATAATCTCGGTCAAAGCCATAAGGCCAGAAGGGAAAAAGAAAAAGGGCGAGGGAGTCAAGGATGAACCAACAACATCCGAGCCTGGTGGCGAATTGTTGACAGTCTTCCTCAAAGATGACCTGGCCCTGGGAGTAAAAATTTGAGCTGACTTATCACCTGATGAACAAAATCAATACCAAGATTTTCTTTTAGAGTATATCAAAGTCTTCGCATAGTCTGATGAGCATCTTCCTGGGATCCCTAGGGAGTTAGTGGTACACAAGCTCAACCTTGACCCATCGGTGAAACCCGTCCAGCAACACAGAAGAAAGCATGCTCCGTTGAAGCAGACGAGCATCAAAGAGCAAATTCTTAAGGGGAATGGAGAGGGGAAATCTCATCGCCCGCACGGAGAGGCCAAAAGAGGTCCAACCAGACCGAATGAGGCCCAACTCCTTGAAGTGGTAGCCCCCGGGCCCACTTAGTATAAAGCCCAAAAACTCACTCGGTACAAGCGCTTCCTAGGCGGCCTTCGGGTTGGGAAGTCCGAGCATCAGTTCGATTGGGAAAGCTCCCTTGGAGCCCCCTATTCCCTATCCTAACCTTGCACTTATCGCTCGGGAGACCACTCCTGGGCAAGTGCCTATCGCTCGGGCTCACTGATGGAAGCTTATTAGTACGGCCGTTGCGAGTCCCTTAATGGCATGAAGCTCAAGGGGATAGGGGAGACCAAGAGTCCGCGTGCTATAAGGAGTCCGCATGAAAGACATAACCCCCCCTGAGACTCCTCCGCTTACAGGGATCAGTCACATAACGGGCCACTATTTAAACTGGAAAAGCTCTACTAGAAGAGGTAAGCCAGGCAAGAGCCAAAAACCCTGAGCAGGAACCACTTCACCATTTGGTGAAGAGGGATCTTGCGCTCCCACCTTCCTCCTAGCTCTTCCCTTCGCATCAAAGCTCTACTACTTTGCTGACTTAAGCATCGGAGGGTCTTCCCCGAGGATCTATCCCTGGGCACCTCTAACTCGTTTCCCTTCTTGCAGTTCACACTTCAAGTGTACATGGTCATGCTCTTCCCCACTCAAGAGAAGTGCGAGATAGCCCCTCTTCATCTGGCGTCGTCTATGGGAAATGAACAAAGAGCCATCATGGTGCGAAGAAGTTCTGGCAGGAGGACTATCGGTGACCTGGGGAAAGCCCTAGTGACGGAAGAAGGTGCACCTTCTCTCCCCACGGAGAATTCCCCGTCAGGCAACCACAGCAATGAAATACCTCCATCGGTGGCGGGGGAACAGCTTCCCGGCGGGAGCAACGAAGCCCTCCAAACCCTCAATGCAAAACTGGATGTCCTTGTGGATCTCATGAGGGCCCAGGCTGTCACGCCCCGAACAAGGCGGAAATATCGGGACGTACAGTTAGAGACACGCTGGCAAGAGAGAGAACTAATCTAAAATAATACACAAGTGCTACAAGATGGAAATACTAAATGATCATTAACAAACCACCACTGATACAATAACCTCATGTTCGACTTAATACAACTGGAATAATCAATCACTAAAGCTCAATAACATGACTGAGACTAAATGCTCTCCAAAACACAACTAAAAGTAAGATAACACACTACTAACACACTAGAACTGATACACTCAAGACATCACTCATGCCCTTCCCCATCGGTAAGTGCGTCACCTGAACAGCCTGGAAAAGGGGGAAAACACAACTATGAGCTGACGCTCAGTAGGAAATAACAGACAGGTATAAGTGATTAACAGTTAAATTACATTTTAAAATGTCATGCTACAAATGATAAAACAATAAAAAGATAACGATGATATCACGAAACAAAATTCAAAGATCTTGCAAGGTCAAGAAATATAATGAATAGAATGGTAAGACAAGAATTTACTACAGGAGATAACGATAAAAAGTTGGCCATATCAAGACAATTCAAGTCATGTCAAGCACGTATGTAATTTTATTTCCACGTCCAAGTAATCAACAAGTAAAGTAACAACAAGTAGAGTATAGAACAATGAAGAGTGGAAAGTGAAAAGTAATAGAAAGTAATGTAGAGAGTAGTGGACAGTCCTAGATTTAACACATGTCAAGTACTGGTGCCAAATGCCACACCTAGTCATTCACCTCTCCGGGGGTACACGTAGTGTTCGGGCGCTCTTCCCAGGACTAGACCGAGCCCTTAATTGTTTGCCAGGCATTGATTTCGTTGGATCAAAGATCCCACGAATCTAGACTTCCACAGTTTATGGCCAGAATTCCAAGGTTTAAACTAAGTAGCAATAACAACTTCGAGTAGGAAAGAGATTCATTTCCAGAATTTCAAGGTAAGTATAATCATCAAGGAGATCGAAACCAAGTCACAACAAGAGTTAATCGTGCTGCGCTACTGTAAAACAGCAGCAATCAAACAAGCTAATCAACATTTTAATCCTAATCACCAAGTTAAGATATCATGATTAACCATTATCATTTGTATTAGCCAAGTGCCAACAAGCTAGAACAAGTTGTCGAGGTAAAGAACAAGCTCTCACAGCGGTGAAATAGAATGCATTATCAGGGGTTTTAGTTACACCATTAATCATTAATTATGTGAGTTTCTATTTAACCAATGTAAGTGTTGTAATGGAGATGGTAAACATCGTGTTTTGTACTATGTTTGCAAGAAAGGACCAATGCAAATTTGAAATCAAGGGGGGTACATGAATAGGTCAATTGTTCTTCAAAAATATAATTTCAGTGGGTCTAAGTTAAATGGGTTGATTCCCCATTGATTCGGATCCATCTTCGGGTCAAAAAATGATAAAAACCGGGTTTCTGGTGTACGGGTCGACCCCTGGGGTCGACCCCTGAAAAATTGGGGTCTGGAAGCTGAATGGGTCGACCCCTGGGGTCGACCCCAGCAATTTCTGAAGATGGGTCGACCCCTGGGGTCGACCCCCACCATTTCCTTCAGATGGGTCGACCCCTGGGGTCGACCCCTACATTCCTGTGCAATGGGTCGACCCCTGGGGTCGACCCCCATGCAGGGAGCTGGATGGGTCGACCCTTGGGGTCGACCCCCATGCAGGAACAGGAGGGGACGACCCCTGGGGTCGACCCTCGGGCCTGCAGGGTTGCCTAGAAAACGGGTCGACCCCTGCAAGAACAGCAACGTGAGTTGCCACCGAAAATCACATGAACTCATCCAAATGGGGTCCAATTGAGTTGAAATCAAAACCACAAGATCTAGGAATATTAATAGACATTCTAGGGTCATAAAACTACAATTTTGAAACACGGATTGTTACAGAAATTGATTGAATCTCAACTTATATATGATAAATTCATGAAAACCCTAGTTCCTGACCCACTTCTACTAAATCATGCAATTTTCTTAACATACACAACGGAATTTAGGGCTTTTGGTGTCAAAAGAAAGCTGACTTGATTATGAATCCAACCATATATAATATGCTACATGAAGATCAGGATACATGACTCAAAATTAGCCCGTAATCAAGCTCTGACTTAAAGGAACACTATATGAATCATGTTCTAGGTATGCTCTTACAAAATTTCAAAATTCACGAGGCATGCTCAATGGAATTTGGGGCTTTCTACGTTAAATGAAAGATAATAACATGCCGATTACTTCATGTAAGTTAATTAGAGTTTGGTTGTTAGATCCTACCTCAAATCGGAGAGAGAAAACTCAAACCCTAGGATGAAGAACACTTGGACAACACCTTAGAAAACCCGTGATAACTCACTCCACACCTGATGAAAATTGGGGCTTTCAGTCCCAATGGATAGATCTCGACGAGATGCACAACTTGCTATGCTCATGATCAAAATTTGGTTGAGAATTCCTACCTCAATCGATGGATCAAAGAAGGATGAAGGGAAGCCAACGGCCTGCTGACCCACCTTCACAAATCGAGCTAGACCTCCCCAGATCTGAAACTTCAGCGAACCCCACAGCAGCCAAATGAAAGAAGACTCGTAGGGCTTCATTTTGATAGCTCATAGAGCTTCTGGAGCCTTCGGAGTTGGGAGTATTCGCTGCTGCAAGCTACGCGTTTAGAAACGGCGCCGAAAACCTTGACTTGACCAAACTATGTCGGCAGCACGTTTTGGGGCTAGGTTTACCTCAAATTGATTGAGGGTAAATGTTCCTTACATTATGGCCTTCCAATTGCCACTGATTTTAGTTCATTTGGTTGAGTATTCAGGTCGAATTTCGTGTTTTAATCTAAGGGTTAGGTATGGGTCAAAAGTGTGCACTTTTGGGTTTAAACTCTAAATAGATCTTACCACGGATTTACAATGGCATAATGCCAGAAGGAAAAGTTGTTATCTACCTCGACCTTAACATATTTACTAATTTTACAGATTTTTCTAAGGTAGTCGAATTTTCACTCATACTATTTCTAACGAATTAAATATTAATAAATCTGAAATTCAATTATTAATTCAATAAAATTCTATTCTCAAATAATAAAAGCTTAATAAGAAAATATTGGGCTCAATTAAATAATTTGGGATCTTACACAGGCGGCCAGGGAGGAGAAGTCGCAGCTCCTTCGAAAGAGCCCCCCACGTGGAGATGCCTCCCAGCAAACCGCTGGAGGCCTTTTTACCCTCCAGGGGCGACGGCTCCTTCGCAACTTGTCAGGAGGACCATCGCATGCCCCTCCCCCAGAGCAGGAAGCCTCCTCAACCCCGACGAGGGAGAAGACCGGAGCACGCTGACCATTTTCGGAAGCCGAGGCCCCCGAGGAGTGTCGGGACAACATGCAAGTGCGCCCCCCCAGCCCCTCGGTCCAGCGACAACCGGAGCTATCTCTCCTGCTGCGAGATTTTGAGAGGCGTTTCATGGAGCAAGAGCGCACCCTCCGCGCCCTCCAGAAGACCTCTCCTGTCACGTCCCGAACCGATAGCAGCGGAATGTGTCGTTTGCTCGGAACGTGACAGTTAAACAGTCGTGAACGATCAAGAGCAATGGCATGAGACCAAATAATTTGGAGCAATAAAAATTTTATTTCAAATATAAGTCTCTTACAATTTCAATTTTAAGAACTTGGAAACTCAACCACATCATAATGGAAAGAAAAGACCAAAGACACGCTAGTGAACTTAGACTAGACAATTAATAAGAAAAAACTAGCTAGACTCAAGAAAGATAAAAGACACGGGTTCACTAGTTTCCGAAGCTCGCTTGCACACTTGTCCCTCCCATGTGAGTCTCGGACTCGCTAGCCACCTTATTACCTGAAAAATATTGGAATAAACTGGGTGAGCGAACGCTCAGTAGGAATTATATCTCAAGAACAAGCTAGCTTTAAGTAATTACATGTTACATGAATGCAAGGCTAATATACATGAGTGATCGTAAAAATAGAATACAAGTATATCGATTAAACTGAGATATGGAAGTTCTAGTAAAACGTGATAAGCAAAAGTTAAAGATAGTATTGAGCATGAGATATTGGCTATTTAGAGTTCTAGCAAGTACCACGACGAGTCACGCACGCAAGTAATATCATGTAAAGTCATGAGAGAGAGTAGTGGAATGTCTCTAGAACGACGAGTACTTCGGTGCAATGTCACACCGCGATCATTACAACTCCCATGGGCACTAGTACTTTTGGGTGCTCCTCCCAGGACCAGATCGGGCCTTTATATGCGCAGGCATTGTATAATGTATTTTCGACATCCACGATAGTTATAGCCAATGTAGAATTTCAAAGGAATGAAACTTGTACGAATTTAAGGTCGATCTTGTGGAATATATCGGAAAACTAGGTGGAATTGGCTCCCTAGTGGGTGCCATGAGAACTACAATAAGTGTTCATAAGCGCTTGCTCTTTGATAAGGTAAAAGAATTGGTGTCTACGTGGAGGCACATAATCCAAGATGATTAGCAATGGCATGGTTTCCCATTCCATTAGCTGCAGAATTAATCTCATGGCAGTTAAATAGGATACCATGAGGGCCGATATACAACTCGCTCGGTTGCCTTGAGGGAATCCAAGGCTAGCGAAGTCTTACGGAGGTCTCTATGATAAACTCACCAGTCCGGAGGAACGGAATGTCCCGCGAAGGATTCATCTATGACCAAGAAATAGTGGGTAATCGATAAAACAACGTGAAACATGGGACTATATTCATGGAATGGAATATAGTGCCGAAATATAACCAACTAACAGTGGGTTATAGAAATCCACGAAAAATCAGGAAAACATGGAATTGGCGCCTGAGCTTAAGTCTTCATTTTATGAATTGGCGCCCTTGTCAGGGTCGTCAATTTAATAAGTGACGACTGTTCACTCAGTCGTTACATCCAGATTATTGTTAATTTAAAATCTATAAATATTTTCAATTTTCAGATATTATATAAATGGGGACTTAGCTCAAGTATTCAATTTAGTAAACAGCGCCCTAGTCAGGGGCGTCAAATGTCAAAATGATGACATGGTGTATGTCGTTAATTTCAAATATCCAGGAAATTATAAACATTTCAGAATTTCTTAATTTATCACTAATTGGCGCCCATGTGTAGGGGCATTCATTCAATTAATGACCTAAAAAGAGTCGTTAATTCTTTGTCATACAATTTGTACCGGGCAGGTACAATCATAGACACATGGTTTTTGGAGTATGTCTGATCAGGAAACTAAAGACATGTACAGGTAGAGAAAAATAGCAGGAACTTTCTAGTATAATCATGCATTAGTTTACATGTAAGGGTTCATAGTTATTAAATTTTGAACATGGTGTAATTATTAATTATCTAAGGAACTGACGACCGTTTGCACGGTCGTTGAATCAAATAGCGCCCTTGCTTGGGTCGCTATTTCTATTTATGCAGTAAATAGAGAAAACACAATCCAGAAATGAAATCTGTAACTCTTACATACCTATATGCATGTTTTTAACCTAGGAATTTCAGGGTTTTGCTAAGTCTTGAGAGAACCTACCTGGGTTTGATGATTCGGTTGAAGGGAACGTGAAGAGTTTGAAGAAAATGATACTCTATTTTCAACAGAGTAACAAATAGCCAATATAACAAGGGCAGCAGCTTCACGGTAGCTTCCAAGAAGATTGAAAACCACGGTAATAGCTTGTTTCTTCCAGCAGAAGAATAGCAGCGTAATAGAAAAAGGAAGAAGTTGAAGAACTTCTTTATGTTCTTCACGTTTTGAGTAGCAGCAAGAGGAAGAAGCGGCCTTCCCCTTCCTTTCAGGTCTTCTCACAGCAAGGAAGTAGAGGAAGAAGAACTTCCACGGTAGAGAAGTAGCAGCAGGACGTCTTTGAATAATAATGTCAATAAGGGGTTCGATGGAAGGGCTGGTATTTATAAGAGAAGGAATCCTAATGAGTTCTAGGAGTTCGATTAGGATTAAAATTTCCTATGTAGAATCCTTACTAAACTTAAATATCCACGTATTGATCCCTTTCTTAATCACAACTTACCCCGGATAACATCCCTGTTCGAACCAAACACCAACGGGTTCTGTTTGGAAATGACGCCTAAGGTTGGGGCGTTATTTTAAAATGATGCCTATGTATGCGGTCTTCAATTCTTTATATGACGCCAGTCAAGGGGGCGTCAATTATTGAATTAGTGCCTGCATAAACAGTCTTCAATTAAATGATGACTTTAACAGAGGCGTTATTTAATTTCAGCCTATTTGAGTTTAAGTTTAAGGCCCATTAGGGTATAGGAAGTCTAGGTGTAAGTTTGTATATGGATTGGATATATATATACATATATGTGGCAGTATCTAGGCTTGTTAGTGGGTTTACGTGGGAAGGCCCACTAAGTGTTTATATATTTATAATTTGGGTTATTGGGTTGATTTATATGATATATATTTATAACCACATGACTTTGTGACCCATTTATTATATATGAGTCATATTATTTTAGCTAAGATTTTACATATTTAATTAGTTAACGGGCTATCCACAAATTTTACTTTTGGCTTCCATAAAATAATATTAATAAAATACATTATATGTGTTAAGGCCCATTTATCATCTTCTTTTGGGCTGTACCTGTATTTGTGTTAGTGGGAAAAGC
Source organism: Amorphophallus konjac (assembly GCA_022559845.1). NCBI lineage: Eukaryota > Viridiplantae > Streptophyta > Magnoliopsida > Alismatales > Araceae > Amorphophallus > Amorphophallus konjac. The sequence goes on from CM040119.1 coordinate 225,564,754, forward strand.
ACATTACAACTTAATTATCTTTGCTTGGCCTTCTTATACGAGTATTTAGGAGTTGTGTTTACTATTTCAAATATATTGATATGCACTAAACTCATTTGTTATTTATCAAACCTTTACTTACGCAGTTCCTATCCGTTAATAATTTGCATGCATATATATATACACATTTATTTCTCGAAGCCCATTATGTTTTGATACTAACCCATGCGTGAGGTTTTTTAAGGGTCTGCTAGTGTACATGAGTTAACCCTATTTTTTATGGGGTTGTATTAAATTTATATTATAGGTGGGTCATAATACCAATTGAGAGTTTGATTAGTGTAGTACTTCATGTAAGGATTTATTGCTTATACTTTCCTTCACTTTATTTTCCCCTTTAATCATTATCTTGGGTATCAGAGGCAGGTTCGATCTTGGTAAGATTTTTACTTCCATCCCCTAAAGGGAATATCACTTAGCCATTTATTTATTTGAAGATAATATTTCCACATTTTATTTATTTAATTTTATAAACTTATTTATAGGGATATGAAATTTTCAATTACATATAGGTTTTCTTCTTCCTCTCAAAACCTAAGTATATTTCTTCATATTTCAAAATTATCGGGTGTTACACCCTCCCCTACTTAAAAGAATTTGGTCCCCAAATTCACATCACCTTCCATTCCCGACGGGGAACTAGCTATAACTTATTATGGTTTTTACACATGTAAAAGAAGAAATTCCAAAAGTATCTTGATTGGAAAGAACTATTTTCGGATTGCGGATGAGGGGTACCTTCCACAACTCTCTTGGCAAGTTCGGTCACAGCTTGAGTTTCTCTTGGAAGCTTCTTGGTCAAAATAGGGCATTCTGTGATCTTATGGTCTAAGCTCCCGCAACGCAGACACGCTCCCGAACTCCACCAACACTTTTTCGATTGGTGACCATGTCTTCCATAAGATTTACACTTATCTGTCGAAGTTCCCTCCTTATTACACTTCTTACATTTCTTGCACTTCTTACACTTTTGTGAACTATCACCCTCGTTTACCCTTTTCTTGGTAGTGGTGAACTTTCTAAAATATCTGTTTGATCCTTCCTTTCAACTCTCTCTTTTTCTTCCACCACCTTTTCTAGCTCCTGGACTCTTCTAACGAGGTCCGCATAAGCTTGGACATCTACTAGTACCATCTCAAGGACAAAGCTTGGTTTGGATGCCTCCATTCTAATTATGTTCCTGCAAGATTAATGGGGAGATTAATTGTTTACTCAAGAATTAATGTTAATGAAATGTAAATATCTTATCTTTCTTTTATAACTTTAACCCCAAGTTCTACTCATCTCTCACGGAACTCCTATAGGATGACCGACAAGGATACTCAACATATCTCTTGGACTTAATGCCCTATGGATATGAAAGCCGAAACTTTGATATGACTGACAGAGATACTTGACCTATCATTGGAACCTAATAACTGGAGGATATGAAAGACGAAGCTCTAATATGACTAACAAGGATACTTGACCTGGAAGATATGAAAGCCGAGGCTCTGATATGACTAACAAGGATACTTGACCTGGAAGATATGAAAGCCGAGGCTCTAATACCACCTCTGTCACGCCCCGAACCGAGAGCAGCGGAACGTGTCATTTGCTCGGAACGTGGCAGTTAAATAGTCGTGAACGATGAATAGCAATGGCATGAGACCAAATAATTTGGAGCAATAAAAATTTTATTTCAAATATAAGTCTTACAATTTCAATTTTAAGAACTTGAAAACTCAACCACATCATAATGGAAAGAAAAGAACAAAGACACGCTAGTGAACTTAGACTAGACAATTAATAGGAAATACTAGCTAGACTCAAGAAAGATAAAAGACACGGGTTCACTAGTTTTCGAAGCTCTCTTGCACACTTGTCCCTCCCATGTGAGTCTCGGACTCGCTAGCCACCTGATTACCTGAAAAATGTTGGAATAAACTGGGTGAGCGAACGCTCAGTAGGAATTATATCTCAAGAACAAGCTAGCTTTAAGTAATTACATGTTACATGAATGCAAGGCTAATATACATGAGTGATCGTAAAAATAGAATGCAAGTATATCGATTAAACTGAGATATAAAAGTTCTAGTAAAACGTGATAAGCAAAAGTTAAAGATAGTATCGAGCATGAGATATTGGCTATTTACAGTTCTAGCAAGTACCACGATGAGTCACCGACGCAAGTAATATCATGTAAAGTCACGAGAGAGAGTAGTGGAATGTCTCTAGAACGACGAGTACTTCGGTGCAATGCCACACCGTGATCATTACAACTCCCATGGGCACTAGTACTTTTGGGTGCTCCTCCTAGGACCAGATCAGGCCCTTATATGCGCAGGCATTGTATAATGTATTTTCGACATCCACGATAGTTATAGCCAATGTAGAATTTCAAAGGAATGAAACTTGTACGAATTTAAGGTCGAACTTGTGGAATATATCGGAAAAATAGGTGGAATTGGCTCCTTAGTGGGTGCCATGAGAACTAGAATAAGCGTTCATAAGCGCTTGCTCTTTGATAAGGTAAAAGAATTGGTGTCTACGTGGAGGCATGTAATCCAAGATGATTAGCAATGGCATGGTTTCCCATTCCATTAGCTCCAGAATTAATCTCATGGTGGCTAAATAGCATACCATGAGGGCCGGTATACCATGTTCTTAGATGGGCATGGTAATAAAAAATGTTATGGGTTTTTATGGTACAACCCACTCGGTTGCCTTGAGGGAATCCAAGGCTAGCGAAGTCTTACGGAGGTCTCTATGATAAACTCACCAGTCCGGAGGAACGGACTGTCCCGCAGAGGATTCATCTATCACCGAGAAATAGTGGGTAATCGATAAAACAACGTGAAACATGGGACTATATTCATGGAATGGAATATAGTGCCGAAATATAACCAACTAACAGTGCGTTATAGAAATCCACGAAAAATCAGGAAAACATGGAATTGGCGCCTGAGCTTAAGTCTTCATTTTATGAATTGGCGCCCTTGTCAGGGTCGTCAGTTTAATAAGTGACGACTGTTCACTCAGTCGTTACATCCAGATTACTGTTAGTTTAAAATTTGTAAATATTTTTAATTTTCAGATATTATATAAATGGCGACTTAGATCAAGTCTTCAATTTAGTAAACAGCGCCCTAGTCAGGGACGTTAAATGTCAAAATGATGACATGGTGTATGTCGTTAATTTCAAATATCCAGGAAATTATAAACATTTCAGAATTTCTTAATTTATCACTAATTGGCGCCCATGTGTAGGGGCGTTCATTCAATTAACGACCTAAAAAGAGTCGTTAATTCTTTGTCATACGATTTGCACCGGGCAGGTACAATCATAGACACATGGTTTTTGGAGTATGTCTGATTAGGAAACTAAAGACATGTACAGGTAGAGAAAAATAGCAGGAACTTTCTAGTATAATCATGCATTAGTTTTCATGTAAGGGTTCATAGTTATTAAATTTTGAACATGGTGTAATTATTAATTATCTAAGGAATTGACGACTGTTTGCACGGTCGTTGAATCAAATAGCGCCCTTGCTTGGGTCGCTATTTCCATTTATACAGTAAACAGAGAAAACACAATCCAGAAACGAAATCTGTAACTCTTACAGACCTATATGCATGTTTTTAACCTAGGAATTTTATGGTTTTGCTAAGTCTTGAGAAAACCTACCTGGGTTTGATGATTCGGTCGAAGGGAACGTAAAGAGTTTGAAGAAAATGATACTCTATTTTCAATAGAGTAACAAATAGCCAATATAACAAGGGTAGCAGCTTCACGACAGCTTCCAAGAAGATTGAAAATCACGATAATAGCTTGTTTCTTCTAGCAGAAGAATAACATCGTAGTAGGAAAAGGAAGAAGTTGAAGAACTTCTTTATGTTCTTCACGTTCTGAGTAGCAGCAAGAGGAAGAAGCGGCCTTCCCCTTCCTTTCAAGTCTTCTCGCAGCAAGGAAGTAGAAAAAGAAGAACTTCCACGGCAGAGAAGTAGCAGCAGGACGTCTTTGAACAATAATGTCAATAAGGGGTTCGATTGAAGGGCTGGTATTTATAGGAGAAGGAATCCTAATGAGTTCTAGGAGTTCAATTAGGATCAAAATTTCTTATGTAGAATCCTTACTAAACTTAAATATCCACGTATCGATCCCTTTCTTAATCACAACTTACCCCGGATAACATCGCTGTTCGAACCAAACACCAACGGGTTCTGTTTGGAAATGACGCCTAAGGTTGGGGTGTTATTTTAAAATGACGCCTATGTATGCGGTCTTCAATTCTTTATATGACGCCAGTCAAGGGGGTGTCAATTATTGAATTAGTGCCTGCATAAAGAGTCTTCAATTAAATGACGACTTTAACGGAGGCGTTATTTAATTTCGACCTATTTGATTTTAAGTTTAAGGCCCATTAGGGTATAGGAAGTCTAGGTGTAAGTTTGTATATGGATTGGATATATATATTCATATATGTGGCAGTATCTAGGCTTGTTAGTGGGTTTACGTGGGAAGGCCCACTAAGTGTTTATATATTTATAATTTGGGTTATTGGGTTGATTTATATGATATATATTTATAACCCCATGACTTTGTGACCCATTTATTATATATGAGTCATATTATTTTAGCTAAGATTTTATATGTTTAATTAGTTAACGGGCTATCCACTAATTTTACTTTTGGCTTCCATAAAATTGTATTAATAAAATACACTATATGTGTTAAGGCCCATTTATCATCTTCTTTTAGGCTGTACCTGTATTTGTATTAGTGGGAAAAGCACATTACAACTTAATTATATTTGCTTGGCCTTCTTATACGAGTATTTAGGAGTTGTGTTTACTATTTCAAATATATTGATATGCACTAAACTCATTTGTTATTTATCAAACCTTTATTTACGCAGTTCCTATCCGTTAATAATTTGCATGCATATATATATATACATTTATTTCTCGAAGCCCATTATGTTTTGATACTAACCCATGCGTGAGGTTTTTTAAGGGTCTGTTAGTGTACATGAGTTAACCCTATTTCATATGTGGTTGTATTAAATTTATATTATAGGTGGGTCATAATACCGATTGAGAGTTTGATTAGTGTAGTACTTCATGTAAGGATTTTATTGCTTATACTTTCCTTCACTTTATTTTCCCCTTTAATCACTATCTTGGGTATCAGAGGCAGGTTCGATCTTGGTAAGATTTTTACTTCCATCCCTAAAGGGAATATCACTTAGCCATTTATTTATTTGAAGATAATATTTCCACATTTTATTTATTTAATTTTACAAACTTATTTATAGGGATATGAAATTTTCAATTACATATAGGTTTTCTTCTTCCTCTCAAAACCTAAGTATATTTCTTCATATTTCAAAATTATCGGGCGTTACATCTCCCGTGGAGGACGAGGAGCGATCCCCGTTCTCCGACTATATTTTGAAGGCAGAGATATCCCCCAGGATCTCTCTCCCGACCTTCAAGTCGTACGACGGCAAGGGAGACCCGGCCGACCACTACGACAGCTTCGACGCCCTAATGTCCTTGCATGGGGCGTCCCACGAAATCAAGTGCTGAGCGTTCGTGACCACTCTGGTCCAAGGTGCTCAGGCTTGGTTCAGAGCCCTCGCCCCCGGTAGCATCCACAACTTCAAGCAATTCGGGCGAGTGTTCAAGGAAAGCTTCGCTGGCAGCGGTCCTGTTTCAGCGTTTTCTTTCTTTCCCTTCTCGTTCGCGTATCGATCAACCATTTGGCTAACTGGTAGTCAACTGACTGATTGACGACGCGGGCGTGCCAGTCACATGAGTGACAATTTTATTGTGCGCTCATTCTGACCCATGTCGGGCGAATGTGAGGTTCGGTCGGGACCAGCAGTCCGCCATACCATAAAGGTTATGGCATTAATTACATCCCCCACGAGGAGGGAACACCTTTGATTAATTGCCGAGACATGGGGCTGTCGAAGCCGGATTGAAAAGAGCTACATGATGATCATGAGGAAGACATGCAGGATGCACATGTCTATCGTGTAGAAGATGCATAGTTCATGGAATTATGGATCCTCGGTACGTGGGGAAGGACGTAGGTCCAAAGACCACCGTCGTGCACAGCGAAGACTTCTGACCAGACGTAATCCGGCTTTTCTGTCAACGCCATTTGATCTACTCGAGGATGTATGCATGGATGCACACATGACGTTCATAACTATATTAAGCATGATAACAGAATTGTGGAAGCAAATGGTGATCAACCATGTTTATTACTCCCCATCGAGAGGAAGGAAGAAGGCAGCACAAATATGATGGCGAAAGCAAAGTGCTAATAGATATGGTAATGAAGATATGATAACAATATAGTTCGGGCTCGCTAGGCCCTTCTTTTATTCAATTTATTACCAGCTATGCTTCAAAAACGGCAACATGCTTCCAAAACCGGCGCAACCATGCGAGAGGTAACTCATACGGCGCGATAGAACATCAGTATGGACGGCTAATACGGCGCGGCCCCATAACCGGCTAAAACGGCGCGCAAGAGTATGGGGCGCGCCGGCTTGGGGCGCGCCGAAAAGTCGCAAGGAAATTTTTTTTGATTATGAGTGTGGGGTTAACCCGGCGCGGGGGGGTACCGCGCCGGTTTAAGGCGCGCCGGTTAAGATCGCGCCGTATTAACCCTATTTTGTTAATTTTTGAACTTTGTTCAAGTTTATTAAGCTCCCATAGAACATTTTAGAGTTGTTTAGGCCAATTGATTGTTTAATTGGAGCCCATGGCCTTCTAGGAATGAGGGAGCAAGTCAGTGCGAGGTTCATACTCAAGCACTGAGGTAACTAAGTCCAGAACGAGCGTTTCATTAAGGCTTATTCAATCTTAATTTGTCCAAAATTGGACAGCATCTCCCCTGAACCTGGAGAGTTACAGGGGAGAAGCGGGGTCATGCTCACCTGTGGAACAAGCCCCTAAACCGCCGGTGTACACGGAGGCACCCAGCAAACCCCATCGGATAGGATACCCCGAGGACTAGCCTACGAGGGGCACCAAGGCTCCGTAAGGGGAAAGATAGAGAGATGAGGTCATTGACGATGGGAGCATCACCCCGAGGGCTAGCCTGCGAGGGGTGGACAACCCACAGCTTATGACTCATCCCGTGGAGCAACCGACCACCAAGAGGGTGAAGCTCCGAGGGCTGGCCTACGAGGAGCATACATCTCTCGGCCTCGATTGGGTCTCAGATTGTCGGGGCTAAGCCTGTTAGGCTAAGACCCCTGTTGCTATCTGCTATGGCCTTGGGGAAACATCTACCATTGAGGGGTAAAGTTCCCGATCGCCCAGCAGCTGTGCGAAGTAACAGGGAATGTCCCCCTCCCCGGACGATTAAGACGAAATAAAGGAATCTCGGAGCGGTTCACATGACTATAATGCAGAGGGGTAATCAATTCACAGGCGAGACGAGCCAAACATAGAGGCATATGCTCGAACAGTTACGGCGCAGTGTTAAATCGATGCATCTTGCAATCCCAAGAACGACTCCCACCTCGCGAGCCACAGGGCAACAGGAAGAGAGGAATCAAGGGGAGTTAGTCCCTTGACAATACGGTAGAAAGAAGCATACGCAGAAGCACAGCTCTGTCCACGGAGGGTATGCAGAGACCCTTAAATCAGACACGAGCATGGTCAAGAAGGGAAAACCCCGGGGAGGGGTGTTTCTGTAGCCCACGGTGCTTCGGGGCATGATCGGGGCTTCGGGAAAACCAGGATCAGAGAAAATGCACTGAAGACCTTAAACATACACATCGATGTAGATAGAGAAGTAGACAGAAGTTTCAAATCACTCATTCGACCTGCTGGTCCAGACATTCAAATACACCTTGCCATCCCAGAAACAGGAATGGGCCACTCATTTACACGTTAAGAATCCGGCACCGGCATCATTGCTCGGTCGCCGTTCATCATTCGCAGGGGAAAATACAGTAAGGAAAAGAAATCGCAGAGGAGGGGAGGGGTCGGCTCATATCATTGCCATCCCTCCCCTCTCTTGCTTACAGTTGGTAGACGGAGACTCCGAAAGAGGAAAATCCACGAAAAGCAAAGAGAGATAGACGCCGGCGCCCACCTGTTCTCAAAACAGAGTATCGGCCCGCTTCTCCTTCTCCGGGTCCAGAGGACTTCAACCAGAACAGAGGAAGGCGGCCGTTGAAGGACGCTCGGATAGAAACTCCTCTTCCAAGAAGGCTCTCTCTCCTCCCGAAGGCCTCTCTCGAAAGACCCCCTTCTTAACCTTCTGTCTACCCCCTCTTCTGCTTCTCAGCTCTTCTCTACTTCTTCGCCCTTTTTTCCTTTTTTTTTTAGCCCCCCTTCCTTTGTTTCGAATAGCCATCTGTATATATACATGATCGAGCCCCAAGCCTCATACGGCGTGAAGAACTGCGCGCCGGGAAAGGCTTCATGGGCCTTTGCGCGCCGGAATAGCCAGGCCATGGATGGGGTTCAGCGCGCCGGGATAGAGGGCATCAAGTGAGGGCGCGCCGGTTTAGGGCGCGCCGGGCTAATGCTCCTCGTGGGCTTCGAGCCAGTTGATGAGTCCGGGGATGATTCCGGGGGTCACCGTGAACATTTATCTTGCCAATGCTCCTCGAAACTTCGACGAGATGTCTTGTAGAAGCTCCCGGTTGACGTACGGCCATTCTCGAGACTCCAGATAGCTTTGATTTGATCATACGGGCTTTCCACTGACACGGCCTTCGGCTCTATGATTCGTGCTGCTGGCTCGGTCTGGCTCGTGCCCAGAGCTTTCTAGGAGGTTAGATAGCCGGGAGATAGTTCCGCCTGAGCCGGGCGATCATTCGGCCACTAATGGGCCCATCTTGACGGGAAGCCGTGCCCATGTCGGGCGATCGGGATCTTCCGCCGTCAGAGCTTTCGGTTCTCCGTTTCGGGAAGCCGGGGGGACTCCTTTATCCTCAGGAGAGCCTTTCATGAGGTGGGTAGCCACCGGGTAGACCGTCGACCTTGGTCGGACAACGGGTGTAGTGGATGCAGCACGACAAAGTCGATGCCGGTTCATTGGGCAGGCTTGGTCGCACTACCGGTTGGTTGTAGATTCATCTCGGCTCTCCTGAGGTGAAGTCCCCACGTCCATACGGAATGACTCGAGGCTTTGGCAGCTTGAGAGATCCTCGATGTGTTGATCTGCATCGGCTTCTGTGCTTCGGCGGGCCGGGTCATTCGTCCTTATGGCTTGGTCACCGACGATCATATTTTGGGTACCAACAAATGCCCCCCAGACGTGGGTGTTGCGAGCAAGGCACGAGTGCAGCAAGGTTGACGGATGAATTTCATCCGGACTGACCCCTTCTTTGATTGGCGGGCGCCTGGGATGGCCCTTAATTCGGCACGGGCGTTAACCCGGCACCGTTTAGATGTTAGTACGGCGCGGCCTGTGACCCTTGGGCTTTTAATCCGACGCGGCCGTTGACTTCCTGCTTTGACCCGGCGCGCCTTTTACCGGCGCGCCTTTCGCTTAAAGGGCTGTTAATCCAGCGCGCCGGTTTAGCGATGGGGGACTCCCCCTATTTATCTTCTCTCCTCTTTGTTTTTTTCTTCATTGCCCTTCATTCGCACCAACTCTTCCTCTCTCTTCCCTTTCTTCTCTCCCTTTGGCGCTGAGAGCGGCGATTTCTTCCTTCGGGTGAGTGGAGGTGCTATCAATTTGGGTTTCGAAACCCATTCTTTGGACCCCGAGAGGCTTCTAGCAGGGCTTGCCCTCGGAGCTATTCCCCCGGGTGTTCCTCTGGCCTCGGTGTAATGCCGATGGCTGCCTTTTAGGGACCGTTCCTCAGTGGACGCGTTCCCGCTTTTCTTCGGCAATTCCCTGTGCTGGGGAGACTCTGCCGAAATTTTGTCAGAAGTTCGCCTTTGATTAGCCATTTTCTAACTTTGTTTTTATTTGGTATGCCTCTTTTTGCAGCTATCATGGCATCCAGTTCTTCTTCTCGTGCCGCAGTGACATGGGAGAACGTCAATTCCCTCGACTGGGGGCACGGCCAGGTGGCCATAGTTGCAGAGTCTTCGGATTCAAAGACGGACACTGTAGACACCGGTCGTCTCCTTATTCTCGGGGGCGACTCTTTTCATTATGATAGAGAGGGCGTGACCAGGAAGGATTATCCCAAGGACAAGCACCTGATGTCCCTTCTTCAGCGCTTCAACCTTCAGGGGAAGCGGGATGTGTTCGCCGTCCGGAAGGTCGAGCAGGCCCTGCTGGTGGAGAGAGACAGCTTGGCCGAATGCGTAATGCGAGGAAGACCCATCTATCTCCCCGTGGAGGTCAGGAAGTGGAGCGTTGTGCTGGGGCTGCAAGACCTGGCTCCGGCAGACGGACTGTTGACCAGAGCTCCCGAATTTGTACCTGCTCGGTGGAATGACTCCGCGGGCAGAGTAGATCGGGAGAAACCGATCTTTGGTTTATTCCTTGCCCCGTTGAGATGGGGATATAGAGATGAGTCATTCTTGCTGGATTGCTTGGCGATTCGCTTCAAGCACCAGATCTCCGTGGGGTGGTTTGCTGAGTTGAAAGCTACAGACGCCCATGCATTCAGGCCCGGAGCAGTGGAATTCACAGACTATGTGCTGCATCATTATGCTCCTCTTTTGACCAGAGCTGGTGTATATCACAGCGTGTACGCTTCAAGGTATCGGTACCCGATTTCCCGAGGCTTGTGCTGTGGCATGATCGAGGTGTTTTGCCCTGAATACAACACCTTCTATACTTCATAGGGGGAGACCTCCTTAGACTTGTGGAGTCTATCTCAGCTCAGCGGCCTGCCCATTGATGGAGAGCTGTATGAAGAAGTTTGTTGGCCTGACTGGTTGAAGGACCAGACCGACGGTGACGGTCGGTATATGGTGGGCTACGCCTATCGATATCTAATGAAGGCGTATCGCACCCTCTTCCATTCGTCGCACGACACGAGAGAAGCTCGAAAGCCGGGCGAGAAGCGAAGAGTGCGGATGGGCGCTTGACTTCAATATTTCTTCCAGGGGAAAAACAAGTATGAAGATTTTCCTCCGATAGCACCGGTGGCCCAGAAGCGGAAGAAGAGGGTACGACGCCAGGCCGCTTCGTCATCTTCTTCGAGAGGAGGGCAGGGGGAAAACCCAAACCCTACTGGTATTAATGCAGTGACTCACTGTGCTGCATATTTGGTTTATTGGCTTTGTTCCTTTGCTCTCCCTCAAGGTGACGAGAGCGTGATCAGGGCGGAAGCCATATATCCAGCCTGTCTTATGGCTTGGGGTACCAAGCTGTCTCTTTGCCCAGTGGCCCTGTGCCTCATTTACAAGATGTTGGGAGACTTGCATAAGACGTGCCTCCCCAGAAGCCTTCGGACGGTTGGTCCGTTACATTTCTTTAATGCTTGGGTCTGCACCCTGTTCCCGGAGGCAGCTCCTCGGGCGTTACAAGCAGTTCCTCTGGTCCCGCGCATGATAGAGTTTGCAAGTGCTGAGCCATCATTGCTAGCGGAGCAACTCTATGCCATTCGGGGTAAATTGACCCGTCTTCCTGTGGACTCGCCCGGGGTTCTTCATTTCTGGAGCTTAGCTGCTCACTCGAGCCCATTGACGAACAGGACGAGGCAATGCAAGCTCTTTGAAACTGAGGAGTACATCCATCCGATTTCCCAGGCCAATTATACCAGGCCTATTCTGGAGCTGGAGTTGGTTGATTGGGCACTGGCCATCAGGCCTAGTGTCCTCGTATTTCGCAAGAGCGGCATTCTGTGGCTGGAGCCGTATTACCCGTTCCGTTTCAGTCGGAACTTTGGCTACGACCAGCAGATTCCACATTCCTCTTCGCAATTTGCATTGCCCAACAGGCACAGGGCCGAGCAAATGTCCAATGACGACGCCCGGATATGGTGGGACTTTTTCCATCGTCGCGAAGACGTTTCTTTCCGGGTGCCCGCCCCCGCACGGTTCCCTCGCGTCACGCCTGAATACGTCAAGTGGTGGAACGCGCGGACGGGATTTTACAGGACCTCCCGGAGAGAGTGCTGGGCTGTGGCGGAGCACAGGTTCTTAGCTTCCCAGCCGGAGCCAGTTCTTGATATTGACGCTTCTTATTTGAAGAAGTTGAAATCTTGGACTAATACGGACGTGAAGGCCTATCTAGAGGCCCGCAAGCTCGTAAAAGGCCGCAAGATGAAAGTTGAGCTGAAGTTGCCCCCGATCAACAAGGATGATTATGTGAAGACCCTTCGGGGTTTATGCCGGGTAAGCAGTGAGAGGGTGATTCTCCAGCAACTTCCTTTACCGGTAGAAGAGCCTATCACAGCTGTGGCCAACTGGCGTCCCGAGGTGGATAGGTTATATCCCCATCGGACTTTTATTCACAAGGAGGACAGGCGGGCTGACTTATATGCCAATACCCCCTGGCTGTTCGCACTCCTTCGGTCTCATGGCCTCTCGGTGGGTAGCCCCAGCGAAGCCATACTGGACCATCCTCTTCAGATCTCCTTCAAATATGCAGACAGGTGGGGGCTGGACCATCTGAGCCTGTATTATCTGCTGTCCTCCCGTGGACACGAGGACCTGGCGTTGCTAGCCGAGCCGAGCGAAAAGATTGGGGATCTGTGCTGGCTTGTTCGCGAGGCAGCCTCGAGGGACAAAATGCCTTCGCTATTTTATTGGCCTCTCTTCCCCTTTTACACGGGGCCGGCAAGTATGTTCTATCTTTTCATTCAGACCCTTCGGCCAACTTCTTCTTTTCATTGTGGTTGTGTCATTCTCACCCTTGTGCGTATATAGTCCGACCGACTTCGGAGGAGACCCGGCACTTCAGGGAGCTGATCATAAAGGCCCAAAAGCCGACATATTTTGAAGTTCCTGAGCCGGCCCCGACCGCGACGCCACTGCCTCCTGGAGATTCGAGGAAGAGGACCAGGTCCCAACTGCGAGAGGCCGTCGGGAAGGCGAAAGCGGCGGTGACCCGGGTGACACGGGCACGCCGGAAGAAAGCTGCCAAGAAGGAATCAGCCATCGTCCTTCCTTCTGTTGTGTCCTTTGAAGAGTTTGAGGCTTCTCGTGCACAAGGGCTAGAGGCCGAAGGTAGGCTCTTATTTTCTTCAGAGTGCATTAGCTTGTTTCGACCGCTTGGGGTGGCCCATGCTGACAGTTGCCGATACAGCTGCCGCGGTCATCGGACCGGAGGCGACGGTAGATGTAGCGGCTAGGGACGGGGCAGAGGAAGTCCTTGCTGCTCCCATAGAAGGGGATCTGCCCTCTCCAACACCCCGGCGGGAGATGGAAGGTAATCTATAGTTTAGTTGCGATAGCAACGTAAATCTTCGTATCTTCAGCCGTCTTGACCCCTTTTTGCTGTGAATTGTAGTCGATATACAACCGTCATTGTTTCCGGGCTCGGAGAGCGCAGAGGAGGTGGTCCCCTCGGAGCAGGGAGAACCCGCCCCTGAGGTATCATCTATTGCTGCCCTTGGTGTGGAGAGCACCGGGAAAGCTTCCGCCGAGGGTGATGCTCCTGCTGGCGAGGCTCCTACTTCGATGGCGGAGCGTCCTGAGAGAGCAGAGGGGTCTTCCTCCTCTGAGCATGTAGATTATGGTGGCGGCTCCAGTGACGAGGAGTCACCACTGCTTGATTTTGAGATCGACGATGCTGGGGTGTCCTTGGCCTACGAGAGCGACTATCTGACTTTCAGCCCGGCCCGGTTATCATGGGGCGGTCCTGTGCCGTCATTATCGCTTACGAGTGAGGAAGTTGGCGCTGGGGAAGCTGCTCTTAAAGACTTGAGCTTAGTCCCGGCCAAGGTAAGGACCTATCCAGGGCCGATGCTTACCATGCTTCTTTTCTCCTCCTTCTAGCCAGGTTTTAAATGTATATATCTCTGATGCAGACTGAGGTGGCGCTGCCAACTATGACGGTGCAGATACCACTTCCGGCCCTGGCAACAGGCCATGCGACTTTCCCATCCGTCCTGCGGCCCATCGCCTTGCGGTACCCGAAGGATCATGCGGCAGCGATGGTTCCAGTTGGTCCCGGAGCGCTCGTGGAAGTTGATAGTTCGGCGATAGCCGGAGATTCTCCGTCAAGGGAGGCTACACAGAAGTCAGTTCTGGAGAAGGGTGGCTCTGCTGAGGTAGAAGTCGGGGAGATTATTAAGGGACGGACGTCCCCGATTCTTGGGGTTCTTGTTGGACTTCCCATCCCAGGGGGCCGGCAAGGAGATTGTTGTTGTTGAGGCTCCAGCCACCGCATCTGCCGGTGCGGTTGTTCCCGGTGGTAGTGGGCTGCAGCTTATGCCGTCGTCATCCTCCGGGACGACTGATGATATATGGGCTGCCGTGGATGGCAGAGTAGAGTTCGAACTACCCGAGACGTCGCCACTTGGTCTTCAATCCTCGAGTGATGTCGTGTGGCAGTTCCTGGGGACCCTCCAGCAGACCGTAACAGCCAGTAGGGATTTAGCTTATGTTCAGCTGAGGGGCTTGATAGAGCATCTGTCTCGCTCGCTGCTGGCCCTCGGTTGTCCCATGGACGACTGGACTCCGCGGGTGATCCTGCTCCTGAAGTATGTGAACCGGAGGGAGTTCTTGGGCCGGGAGGCAGCTGACCAGCTGGTGGCCATATCATTGGAGCGGGCTGAAAACAAGACGGCCCTTATTTCTCTGCAAGAGACCGCAGCGAGGGCGAGGGACGAAGCCAACGCCTCTTTACAACACCGGAGCTCCCTGATGGCCCGGATACGGCATTGCGGGCCGAACTTTCTAGGATAGAGGCTGAACTTGAAGAAGTAGATCGCCTGGGGGTCCAAAAGGTTGAGGATGCTGAGATGGCTGAAGGACAAGCTGCTTCCCTGGAGATGAAGCTATCCGAGCTGGAGGCCACCGAGTTCAGATTGCAAGAACTGATCCGTCATCCCTCCCTGGGTATTCCTGTGCTGGAGGACATCTTCCGACGCCCTTTGCCGTAATCTCTTTTCTTTATGTGCTCCCTTTTAATGCACCTTATGTATTCCAGGGCATGGCCCATGTAATCATGTGCTTTTTACTTCATAGTAATGAAAAATCTCCATCCTGATTTTGAATGAAGACTCCATCTTGTCATTATTTTTTTTCTTTCATTTGCCTGTTGATTCTAGTCCGAGTGTATGAGTCACTAGGGCAGGAGAGCGCTCACGCCTTCAGGGAAGGGGTGAGGTGTTCACTCCACCGCACCGCGACTTTTTCTCGAGACTAGAAATGGCTTATGCCGGCCGAGAGTTCGGGGGCCTCAGAAGGGTATAGTGAAACTGACGGATAAACGGTCCTGCCGGGGACGGCCAGAACCGAGAACGGGTAGCGACCGGTCTTGCCGATGGCGACAAGGGTCGAAAGGGGCAGACAGTCTTGCCGATGGTGGCAAAAACCGGATAGGTAGCGATCGATCTTGCCGATGGTGACAAGGGTCGAAATGGGTAGACGGTCTTGCCGATGGTGGCAAAAACCGGATAGGTAGCGATCGATCTTGCCGATGGTGACAAGGGTCGAAAGGGGTAGACGGTCTTGCCGATGGTGACAAGAACCGGATAGATAGCGACCGATCTTGCCGATGGTGACAAGGGTCGAAAGGGGTAGACGATCTTGCCGATGGTGACAAGAACCGGATAGGTAGCGACCGATCTTGCCGATGGTGACAAGGGTCGAAAGGGGTAGACGGTCTTGCCGATGGTGACAAGAACCGGATAGGTAGCGACCGATCTTGCCGATGGTGACAAGGGTCGAAAGGGGTAGACGGTCTTGCCGATGGTGACAAGGGTCGAAAGGGGTAGACAGTCTTCCCGATGATGACAAAAATCGGATAGGGTAGCGACCGATCTTGCCGATGGTGACAAGGGTCGAAAGGGGTAGACGGTCTTACCAATGGTGACAGGAACCGGATAGGTAGCGACCGATCTTGTCGATGGTGACAAGGGTCGAAAGGGGTAGACGGTCTTACCGATGGTGACAAGAACCCGATAGGTAGCGACCGATCTTGCCGATGGTGACAAGGGTCGAAAGGGGTAGATGGTCTTACCGATGGTGACAAAAACTGGGTAGGTAGCGATCGATCTTGCCGATGGTGACAAGGGTCGAAAGGGATAGACGGTATTGCCGATGGTGACAAAAACCAAAAGGGGTAGCGACCGATCTTGCCGATGGTGACAAGGGTCGAAATGGGTAGATGGTCTTGCCGATGGTGACAAAAACCGGATAGGTAGCGACCGATCTTGCCGATGGTGACAAGGGTCGAAAGGGATAGACGGTATTGCCGATGATGACAAAAACCGGATAGGGTAGCGACCGATCTTGTCGATGGTGACAAGGGTCGAAAGGGGTAGACGGTCTTGCCGATGGTGACAGGAACCGGATAGGTAGCGACCGATCTTGCGGATGGTGACAAGGGTCGAAAGGGATAGACGGTATTGCCGATGGTGACAAAAATCGGATGGGGTAGCGACCGATCTTGCCGATGGTGACAAGGGTCGAAAGGGGTAGACGGTCTTGCCGATGGTGACAGGAACTGGATAGGTAGCGACCGATCTTGCCGATGGTGACAAGGGTCGAAAGGGATAGACGGTATTGCCGATGGTGACAAAAATCGGATGGGGTAGCGACCGATCTTGCCGATGGTGACAAGGGTCGAAAGGGGTATAGACACTAGACGTGTATAAGTGGGATATCGGATGATGACCCTCGCCCCGACCTCAGAAATGGCCTTTGGACGACGGATGGTTTATCACTATTCACCATTCATTTTTATTCACATTACTGACCTAAGAGCCCTTTCGGGTTTTTGCCGAAGCCAGTCCCCTCTTGCTTTTGCCCGCGCGCCCTTTCGGGTTTTCACGCGGCGGGGTACCCGATTTTGCCTGCGACGCCCTTTCAGGTTTTCGCCACAACTGGGTTATAGCCATTTTTGCACTTGACCTGATATAGGAGCAAGTCTGGCGGGGTATCTCTATTTTTAACCCCAATTTCTTTTCTTTCTTTTTTCTCTTTTTTTTGTTTTTGAATTCGAGATTCAGAAGAACTGGACCGCGGGAACGCTGACCGTCCTTGTCGATGAGGACAAGGGTTGGTCTTAGGTTTATTTCGTCGGCACTGGTTAAATGTCGAAGCAAGGACGTGGCTTATTAACAAGGATGTAGGATCCAAGTTCAAGAGTAGAGATCGACCGTTCTCGCCGATGATGGCGAGAGTCGAAAAGGGTTTATTCGTCGGCATATGCTACTGTCGAAACAAGGATGGGGTTGTCAACAGGGACGTAAGGTCCAAGTTGAGGGTAGAGATCGACCGATCTCGTCGAGGATGACGGGGGTCGAAAAGGATTTGTTCGTCGGCATATAACACTGCCGAAACAAGGATGGGGTTGTCAACAGGGACGTAGGGTCCAAGTTGAGGGTAGAGATCGACCGATCTCGCCGATGATGACGAGGGTCGAAAATGATGTGTTAAGGGATTTCCGGCGGGACTTTGATGATTGTCCCTTTCGGAGTTTTATTGGGTGGAGAATAGGATAGGCATTTGGGAAATTACCACTTTACCGACTCAGGCGCCCTTTCGTGTTTTCACCGAAGCCAGCCCCCTCTTGCTTTTGCCCACGTGCCCTTTCGGGTTTTCACGTGGCGGGGTACCCGATTTTGCCTGCGACGCCCTTTCGGGTTTTCGCCACAGCCGGGTCATAGCCATTTTTGCACTTGTCCCGATGTGGGAGCAAGTCTAGCGAGGTATCTCTATTTTTAACCCCATTTTTATTTTGACTTCTTTCTTTTCTTTTTTTTTTATTCGGAATGCGAGCCGAGAGAGGGTAGCTTGATCAGGGCAAAATGCCGCTAACCAAGGAAAGGTAGCTTGATTAGGGCGGAGAGCCGCTAGCCAAGGAGATGGTAGCTCGATCAGGGCAGAGTGCCATTGACCGATGAAAAGTAGTTTGATCAGGGCGGAATGCTGCTAACCCAGGAAAGGTAGCTTGATTAGGGCAGAATGCCGCTGATCAAGGAGAAGGTAGCTTGGTTAGGGCGGAGTGCCACTGAACCAAGGGAGGGGTAGCTTGGTTAGGGCGGAGTGCCACTAGACCAAGGAAAGGGTAGCTTGGTTAGGGCGGAATGCCGCTAACCAAAGTGTAGCTTGATTAGGGCGGAATGCCACCAAACCAAGGGGAAGGTAGCTCGGTGAGGGCGGAGTGCCACTGAACCAAGGGACGGGTAGCTCGATTAGGGCGGAATGCCGCTAAACCAAGGAGAAGGTAGCTCAGTTAGGGCGGAGTGCCACTGAACCAAGGGAGAAGGTAGCTCGGTTAAGGCGGAGTGCCATTAAACCAAGGAGAAGGTAGCTTGGTTAGGGCAGAATGCCACTAACCAAGGAAAAGCAGCTCGGTTAAGGCGGAGTGCCATTAAACCAAGGAGAAGGTAGCTCGGTTAGGGCGGAGTGCCACTGAACCAAGGGAGAAGGTAGCTCGGTTAAGGCGGAGCGCCACTAAACCAAGGAGAAGTAGCTTGATTAGGGCGGAATGTCACTAACCAAGGAAAAGCAGCTCGATTAGGTGGGAATGTCGCTAACCAAGGAAAAGTAGCTCGATTAGGGCGGAATGCCACTAGCCAAGGAAAGGGTAGCTTGGTTAGGGCGGAGTGCCACTAGACCAAGGAAAGGGTAGCTCGATTAGGGCGGAATGCCGCTAACCAAGGAAAGGGTAGCTCGGTTAGGGCGGAATGCCACTAGACCAAGGAAAGGGTAGCTCGATTAGGGTGGAATGCCGCTAACCAAGGGAAGGGTAGCTCGATTAGGGCGGAATACCGCTAACCAAGGGAAGGGTAGCTCGGTTAGGGCGGAATGCCACTATACCAAGGAAAGGGTAGCTCGATTAGGGTTGAATGCCGCCAAACCAAGGGGAAGGTAGCTCGGTTAGGGCGGAGTGCCACTAGACCAAGGAAAGGGTGTTCCGACCGATCACTCGGGGTGTGTCGGCTGCGCCGCATGATACAGCTTAATGTGTTTTCCGTTGAGGGGAGAGAACTGGATGACTCCTTTGTGGTCTACAAGGACGTAGGCACCCCCTTCATATACTCGGCGGACGATATACGGTCTGACCCAGTTTCCGACCAGCTTCCCTTTGTGGTTAGAGGCCATCACTTCTCTTCTTTTGACCATCACCAGGTCTCCTTTCTTGAACTCTCGACCCTTGACTAACTTGTCAAAAGCACGGGCCATGCGAGCTTGGTAGAGTTGGATGTTTTGTTGCGCCTGGAGGCGTTTTCCTTCGAGCTCAGCGAGCTCTTCCAATCTTCTTTCTGCATTGGTCTGCTCACCACTGACTAATCCGTGCTAGATGGCAACTCACAATGAAGGAACTTCAAGTTCAATCGGCACTACAGCTTCCGACCCATAGACAAGGGAGAAAGGTGAACAGTCGATTCGGGTCTTGTAGATAGTACGATAAGCCCAAAGTGCTTCGTGCATCTTTTCTTCCCAATCCTTTTTGTTAGACTTGACAGTCTTTGCCAATAGTGTGCACAAGGTCTTGTTAAAAGCCTCTGCCAGTCCATTGGCTTGAGGGTTGTAGGGGGACGATGTCCTCCAGTCAATTTTGTATTTGTCGGCTAGCCGGTAAACCTTCTGATTTCTGAAATGGCTGCCATTATCAGAGATGATTCGGCTGGGGATCCCGAACCGGAATATTACATTCTGCCGAAAGAATCTTGCAACTAGTTCTCCGGTCACATCTCTTAGTGCTACTGCCTCCGCCCATCTGGAGAAATAGTCTGTAGCTGCTAAGATGTATCTGCATCCTGATGAAGATGCTGGTAGTGGCCCTACCACGTCCGTGCCCCACTGAGCAAACGGCCAACTTGGCAGAGTGGGATGCAGTGGCACTGGAGGTCTCCTCGCCACATTAGCATGTTCTTGACATTTCTGACAAGCTTTGGCAAACTTGCAGCAATCATCAAATATAGTGGGCCAATAATAACCCAGCTTCTTTATCTCAATTTTCATTTTCGGGCCAGCCTGGTGTGCTCCAGCTGATCCTGCATGAACTTCTTGCATCACCTGTCCCGCCTCTGCTGAAGACAAGCAACGGAGTAGGACTTTCCTTCGGGCATTTGCCATAATTCGGAACAAGGTCCCGCTTCTCATCTCGTAAGAATCCTTGATCCTCAGGAGCTTCATTCTCTGTTCCTTTTCTTTTGGAAGTTGCTGGTGTTGAAGCCAGCGTAGGAGATGCTCTCGCCATTCGGGCTGCTGAACCCCTTCGATGACTGCTACTTCCATCTCTTGTTCGTCGGCCAGAACCTCTGTTACGCTGGGGACCTGTCGGCGGTTGATCACTGTTATATTCAGGCTTGTGTCTGGCGGGACCGCCAATGAACTGGCCAGCTTAGCGAGGGCGTCTGCCTGAGCATTTCGGCCTCGATTGATGTGCTTGATGCTGATGAAGTAAAATCTTGACATCAGGCGAGTTGCCAACTGGTGATAGGGGAGGAGCTCTTGCTTTCGCACCTCGAACTCTCCTTCCAGTTGTTTTATAACTAGCATGGAGTCTCCGAATGCTTCCAGCATCTGAATTCCCATGGACAGAGCAATCTGTAACCCGATTATCAGGGCTTCATATTCTGCTTCATTGTTTGTGCATTGTTTGTTTATGGAGCAGGAAGTATGCACCACTTCTCCTTCTGGGGACTTCAAGACTATGCCTGCTCCTGCTCTGACCCTGGATGACCCGGTAGCAGAGGTGTCAATTCTGGAAGCGCCATCAAAGTATAGCTGCCATGAGGAAGGCTGTACTTGGGCGGCTTCTAGGGTCTCATCCTCGGGAAGTTCCGGTTCCCACGGGCTTTCCCCGGGCACTGGGTGCTCAGCGAAGAAGTCTGCAATAGCTTGACCTTTGATGGCCTTGCGCGGTACGTAGGAGACATCAAACTCCATAAGGATTACCGCCCACTTGCCTAGGCGGCCTTTGAGTGCCGGCTGGGACATAATATATTCCAGGGGATCCTCCTCGGACACCAAGCTGATTTCATGCGACAACATATAATGTCGGAGCTTTTTGACTGCGAAGACTAGTGCCAGGCAGATCTTCTCAATATAAGTATATTTCTCTTCAGTTCTGACCAGTCTCCGACTGAGGTAATAGAGGGCTTGTTCTTTCCCTTCTTCATTATTCTGGGCTAGCATTGCCCAAGAGAATTATGTGTAGCTGCTATATACAGTATCAACGGTCGTCCTTTCACCGGTGCGCCCAATACTGGAGGAGTCTTCAGATAGTCTTTTAGCTTGTCAAAGGCTGTCTGGCAATCTTCATCCCAATAAAAGGGAACATCTTTCATCATCAACTTGTGAAAAGGCTGGCATCACCCTGACAAATTGGAAATGAACCGCCGGATATAAGCCAGGCGGCCCTGTAGTGACCTCAGCTCGGAGATGTTCCTAGGTGGAGGTAACTCCTGAATCGCCTTGATCTTTGCGGGGTCTATTTCGATCCCCCGATACCGGACGATGAAGCCCAAGAATTTTCCGCTCGACACTCCGAACGCACATTTCATAGGATTCATTTTTAGCTCATGCTGCCTCAGCCTATGAAAAACAATCCGGAGGTCTTGCAGGTGATCTTCTATTCTTCTGGTTTTGACCACCAGGTCATCTATGTAGCACTCGACCTTGTGGTAGAGCAATTCATCAAAAATTTTGGTCATTGCGCGCTGATAGGTTGCGCCAGCATTCTTCAGTCCGAATGGCATTCTCTTGTAATGATAAATGCCTTTAGGAGTTCGGAAAGCAGTATGGACCCGGTCATGCTCCACAATCCAAATCTGATTGTAGCAGGAAGACCCATCCATGAATGACAGGGCTTCATGGCCGGTTGTAGCATCGATCATGACCTCAGTTATTGGCACCGGAAAGTCATCTTTAGGGCAGGCTTTATTTAGATCTCGGAAGTCAACACAAATCCGGATCTGTCCATTCTTCTTTTTCACGGGGACGATATTCGCCAGCCATGTGGTGTACTGATTTTCTTCAATAAATCCCACATCAATGAACTTGTCAACTTCAGCACAGATTCGGGTGATGAGCTCCGGCCTCATACGCCGCGGTGGTTGCTTCACCGGCTCGGCTTCGGGGCTGATTGCTAGCTCGTGTTGTGAGACAGCAGGGTTTAGACCTGGCATCTCTTTATAAGTCCAGGTGAAGCAATCCCGGTATTCTAGCAGTAGCTGGATGTACAGCTCCCGTTCTTCTGGGGATAGTTGGGCACTGAGGAAGGTGGGCCTAGGGTCCTCCTTATCTCCCAAGTTGACTTCTATTAGTTCATCGACTGTGGCCTGGCCTCCGTCTTCTATTTCCGGGGGTGCCGGCTGGTGGTCGACGAAGTCTGGAACACCATCTCGAGGGTCGAGCACTTCGACCTCCTCGTCGGACATCGCCAGAGCTTCATGGGGTCCTCTTGCTTCTTGCGCTAGCGACTGTGTGGATGGATCTATGGACACATCCGTTGCCGTTGCAGCTCCCGAGGGTGAGAGAATAGCTTCAGTGCTTGTAGATGAGGTTGCAGCCATGACAGGCCAGTAGTTGTTTGCCGCCGGACTCGGACAGCATATTGGATTTGTAGCAGAAGTTGAAGGAGTCTCACCTTCTGGGACAGTTGTATCTTCCGCAGAAGTGGCTTTTTCTTTTCTGGTAGCTGGCTCCCCTTGATTGGAGTTGACCAAGGCCTGCCTGATTGGCAGAAAGGGTGTTGAAGTTGTCATTAGTAGGACCCCTGTAGAGGGAGAGACTCCTATTTCTTGAATGTCTTCGGCTCCGCTGCTGCTAGCCGTATCAAATTCGGCTTGAAAGGCCGCTTCCTCAGGACGGACCTGCTCCCAGCATCGGCAGGAGATCAAGGTCTCCATTTGTTGATTCCGGGATAGAGCCAATTCAGCAAGTTCGTCTTTCGCAGGATATTCATCAAAGGTTGCCCCCAGAGGGCTATCTTCAGTTGGATAGAAGGTGGAGATGGTATCCACCTCGTACCGCCCACTGTAATAGTAGTCTTCCAGGGTGAAGCCCAGACCCGGATGTTGAGAGACACGTCTCATTTCTTTATCCTGATTTGCAGGATACCACATCTTCTGGAAAGCTTCCTTGCATTTTTGAGGTTGATCGGGAGGGATGTGTTGCTTTTGAAACATCCTGGCCGTCCGATCAGTTGTAAATGCCAGGCCCTAAACAGGAACCCGCAGGTTGGCTAGATCCTCAGGGAGGTTGCAGTCTGTGTCCTCCTGAGTGGGATGCTCCTCAGCTGTATAGAACAAGCTGCTGGGCCCATCTTCTTGTGTCACCTCCCAAGCTTTGAAAGGTTCGACAGTGGGACCATCGAGGCCGGAGACTGGCTTGGTGAGGCCGGCCGGGACTCCGATGCGGTCGTGCTGTCGATCAACATGCACTTCCTTAGCTTTGGGGTATAATGCTAGGGGTGTCACCCTACCGACATTTCCAGAAGCCGTGATGTGGGAAACCACCTTCGGCTTGACATATCCGCGCGGCGGTGGTGGATACCAACCGCCACCCGATCTGTTCTTCGATGCCCCTACGGGGGCTCCATCTTCAGAAACCTTCTGGGGAGACCCCGTATATAGGTTGGCGTCCGCCAAGTGACATTCAAACACCTCGAATGGGTGGATGTCAGCAAATATCCTCTCCTCCTTCCCATGGAGGCTGTATTTGATGCATTGGTGGAGCGTGGAGGGCACCACCATATTTTCATGTAGCCATGGGCGGCCGAGCAGCGCTTTGTAGGAGGTGCGAGAGTCAATGACGTGAAACTGCACCGTTGTAGTGAAATCTGCCAGGGTCAGTGTGAACTCTGCCACTCCCATAGATACTTCACACTTTTGGTTGAAGCCAGCGATACGCATATCCTCGACTTTCTCGAGATGCACATTAAAGTGGTACCTCTCGTATATTCTATATGGCAGGATGTTGATTGCTGCATCAGGATCAACCAGAATCCAGTTCAGTTCTCTTCCGTTCAGGTGCCCTTTCATATATAGCGGCCTGTTGTGACTGGCAGTAGGTAGTAGCATGTCTTCTGGAGAGAAGGTCATACTGGCTTCTGGTATAGCCTCAGCTATGCAGGCTTCAAAATGAGCAGGCGTCTGCAGAGCAGTGATGATCACCTATCGAGTCTCTTCACTCAAAGAGAGAATTTCCCAGATCGTAAATCGAGCAGGGAGCTTATTGAGCAACTTCATTATTCGGCTTCCAGCCCGGACATTGGAGAGCTTCATCTCTTCAGCCCATCTGGGCTTGGAAAGGTTTTGATTTGCGGGCCCTGACGGACCTGCTTCACCTTCCTCGGACTCGGCACCCTCTTGACTGGCATCGGCTGTCGGGTCTTCTTTATTAGCTACTGTAGGGCAAGCCCCATATGCATTTGCATCCTTAGTAGATTGCGCTGGCTGCGGGTGAATGACCCCGGGCGTAGGGTTAGCCTCCTGACAAGGCTGCTTCCCCTTTGACATCTTCATGAATTCAAGGAATGAAGGGACTGTCTTGCCCCCAGTCTTGTTGTATAGACCTGACGGAGGAGGGATTTGGACTCCCTTAACTTCCGGCGGAGGTGTCTTGTAGGGTTGCTCCCCTCTGAACATAATGTTGTGATTGGGTGGCGGCTGGCGCCCCCATTTCCGGCCTGACCGAGTGGCATGTGCAGCAGTTGCGGCCTCGGCCTTGCCTCCCCCAGCATGGGGTGTGAAGCAAATTTCTTCTTCCTCATCTTCTCCGGGCAGGTTGAAGAGTGCTGACAGGGTATTGCAGGAGACGACCTGTGTTTTATGGACCCCAGCGGCCTTTCTTTTCTTTTTCTTTTGCTTTTTCTTCTTTTTGGTTTCTGTAGGTGCTTGCCCCCAGAACAGGTTGCTCTCTTGAGGTGGTGCTACTTCAGCTTCCTCCCTTTGCTTGAGTGAGAGTTGCTCCAGCTCTTGCCATGGGACGTGGTCCCGTACCAGCAGAGGTTTCAGTTCGGGCTGTACATATTCATCTAGCCCTTCAATTAAGTGTTGCAGTCGAAGGACCCCAGGATTGGTTTCCTTGATTACTGGCAGCGGAGTTTGTCTCCTCCTGTTGGGTGTATGTATTCTGACAGCTGTAGGGGGAGTGACCCATACGGGTGCTACCACTGGCGGAGCAGGCCGGGGTGTAATGCCACGGATGCGTGCCCCCTCTTTTGGGCGGGGTGCCCTCTTCTTCTTGTGCTTCACAGGGATTTGCTGCCACCCCTGCTGTTCCTTCACGGGCTCCAGGAAATGGATTTCGTAGGTGCTCCGTGTGCTTGCTTCAGAGATCTCCTCAGGTAATGCCTGGTAGAGGGAGATCATGTTGACTGTTGCCCTCCTAAAAGGGGCTTCATGTGGCTGAGGAGGGTCTACTTTGTACTCTCCCAGCTCTATCTCATTCTTCTTCACCATCCCTTCGATGACGTCTTTGAAAACATAACAGTCTTCGATTGGATGTCCCAACATCTGGTGGTAGGGGCAGAATCTTGGACTGTCTTTTCTCTTCAGGTCCTCCGGCCTCCTTGGTTCAGGCAGAGTGACCATGTTGTATTCTGTTACCCAGTCGAACAGGACTCGGGTCTTGTCTTTTGGAAAGGAATAAACTTTTTTCATTTTGTCCCTCAGCGAAGGACCTTCTTTATCATCTGGAGCTTTCGCAGGTTGCGGGGGAGCCGCTTTCTTGCCTTTCTCCTTCTGTTGTTCGAACGCCTTGATATCAAGCGCATTCGCTTCTTTAGGTGTGGGGCGCCGTTCCGCAGCCTTGCCTTTCTGGGCTATGCTGGCAGTTGACGTCGGGACAGGCTTGGCTAGAAAAGCTTCCACCTCAGCCACCACATTATTCAGCCGGTCGAACGACCGTATTTCCATACCAATCATCTTTTCCAGGACCTCCCTCCTGAGATTTTTCTTACATATTTGCACAGCGTCCTCCTGATGCGGGGGCCGCTTACATCTCATTCCGAGGTTCCTCCACCTCTTGATGTAGTCAAGGGCTGTCTCATCTGCCCTTTGTTTTGTTGAATAGAGCTCGGCCACTGTGACCTCCCTCTCTGTGACATGGAATCTTTCTCTGAACTTCCTCTGCATATCTGACCAGTCATTAATTGACCCGGCCGAGAGACTGGAGTACCATTCAAATGCGAGCCCTGTAAGCGAGGACCCGAGGAATTTCAGCAGATACGACTCGTCAGTGGCCAGATCACCCATAACGGTCATATAATATGCAATATGCTCTTTTGGGGAACCTTTCCCGTTGAATTTGTCAAATTTGGGTGGCTTGTTGACTCCCTGGGGAAGTCGTTTAGCCGCATGGTGTTGCGGGTAGGGCACCCGATAGGCATCGAATGCGACGTAGTCGCCTTCACTCTTCTTTGCGAGCTTCAGCTCAATCATCCTTTCCACCATCATCCGGTTCACGACCGTGGGGTCGACTGGCTCCGGATAGAAGTGTGATGGCTGCAGGTATGGGGTGACCAGGGTGGTCGCCTGTGGAGGATGCAGTAGCGGGGGTATTGGGTGCACCTGAGGAAGCACCGGAGGTAGCAGCGGCTGAGGCTGTGGTGGCCGCTGTTGTGCTGTCGTCACGGTTGGTTCTGACGGCTGGGGTAGTGTATAAAGAGGTGGAGGGTCGTCTCGACGAGCCGCTCCCCGGGATGATTCACCCTGGACTTCGGGTGGTTTAGAAGCTGATGAGTGCTCAGTCTTTTCTATCAGCTGTTTCTTCAGGGAATCTATTTCCCGTTGATATTTTTGCAGCAGCATCAGAACTGATGGATCTATAGTGGTGGGGACACCTTCTGTTGTTTCCCCAGACGTACCCTCAGGCAGGATGTCGAGGAGTACGTCGTCTTCTTCTTCCGTCATCACCACATTAGCGGTCAAGACGGGGGCTTTATCATCCCAGTGGAGGTAGACCTGGGACTGTTTCTCTTTCATCATCGTCAGAAGCCCTCTTGCTGCTTCTGTCTTACGGGTAGTTGGCCCCGGCCGTACGGCCAATTGAGCCAGTTCTTGGGGGTCTTTAGGGAGCTCCCCATATCGGCTGGGTACACCGGCCATGTTGCAGGTAAAGACCCGCATCCTTCTCTTCTGTCGATGGACCCTCCGTCTGGCTTGCCGCGGAAAGGTCAGCCTCTCGAACACAGAGATTCTTCTTCTTTCTTCCCACTCGGGGAAGGCTTCATCGGCTTTGATCTCAAAGCCGTCATCGTATCCATTATCGTCGACCGACGACATCCTCATTCTGTCTCTTATCTCTTCTTCATCTGCCGTTGATGGACAGTAATCTTCTTCAGTGGCGACTGTCTGCATCAGCCGCTGCTGTCCGAGTGAGGTGTTGCCCAATCCTCGGAAATAGCTTCTGACCAGGCAGGCCATTTCTTCTCGACCCCGTTCTTGCTTTAGCACGGGGGATAGTGGTCGGCCTCCAGAAGGAGGAATGTAGGCCAGTCGAGCTCTGTCGGCTGGCTGTTGGAATCTTCGCCCCGTGGCAGGGACGTTGGCTTGACGGGCCGCAGCCCGGAAACTTCTGTGGCGCGGAGGATCTGCAACCACCTCTTCTCCCATCTTCAGGGGTAGGCCCCTTTCTCTTATCACCTCCGCATCGTCATTCACAGGATGGCGGTGGATGGGTGTCGGCTGGTGGATAGGTCGGGTCCGTTTGGGAACCCACACCTGTTTGAACTTCCTCGGCTTGAGTGCCGAGTTTCCTTGGCCATGGTGGCCGGCTTCTTTCATTTCTGCCCTCCTTCCAGCAAGGGCTTGATATGTGTTGTGGACAGGAACGTTTGGGATGACTCGGTCTGGGGTCACCCGTGCCGTGTGCCCGTTGAGGAAGACACGCATGCCTCCCACCAACATTGACTTCCCGGACTGAGAGACAGTTCCGGTGATCACAGCAGTGTTCTTGTGAGCCTGGCGACGCTGACGTCCTCCAGGGGGTTTGTTGACTACAGCGGGGTGCGTCCCACGTACAACGTGGTGCACCATGCAGCTAGCGGCCGGGGCCAGATTCTTGAGCAAGTCGTCGCAGCGGGGAACCTTCAGAGGTTCCACTTCCTCCATAGCTTGCTTGGAAGGTTCCGGGGCTTCGACTTCTAGGATGTCGACGAAGGCCAAGCCCAGGAAGTTGGGGAAGCCTACAGCGGCAGGGAAGCTGCCGAATTCCATAGGTACCGCCAGGTACCCTTGCGCGTGTCCAGCGACTATCGACTGATCGAAGTCGACGCCAGCTATTCCATGAGTTGTCATTGTTTGCCTACAAAGACAAATGGGGAAAAATAATCAGTAGCCTTTGAAAGGGCTTCGAAGCCCGGATATCTCGGCAAAGAGATGAAAGGTGACACCAGTCCCACCGGGCATGCCAGACTTGTTTCAGCGTTTTCTTTCTTTCCCTTCTCGTTCGCGTATCGATCAACCATTTGGCTAGCTGGTAGTCAACTGACTGATTGACGACGCGGGCGTGCCAGTCACATGAGTGACAATTTTATTGTGCGCTCATTCTGGCCCATGTCGGGCGAATGTGAGGTTCGGTCGGGACCAACAGTCCGCCATACCATAAAGGTTATGGCGTTAATTACATCCCCCACGAGGAGGGAACACCTTTGATTAATTGCCGAGACATCGAGCTGTCGAAGCCGGATTAAAAAGAGCTACATGATGATCATGAGGAAGACATGCAGGATGTACATGTTTATCGTGTAGAAGATGCATAGTTCATGGAATTATGGATCCTCGGTACGTGGCGAAGGACGTAGGTCTGAAGACCACCGCCGTGCACAGCGAAGACTTCTGACCAGACGTAATCCGGCTTTTCTGTCAACGCCATTTGATCTACTCGAGGATGTATGCATGGATGCACGCATGACGTTCATAACTATATTAAGCATGATAACGGAATTGTGGAAGCAAATGGTGATCAACCATGTTTATTACTCCCCATCGAGAGGAAGGAAGAAGGCAGCACAAATATGATGGCGAAAGCAAAGTGCTAATAGATATGGTAATGAAGATATGATAACAATATAGTTCGGGTTCACTAGGCCCTTCTTTTATTCAATTTATTACCAGCTATGCTTCAAAAACGGCAACATGCTTCCAAAACCGGCGCAACCATGCGAGAGGTAACTCATACGGCGCGATAGAACATCAGTATGGATGGCTAATACGACGCGGCCCCATAACCGGCTAAAACGGCGCGCAAGAGTATGGGGCGCGTCGGCTTGGGGCGCGCCGAAAAGTCGCAAGGAAAATTTTTTTGATTATGAGTGTGGGGTTAACCCGGCGCTGGGGGGTACCGCGCCGATTTAAGGCGCGCCGGTTAAGACCGCGCCGTATTAACCCTATTTTGTTAATTTTTGAACTTTGTTCAAGTTTATTAAGCTCCCATAGAACATTTTAGAGTTGTTTAGGCCAATTGATTGTTTAATTGGAGCCCATGGCCTTCTAGGAATGAGGGAGCAAGTTAGTGCGAGGTTCATACTCAAGCACTGAGGTAACTAAGTCCAGAACGAGCGTTTCATTAAGGCTTATTCAATCTTAATCTGTCCAAAATTGGACAGCATCTCCCCTGAACCTGGAGAGTTGCAGGGGAGAAGCGGGGTCATGCTCACCTGTGGAACAAGCCCCTAAACCGCCGGTGTACACGGAGGCACCCAGCAAATCCCATCGGATAGGATACCCCGAGGACTAGCCTACGAGGGGCACCAAGGCTCCGTAAGGGGAAAGATAGAGAGATGAGGTCATTGACGATGGGAGCATCACCCCGAGGGCTAGCCTGCGAGGGGTGGACAACCCACAGCTTATGACTCATCCCGTGGAGCAACCGACCACCAAGAGGGTGAAGCTCCGAGGGCTGGCCTACGAGGAGCATACATCTCTCTGCCTCGATTGGGTCTCAGATTGTCGGGGCTAAGCCTGTTAGGCTAAGACCCCTGTTGCTATCTGCTATGGCCTTGGGGAAACATCTACCATTGAGGGGTAAAGTTCCCGATCGCCCAGCAGCTGTGCGAAGTAACAGGGAATGTCCCCCTCCCCGGACGATTAAGATGAAATAAAGGAATCTCGGAGCGGTTCACATGACTATAATGCAGAGGGGTAATCAATTCACAGGCGAGACGAGCCAAACATAGAGGCATATGCTCGAACAGTTACGGCGCAGTGTTAAATCGATGCATCTTGCAATCCCAAGAACGACTCCCACCTCGTGAGCCACAGGGCAACAGGAAGAGAGGAATCGAGGGGAGTTAGTCCCTTGACAATACGGTAGAAAGAAGCATACGCAGAAGCGCAGCTCTGTCCATGGAGGGTATGCGGAGACCCTTAAATCCGACACGAGCATGGTCAAGAAGGGAAAACCCTGGGGAGGGGTGTTTCTGTAGCCCACGGTGCTTCGGGGCATGATCGGGGCTTCGGGAAAACCAGGATCAGAGAAAACGCACAGAAGACCTTAAACATACACATCGATGTAGATAGAGAAGTAGACAGAAGTTTCAAATCACTCATTCGACCTGCTGGTCCAGACATTCAAATACACCTTGCCATCCCAGAAACAGGAATGGGCCACTCATTTACACGTTAAGAATCCGGCACCGGCATCATTGCTCGGTCGCCGTTCATCATTCGCAGGGGAAAATACAGTAAGGAAAAGAAATCGCAGAGGAGGGGAGGGGTCGGCTCATATCATTGCCATCCCTCCCCTCTCTTGCTTACAGTTGGTAGACGGAGACTCCGAAAGAGGAAAATCCACGAAAAGCAAAGAGAGATAGACGTCGGCGCCCACCTGTTCTCAAAACAGAGTATCGGCCCGCTTCTCCTTCTCCGGGTCCGGAGGACTTCAACCAGAACAGAGGAAGGCGGCCGTTGAAGGACGCTCGGACAGAAACTCCTCTTCCAAGAAGGCTCTCTCTCCTCCCGAAGGCCTCTCTCGAAAGACCCCCTTCTTAACCTTCTGTCTACCCCCTCTTCTGCTTCTCAGCTCTTCTCTGCTTCTTCGCCCTTTTTTCCTTTTTTTTTTAGCCCCCCTTCCTTTGTTTTGAATAGCCATCTGTATATATACATGATCGAGCCCCAAGCCTCATACGGCGTGAAGAACTGCGCGCTGGGAAAGGCTTCATGGGCCTTTGCGCGCCGGAATAGCCAGGCCATGGATGGGGTTCAGCGCGCCGGGATAGAGGGCATCAAGTGAGGGGCGCGCCGGTTTAGGGCGCGCCGGGCTAATGCTCCTCGTGGGCTTCGAGCCAGTTGATGAGTCCGGGGATGATTCCGGGGGTCACCGTGAACATTTATCTTGCCAATGCTCCTCGAAACTTCGACGAGATGTCTTGTAGAAGCTCCCCGGTTGACGTACGGCCATTCTCAAGACTCCAGATAGCTTTGATTTGATCATACGGGCTTTCCACTGACACGGCCTTCGGCTCTATGATTCGTACTGCTGGCTCGGTCTGGCTCGTGCCCAGAGCTTTCTAGGAGGTTAGATAGCCGGGAGATAGTTCCGCCTGAGCCGGGTGATCATTCGGCCACTAATGGGCCCATCTTGACGGGAAGCCGTGCCCATGCCGGGCGATCGGGATCTTCCGCCGTCAGAGCTTTCGGTTCTCCGTTTCGGGAAGTCGGGGGGACTCCTTTATCCTCGGGAGAGCCTTTCATGAGGTGGGTAGCCACCGGGTAGACCGTCGACCTTGGTCGGACAACGGGTGTAGTGGATGCAGCACGACAAAGTCGATGCCGGTTCATTGGGCAGGCTTGGTCGCACTGTCGGTTGGTTGTAGATTCATCTCGGCTCTCCTGAGGTGAAGTCCCCACGTCCATACGGAATGACTCGAGGCTTTGGCAGCTTGAGAGATCCTCGATGTGTTGATCTACATCGGCTTTCGTGCTTCGGCGGGCCGGGTCATTCGTCCTTATGGCTTGGTCACCGACGATCATATTTTGAGTGCCAACAGGTCCACCCCGGTCAGTGGCGGGATTATTGGCGCTAAAGTAGGAACAAGGGGAGAAGTTGTGGGCTTATATCAACCGATTCAAATCGGATGCCCTGCGCATCCCCCGCCTGGATGTGGCCTCTGCCATCACCACATTGACCGGGGGTACCCGTGACGAGAACCTACAGCAGTGTCCCACCTGACCGGTGTGAATTCAGGAGCCCGCGTCAGCATCTTCTGCTCCGCCTCCAGCTCAGTTACTCCCAAGACGGCGTTCCACTTATGCCGCTCCCCTGGGAGATAGATGGTGTCTCCACGATATACGGAGCCTTGCAAGCTGTCCCTATCCACCAACATGGCTCGTTCCACCATCCGAGCCACCATAACATCTATTTTCCCCACTACATTGAAGGTGCAGATGAATGGTGCGAGATGACGATCCTTCGGAAAGTCCGGACGATAGCCGCCATCACGATTGAAGTTCAACCCATCCTCAGTGGTCAGGACGCTAGATGCAGACACTGTGTCTGTCTCTGAGTCAGAAGATTCATCAACTATGGCGATCCTCCCAAGACCTCGGTCCAGCTGTCCGATGTTCCTCTAAGTCACGGTAGGGCCAAATACTCTGCCCTGGGAAGAGGCACCAACATCAGCAGTTCCGGAAGTAGCACGGCTAGAAGTGGTGGCCATTTCAGCAACTGCAGATAAAAATCAAAGAAAATAAGATAATATGAAGACAGAAACATAGGAGGGAATCTTAAGAAAATTTTGACAGCACCTCCCCATGTCCGGGGTATGCCCAGAAGTCAAATAGGATGAACATCCACCAAAAGGGGATGACACCTTAGAAAAGAGGGACGTAGTCCCGTGTGAGAAGCAAAAGAAGAGAGCCTCACGATGAAAAGAGGAGAAACGAGGAGGGAAAATCCCCTCGCACCGATCGTCGCCGCGGTGGAAGACGAAGAGAGAAGAGAGAGAAAGCTCAAGGCGAAATGAGCTTCCCTCGTCCTCTCGGCGCATAAATAGGGTAAAACCCTAATGCGCGCCGAGAGCTCCCCCGTGCCGAGAGCGCAACAGGAGGAATGGCTCGCCGATGCCGCCCGTGCCGAGAATGCCAAATGAAAAAGGCGTGTCGAGACCAGTGTTATGTCGACATAAACTCCACGCCGGTTGTATGCCGCGCCGAGATGGGCGTGCCGAGACCGTCAACCACGCCAGCTTGTTTACCCTAGGATGCTGCAACTAGGAAATTAAACCTAAAAGGCCGATGTCTGTCCGAACGTGCTTACAAAGTACTGGGATTATACAAGCAGAATGAAGATTCCAAGATGTGAAAATGCACTATGAACAAGAACAGGCCTGAATAAAAGTACAAAGTACACCCGCAGTGTAGCACCCCGAAAATTTAAATAGAGAATATATGAAAATAATCATGATTATTAGTCATAGAAAATTTTGAGAATTTAAATTTTTGATTAAAAAAAAGTGAAGCCAGTTATTTAGCCTAAATATTAATAAATGGGCATCAAAAAAAAGGTATATATGATTAATTGAGAAATAGAAATTTAATATACCCTTTTATCTATTTATGGTTTCAATTAAAGAAAATACGACTCTAGTAGGGAATCTCATTCCAAATAATAATAATAATAATAATATGTATTGATATAAGACTCTCGTAGGATCGAACCCGACTCTGATACTCGAGATAATAATATAAAAATTAATGAGATATATAAATAAATAAAGTTAAAGAAAATAAGATATATATATATAAAGTTCTGTCAATTAAATTAGATAAAACCAATTATAAGTCTACTAAATATAATTAGTGGGCCCAACTAAACTTAACCACCCAACCCAATTTATCCTAGGATTAATGGGTTTAAATATATATAAATATATTAATGTATACCCAAACCATTTAAACCACATGATCACCGTAGCTCAAATAAACTCGAAGCCACTTGCACACTAAACTCTCGAGATTCCAACTCAAGACCTTGCTGACTCAAACCATAAAACCCATGGATGCAAATGACCCAGCCAACCGAACATATTATATGCCACTACCCACGTGGGTCTCCCACAAACCCAAGCCCACATCTCTGCCAGCCAAGTTAACCAAAAGACCAACCCAATTAACCACCTATATAAATATATAAACATACATGGGCTTTGAAAATAACAAATGGACTAAGGCATGTGTATATATCTAAATAAATGTGCATGGGCATTCTTAAGAACAATTGGGCTTTAAGGAAGCCTTCACGGACCTTTGAACATGGGAAGCCTCATCCACCAATATGCTACGAATAAATAGATATATGTGTATAATATGGGCTTTATGAAGGGCTACGTTCGATCATGGCTTGGTAATAGAGGAAGGTGTTCGAGTTGGTTTTGGAAGTGGCTGCAAATATAGCTGGAAGGAGATAAGTTTAGGAAATTTGACACCTAATAGGATTCTACAATGGAAGGTTCAATTCTATTAGGATTTGCACACACTAAACCCCTATAAATAAGACCCTCCAAGGTGATGATGGAGCCATCGTCAATCCCTGTTGCCGCTACTTTTTTTTCTGCTGAGCGTGCACATCATCATCGTCGTCTGCGTTTTCCCTTTCCTCCCTCTTTGCTGCACGGGTTAAGGGCAGGCGGCTGCAGTTGTGCTACCGTGGTCGTCTTCCTCCCTTGCCGTAGCTGTGTTGCCGCTGTTGTGTTAATGAGGGAAGCTTCTTCCCATCTCCTTCCTATTACGATAGCGGTGCTGCAGCAGTAGGAGAAGCAAGCAAACTTCTATTATTCTTGTTCTTCATCGTTCTATATCTCCATCCTTACAAACATCAAAAGGTAGGCAATCTCCCAAGTTGAACTTGAATGAATAACATATTAGATTATTGGAACATATAGATTATTTGATGGGTGTCCCTGCTTTCATATTTCGGATGTTTAGACTTGTTTTTGAAATGTCTGCACTCGTTACAGCATGAAAATAGAATTAACGACCATGTCCGGATCGTTGTTTTGAAGAATAAACGCCCACGAGAAAAGGCGTCAAATAATCCGGGACAGCTTGAGTGTCGCTAATTCCTGTGGTTTGATAATTAATTATATCACATTAAAAATTTTATATCCATGTAACCTTTTATCTAAAAATTGTATAGTGCATACGACCAGAGTCTCCATATTTTTCCTTAAATTTTCATGCCTTTATATAGATATTAACTAATAATATTAACTAGTTAATTAATTTAATGAGTTTACAATAGTTACACGGCGAATCTAAAAATACACTGTAGCGGTTAGTTATAGAATTTTGCTTTGTTCGACCTTTTCATGGGCATCGGAGTGTCCTTTGATCATGAAATTTTATGGGAGCGTTATTGGGGTGGTGATTGAGGTAGTGAAAGTGGTTGCACCGTTTTTCATGCCCCCTATCTCAAGATCCCCCATCTCTCAACTAAAAATTATTTTGAACACCCGGTTAGATAGAGTTTTTCGAGCCCGTCATTTTGATATATAGAATGCGTGATTCTGACATGTGTAAGTCGAGAAACAGAGCCTTGAAGATTGACAAACTATGGAAATGACGACATGTTACATGTCATCAAATTCGAATTTGACGCAATCGTGCAATGGCGTCATTTATTTTATATATATACATATAAATATAAATATATTTATATATATATACATATAACTTCTAATTATATCTTTGAAAATCCATATCTACTAAACCATGCAACATAAAATTATAAAAAATATATTTTTGGAATCCTTGAATTTTTCTCCTAATTATCATATATTTTATTTTTCTAAATTATTTTATATAAATTAAGGTCTCTTTGAATGTATATTTTTGAAATTATTCAATTAAATAGATATTGACGTGAATTCTTGTTAAATAAATTAAGTTAAAAATCATAGAATTAATGTCCCTCCAAGTGGATGCTAATTAATAAATGACACTACTCACAGACGTAAATTAATATAAGTTTATTTAATTATAGTTAATTATAGAATTGGATGGACGTGAATTCTATAATTAACACATTCATGTTCTCACCGTTTTCTTCCGATTTTGACCCATACCTCGGGTCTTTTGGCACTTTCATCTCACGTCCGTAGATGGAGTCTCTGTTTCATGATTGGTTCACGTTATATACCTCAACTCTCGGTGACATACGAGCCCTCTGTTGGACATTCCGTTCCTTCGGACTGGCAAGTTAGTCATTGGGACCTCCGTAAGTCTCCTCGTAGCCTTGGATTCCCTAAAGGCCGACTGAGCTGGTTGTACCTAATCACCCAGATTTCCAGAAAGTCATGGTTTTCATATGGTTTATTGATGTATCATCCTTATTACAAGTTCTATCCTTGAACTCTATGTTCAAAGAAATCTACCCTATTGTTCGTACATGCTTGATCCTTGAAATTCTTAGCCATTAATATGGAATTAGTCTAGACTAAATGTCAGGGGCTATGGGTCCCACTAAAATGGCATTTTAAATGCTACGGGTCCTGATCTGACCCTATTGGGCGAGGCAAAGTCCAAACGTTACCGGTATACGATGATCGGGTGCTGGCATTCACCAACTCGGTTATTGGCATTTAGGGGCAATCATACAGTCGTGAGAACTCCTAAGTGTGCGACCAAATACTACCTAGTGCTATTTCCATGAGGGGTGGTCATATCGTCGTGATTTTCCCCTTAGTGCATTGGCCAATCCTATGTAGTGCTAGATGTGCAAACAATCTCGTGATAGTGATTATCGGGAGTAATTACCATCATAGTGCATCTTTCCACAACTTATTGTTCATCATGAAAAGATCTTGAATTGCCTGATTGGAGGGGTTATCATATCGTCGTGATATTCCCTTAGTGTCTTGGCAAATGCTATAGAATGCTTGTAGAAGTAATTATTCTACTTCTATATTGATCATCATAGATGTTCTTGAATTATCCCATTGATAGTACTCGTTATCTTGTCATGAAGATCCTTCATAATCATGGATACATTAAAGCTCTCGTGATAGTGTTCGTCATAGAGAGATGAATGTTATATTTCCTCATGAATGCTCTTGACCTAGCTTGAGAAAGTACTTGATTAGATCTTGCTATACTCTCTTGATTATCATCGTCCTTTCTCTTCATGAGTGTATCTAGCATCTTACTTACTCGTTTGTTTCTTATAGTTTTTGAATTTATTTCGTGTCATTATAGTTCTCGATTTCTATATCTTGCATGACCTGCATGAGCATGTTAAACTGTAATTGACTTAAAGCTAGCTTGGAAGCATGAGATATTAAGTCCTACTGAGCGTTCGCTCACCCTACATTTTCCAATATTTTTCAGGTAATAACCTTAGTGACGACGAGACCGAACATGATGGGCAAGGGCAAGAGTAAAGAGAACTCTGACATCTAGATGAACCGTCTAGTCTGGTTATCTTGCGTCTTATGTCTCATTGTAGTTTTTCTTTATTGAGTCTTTTCGTTCATTATGGGCCCGAATATATAAATAACTTATATTTGAAATGAAATTTGTTATTTGTCCAAATTGTGTTTTGAGGAAATGACTATGCTCTGATTGACATGACTGTTTAACTGCCACGTTCCGAGCAAACGACACGTTCCGCTGCTATCGGTTCGGGGCGTGACAGAAGGTGGTATCAGAGCCTAGGCTTTCTAAATCCCTAGGTCATTTAGTCCAAGTCTTAGATTGAGTTCTCCTTGTCAGTTATCCTATAGGAACCCTGCGAGATTTGGGTAGAGCTTTGGGATTAAATGATAAAATATGTTACATTCGCGTTAGATACCTACCAAGATATGCATATCATTAATCCAAACCTTATTCTTGTAGGCTAGAATGGCTGCTGAGAGAGCTCAGTGGAGAGAGATGCAACGCACTGTCCAGGGTTTAACGCCAGCTTTGCAACAAGTTGCACATGGTGGAGCACGGCATAGATGTCACGCCCCGAGCCTTTAATTACAGCGGAAGACTCGCTCGGGGAGCGTGAACAGCCGGCATGGTAAGCCTCTTGCAAGCAAGAATCAATCAGAGCGCAAGACAATCACACTATTAGATGGAATTGTGCAAGACTTAATCAAACTTCAACTTTATTTCATAATGCTCAATATTCAAGATACAATCACTAATTTGATTTTCATTCTACTAGACTCAAGAAATAGAAAAATTACATTGACTCAATCTAGACAATTTAGACTCCCTATGTCTTCACTCTTGTCATAATAACATTTAATCGCTCTCGGACCCGCTACTTGAATCACCCGAATCCGAATTCGAACTATTTCCATCTCCTAAAAAATATTAGAAATAGGTAATGAACACACTTGCCCAGTAGGTATCTTCGCATCAACATGAAGGCATTATTAAAGTGATTAATATTTTTGCTCTAAATAAATAAGGTAAAATCATGCAATGCGACGATCATGCGATTAAATCAAAGTAACAAGACAATCATATAAGATGGAATGAGAACAAGAATGAACTAGTAAGAATATGACCAAAATATGCTATTGGCCTTTCATGAACAAGAATATATCGAGAATGTACTAGCAAGTCACATATTCCTCACTTTAGCATCTTATGCTTAAGAGCAAGTGCTTCGTGAATTTCTGTAGAATATCAAGCAAGAATGTCATGTTGTGTCGTGGATCTTCACTTATTTATAGAAATAGTACTCCCAGCGCAATGCGACGCCAGTAGCATCATACCCCATGGTTTATAAAATAGTATGTTTCCGGCAATCAGCCGAGGGGACTAGCATAGAGCCCTTGAACACAATCAGTACTCGATCGCATCTTCAGTTATAAATTAAGCTACTTCCACGCAGTATAGCAGTAACGTATGGCCCAGAATATAGCACTTCCAATAATTCCATGATAACTAAAATCAATGAATGAATGCTTCAACATAAGAATGTAGGAGTCAAGAAATAGACTTTAAACAATGTCATGCTCATAGAAATAAATCGACAGCATAACGGTATTTTCCTTAACTTCCATTTCTTTTAGATCAGTTTAAGCAATATGACAAGTTCTAGATCATCAAGGTTTGTCTAGAATCATTGGAATATCAACCCTTGGTCAAACCTTGGGTTAACAAATGCAAGCTATGTAACGGTCATTGGCTGGGCCGTTACATTATGTAACGCGCCAGTAATAGGCTGTTACAGTGATCCGAGTCCAGAAGGATAAAAATAGACCCAGAGGAATGTGACGGTCTGGCACTGGGCCGTTACATAATCCTGACGGTCCAGTTCAAGGCCGTTACATTTCAAGAATCAAAACCACGATAGAGTGTTCTAATTAATGTGCTTTCATTGGTACAACCAACTCGGCGTCCTAGTGGGAATCCCAGGCTCGCGGAGAATTACGGAGGCCTTGAAACAATGATGTCCTAGTCCATTGGAAGGATTATCCAATAGAGAGGTCCTCATGTCCAAGATGGTGTTCCTATAGCGCAAAGTGTGAACTAATGACGACATACCGGAATATGTGCCATGTACGTATAGAATTGACTCTATTGACAGAGAGAGATATGTATAATCAATGTGAAAATCATGATAAAAACTCCGTCAATACAATGTTTAAAAGTCATGCTTTATAATACAAGACTATAGAATTTTGGCATGAAATTAACATATCCTTAAAATATCATTAAGATATCAAAACATGCAATACCTATCATGCACAATCAGATATCCTAAAAATCATATAATCAGGTTAAAACTTAAGTAACTATGCTTAATCAACAAATAATAGTGGCAAGTTATTTTCTGTCTTAGGGTTGACAGAACGGAGGATATAACGGTCTTAAGAGGGGGCGTCACAGTGAAAGTGACGGTCATGATCAAGTCGTTACTTGAATGTAACGCGTCTGTCCAAGCGCGTTAGAAACATCAGTGCAATTCAAATACCATAGAGTTTGTAACGGTCTGTCGTAGGGCCGTTACTTGAAAGTGACGGTCCTATGATAATGCGTTACAGTATCTGCTAACAGAAACAATCAGAGAAACTAAGAGATCAACTCACATCATGTCTTTTATCAAAACATGATGAGTTTCTAGTCATGTTAACGAAGTAAGGCCATCTACATGCATAGGTAATCATGAATTAGATGAATAGTCATGTTTTAATTTCTTAATTTGGCTAAGAGGTGCATGATGTGTATAGAACAATTAAAACATGAAATCAATGCTCTATAATGCATAGAATTCAATCAAACCAGAGGGCTTTTAGTCCTATCATGCTATTTTTGCCGTTCATGAGATAACCTACCTCTTACTTAGACTGTAGTTTCTGAATTTGGTTGAGAACCTTGCCCTAGATCCCTTCCTTCTCTTGTGACTTTTTCAGCAACTTCTTTAGGCTCTAACTCCATGCCCTCTTGACCTAAAGATGTGAAATTCGGAGAGGAGTTAGTCTAAAGTATTATAAACAAATACCTCTAAAGAACTTACCTGAGATAATGACTCATTACCTTGCTTCTTTACGTCCCAAAAGTAGGGGTCGCACAGTTCAGAACTATGCCCTATTTATAGAGTTTAGGCTAGGGTTTAAGGATTAGATCGAGTTTAGAGTCCTTATTTTATCAAATCCCAATCTCTAAGAGTCCTTAGTAACATTACAAGCCTTCCTAAGTCGATCCATAGTGGATAGGAACATCAAGTTCCAATATTTTCATGAGTTCCTTCACTCACGAAACTTACAGGCATGTAACGGTCTGGAGACCACGCGTTACATGGATGTAGCGGTCTTATGATAGACCATTACAATCATCGTAGGTAGAATTTCTAAATCATTAAAACTCTTTTGTTAATTATTCACATCATTATATATATATAATTAATACTTATCCTAAAATCCGTGGATAGGCTTGAATACCTTCTAGAATATGGGCCTAACTTAATGGGCCTGAGTTAAAAACCTTTTAGACTTTAATTAAGTGGGTTGGGTTAATTGATCAACACTACTTGGCCTTATAATGACTTATTAATCAAATAAACCATTTATAAATTTATTTAGGCCTTTATTATTTATGAAGTTCTGGGGCACTACACCCTCCCCCACTTAGAAAGAATTTGGTCCCCAAATTCAATACATGGATTGAGGAGAGTGTACTTACAGTCAAACAATTCCGGGAATCTTTTCTTCATGGCTGATTCTGTTTCCCATGTTGCTTCATAAGGCCATGCTTTCTTCCATTGAATCTTAACCATAGGAATGACCTTATTTCTGAGTTGACGTACTTCTCGTTCCAAAATCTTCATTGGCGTTTGTTCATATGTCAAGTCCTTCTGAATCTCCAGATTGTCATAAGTGATAATGTGATCTGGGTCATACACATACTTCTTCAGTATCAAGACGTGAAATACGTCATGAACTCCTGCTAACTGTGGTGGCAAAGTCAATTTATAAGCCACTTCACCGATCCTTTCGAGGATTTCAAATGGACCGATAAATCTTGGAGTTAGCTTTCCTTTAATGCCAAATCTTCGAATACCACGACCCGGAGAAACCTTTAGATATATATGTTCTTCTACTTGAAATTCCAAGTCACGCCTTCGATTGTCAGCATAAGATTTCTGCCTATCTTGTGCCATTTTCATCCTTTTCTGAATGAGCTTGATTTTCTCTGTAGAATCCCTGATTAAATCGGGGCCTAGAAATTACCTTTCCCCTATTTCATTCCAACATATTGGTGATCGACAACTTTTCCCATATAGAGCTTCAAAAGGTGCCATTTGTATACTTGCTTGATAGCTGTTGTTATATGCAAATTCTACCAAAGGTAAGTGATCATGCCAACTTCCTCCAAAATCAATGACACAAGCCCTGAGCATATCTTCTACCACCTGATTTGTCCTTTCTGTTTGACCATCAGTTTGTGGATGGAAAGCGGTGCTAAAATTCAATCTAGTCTCAAGTGAATGTTGTAGGCTCTTCCAGAATTGTGATGTGAATCGAGGATCTCTATCTGATACAATAGCGACAGGGACTCCATGTAACTTGACAATTTCTTTTATGTATAGTGCTGCTAGAATATCTATAGAGCATCGACTTTTTATTGGTATGAAATGTGCAGATTTAGTCAATCGGTCTATAATTACCCATATTCCATCGTGTCCACCTCTTGTCTTAGGTAGTCCCATAATGAAATCCATTCCTATGCTCTCCCATTTCCATTCCGGAATACTTAAGGGATGTAATTTACCTGCGGGTCTGAAATGTTCCACCTTCACTTGTTGACATGTGAGACACCGAGATACGAAGTCAGCTACTTCCCTTTTCATATTGGGCCACCAAAAGTTTCTTTTGAGATCCTGATACATTTTTGTACCTCCTGGATGAATGGTATACTTTGATTTATGTGCTTCTTCTAAGATCAATTTCTTTGTATCTTCATGATCGGGTATACACATTCGGCCCTTGAATAGCATTCTTCCATCTTCGGATATAGAAAAATCCGGTCTTTGTTCAATATTGGCTTTAATTTCCAGTAAAATTGGGTCATCCTCTTGTAACTTGGCCAAATCCTCAATCAATGTTGGTTGAGCTCGGATATTTGCCATGAAACAATTATCTTCCTTAATGTCAACATCTAGATTCAATTGAGCAAATTGAGGAACAAGGTTAGTCATACTAATCATGAGACTTGATAACATACCCATTGGTTTCCTACTGAGTGCATCTGCTACAGCATTTGCCTTGCCAGGGTGATATTGAATAGTGAAATCGAAGTCTTTAAGATATTCCAACCATCTCCTCTGCCTCATGTTAAGCTCTTTTTGAGAAAATAAATATTTCAAACTCTTATGGTCTGAATAGACAGTGAACTTTTCTCCATAAAGATAATGACACCAAATCTTCAAGGCGAAGACAACTGCTGCCAATTCTAAATCATGTACAGGATAATTTTCTTCGTGACGTTTCAATTTTCTTGAAGAATAGCAAATCACCTTTCCATCTTGCATAAGGACACACCCTAAGCCAATTCCAGATGCATCCGTATATACTTCAAATCCAGCACCCTCTATTGGTAGTGACAAAATAGGGGCTGTTGTAAGATGATTCTTAAGACTTTGGAAACTCTTTTCACAGTCCTTCGACCAGACAAAAGGATTTTCTTTTCTGGTAAGTCTAGTTAAAGGAACCGCGATCTTTGAAAAGTCCTTTATGAATCTTCTATAATAACCTGCTAGACCCAAAAAGCTTCTAACTTCAGACACAGTCGTTGGTCGACTCCAATCTCTGACAACTTTTACCTTAGAAGGATCCACAGCAATACCTTCTTTTGAAATAATGTGGCCTAGAACGAGACTTCCTTGAGCCAAAATTCACACTTATTGAGTTTGACATAAAGTTTATGTTCTCTAAGTGTTTGCAAGGCTATCCGTAGATGTTATTCATGTTCTTCTTTTGTCTTGGAGTATATCAGGATATCATCGATGAAGACGATGATGAACTGATCTAAATATGGCTGTAAGACACTGTTCATAAGTTGCATGAATGATGCTGGGGCATTAGTTAACCCAAACGGCATTACCACGAATTCATAGTGGCCATAACGACTTCGAAAAGTCGATTTGTAAATGTCCTCTTCTTTGATTCTAAGCTGATGATAATCTGATCTTAGGTCAATCTTAGAAAAATATTCTGCTCCCGAAAGCTGATCGAAGAGCTCATCAATACGCGGCAATGGGTATTTGTTCTTGATTGTAAGTTAATTCAATCGCCGGTAGTCAATGCATAACCTAAGAGAACCATCCTTCTTCTTGACAAATAGAACCGGTGTA
This sequence comes from Amorphophallus konjac, assembly GCA_022559845.1. Lineage (NCBI taxonomy): Eukaryota > Viridiplantae > Streptophyta > Magnoliopsida > Alismatales > Araceae > Amorphophallus > Amorphophallus konjac. Next base: position 225,608,590 of record CM040119.1, read on the forward strand.
CCCCAAGGGGATGTGCTAGGTCTGATAAAACCCTTGTCTAGAAGTTCCTGTAATTGCTTCCTTAATTCCTTGAGTTCTGTGGGGGACATCCTGTAAGGGGCTATAGAAACAGGTGTGGCACCTAGAATGAGTTCGATGGTAAAGTTTACTTCCCTCTCGGGCTGTAAATTAGGTAGTTCAGATGGGAACACGTCCGAGAATTCATTTGCAATAGGAATGTTTGCTAGGATAATTTCCTTAGATTCGGTGACAATGACTGAAGCAAGAAAAGCTTCACATCCTTGCGAGATAAGTTTTCAAGCGTGGAGAGAAGATATAATGGTAGGATGCTTCTTGTATTTGATGCCAAGAAAGGAAAATCTTGGAAGACCGGGCTTTCGGAAAGATATAATCCTATTTAGGCAGTTGATGTAAGCATCATGGTCTACAAGTCAATCTACCCCTAAAATGGCATCGTATCCTTTCATGTCAAGGCATACTAAGTTTGCGGGGAGATTGTGTCCTTCTACCACTACCTCACAATCAGGATAATAGTTGGTAAGCTTAGTTCCAGATCCTAAAGGTGTAGTAATAGCGAGATCTAAAGGTAGGGGAACTGATGCAGTTGGTAAGGTTTTTACAAAAGTGGTGGAGATAAAAGAATGAGAAGCACCAGTATCAAAAAGCATGAATGCAGGACGAGAACAGATTTGAAGAGTACCTTCCATGAGCCCATCATTTTGATCCCTGGGCGCTTCTTCTTCATCTATAACTGCATTGAGGCGAGCCTGCCTCTTACGTCCTCCATTATTTGGTTGGTCTTTCATAAGGGGGCAATCTGGCACACGATGCTCCCTACTCCCACAGCGCAAACAAGCACCTAGGCGCTTCCAGCATTCTTCAGCCGAGTGGACGAATTTCTCACAAAAGGTGCACGCCGAGGTGACTTGCTCCTTTTCTTCCTTCACCTTTTTACTAATCTTTTGAGAACTTCCACCGTTCCCGTTCCTTGATATTTTCTTATTATCACGGCTTTTGTATGGTTCCGTGATGCTGAACTTCTCCTTCTTATAATGCCGATCAGAGCGCCGGCTAGATTCTTCTCCCTTTCCTTTCAACCTTTCGACCTTCTCTAAGGTCCTCTCGCATAAATATGCCCTTTGAACCATCTCCGCATAAGTGCAGATATTCTGTGTCCCTAGTTGTTGAATGAAACCGGGCCGTAACCCATCCATAAATCGGTTTGCTATGTGGTGCATACGGTGCTAGCCTTGAAAACTGCAACTCATATTCTGCCACGGACATCATCCCTTGACGAAGGGAGGCAAACTCCATAGCCTTCCTTTCCTTTACATGCTCGGAGAAATATTTGGCACGGAATAAAGTGAGAAAAAACATTCCATGTATGTGGCGCATCGACTGGAGGTGCCGGAACCGATTTCCACCAAGTGCGAGCATCCTTGTTTAATTGGAATGTAGCTAGATGGACTTTCTCCTGATCAGTGCATTGAATAACATCAAATATCCTATTCATCTCGTCGATTCAATTTTCTGCTTCGTCTGGATTGGAAGATCCATAGAAACGCGGAGGATTTAGACTCCGAAAATTGCGATGAAGGTCTCCTACCCTTGCCCCCGCACCACCTTGTGCTATAGTTTGCAGTGCTTGGGTGAGGCCGGAAACAGTTTGTTGCATACCGTCCCAATCTACGCGATGAGCCATGATAAGAATAATAAGGTACCTGAGAGAAAATAACAACTTGTTATTTCTCATGAATATTGGAATAAGATAATAAATCTTAAACTAATTAGCTATCTTATCCCGGGCTCTACCTAATTCTCACATGGGTACGGAAATGTTCTTCCTTAGTTCATTGGTATGGGTCCTTAAACCTTGGACTTATCCTATGACATGACTCTTTTCCGTATGTCCTGAGACTTAGGCTCTGATACCAACTTAACTGTCACGTCCCGAGCCTTTAATTACAACGGAAGACTCGCTCGGGGAGCGCGAACAGCTGGCATGGTAAGCCTCTTGCAAGCAAGAATCAATCAGAGCGCAAGACAATCACACTATTAGATGCAATTGCACAAGACTTAATCAAACTTCAACTTTATTTCATAATGCTCAATATTCAAGATACAATCACTAATTTGATTTTCATTCTACTAGACTCAAGAAATAGGAAAATTACATTGACTCAATCTAGATAATTTAGACTTCCTATGTCTTCACTCTTGTCATAATAACATTTAATCACTCTCGGACCCGCTACTTAAATCACCCGAATCCGAATTCGAACTATTTCCATCTCCTGAAAAACATTGGAAATAGGTAATGAGCACACTTGCCCAGTAGGTATCTTCGCATCAACATGAAGGCATTATTAAAGTGATTAACATTTTTGCTCTAAATAAATAAGGTAAAATCATGCAATGCGACGATCATGCGATTAAATCAAAGTAACAAGACAATCATATAAGATGGAATGAGAACAAGAATGAACTAGTAAGAATAGGACCAAAATATGCTATTGGCCTTTCATGAACAAGAATATATCGAGAATGTACTAGCAAGCCACATATTCCTCACTTTAGCATCTTATGCTTAAGAGCAAGTGCTTCGTGAATTTCTGTGGAATATCAAGCCAGAATGTCATGTTGTGCCGTAGATCTTCACTTATTTATAGAAATAGTACTCCCAGCGCAATGCGACGCCAGTAGCATCATACCCCATGGTTTATAAAATAGTATGTTTCCGACAATCAGCCGAGGGGACTAGCATAGAGCCCTTGAACACAATCAGTGCTCGATCGCATCTTCAGTTATAAATTAAGCTACTTCTACGCAGTATAACAGCAACGTATGGCCCAGAATATAGCACTTCCAATAATTCCATGATAACTAAAATCAATGAATGAATGCTTCAACATAAGAATGTAGGAGTCAAGAAATAGACTTTAAACAATGTCATGCTCATAGAAATAAATCGACAGCATAACGGTATTTTCCTTAACTTCCATTTCTTTTAGATCAATTTAAGCAATATGACAAGTTCTAGATCATCAAGGTTTGTCTAGAATCATTGGAATATCAACCCTTGGTCAAACCTTGGGTTAACAAATGCAAGCTATGTAACAGTCATTGGCTGGGCCGTTACATTATGTAACGTGCCAGTAATAGGCCGTTACAGTGATCCGAGTCCAGAAGGATAAAAATAGACCCAGAGGAATGTGACGGTCTGGCACTGGGCCGTTACATAATCCTGACGGTCCAGTTCAAGGCCGTTACATTTCAAGAATCAAAACCACGATAGAGTGTTCTAATTAATGGGCTTTCATTGGTACAACCAACTCGGCGTCCTAGTGGGAATCCCAGGCTCGCGGAGAATTACGGAGGCCTTGAAACAATGATTGCCTAGTCCATTGGAAGGATTATCCAATAGAGAGGTCATCATGTCTAAAATGGTGTTCCTGTAGCGCAAAGTGTGAACTAATGACGACATATCGGAATATGTGCCATGTACGTATAGAATTGACTCTATTGACAGAGAGAGATATGTATAATCAATGTGAAAATCATGATAAAAACTCTGTCAATACAATGTTTAAAAGTCATGCTTTATAATACAAGACTATAGAATTTTGGCATGAAATTAACATATCCTTAAAATATCATTAAGATATCAAAACATGCAATACCTATCATGCACAATCAGATATCCTAAAAATCATATAATCAGGTTAAAACTTAAGTAACTATGCTTAATCAACAAATAATACTGGCAAGTTATTTTCTATCTTAGGGTTGACAGAACGCAGGATATAACGGTCTTAAGAGGGGGCGTCATAGTGAAAGTGACGGTCATGATCAAGCCGTTACTTGAATGTAACGCGTCTGTTCATGCGCGTTAGAAATATCAGTGCACTTCAAATACTACAGAGTTTGTAACGGTCTGTCGTAGGGCCGTTACTTGAAAGTGGCGGTCCTATGATAATGCGTTACAGTATCTGCTAACAGAAACAATCATAGAAACTAAGAGATCAACTCACATCATGTCTTTTATCAAAACATGATGAGTTTCTAGTCATGTTAACGAAGTAAGGCCATCTACATGCATAGGTAATCATGAATTAGATGAATAGTCATGTTTTAATTTCTTAATTTGGCTAAGAGGTGCATGATGTGCATAGAACAATTAAAACATGAAATCAATGCTCTATAATACATGGAATTCAATCAAACCAGAGGGCTTTTAGTCCTATCATGCTGTTTTTGCCGTTCATGAGATAACCTACCTCTTACTTAGACTGTAGTTTCTGAATTTGGTTGAGAACCTTGCCCTAGATCCCTTCCTTCTCTTGTGACTTTTTCAGCAACTTCTTTAGGCTCTAACTCCACGCCCTCTTGACCTAAAGATGTGAAATTCGGAGGGGAGTTAGTCTAAAGTATTGTAAACAAATACCTCTAAAGAACTTACCTGAGATAATGACTCATTACCTTGCTTCTTTACGTCCCAAAAGTAGGGGTCGCACAGTTCAGAACTATGCCCTATTTATAGAGTTTAGGCTAGGGTTTAAGGATTAGATCGAGTTTAGAGTCTTTATTTTATCAAATCCCAATCTCTAAGTGTAATGCCCTGGATCTTGATGGATCTTTTGTAGGTCTTGTTGGATCTCTGCGGGATCTTTCGGATCTGTTTTGGATTGGTTTCGGTGAGTTTTGGTTCGCTTTTGTGGCTTCCGAGTTGAGTTTGACGAGCCGTGTGGGTTTTTCGCACGTACTAGTTATGGAACCCTACGGTGAGTTTGTTTATCAATTCTCGAACTCGTGGATGCTGCAGCGACGATGTACTCTTCGAGCCAGTCGTTTCGACTATTTTTGCGCATTTTTCTGAATTTGTGCATTTTCGGCGCATTTTCGGAATTTTTGGAAATTAGGAAAATTTCCTAATTTCTTTTCTTTTTATTTCTTTTCCCTCTCTCTCTCCTCACTCTCGCGATCTCCTCTCTCTCTCTCCCGTTCTCTCTCGCTCTCTCTTCCTTCCGGCTCCAGCTGCAGACGGAGGCGCTCGTGGGTGAGGTGGCGACGAGGTGGAGTTGTCGAGGTGTGCGATGGAGCAAGGATCGGATCGATTCTGGCGCGATCCCGAACGGTGGATTCAAAGCTAGTGAAATCGGTTCGTGAGTGGATTTTGGCATGGTTTAGTCCCTTCGGGGCACGGTTTCGTCGGTGGAGGTAGGGTGACTGATCCTCACTTCATCCTCTTCATTTTCCCTGCCATTGCACGGCGTCCGGCAAGGAAACGACCGAGTTTGGGCTTGTTTTGCCTAAACCGTGATTTTCGTGGTTTTTAGAGTCGGCCGGTAAACGGCGACCATTTGCGGCGTAGTTAGTTTCTAATTGACCGCTAGGATGTTAGGATCCCATCCACGTTGATTTCGTGTGGTTCGGTGTTCATTCGAGGCCGGTAGAAGCCCGGGAACCTCGGTGACCCACTTAGGGTTGATTTGTCTAAATCGCCCGGATCTTGAGTTTTTGAGCTTGCATGTGGGGTTTTGAGTCCCCTGATGTTGTTATTTGTCGTTTAGGTGTGTTTCCCCTACGTTTCGGCGTGAATGGGGCGTGGAATGGGCCGGTTTGGCCGTTCCTCTGTTTTCCCGCAGTATGGGAAGTAGCGGTCATTCCAGTGGCCGTTACTTGCTTCTGACGGTCCTACGACAGACCGTTACTTCGTTTGATGTTTTTGACCGTTCTGGCTTTTGGGTGAGTGACGGCCCTAGGGTGGCGCGTCGCTTCCTTATAACGCGCCTAGGTCTGCGCGTTACTTCGCCTTTGTCATTTTGATTTGGGGTTGAGTCGGTGGATCTAACGCGCTTGACCTAGCGCGTTAGATGAAAGTGACGCGCCTGGTGCTGGCCGTTACTTACTGTTTGACCAACGTTTGACCTGTTGAGGTGGTGCCTCCAGCGGTCGTGCCCCCATGCGTTGTTTGAGTGTAACGCCCCTGCCCCTGGCTGTTACATTCTGTTTGGCCGAGCTTGGGTGGCTATGCCCGTTGGATATAACGGATGTGCCCCCATGCGTCATTATGTTATAACGCGCCTGGGTATGGCCGTTGTTTAACGTTTTGTGCTGGGTTGAGGGTGGCCGTGCCATTGAGAATAACGCGCTTGCCCCCGTGCGTTGTTTAGCTGTGACGCGTCTCCCCTGCTGCGTTGTTTGTTTGTAACGCGCCTGGCGTTGCGCGTTACTTTGCTTTGGTTGTGGGTGGCTATGTACGTTGTGAATAACGCGCTGGCTCCCATGCGTCGTTTGTTTGTAACGCGCTTAAGCCCGTGCGTTACATTGATGCAACGCGCTCGGCGCCGGCCGTTACATTCTTCATGTTTTAATAGGTTGGTTAGGGCGGTGTGAGTGACGGCATGTCGTCCGACCGTTGTTTGGTGTGTAACAGCGTGGTCTAGACCGTTATTTGCTTGTGGCGGTCTAGGGGTGGCGCGTTACATCCTTTGTGCTCCGTTTTCCATAATTTCAGTTTCCGCTTGTCTTGGCTTATCCTTGTGGTCTACCCGTTGTCCCGTGGATGTCTCCCGACGTCCTATGAGGGTTAAGACTGCGTTGTAAGGTGGCCAGGAGTCTTCTTGCTTGAGGTAGGATTCTCTTCCCTACTTTTCGAGCATTGTTGTTGTGTTCAGGTCAACCCGGTGTAACCCAGTGGTTGACGTGTGACCTCTGTTTGTGTTTGGTCTGGTTCCAGTCAACCCGGGGTGACATAGGGGTTGACAGGCGACCTTGTGTGTCTCGATGGTTATGTCCGGCTCGAGACACTGCTTCTGGATGCCTCGAGGTGTTGTTCTACCTTGGTTTACGTGTCCAGACGTGGCTGAGGGTCCTTCGTGTTTCCCTCAAGTCTCCGTGTGTTATTTTCTGCGGAGTGTCGTTTCTTGTGTGGCTTAGGATTAGACCGATTGGCGGCTTGTTTCGCTGTCTGTAACGATCTTGCCTTTGAGTCGTTCGACTCGGGATCGTTACGTTGTAAGTCTAGTTGCCTGGTCCTGAGTCGGTTGGCGGTTGTTTAGCTGCCATGGTGCTTTGTGGTGCACGAGACGGGTCTTTCTTAGGCTGTCAGTGCTTTAGCGCCTGTGTTTCGGAGTTCGTGCCTTGTGAGCCTCCCCTAGTTGTAGCCCTAGGCTCTTGCCGACCCACCGGGAGTGGTGGAGGGGTTTTTCCTATTGCGTTTGGTACGTACGGTTCTTAAGCTAGTTCCGTAGGCCCCGGGCAACGATAGCGTCCTACCGAGGGGAATACTAGCTAGAGGCCTGACCTAGGTAGAGGTCGGTGTGTGCACACGTGGTCAGGGACTGGGGACTTGTGCCGACGGGCGTGGCCCTGACTAGTCACTCGCAGTTGGTACTGTAGTCTTGTGCTGTGGTACCATGTTTCCTTGGAACTGTTGTTCCTCAGACCTGGTTCTTTGTGTGTCTAGTCCTTGAATGGACATGACACTTGTGGCGCAGTGTAAGTCGTCAGTGGACGCATCTGGCTGTTCTTCTGGGAGGAGGGTGCTCCTGTCACTCGGTGCTGTGACTCTCGCGTTTTCTTGCGCACTGTGACCTTTGTGAGTTGCCCTCTCATGGCTGTACTCAAGGTCGGTGTTTATGTCGTTTGCATGACATTCTAGTCATGCGTGGGGCTGTGTGCACGACGTTTCCTGTCGTGTTTTGTCTGTGTTTTCGGCGTCGGCGTCCGCCTTCGCCTTTATTTTGGCTGACGGATGGGGTTACCCTACTGTGTGAGTTTGGAGTCGACCGTCTGTTGCCGTTTGGAGTAGCTTAGGGTGCCAAGTTCTCCTCGGTGGCCGTGTTCCGTGTTTTACGGCCTTGCTCTTCTTTGTTGTTGAGCTCCCCTCTCCTGCCTGTTCCCTACTCCTGCTGTACCTGTTCTGTTTATAGCTTTGTAGTGTAGCTTTTTCCTGCTTTGCTGCACCTGCCGTTTTTATTGTTGCTTCCGTTGCTTTGTGCGTTTTCCAGTGGGGATCTGCGTGACCCCTACTGAGTTTCTGTTGAGACTCACCCCTACTTTTCAGGTGGGTTTCACCGTCTGCCTCTGCTGTTCCTGGTGGAGCGCGTTCGCTGTAGCTGCCAGCTGTACCTGCGTCGGGCTTCCCCCGACTTCTGTGTACGTTTCTTTTCTGTCAGACTATACTGTGTTAGACTTGTTGTCTTTCCTTGGGCTAGACTCTTGTGTATAATTATAAATTTGAATCATTAATGAAAAAGTAATTTTATTTCTGCTACTTTAGCAATCCATTGTAATGAAATTTAATTGCTTACTGTTATATCTGCTGGCTTCAATGTATTCCACACACTCCTTTTCCCTTCGGCGCTTTCCCGCGCTTGGGAGGCCTCGCGGGTCCCATCTGGTATCATGTGTATTCGGTATTTATACCGGGTGCACCGGGTATCCGGAATCTGGGTCGCTACAGGTGGTATGAGAGCTGTGTTCTGAGATGTTCAGAATTTCTTTGTCTGAATTATCAGAGCTCAGTCGTGTGAGATACATGGAAATCCAGATATACAGTTACCAGAGTCCTTAAAGTCCAGTATAGTCTCTCGCTGGCGTAGGTGTTGTGATGTTTACCGCGGTGTTTTCTGGATGTGGTCTTGTACGTGCTTGGTTGGCACTGTGCGAGATGGTTTGCTCTCGTCTGGGTGTGACGAGGTGCTTCGTTCAATTTTGAAGTTGGTCTCGATCGTGTTGCACTTGGCAGTGTTTGTCGATTGGCATGAACCTGCAGTGCATTGTTCGAGCTGTTTTCTATGATTTTGCTCAGGTGGCTTATGACTTTCAGCGTTGGTGTGATGACCATGCACGTTCTTACGCTGCTTTGGTTGTCCCAGCTTGAGTCTGTGTAGCCCCTGATGCATCATTGTTTCGGTTGTCTCGATTTTTGTGTTGCCTCGATTGAGAAGTTGCTCGAGCGAACCTAGGATTTTCCCTTCCTGGTGAGCTGTCGTTGTCGAGCTTGTTGCTTCTCGTTCTTCTTGGTGAAGCTTTTTCGAAGTTAACCTTGGAATTGCTGCCTTGGTGGTGCCTTGTCTTGCGTCTGCTTAAGTGTGGATAGCTTTGTTTTAAGCCTGATCTGCTCCTTGTTGTACGGTTGCTTGGCTTTGGACTCCATAATAGTGTTAAGAGCTGTCGCGTACCATATTTGTCGTGCCGTGTCCAGCGGCCGATGTGTTGTGAAGGCTCATTTGTTTTTCCAGGACGTTAAGGTAAACTGAGATTAGCTCTTTCCGCGTGCTTTGTGCTGAAGCTGGTGCTCTTCCTTTGTTGCACTTAGGCTCCTTGTGATCGGTTGTTCGTGAGATCGGTGCTCGTGGCGTGTTAATTGCGATCTTTGTTGATTGCGATGACGCCTGGTGTGCACTGGGATGCGATTACCGATGTTGTCTTGTTGCCTGTGCGCGTTGTTGAGAGTGCAGCGGAAGCGTGTGGGTTGGCTACCCACTCGTCGAGAGGTTTGTTCTTTTTCAATGTGACTTCGTCTTGGCTTCTCGTACCTTGACCTTGTCGGTTGCCATGCCATTGTTTGTGGTTTTCTGGTGTTGGCATTGGCATTTGCGAGTGTTGGGGCATTTGTCGGCATCTCTTGCTGATTGAGTACCCTTTGCTCTGTATTTCTTTCTTGGGTGTTATGCTCTCGAGGCGTGTTCGTAGTCCTTGAGATGCGTTCCCCAAGATTGTTGTCGTTTCTTATCGTTGTGGGTCTTTTCTTGGTGAGTAGTCTAATGCGTGACCCGTCCCCGTGTGGTCGTGTGTTCAGCTATTCTGTGCCTTGATGTGACCCTACTTGTAGTGGTGTTCCATGGCCCTACATGTTGAGTGGAGCCGGAAACCTGCAGGTGTTGCCATTGTATTGTTTTGTGGGCGCTGTTTCTTTATGATTTTGTGTCTCTGTCTTGGACCATGGTCTTGTCAGTTGGCTTTGCTGTGCTCCCTTTTTATTGGGTGGAGTTAGCTTGCGTCTTGATCAGATGTAATATCTGAGTGAGGACTGACTTGATGGTGTTTGTGGTCCAGGGGTGTTGTCGTTGGTGTCCTGTGTGCCAGGTGTCCCCTGTTACCTTTGGCACTGGAGCCGATGATGTTGCGAGCTGTCAGCTATGAGGACTGTGTCTCCTGGTGTAAGCTGCTGCTTGCCGTGCTGTTATTGTGTTTTTCGGTGTTGATTCTCGGTTGTTGTGGCAGTCGTGTCTCCTGTCTTGTGAGACGTAAGCGACGTTGCGCTTGCTTCGGAGGTGTCAGATGTGTTCACTTTGGTGCCATACTCGTGCTGTGGACTTGCTGTCTTGGGAGCTAGAGTGTGTACCTGTAATTGTGATCTGACGGTGTTCCTCTGAGCAGTGTTATTCGAGATTTGTGTCATTTATCGTGGTTGTATTGTTGGGTTGTTCTTCCCTGCTTCTCCTTTGTTAGTCCTTAATTTCGAGGGTGAAATTTCTTAAAGGAGGGGAGGATGTAATGCCCTGGATCTTGATGGATCTTTTGCCAAATGCTATACTCAAATACTTATGCTTTTATGCCATTTAGATGCTTATGCGACTAACTAAGTGAAATGCGAACTACAGGCGAGAGAGCTGGCCGTAGCAGTGGCCGAGGCAAGGCTGGCTCGAACGGAGGCAAAGCGTCTCCAAGCAGAGATAGAGAGGAGTCGGACTGAGACTGAACGAGCCCGAGCAGAGACAGAGCTTGTGCGGGCAGAGATGGCCCGATTGAGAGCGGAGACCCCGCGATGTCCGGATGATGCAGAGGTGAAGCGACTTAGGGCTGATGCTGTGCGCCTAAGAGGTGAGCGAGACCAACTCCGAGTGCAAACTTTCAAGATGAAGGGCGCGATCGGGGCCTTGAAGGATGCACTCCATCTCCTAGGGAAGAAGTCGAGGATGAGCAGTCGGAGCCAGAGCGCGGCCCCTAGCAGCGGGTTTCAAGGGTATTTCACTAGTTCTTCCGACCATTGGAGGAACGAGGAGGCGGACCAGAGACGCCAGCAGGAGGGAGAGCACAGTGCCATGGGACCATCAGCCAGGCAGCCGGAGGGCACAGGGGATAGTGACGGCGGCCCGGGAGACAAGCCGACCGAGTGATGCATTTTTCTTTTGTATTTTTACTTGTACATGACTTATATGAAATGAGAATGAAAAGTTCTTTTTGGTTTTTTTTTTTTTTGTGAATGCGTGGATGAATGGATGCGTAAATGAAGGCAAGAATGAATGTGAGAATGTGTGATTGGTAATGCAGGAAATGTATGTGGATGCGCTAAAGAACGGGTTTAAAGAGCGGATGAAATGTGAACGATGGAGATGAGATAATGTGTGGATGTACAAGATAAACAGAATGGGAAGCCTGTAGGACCGCCAGGTCTACACGGAGGTAGATAGAAATAGCACAAGTGACAGCAGCAGATAATGTAACGGTCTATACCCAAACCGTCAGGATCAAGTAACGCATCGGGTGGAGGCCGTTAGAAAGGACAGTGCCTAACTTTGCAGAACTGAGCAGCAGGAAGAGTAACGGCTCAGAGATGGTGCGTTATATACAAGTAACGGCCAAATGCTAGACCGTTAGAGATGGCAGAGCAATGTTGAACTATGAACGTACTGACTGTACTCAGTGTGTAGACCTTGCCCAAGCGATGTGTAGACTTCGAGTCCAGACGTCCAGATGATGTGTAGACTTCATGCACACAGCAGCAAGGATGTATGGACTTGGACAAGGGACGTACAGACTTGGGGCTTGTGCTCATGTTGGGCAATGTATAGACTTGAATCAAGAATGTACAGACTTGAAGCGGTGTGGACGTATAGACTTGGGATGAAGACTCTACAGACTTGGAGAATGTATGGACTTTGAATGAAGACTGTACAGACTTGAACGACGTGTAGACTTTTGACGAAGGCTGTACAGACTTGGGGAGACATGGAATGTGTAGACTTGAGGAATGTACACACTTAGATGAAGGATGTACAGACTTGGGGAATGTACACACTTGGATGAAGAATGTACAGACTTGAGGGACGTGTAGACTTTGGACGAAGGCTGTACGGACTTGGGGGAAGGTATGGGAATGTATAGACTTCAACAAATGTATGGACTTCAACGAATGTATAGACTTGCACCTGATGTATGGACTTCAAAGTGAATGGGATGTATAGACTTCAACAAATGGGATGTATAGACTTCAAAGGACGTGATGTATAGACTTCAACAAATAGGATGTATAGACTTCAAAGAATGGGGGATGTATATACTTCAACAAATAGGATGTATAGACTTCAAAGAATGGGGGATGTATAGACTTGGCAACGATGGTGAAGAATGTATAGACTTCGAAAATGATGGTGAACTTGAAGCTGATGTACAGACTTCATCAACGATGTATGGACTTCAAAAGTGCATGGACTTAAACGAATGTACAGACTTCAATATGATAAATGAATGCAGACTGGGATGATGAAGGGGATGTACAGACTTAACCAAATATGCAGGAAATGTGACGGTTCAGGCGCAGTGCGTCAGAGGCAGATAACGGCCATGAGCAAGACCGTTGAGAATGATTGACCAAGCAGAGGCCAAAACTGATCAGCAGAGAATGTAACGGCTCAGAGAGAACGCGTCACAAGGATGTAACGGTCTAATGCTAGACTGTTAAGCTTGACAGAACAGGTTTGATCAAATTAAACCCACAGAAAATGTGACGGCCCAGATCTGGCGCGTCAGAGGAAATTGACGGTCTGGCGACAGACCGTTAGATAATGAATTGTACTCCGAGATGGATTGAGCCGTAAGGGGCAAAACTCGAGATAGGAAGCCTCAAATCCGTTCTAGACTCCTCCCAGACTTAAGATAAAGCCTTCCAATCCGAATCTTATCTCTTTAAAGCCGAAACCAAACCTTTAAAACTTGGAAACTTAGCCAAAATCGTATCTTTCTAAATTCTCTGCTAGAAGGGCTAAAAAAACCTCTCTTAAGGGCAAGAAACAAGATGAAGAGAAGCTTCGAGGTGATGGCTATGGAGGAGAAATTCTACACCGGACCCAAAGCTGCAAGAAAGGAGTACGGAGAGCTACAAAGGCTGACCTCAATTCTCAAGCACCTAAGCTCCAATACTCAAAGAGTGGTAAGCTTCCATGGCCTAACCAAGTTCAGAATTTCCTGCACTTCATCTTCTTCCTCATGATCTTCTTCTTTTCTTAGCCCCTCCCCGGTCCAAGATGCTATTCTAATCTGAAGTGGGTGGCTCCCATGGTAAAGGCACTCCCTTTAGAGGTCACATCAATTCTCAAAGCATGGCACCTCCAACCTCTCTTGGTTTTAGGCAAGAACTTCCAGAAATTGACATTAGATTGGCCTAGCATTTCAGCCCTCATAGAATTGTGGCATCCACAAACACACACCTTCATCTTCCCTTCCTTCGAAGCAACAGTCCTATTAGAGGAGGTAGAAACCTACCTAGCCCTTCCTAAGACTAAGGTGGGGGATGAAGACCGAGTTTGCTACACGATTGAGCCTATCGACCCGTCCTTAATTTTGAGTGATTTCATCCATAATCCAAAGGACGTGAGGACCATGATCAGCCCACGGCACATTCACTTGATACCCTTAGCACAGCGGATAGTGTCTCATTGTAAAAACAAGTGGGAGAGACACGAAGCAATAGCCAAGGCAGGTGGCGGTTTGCTTATGCGGGGTCTTCCTTTTCACTACAACTGACCACCTTTTAGATACCCAAAATCTCAGCATTATTAGTGACTTGTGGCGGGGAATGTCCATCTCTCAAGCGATCCTCTCGTACCTCTATGAAGGACTCAGCTCGGCTTGCTTAGGAGGACCTTTGTTCGGCTCCATGATACCCCTTGAGTGTTGGATGGGAGTGAGAATCAAATTCCAACCAAATGAAGATATTAGTTCTGCTAGCCGGATCTTCGGGAGCCACCCTCTCTTCTTCATTGGAGGGGCATCTGGATTTTCTTCACAGGTTGAATGTAGGACGGCGGACAAGAAAACTCGGGATGAATGGCGCCTCTTCTTCAACACCCTTCCAATGGACAAATTCATCATGTGACCAAGGATCCTTCGGGGCGCTCTCCTTAGAATATCGCGACGTCAAGGCCTGGACCTCCAGCTAGTGGGAAACACCACCATGGCGATCTACCACCCACACCGGTGCCATCTTCAGATCGGGCTTCCTCGAACCAAAGTTTCTGCGCTATCACACTACCCTCCCCTTCTACCTAGGAAGATGGGGACCGAGGACGACGAGAAAGCAGTACGGAACGCGCTGACCATGTGGGAGATCAGCAAGGTGCGCCCGTGGCAAGAAGAAGTAGAAGAGAACGACGAAGCACGTCGTGGCTACCTGAAAGAGTTGAGGAAGATCCGCCCTTTTGCGGATAAGAGGCTGAATGTAGTTTGATTTTCTTTTTATGAATGATGTGATTTGACAATCAGAGTTGGAACTCTTATCAATTTCATGTTTCATTAAGTTCACTTGAATAAGATGGGATTGCCTCAGTTGAACGGATGTGCATTTCGTTGATTGATCGGCTAGCATGACCAGCAGAACAGAGCTTCTGGAGAAAGTAACGGATCCGAGCAGGGCCGTTACAAGGAGATAACGGTGAGGCTACAGACCGTTATAGTGTATGCTCTGAGAACTAAATCCTCTGGAGGAAGTAACGGTCTGACGATGGACCGTTAGGAGTAGTAACGGCCGTGCCCCAGGCCGTTAGAGAGAGAGCTGCTGAGAGAGTCAAAGTGAAGGCCTGAAGAGATGTAACGGGCTAGCATGGACCGTTAAACGAATGTGACAGCCTGTATCTGGCGCGTCACAGACTTGAACCTGCATGGTTGTGAGATTTCAGCTTTGTTCTTGGTCCTGCGTTCTGCACATACTTAAACATGGAGCAAGTTAGATCTATTCTTAGACTCAACCCCTTGCCTCGAAGCAAGTTAGATAATGACAGTTTCTCGATATTTGGTCAAGGGGTGGAGCCTTATTAAATAGGCGGGAAAAAAACATAATAGAAATAATGCGATGCATGCGACGCATATGATGGTATTTTTGGATTTTGGAAAATATATTTGAATTTTTGTGAGTTTTGGAAATATTTGATGTTTTTGGATTTTTGAAACATATGTTGTTTTTGGTTTTTTTTGAAATATATGTTGTTTTTGGTTTTTGAAATATATGTTGTTTTTGGATTTTGGATATATGTTGTTTTTAGATTTTAGAATATATGGTGTTTTTGGATTTTGAAAACCAGTGCTTTCCCTAGCAACGCGAGCCCTCCGTATTGTATTGAGAATCCCGAGGTTGGCGTGCAATGAGGTGACACCCCTGACCAAGGCCCAGATTTTTCATGACGGTGTTTCTTCCAGGGCCATACCCAGGGTACTAGTTTCAATCCTGAAAAAGGAAAATAGAACACGGGGGTAAGCTTAGGCCAGACTTAGAAGTTTTAAGGACTTGAGTTCCTCTCCAGACAATCCATTAGAAATTTGGTCTGTTGCGCCGGGGCTTTGCGTCCGTCATCGAACCTTAGTCCACTCTAGGCATGCGTGCGACCGGGCTCATTTGTCCCGCGGGGAACTGTACTGCCACTCTTGTCATGCCTAGATTTCTTTTTCTTTCTTGCTTTTTTGGAGCTTTTGGAATTTATACTCAATAGACCTTCGAGATGATACTTTTGATTTTTGTCGTAGAGATTAATCCTTTGCTTTCTTTTCTTGTTTCTCGTGGCGTCAGGTCATAATGGACTGTCCCTATTTGAGACCTCCTCTCGTCAAGGTGCCTGGATTAGTTGCCGCCTCCTTATTTACTTCTTGCCCCTGGATTCAGCCGAAGGAAGAAACAGACAGGGACTTCAAGTTTCCCCCAAAGCATGGCTAAGGAGAAACGGTGTCTTTTAAAGTGGAAAACCTGACCAGGGATGTCATGTAGTGTGTGATTGCCTTTACTCGGGACCCTTTTTTAGAGAAATAGGAGGAACATCTTGTTGCCTGGGGTGACACTGATTAGACTCTAAGGAAAGAACCGCTTAAGGTACAACCCATTCCACGGGTGAGAGAGCTCCTCACCTTCCGCGTTCACTAAATGATAAGCATTCCCTGGATAAGCTTCTTTCACGACAAACGGCCCTTCCCAGTTAGGTTGCAATTTTGATGCGGGACGAGACCACGGACACGACAAACTCGTGACTGCCCCTTAACGAGGGAAGCGTCGGATGTGCGCGGTTGAGAAACCGGCTGTAAGCTAGGGTGGTCGGCTCTCACTCGTGCCCAGATCGGGTCACGGGACGGTAATGCTCTCTCTCGCAGCAGCGGTGATATAAATAGAAAGCGAGCTAATTACCCTATCATGCTCTCTAGTAGTGGCATAAGCAAGTATATATGAAAATTAAGTAAAATGCCAAGTAAGGGAGCGAATGCGATACCTCCACGCGCTCGGCGTGGGGACGACGGGCCCGGCCGAACTCGTGCTCCCGGGACAGTTAATACATGAATATTACAGCAATGGAAATATGCCCACTCCACGCAGGGAGGTAAAGGGCGACACCAGGGGCCCGGGAGGACCGAATTCGAGATGACGGGCAGCTTCGTGTGTTGATTTGGCTACACGTGTGATCACGACCGTGGGGCCCACGTGCTATCTGGAGGGGCCGTGTGGGACCCGGTGGCGCCGCTGTAGTGTGGACACTTAGGTAAGTGTTCCCTGGGCTGGCGGCACACCAGAACGTCGCCCGGGGGTCGGGCGGTTCCGATCGGCACCCGTCGGGTTTGCTGTCCACGGACTGGTGGTTGCTGTTTTGCAGCGCGCGCTCCGGCGAGAATGGACGCTGCGATCAGCCCCGACGTCGGATCGACACGAGACTGACGCCGTTGGAAAGCTAGCTTGAAGTTCTTCAACCTAGGCCTAAATATCTGGCCTGGATCTACTCGGATCTTGACTTATGGAATTTTCAATCTTCTGTTGTACAGTTCCTGAAATCATAGGTTAGTAGAGAACTTCCCTGTGGATTGTCTTTGACCGCGAGGGAGACGTTCGAATCAGGGGTTGTGTTCTTCAGCAACGTTGTTGGAATTTGAGCTGGAAAGACAGAAAAATTGGTTTGGACCCGTTTGGATGTATCTATGATTTTCTGTGATTTGTTTAGTGGACGAAGGTCGGATCTGGGATCAGGGGGACAGAACTGTAGCTGGGACTGAGAACGATTTTTAGAAAATATGAAATGGACGAAAAAAAAATTGATAAAAATTGTGGATGAAGGGGTGGATGGGTGTAACCACCATTAAAATTGGGCAAACCAAAATAAATCAAAACGTGGACCTAAGACATGAAACTTAGGGCTACTAGCACTATAGATAGTGACAGAACAGATCTGAGATTGAGAGATGAACAAAAAGGTAAAAATATGAAACGGTGGATTTTGAACCTAATTGTTTTTGTGGAGAAGGGGCTAGAAGATAGGAACCAACCCTCAAAATTTCAAATCGATCAGAACTCGTGGCTGGCTTCAGGAATTCACGAACCACACCTCTATCCAGTAGGACAGAAACTTGATGACGATTCCACGGCGGCTCGAAGGCGGCACGAACGGCGGCGGCGGCGGCACAAACGATCACCGGAGGTTGAGAGGGGATGATAGAAGAGGGATACACTCTAGATCTGGGGTTGGGGAAGGAAGAACAGCAGGGGAGAGGCAAGGGGCGCACCAAGCTCCAAGGCTTACACATAAAATTCTGATTTTTTTCATTGAATTTCTCATGAAAATACAACATTATATAGGCTAGGTCTCTAACTAATTCTAGACCCTTGGATCAAGGGTTGATGAATGAAGGGCTGGGATGTGGTTTGAACAACCACAATAAAAGCCTAATAAACTATATGGTTCCCCCCCCCCTTTAAGAGGACAAATTTGATTTGTCTTCTTTAATTAAATCTAGGTCCAAGTCCAAGGTTGGACCATGGACCAGCCCCCTTGGGCCCGGGAGTCCAAGTGGACCAATAAGGAGGAGGGAGGGGGCCCCTGCAGGGCCTACATGCACTTTTACAAAAATACCCAATGGCCCTTTGCAAATAAACCCACTAAGACCTACAATTGTGTACCCATATATCACAAGGGTATACATACAAATATAAAAGGACGGAAATGCAAACACAATGTGAGCGGGCTGTCGTTGATGTCCCCATCAAATTTAGACCTAGGACCTGCAGACCGAATGAATTTGCGTTTCAAAACCATATCACCTGTTTGAAATTTATGTTCGACTACCTTCTTTCGAAAATAACGCGAAACTCTCTTTTGATAAACGGATACGTGATCGGCTGTATTCATCCTCTTTTCATCTAAGAGTTCCAACTAGACCAGCAATGCCTCTCGACGTTCATCGAGATTAAGTTCCTTATCGAGCTGCACTCTAAGGGAAGGGATCAGGATCTCATATGGGAGCACCGCCTCCATCCCGTAGGTAAGAGCATAGGGAGTCTGTCCCGTGGGAGTACGGACGGAGGTGCGGTAAGCCCACAGAGCTTCCACTAATTTTTCTTGCCAATCGGAAAACTTATGAGATTCGCATGTCTTCTTGATGATTTTAAGAAGGGTTTTATTAGTGGCCTCAGCTTGACCGTTGCCTTGAGGATAATATGGAGATGAATGATGTAATGCAATATTGAACTTCTTACATAGGTCCTTGAGCTCTTGAGATACAAACTGGGGCCCGTTGTCGGTGATGATGCTGCTTGGCACTCCGAACCGCGAGATGATATTCTTCATGATAAAGTGGCACACCGTTGAAGCTTTGATCTCTGCGTACGCCTCGGCTTCGGCCCATTTGGTGAAGTACTCAGTGGCGGTAAGGATAAAAGATTTCTGCTTGGTCTGAGAATTAGGATCACCGAGCGGGCCGACAACGTCGAAAGCCCACATAGAAAATGGCCAAGGAGCAGAGAGAGGGTGGAGAGATGAAGCTGGAGCATGGATTTTATCAGCATGGAGTTGGCACTTAAAACACCTCCGGACATAGAGGGAGCAATCTTCCTCTAGAGTGGGCCAATAGTAGCCCTGCCTAAGGATTTTCTTCGCTAGAGCCTGGCCATTGACATGACCTCCACACTCACTAGAATGGGCTGCTTCAGCCACTTTCCAAGCCTCATTATCATCCAAGCATCTCATGAGCATTCCATTAGTAGCGCGCCTGTACAGTTCTCCTGCGACAATAGTATACCTTGAGGCGGCTCTCCTTATTGACTTGCGCTGCTCAGCGTTTGCCCCTTCTGGGAATGACCCTTCTTTGCTAAACAACTCGATTTCATGATACCAAGGCAACTCCTCTTCTTCCAGAATCTCTTCTAACTCCATTAGAGATACTTCCTTGAGATCTTCCTTCTCAGCCCTCGCCTCTACAGCCTTCCTAAGGTTGATGAACCAAGGGTCCTGAGGAGAGGGTGCGTCCAATCTCTGAACGACGATAGTCTCAGTGTTCCGACTGAGAGGAAAAGATAGAGAGGAAGCAAGAGATGCTAGAGCGTCAGCTAGGATATTCTGAGAACGAGGAGTATGGATATAGATTAGCTTACGGAATTGCCTAGCAAGAAGCGTGACCAAATCTTGATAGGGCTTGAGTTTGGGGTCACGAGTATGGTAAGTGGACAGAACTTGCCGTAAGACGAGCTGAGAGTCTCCGATGATGTTTAAATAACGCGCACCTAGGAGATAGGCGTGCTTCAGTCTAGCCAGGAGAGCTTCGTACTCAGCGATGTTGTTGGTAGCAGGAAATAGAAGTTGATAAGCAAAGGGAATAGTTACTCCTTCGGGAGTAAGCATAACAGCGCCGATCCCTCGGCCTTGTGAATTGAGTGCACCATCGAAGTGCAGAGACTAGAAGGGATGGTGAGAGAGAACTGAGAGATGCTCATCCGGGAAATCGTCCTGAATAGAATCAGAGTGAGGAATAGGAAGATGGGCAAGATGCTCAGCGATGGCGTATCCTTTGACCACCTTTTGAACGACGAATGTGATCTCAAATTGAGAGAGGAAGCTCTGCCAGCGATCTAACCTACTAGAAAGGACGGGCTTTTCTAAGAGATAGTGAATCGGGTCCATTCTAGAGATCAACCTAAATGGGTGGGCAAGAAAATAGTGTTTAAGCTTCTGAGCTACCCACACCAAGGCGGCACAAGTCTTCTCCATAGCAGTGTATCTGGACTCAGCTGGGTTGAATAATCGAGAGAGGTAATACGCAGCCCGCTCTTTCCCTTCATCGTCTACTTGTGCTAATACCGCCCCTAGGGAGTCTTCGATAACCGAGATGTATAGGATTAGGGGTTTCCCAGGGACAGGAGGTTGCAAAACCGGGGGATTGGATAGATATTCCTTTAAGTCCTCGTAGGCCTTTTGACAATCTTCATTCCATTCAAACTTAACTCCTGCCTTAAGCAATTCATAAAATGGACGGCACCTTTGAGAATGTTGGGATATGAATCTTCTAATGAACTTTCCAGACTTGCCGGCAGCACATGCGAGATTTCTTGGTCTGCTATTGGCGTTGCACCTACGGGTACCAGCTTAGCCCCACCGGCTCCTCGCTCGGTGGCTGATTCTACTGCTATCCACTCACCGGCCCGTGGAGATGAGGGGCCTCCCGCCCCTACCGTGGAGCGCCCTTTATCTCTGCGCCCCACTATTCAAGTGCTCTCTGTGCCAGGATTGGAGCCCTTGTCTCACTTTCCAGACTTGCCGGCAGCACATGCGAGATTTCTTGGCCTCGCCCTTCCTTCGGTCACATATGTTTGTGGTGTTTGCCCTCCGTCTCCATCGACAGCGGCCTTCGCGTCCATCCCCCGGGCAGCTCACCCCTCTGGGATGGGCGTCCCTCGCCTCCCGGCACCGGATGCTCACCCCCATGGCGGCCCCTCCTTGCCTCTTGCTGGACTTAATGCCGATGCGGCAGCTTGGTCCCCTGGAGAGCAGCCTTCCTCCCAGGCAGCTGCCGTTGTAGGGTCCTTGGCTTCCTCCTCTTCTCCGACGGCTGCCCCTCGCCTCTCCTTTGCCCAAGCTTTGAAGAAGAAAATCAACCGGGCCCCGCCCGGGCCGATCGTCGACTCCGCCCCGCCTCCTGCTCCAGTGCTTCCCGTGGGTTTTGTGCCCCCCCCGGATCTTGGCATGCCTCTCAGGTTCCCTCAGCTCATCCAAGCGCTTCATGTCCCCGGGCTTGAGCCTGCTTCGGGGCTCCGTGACCTTACGGCGGCTCATACGGCTTTTGTGGGCACCTCTGGCCTAGACCGCTCTAGGCCGCCCTCGAGGATGGATGGCGGAGCACCTCGGTGTTCCTTCCGGCGGTCCAACTCCACCTCCTCCTCGCGTGATCGTCAGTGCATGTTTGAGGACGCTGCTCTTCCTCCTCGTCGCTCTCTTCGGCTCCAGTCTTCTTCGTTGGCGCCCCCGCCGCTGGCCGACTCTTCCTTCACGGAGGTGCCCGAGACAGACGGTTCGGAGGTCAACCCTCTTGATTGGCCTTTCTCTCCGGGTCGTCAGCGCGGTGTCCATTCTGTGTTCTCTTCCGATTCTGAAGGGGTCTTCGATGAAGATTCCTTTTTGTAGGGGCCATGTTTCCTCTGTGGGTTATTGGGCTTTTGTTTCCGCCCTCGCTTGGGTCCTCTTGGTTGTTTCTGCTTTCTTGGGCCCTTGGCCTTGTACGCTTCTTGCCCCCCCCTCTTTGGGCGTTTCCCCTCCACCCCCCTGTACCCCTTTCTTTTTCTTCGTTCATATATGAAAATCGCTTGCCTGGAGGCCGGGATAGTGTTTTCATCTTCTTCCGTAATGAAGAGATGAACCCCCTCTCCCGTCTCCCCCCTTGCAAGTATTAACTTTAGTTAAAAAAAATCTTCTAATGAATTGCAATCGACCAATCAATCCTCGAAGTTCCGTAATGTTCTTAGGCAGAGGCATGTCCATGACTACCTGTGCTTTGTTAGGATCGATCTGGATCCCCCGTTTGTTCACTATGAAACCTAACAGCTTCCCTAAAGAGACTCCGAATACACACTTCTTCGGATTCATCTTAAGCTTGTACTCCCTGGCTCTTTGCAGCACCTTAGCCAGGATAGAGGGGTGTTCTTATTTGGTTCTTGACTTCACCAAAATGTCATCCACGTAAGCTTCCATATAGATATGCATCATGTCGTGGAAGATGGCCATCATCGCGCTTTGATAGGTGGCACCTGCATTCTTCAGACCGAACGGCATAACCACATAACAATATGTGCCCCAGGGCGTGGTGAAGGAGGTTTTCTCTTGATCTTCTGGAGCGAGACGGATTTGATTATATCCTGAGTAACCATCCATAAATGACAACGATTCGTACCCGGCGGTACTATCGACCAAGACATCAATGTGAGGCAGCGGGAAATCATCCTTGGGGCATGCTTTATTGAGATCCCTAAAATCGATGCAAATATGCACCTTTCCATCCTTCTTGATGACAGGGACTATGTTTGCCACCCACTGAGGATATAGGACAACTCTAATGAATCTGGCCTTATATAACTTGTCAACTTCTTCTTTAATCCTTAAGGCCATGTGGGGGTGAAATCTTCTTGACCGTTGTTTCACCGGTGTTGCCCCTGGTTTAAGCACGAGTCGATGTTCTACTAAAGAGGGGTCAAGACCTGGCATGTCCTCATAAGACCAGGCGAAGGAATCACTATACTCCCTTAGAACCTTGATCAAATCTTCTTCTACTTGTGGAGGGAGATTAGCAGCAATAATGATGGGCCTGGGGTCTTCTTCGGTTCCCAGATTGATTTCTTTCGTAGGTTCATCCACTGTTGATGATGGCTCGTCGAATTTCTTAAGTCATTACGCGTACAGATCAGCAGTGTCATCTACGTCGCTGTCCTCATTAACCGGATCTTTTTCATCCAGGATTTCATAGATGCCGAGTCCATCATCGCCCCACGCCCCTTCTATTTCTTCTCCATCCTCAATCATAATTGTCGTAGCAACAAATTCCGGACATTTTAAAAGGGCATGACAACGCTGAGCTAGGTCTTGCAAGAACCTATCAGGAACAGATTTGGGAGGGCACGCAAGCGGGCGCAGCTCAGAGGAGGAAGGGTTGGATGACCTAGAACAAGACCCTACTTCTTTAGATCTAACTAATTCTACTTCCCTAGACTCGATAGACCCTAATCCTAACCTAGGAGAAAGGAGACCTAGTGGAAGGGAAGGAGCAGGGAACTCGTGCCCCTGGGATGAGGGTGGAGATAGGGTAGCATAATCTCCACTGAAATCTCCGTTTTGAATTTGACGTTTTTTTTTGGAGATCAGCAGAGACTATACAGCAAGATGGAGGAGGCGGGAGCTGCATAGGGAATAGCTCGGGGAAGATGCAGTCAAAGAAGGGATCGGAAGATGAGAACCACATCTCGTGGAGTTGGGCGTTGGGAGGAGGAGGAGTGAATAGAGTGGATAGATCAATGGGCGGGCAGTGCCCGCAAGCGCAAGGAACAAATAGAATCTCGGGTGGATCAACAAAGGATGGATTTACCATGATAGGAGGAAGACGGGGTAAGAACTCCCATTGCTAGAGGAGAGATTGAAAGCGGGAGGGAGACCAAGAAAAGACAATCGGCGAGCTCCCCTCCTCCCGTGGATCATCGACTGGCCGCTTCTTCGGTCTCCATTGCATGAACCGAACCTCTTGCTTCTTCTGGTAGTCTTCTTCATGAAACAACCCCTGAAGGGTTTGACCATAATCAAGCATATCATCTTCTAGCCTTTTTAGTGCTGGCGGTGGACTGGCAATCGGACATACTATATTTCTCTCTGACGGAGCTGGCTGCAGAATGTGTCGGGCTGGAGAGGCCCTCGGACAAAGTGTTGACGGTAGTCCCAGGTGAGTGGCCCAGAATCACCCATCATAGATAATGATGTTTCTCGATAGCCAAGACCTCTCCTTCCCATCTTTCTCCCCTTGGGTATGGGCTTGGTCATTCCTTGTAATTGTGCACCGAGGCCTCTCCCCAATTGGTAGCCCAGTTTCAGTATAATGTTCCAGCCTTTTGAGTCTCGGATCTGGGGCTTCATCTTGATGTTAACTGGAGTAGTGATGGGCCT
Source organism: Amorphophallus konjac (assembly GCA_022559845.1). NCBI lineage: Eukaryota > Viridiplantae > Streptophyta > Magnoliopsida > Alismatales > Araceae > Amorphophallus > Amorphophallus konjac. The sequence goes on from CM040119.1 coordinate 225,632,751, forward strand.
AGGAGGTGTATAAGCCTAAGGAAAGTTTAAATCCAGCACTAATATGACGGGTCGGCTGCTTGGCCAAAGTGTAGGAAGAATCTGTTCTGAAATGGCCTTAACCGATTGAACCGTGGACAAGCTCTTGACTTTGACGACCCTCCCTTGGAAAGGGAATTTGACACACTGATGTGCGGTGGAGGGTACGGCACCGAGTGTATCAATCCATGGACGACCCAAGATCGCCTTAAACATGGGGTCAATGTCCAGCACATAGAACTCCACGGGCATAGTGAGGGGCCCGAGCTCCGCTTGAATAGTGACTACCCCGTGGCATGCTCTCCTCGAGTTGTCATATGCTGCTATAGTGGTGGGGGTAGGTCGCAGTAGCTCTTCAGATATATTGCAAGCTCGGAGGGTACTGAGCGGGCATACATTAATTGAAGCCCCTGTGTCAACCAGTGCTGCCTCAATGCTGACCTTATTCAGAATAATTGTAATGCAGAGCGGCATCTGCCGAGCCTCTGGAGGTGCTAGTTCGGTTTCTGAGAATGTAATTGCCAGCCCTTTAGAAATAGTTGCTAGTGCTGTTGGTAAGCTGTCAACTACCATGTCCTCGCTGACCATCACTTTCTGTAAGAAATCCCTGAGAGCATCTTGATGAAGGGTGGACCTCTTGATAAGTTCCAGAACTGATATTTTGGCGGGCACTCGATCCAGATGATGTAGCAAGTCATACTGAGTTCCTGGTAGAGGTTCGGCCTCTTCTTGCTCGGCTGTTGGCTGAGAGGACTGGGGATTGGAGGTAGTGGGGTAATTCCGATGGAACAACTTCCCGCTTCTTAAGGCGCAATTTGCCGCGGCGTCGGGAGATGATATTATTGGCCCGGTAGGGTGGATGAGTGGAATAGACTGCGTAGGAGAGGTGATTTGGTGGTAGGTAATGTTGGGGTTAACAAGAGATGGTGGCTGGATGAGTGGCGTGGGATGAGCGGAAGGTGGGGTGATGATGGGGGATGGTGCGGATGGTGGGAGGACGAGTGTAGGTAGGGTGACGTGCGGAGGATTGGATGAGGGGATGGTTATGACCGTAGCGGGGGTAACTAATGGTGGGTATGATGGCGCTGTGGGTGGTGGTGGATTTGTTGGTGCGGGTGTGAATGGAAGGACAAGCGGAGAGGGTGTTGGGTGTGTAGGGAGGATAAATGAAGGAGTGAGGGGGTTGCGGTGGTTATGGTGGAGGGCCATTACTTGTGGTGCAGTACCATCATCATCAAAAGACCACTCGGTGTTAGGAGTCGCGGGTTGGACTACATTGACTTACGCCGACGGCTGAGGTTGTGGAGCGGGTGGATGGTTTGGCATCGGATTTTGATGGATCCCCAGATTTTGAACCTGCTGTGGTTGCTGGTATTGCGGCGGCTGCTGCGGCTGCGGTGCTTGATGCTGCTGCACTTGCTGCCTCTGCGGCTGCCTTCTCTTTTCTTTAATCTCAACAATGGCCCTGTGCATTTCGGCCCAATCTATCCTCTGTCCTTCATGAAGATCATATACTAGGTCCCAGAATTGAAAACATCCTTCAATGGTATGTCCCAGTTGCCTGTGGAACATACAATACTTCGTCTGATCAACGGTCAGATTCCAGTAGGGCCGTTCCGGAGGAAGCTGTATAGCATTAACCGACATAAGAGCCGAGAAAATATCCATGAGGGTTTCTGGCAGTGGAGGATATTGTGCCCTTTTGGGAGCCGGGCACTTGTTATTTGGGTTGTTGTTATAGCCATTGGGTGGAGGGACGTTGTGGTATTGTGGGGGTTGTGGTGGTTGCTGTGGTGCGGCAAAGGTGTTTTGTGGAATGGTGAAGGTGGGCAGAGGGTTTTACGGAGTGATTTGGAAGTTCTGTGGAGCGGGATTTTGTGGAGTGCTGGGGTTTTGAGGGAAGCGGAAAGGTGCGTTTTGGAATGGAAAAGCAACGGCTTGAACCTGCTCATTCGTTTGGACCCCTTCTGTAACCGGCCCTTGTGGCTTTTTATGGTACTTGGGCTTTTGGTTTTCGAGCAGAGAATGGATAGGGGAGTCCTTGAACTGAGTCTGAATAAAGCGTGCCCGGCTATATAGTTGGTGCATGTTGGCTATGTCGTTCATTGCCAGGATGTTTCGGAAGGTTGGAGTAGCATTTGAAATAAGTAGCTTGACCTTCTCTTCCTCCGAAATATGGCCGGGTACTCTAGCAGCCATCTGCCTCCACCTATCTGCATAAGTGGCAAACTCCTCATCTGTTTTCATCTTTTCGGCCACCAGATCTGTGAAAGAACATTCCGGGCCGACCCGGTCTTGAAATCGCTGAATAAACTTATCTTTTACTACCTTAAAGCTCTCCGCTTCTTCCAATGGCAGCGAATAAAACCATTCCAATGCAACACCGTCCAATGATCGGCGGAATAAATACGCCATAAGACGATCATCATATTGGAATTGGGCCGATTCATATAAGAAATCCCTTACGTGAATAAAGGGATTGCCGTTCCCGTCATATTTTCTATAATTGGGGAGCTCAGACTGGGGAGGGAACCGGATGTTCTGGAAACTTGGAACAGGAACATCGGCCAAGGATTGTGGGCCAACCCGTTTCTGGAGGAAGTCGAGTTGTTGTTGCATGGTGGCCCATTTATCAAGTAATTCCTGCTCTCGGGATGGAGCAGGGGTAGCAAGAGATGATGCTTGAAGTTGAGGAGCAGAGGGGTGAATTGTAGTAGGAGGTGGGAGCCCATAAGAAGGAGCCGAAGGATAAGCGGCCGACATAGGGGGTCCATAAGAAGGATATTGGGTCTGAGATTGACCCAGATTGGAGTGGGCTTGGACCACCCCTGACTGAGGGTGCAGAAAATCGGAGGGACCCAGCAGGACTTGTGGAACAAGTGGGCTAGACAAGTGATGATCCATCTGCGTGAAAGAAGGGATAGGAGCTTTCCCTTGGTCAAAAGATTGCTGGGCCGAAGCAGAAGATTGGCCCGTCTCCATGCGGGTGAATGTGATGGTCCGGGGTTGGACCGGAGTGAGATTAATTGGAGTGGGCTGGATGAGAGGATTGGATTGACCCTGCATAATCATGGGAGGGGAGATATTGGATCCTTGCATGGCCTGATAGACAGTTTGGAGTTGGGCCGGATCCAATTGGGCCATCATCTGGAGAATGGAGCCCGCAGAAGGAGTTGAGAAGGAAGGGGTAGCCTGACCACCTTCCATGGAGGTAGAGGACGGAAGAGGGGCCGTCCCCTCTCCAGAAGAGAACGAGGTAACCCTAGCAGGGTTTTCGAGAAGCCCTTGAGGAAGAGAATCCTCCTGGGAACGGGGAGGATTGAAAGAAGCCATGGTAGATTCGAAGAGCAGATTTGAGTAGAACTTGGAGAATGAGCTGACCCAAGGAGGTGCTTCCAACTGACGAAAACAACTCCACATGCAATGAACAACCTTAACAAGATGCAAACAACACAACACCAACACGCAATGAGCAACCAAACTTAGACGATTTATCACAAAGATATAAGTAGCAAGAGATGAAGACACTCAAAGTCAACCAAGTTGTTTAATATGATGCTTCAAGATTCTTATGATTCCTCCTTTGGAACTTTAGTGGATGGATTAATATGAGCTCTCAACAATAGGTTCCTGACGGGAGATGGATGTAAAGCTTGGTTTGACTCTAAGTGTGACCACTCCTTCACTTATGCAACCCTAGACACGGGGTGGAAAAGGTACAACCGGCCCGGCGTTCGTGTGGGAATCCACGGCTCGCGGGGACTTATGGAGGTCCCTGGTGTGATTTCCTAGTTGGCCCCAAGGAATATGGAGACGAGAGGTCCGCACACCAAGATAGGAAAATGCAATCTAATGTATGAAAGTATGAATGAACCTATGTGAACCGGAGTGCATGCAAAATCTAGCCTAGAATCTAGCAAACAATTATGCACACAATGATGTAAATATGTAGAACAATCAGGGAGGAAGTCAGATATCACCCAAGCAAGGAAATCACAGCAGAAACTTCGGAAAGTAATGCACCTCGGGATGCGTACCTATCTGGAGCATAACAGTCTATAGACCCTGCGTCAGAAGATAATAACGGTCGCGGACCAGACCGCCAGAAGTAAGATAACGCTGAGCACCAGGACCGTCGGATGAGCTAGAGAGCCAAAAACAACCAGAAATAAAAGGGAAATCCGTGAAAAGCCCGCACACAGGATCAGGCATATAACGGTCCAATACCCCTGCGTCAGAGTGTAGTAACGCAGGGACAGAGGGCCGTCAGAAAACCCAGAAAACCAGAAATAAGATGAAGCAAGAGGGAGATCCGAGGACAATCAAACAAGGGAATGATGGCAGGTTTAAACAGGGATCAAGACACGATTGGCACAAGTTGTCCCACCGTGATCGTCAAAAAATTATCTATTGATCTATTTTGCTTCTCTTCTTCCTTTTGTTTTATGTGCAATAAAGATGATAAGAAAAAATCAAAGATCTCAATCAACCCAAGGACATGCGAACCATGAACCTAGGCAACCAGAACAAGCTCTAGCATGGGCATGCTATCTCAATCATCAAACTAAACTAAGGAAATAAAGAAAAACACATGCCGGGCGTGGAGCAAAAGCAAATAAAAACACACCGCAAGGGTGGAGCAAGGAAAGAGAATAAGAGATATGAGAGAGAAAGAGAAAGTTAATGCCCAATACCAAGAAAGAACGTGATCACCACCAAAGTAGAAACAAGCCAAAGACTTGAAAATACCTTGGAAATAGGTGGATGAAGCACCCGCCCACGGGAGAGAAAAAATCAGGGAAATCTGCAGATCAACAGAATGTAATGGCCGAAAGTCCACGCGTCCCTTAGAAGTGACGGTCGCTCGATGAACCGCTATATGAATCTGACGCGCCTCCACAAGACCGTCAAATAACCTACAGTAATAGTTTGTGAATTCTTTTAACTCCAACTCTTCCAGCCGGCCAGAAAACTTGGGCCTTGTATGGTGAACCTGTAAACCTGCCAAAGAACGTTATAACACAAGAAAACAGACCCAAATTAGCCCTTTAAACAATATAGCATCAATTCTTCAATAAACTCAATAGCATGCAAAAGGAAAGGAAAGTACCGGGAAGGTTTTGGTTTTTTAACCCCTCTGGGCATTTTAAAAAGATAGGAGGATGTTTAGATGATGAAAAACCAGGGAGAATGTGGAGAAAAGAAAAAGGACAATGCTTTTGATGAAAGGGAGATGAGGAAGAACACAATATGTAATGATGAACTTTGAAAACCAATGGAACGAATACTCCCTTCACCGTGAAGCAGATGAACGTGAAAGATAATTCTCCTTGGTCAGATGTGACTGCAGAATGCGGCAGCACTTCGACGCAAACTCCAAATCTTCCTCCTCTCGGGCCATGAAGTTAAGGGTGCTATTTATAGACCCTCAAACTCTCCGGTCGAGCAGAGGATAATCCAGCAAGATAAAAGGATAACTCTTACAAATCCTTGAAGATAATATCTCCAAGAGTCCATAGAAACAAATAGAAGGTTCTGAGGATTAGATTTGGAAGAGAAATCAACAATTCAAACTCTTATCTCGACCACGGAGTAGCATAAAAAAAGGCCTGAACTTCCAGGACTCTCTATTAGATGTAACGGCTACTCGACAGACCGCCACATGCAAATAACGCGCCAGGGGGATACCGTTACATTTAACCTTATCTCAAAAGAGATAAGATCAACGAGGAGAAGATCAAACAAGTTGGACTCTCGAAGGAAAGTAACGGCCAAGGCTAGACGCGTTGGAATAAATAACGGCTGCACAACAGACCGTTATATTCAACGGATAAGCAAGAGGATAAACTTTAGAACAAAGGCCTCAAACTTTAGGACTCTTCAATAAGTAACGGCCCAGGGATCATGCGTTATAAGGAAGTAACGCCCCCAGTGAGGATCGTTATTAACAATGAGGATCAAAATTGATAAGAGCTTGCTAAGCTTCATCCAACAAGGAACCACACTCAACCAAGGAGAGAAGACCCAAGAAACAGACTTCAAACTGATCAAGGAGACTCGATGAAGAGTGAACAACTCGGAGCATCATATGGATAAACAAGGAGATGACCCAACTTATTGGTCATAAAACGGTTGTCAACAGCGCCGAGGTGCTTGATGCAGGCACGGCAAGATGCTTCATGTTGGGCGCGCCGAGGAGCTCGTGTCGGAAGAGGGAGGGCACCCCTCTATAAAATCTGGTGCCTTCGACAAACTGAAAAGAGGGAGAACAGTAGAGGAGAACAAAAAAAGACAAGAGAGGAGAAGGGTAATCGAAGTAGAAGAGGCCACTGAAAGAAAGAGAGTTTGAGAGCCCGCTAAAAGGTCTGAAGAGAAAAAGAGTCGTAGAAGCCCGGGGAGGAAGATTCAAGGTGGGGTAGTCTGCCAAATGCCCTAAGGGGCTATATTATCCCCTTCCCCATCTTCTATTTGAATCTATTTTCCTTTCTTTTGGTCTGCTTCCGAATGATGTTATTTCAGCGGCATCAAATGCCAATGTAACCCTATTGTCAAGGGGTATCATCTGTGTTTAAATTTTCTCAGTATGATTCTCTTCCATGCTAAATGTATGTGCTATGTTTGAATGAAAGAGAAGTATGAGATGCTGAAGTTTTCCCTTTCTTTCTCTCTCTCTCTCCCTCTGCCTCTGAAATTTGCCGTATTCGATAGCTGCTATGAACGGATTCGAGTCTGTCGTATATACATCCTTCGGATCTACTGAGTATGTTTCTACTGCATTTCTTTCCAACCTCACAACCGCATTGAGGGCCTGAGACAGTTCATCTCATGGCTTCTCATTTGTGAAACGGTGAGGGATATACCAGAATCAAAGCTCGCGTGATTCAGTTAACAATCTATCTCCCCCTAAGGCTCCAGAGTAAAAACCCTCCTTTCCTCGGAATAATTTCATTCCTCTCAGGCCATCTCAAAATCCCTTGAATAAAACCTATTAGACCCTTAGGTAAAACACCTCAAAATCCTTGAATAGGACCCCTTAGAATCCCTCAAAGAAGTCTCTGAAATCCTCAGCTCATTACCCCTTTAAACTCCCTAAAACCCTGATCCTAAAAAACCTCCTGGTGCGGCCTTCTCTCGGCGCGAGTTTTGCCCCGAGCGCCGCCCGTGCCGAGTGAGCATTACCCAGCGCGCCGAGACCCATCCTCCCTACCGTGGCGAAACACACTCGCGCCGATGCTTTTGGGAGCCCTTTGATCCTTCAGTACAAAGTCCTATCACTTCGAGGAGAGGCGATAGCCTTCACTCAACCCTCATGGGAGTTAAATCAATGGGGTTAACCCCCCTACATTCTGTAACCCCATTGGCTTAAGGAGTTCTGCCACTGCATGCTCTCCTATGGCGTCTGTAAAGGGGATATTAATAAATACCATGATGAGTGGACATTGTCCCATCGGATTGTGATCCTTTTGGATCTCGGGCTACACCCATTTTTCCTTTGGCTTCCATCTCGGCACTTCGTGGATGGATGACCTATACTCTCCTTTTGGCACAGTCCAAAATAAGGGGAGATGCAGCCAAAATTCATTCACGGTCTTTATCGTATCGTGCGATGTTTTCATTAAACCAATGAATCAACCCCCATTGGGTGTGGCAAAGGCCCTGAGAAAGACTATCTTGTGGCTCTTTGTTCACTGTAAGAAGGGGATATAATCATGACGGTCACATGGTCTCCCTAGACCTTATGTGGATGAGTTTACCCCCACCTTTCAGCTTACCTGAACATCACCATTGATGAGCCCATGAAACCCTTACTAAACATAAGAGATCCCCCCAATAGAATCCATCAAAACCCATAATCTCACAAAGCCCTCCAAACACATAAAACCTAAAGAAATCCTTCTTATCGGCGCCATATATCCTCCCGACGCAGCCCCCTCTCGGCGCGAGTTCCGCGCCGGGTGATGGGAGCGCCGGGACAGTGGTCGCGCCAGGCACACACGGCGCCGATACCCCTTATGCTCACTACCGCGTCGAGGCATACCGCACCAAGATCCCATCGTGCTGGTTTACCGTCACGCCGATCCCTATTAACGCCGGTTCATCTTAACACCAACTACCATTCTAACACCCAACTTCCCAGCAACCTTAATGAGCCTTAAACTCAATCTAAACCCAATGTCCTAACCTCACCAGCCTCCCTGCTAACCTTCATCATATCATGGGGAATCATGCTTCTCTACCCAAGTCTAAGGGAGCTAAATCGATGGGGTTTTACCCCCCCCCCCCCACATTATGCCGTTTGACTTAAATGTTTTCTGCAGACCCTGCTGACCAAGAGTGAAGAAGGAGGGAGATAAAGAAAACGGCAGAGATGGACGAGGAGGCAGGGGGGGCCAAGAAAGGAGGGAGCTTAATGAGCTCCCCCCTCCCCTTGGGATGGCGTCGGCGGGTCAGGGACAGGAGGGCAACATGCTCCTGCATAACAAACCCTCTCCCAAACTGACCCCCGACTGACGAACCCTCTTCCAGACTGAAATAGCAGGAGCTTCCCTCTTGCCACCATCTGCATCATCATCTTCTGAAGCGCTTTCTATGCTCCGCCAAGACCGACAGCACAACACCTCACGGAAGGGAAAGAAGGAGAAACCTCCAGGGATGGCCTTAAGCGATGAAAGAAAAAGGAGATGCCCCTCGGACCTTTTATAGGCCGAAGGGGGAGCTGATCACCTTAAATGACTCTCCCCTTACAAAACACGCCAAAAAGGGCTTTCCCTGAGATGGTTACCTCATTTCCCAACATCCCGCCAGCGGGACGCGTGAAGCGGCAAGTCATTAAGGGTGGTATGGAAAAATGGACAGGTGCCAGCGCCATGTCAGTTATTTGACAGATCGGCACGCGCGATATCTGCAGAGAATATCGGCGCCTTCATCAATGACTACGAATCAGGTAGTCAAATCACACCAAAAGTGATAAGAAACAGTCAATTCAGCATTCAATACTGCCACTCTTATATTTTCTAAAAAAGCCTTACTCGGCTACATAAGGGAAAAAGGAAAGAAAGATAGAGCTATTACATCAGGCCTCAGGCCCATCTTCAGGCTCGGGAGGCAAGGCTTCTTCAGCACCAGACGATCTGCCCCCGGTATTCTTGGCGATGGCCGACCCAGGCACTGACCCCACCTATGTGGGAACTGTCTCGATCGTGCGCCCTCCCGAGGCTGCTGGAGTTGGCGGTCGCTCGGACGAGGACGAGGACTCCCGACCCTCCTCTTCGCTCGATGTATAATGGGAAGAGTCGGTCAAACCCCAGTCTGAGTCATAGCGTTTCCCGGAAGGAAAAACGAGCCTAGACGCTAGGGCCTCTGCTTCTATAACGGCTCGATCGAAGCCCTGGGAGAAGCCCTTCCTAAGGCCCCGACGATAGCCCGACTCATAATAAGGGAAGGCAGCCTAGAGAAGAGCCGCGTGATAAGCCTGTGAGCACTTATGTTACTTGAGTGCCTCTACCCCGACTAACTCCGCCTGCCTCTCGAGCTCAGCTATCCTCTATTCTGACTCGGACAGCCTTCTCTCGGCCTCGGTCAGTGCATCCTCGGCCCCCCGAACTTGGCCCTCGAGCACCTCCCGCTCGGCCTTCCATTGCTCGCCGCGCTCGACCTGAATCATACGCTCCACCTCCAGGAGCTCATTCTTCCAGTTGACCATACGACGAGCCTGGGCCAACTGCTCCGCCAATGACTGAGCCTCCGCTTGGCTCTACTGCACCTGAGCCTGAAGCGAGGCCACCTCCCGATGAAGGTCACCAAGATCACAGGTCAGATGCTCAACTTTCCGATCGAGCACACCACGGGCCCATGAGAGAGCCTCCCGCTCTGACTCCACCCGAGCATATGCGCCTACTGCCTCAGCCCCGAGCTGGGCCAAGATCAAGCTACCTTCCATAAGTTGCTCGAAAAGCGTGGAGGGGGGGGGGGGACCCTCTGGAGCTTCTCTCGCACAACCCCCGAAGCAATAGAATGGCACCTCTGATATAGGGAGGCCCAGACGTTGAAGGAACTGGTTGAGAGAAGGGAAACTCTCTCCGGAGCAATCGGGATTGGGGCACCTTCCCCGGGCAATCCTGCCTTGGAGGCCCCACCGGTTCACTCGGGATGAGCAGCCCCGCCGTGCACCTCCCCGGCCTTGGTCGGCTGCGATCGAGTCGCTCTGCGACTCCAGCCTCGATCGGCTCAGACCAGGCTGCTTCGCTCGGTGCCTCCTCTGCTTCGCTCGGCGCCCTAGCATCAGCCATGATCCCTTCGCCATTTGCCCCCTCTTGCACCGTAGAGGGAGGAGGCAACAGGGGAACCTCATCAACCGGGCGGGCGGTCTCCGCCTTCCTCGCCCGCTTCTTCTCAGTAGACGAAAGCCGCTCTTCTAGGCTAGGAGGAAAGAACAAAAGAAGCCAGAACGAGTGACCGGATTGGACTCATGAGGCTCAGGTGCGAGGAACTTGAATCTTCATGGCAGCCCATACCGATTCTCAAGCCGTTTCACATCCGCCTCACCCAACTCGCTGCGAAGAGGCTCCGATGGCACCAAAAAAGTCCTCGAGGCCGGTTCTCCCTCTCGGCTCTCGGCCCATGGATTTTGGTCCGCCATGCAATAGACAAAAGAACTGGGAGAAGAAGGGGAAAGCTCTGAATCAGAGGACTTTGAAGCTGACGAATCACTGCCTCAGGATGCTCCCCTAGCTCCGATGGCCGCAACGATTCTCCGCTCTTCCGAGCTGCTCTCCAACACAGGAGCCCCCCTCAAATATAAATGCGAAAGAGAGGCAAAACCCCAAACCCCGGAGATAAAGAGATGCAAAACGCGCAAAGCTTAAACCAGAGGCGGCGCAGCGATCCGATCTCCCGAGGAGGGGCCTTCTCTTATTCATCATGACGGGCATATTTTCAAGGCGAGCCGCATCATGTGGCCCCTACCAGAGAGAAATCTCTACCCAACCAGAGCCACAAAATGTCCAGCCCAAATGCTACTTGTCTGAGCCTAAATTTTTGGCTCAGGAGTAGGAGGGGGACAAGTGGAGAGGGGAAATCTCATCGCCCGCAAGGAGAGGCCAAAAGAGGTCCAACCAGACCGAACGAGGCCCAACTTCTTGAAGTGGTAGCCCCCGGGCCCACTTAGTATAAAGCCCAAAAACTCACTCGGTACAAGCGCTTCCTAGGTGGCCTTCGGGTTGGGAAGTCTGAGCATCAGTTCGATCGGGAAATCTCCCTCGGAGCCCCCTATTCCCTATCCCGACCATGCACTCATCGCTCGAGAGACCACTCTTGGGCAAGTGCCTATCGCTCCGGCTCACTTATGGAAGCTTATTAGTACGACCGTTACGAGTCCCTTAATGGTAGGAAGCTCAAGGGGATAGGGGAGACCAAGAGTCCGCGTGCTATAAGGAGTCCGCATGAAAGACATAACCCCCCTGAGACTCCTCTGCTTACAGGGATCAGTGACACAACGGGCAACTATTTAAATTGGAAAAGCCCTACTACAAGAGGTAAGCCAGGCAAGAGCCAAAAACCCTGAGCAGGAACCACTTCACCTTTTGGTGGAGAGGGATCTCGCACTCCCACCTTTCTCCTAGCTCTTCTCTTCGCATCAGAGTTCTACTACTTTGCTGACTTAAGCATCGGAGGGTCTTCCCCGGGGATCTATCCCTGTGCACCTCTGACTCATTTCCCTTCTTACAGTTCACACTTTAAGTGTACGTGGTCATCCTCTTCCCCGCTCAAGAGCAATGCGAGATAGCCCCTCTTCAGGGAAGAAAACCAGCCTATTTCGACCGAGCCTTTACCCAACATGGCTCGCCAATGTCATCTTAGTACCAAAAGCTTCGGGCAAATGGAGAATGTGCGTGGACTTCACCGACCTCAACAAAGCCACTCCAAAAGACTACTACCCACTACCGAGCACCGACCAGCTAGTCGACTTGACCTCCGGTAACAAGTTGCTCAGCTTCCTGGATGCATACTCCGGCTACAATCAGATCCGAATGGATCCAGAAGACATCAAGAAGACAACCTTCATCACCGGCTTTGGCGTATACTGCTACACCCAAATGCCTTTCGGGTTGAAGAACGCTGGGGCGACATATCAAAGGCAAATCAACCACATTTTCGAAGGACAAATCGGTCGAAACATTGAAGCCTACATCGACGACATGCTCGTCAAAATGCCCAAGGTCTAAGACGACCTGGCAGAAACCTTCAGCACGCTCCTGAGGTACGACATGAAGCTCAAACCAGCTAAATGTTCCTTTGGAGTTTGATCCGAAAAGTTCCTAGGCTTTCTAGTCACTCAGCGTGGGATCGAGGCCAACCCTGACAAAGTCCAAGCTATTCTGAATATGCAGCCCCCCGCTTGTGTCAAGGACGTCCAACGCTTGACTAGGCGGATTGCTGCGCACCATGGATTTTTCAAGCTATTGAGAGGGCCCAAATTGGCATCTGCTACGTTCGCTTAGGACGAGGAATTTCAGAAATCTTTTGCATAACTGAAGGAGTTTTTGGCCTCGCCCCCGGTGCTATCGAAGCCGGTCTCGGGCGAAACACTACACCTTTACCTCTCATCGACCCCTTCTACGGTCAGCTCGGTCCTAGTTTGAGATGACGCAGGAATGCAGAGACCAGTTTATTACACCAGTAAGGTGCTCGATGACGCCAAACGACAGTACCCCGTAACCAAGAAACTCATGCTAGTGTTGGTACCCTCGGCCAAGCGCCTCCGGCCCTACTTCCAAGGACACTCCATCATCGTGCTGACCAATGAGCCTATGAAGAGGATCCTCACTCACCCTGAAGCTTCGGGTCACCTCGTCAAGTGGGCTATAATGCTCGGGGCCTACGACATCTCCTACTGTCCCCGCTCGGCCATCAGGGGACAGGCGCTCATAGATTTCATCGCAGAGAGTACTGCCCCAACCGAGGAAGTTCATCCGCCAATGCCCGGGACCACCTGGGATCTTTTCATCGACGGATCCTCCAACTCTGCTGGCAGCGACACCGGTGTTCTTCTCCGATCCCCGGAAGGAGTAGAGCTGCAATACGCCTTGAAGTTTAACTTCCCGGCATCCAACAACGTCTGTGAGTATGAGGCCTTCATCTCGGGAGCCAGGATGGCGCGACGACTGGGGGCTGAACTAGTCAGAATCCACACTGACTCCCAATTGGTCGCCAGCCAGGTCAACGGTGACTACGAAGCTCGTGAAGCACCGATGGTCAAATACCTCTAACTGGTAAGAGGAATAGCCCCATTATTCGAGAACTTTCAGGTTATCCGGATCACTCGGGAAGAAAACTCCCAAGCGGACTCCCTATCTCGATTGGCCTCCTCTGTTGCCCCAGAAGGTACATGATTGGTTTTCCACGAAGGTCTAGAACGACCGAGCATAGATGCAGAACTCATGACCGTTGACCAGGCATCACCGAGCGACTGGCAGGCCCCATTTATATTCTGGCTCTGAGATTCTCGAGAGCCCTCTAACCCTTGAGATGCTCAAAGACTGAAGTACCAAGCTCGGTGCTTCGTCATCTTGGATGATGCCTTGTACCGAAGGTCATTCTCCGGACCCCTCCTCAAGTGCCTTGGTATCGAAGAAGCCGGCCGAGCAATCCAAGAGGTCCACGAAGGCATCTACGGCGCACATTCAGGAGGAAGAGCGCTCACCAGGATCTTGTTGCGGCAAGGCTACTAGTGGCCCACTCTCCAATGCGACTGCTCGGCCAACGTACAAAGGTGCGACCGATGCCAATGTTTCGACTACCTGGTCCATCAACCCGCCTCGGAGCTCATCACCCTTACCGAGCCGTACCCTTTCGCTTGGTGGGGGATCGACATCCTGGGGCCGTTCCCCACAGCCCAAGTCTAGAGGAAGTTCGTCATCATCGCCATCAATTATTTTACGAAATGGATTGAAGCCGAAGCCACTGCTAGGATTACCGAGTCGGTCTTGTGGAGTTTCATGTGGAAATCGATCATCTGTCACTTTGGCATCCCCCGGGTGATAGTGAGCGATGATGGTTGGCAATTTGATTCCCATTACTTCAGGAACAAATGCGCCGACCTCAACATTCGCAACCACTTCACTTCGGTAGCCCACCCGCAGGCTAACGGACTGGTCGAAAATGCCAACAAAACTATACTAAAAGGCATTAAGGCCAGGCTCGGTAAGGCCAAGGGTAATTAGGTCGAGGAATTGCCGAGCGTACCATGGTCGCACCGAGCTACTCCAAGAACCGCCACTGGTGAGACTCCTTTTCAGTTGGTGTACGGCACGGATGCCGTGATTCCTTTGGAGGTCGGTAGCCCATCTCTCCGAGTCATCAACTTCTCGCCTGAGGCAAATGAGCAAAAACTGCTAGAAAACCTTGATATGGAAAGCAAGATAAGAGAGATCGCGAGCATCCGAGCCATGGAATATCAGCGGCGCCTTACTCGATATTACAACGCCAGAGTCCAGGACAGACTTTTCCATCCAGGAGACTTCGTCCTAAGAGAAACCGAAGCCTCTCGACCACTGGAGGCGGCGGGGAAGCTGGCCCCTAACTGGGAAGGTCCCTACCAAGTGGTCGAGACGCTTGAGAAGGGGGCGTATCGATTGTCTACCATGGAAGGAACGCCTATTCCCCGGACGTGGAATGCAACAACATTATGAAAGTTCTACTTTTGAGCTTTTCACAGACATGTAAGTAATAAATGGCAATAATTTTCCTTTCATTAATCTCTCTTCATACATAGGATAAGCCACAGCCAATACAACGCATATCAAAAGCAAAAATATTACATCCACTGATACTACAACACAAGCTGATGACTCGACGCGAACATGGCTGGCACCCTTAGACCGAGCCACTGACTTTACCCAGTGTAGAAAGTGGCTCGGATAACGGGGCAGCTGACCTCGTTCACTCGAGAAACTCAAAAACAAAAAAAAAGAAGAGAGGTATCAGAGAAAGAAAAGGAAAGAAAACAAGAGAAGGCCTCCTCTGCCAACTCCTTGGAAGGAGGACGGAAGCCGAACAGAAAGCAAGCACCCTCAAGTGGTGCGAGCAAGGATGAAGGCATCCTCCAAAGAGTGAAAGAAGGGGGAAGAAATTGGCTGATGAGCAGAAGAGGGAGAAAGAGGACGGCGGGGATGGAAGGGGAGGGAGAAGCGGGCCACGGTTAGGAAGGAGCAAGGCAGGCCATGCCGAATGCCCTGCTTCCTCGAACCTCCCTCCGCTTCTACCTTCCTCCTAACATGGTGGCGGCGGTCCAGCAGTCAGGGATAGGCGCGCTGTTACGCACTGTCCCTTCTTGCACGCCGTCCGCCTATCGTTGTCCCTTCTTCCATGCCGAAGTAGCACGAGCGCCTGTGGCGGCCGCCAAGATTATTGTCTTCCACATCGCCTTCCATATTACACTAACAACTTCCCAGCACAGAGACAAGCACTTCGCGAGAAGGGAGAAAGAGGAAGAACTGCAATAAAAGTCTCAAGCGTTGAAGAGGAGTGGAGGCACCCTCCGGGACCTTTCTTATAAGCCGACAGGGGGAACACTAGCCTTAAATGATCCTCCCCTTGAAAAAACGTGAAAGGTGGCAACCCTTCCCCAAGAGGTAGTTGCTCTCCCTCCAATGACTGATAGGGTGCTAGGCCCAGATACAGAGGGGGGTGAATGTATCCCTCTACCAATAATGCCCAAATTAAATCCTGGATGCTAGACACAGTCCCAGAATAAAACTAATTCAATTGAACTCATGAACAAACACATGGAGCGCGCCTAAGCAATCATCTAGCGGAAGCAAAGCAAGGCAATCAAACCACTACACAGATAATTTTTTAGGTGCTTCGGTCCGGAGACCTACGTCCACCCCTCACTCCCAACCGGAGTGAGGCTTCCACTAGCACAAGCTAGAAACCGCAGACTCAGTCTGCAACAGGTGCTGCCAAACAGCCTGACCAGGGGAACAACCTCCCCTCTTCCTCCAGACCGGAGGGACACCCCAAGTGACTCCCAGCCACTTGGAACCGGAGACTAGGTCTCTCTTCCTCCAGACCAGGAGGGAACCCACCAGTGACTCCCCTTCCCCAGCAAACCAGAGGTCACAGACCTCTCTTCCTCCAGACCAGGAGGGAACCACTGATGACACACAGTCACCAGCAAACCAGAGATCAGATCTCCCTTCTCCTGAGTCCACAGGAGGAACCCGACCTCAATCCAGAGAGTCGGAAGAACAATGATCACAGTTAAAAAGAAAAACAATAAATGAAAAGTACAGCAATCAGAAAGTTGGAAAATGAAATCATAATGTGGCTCTCACAGGAGCTGACTGGAGTGGATCTGATCCAACTTCCAGTAGGAACGATCTTCAAGTAAGCTCCTCTTCCTCTTCTCTTCTCTCTCACTATCTTTATTTTTCTCTTAATCCTCACGAGCTCTATCTCTCTCTCTTTTTCTTCTGATGCTTCTCTCACTCTGCCACTCTTCTTTTTCTTCTTCTTCTTCTTCTTCTTCTTCTGCTTCTCTGCTGCTCTCACCCTCTTCTATCACACTCTCCTCTTTTCGATCAGTCTTCTTCAGGAGAAGAAGCTTCGCATTTATAGCTGCAGCAACTAGGGCGTGTGCTGGGCTTGTGCCCTCTTTGTCCTCGGGTCACGTGCCAGGTGCCAACCTCAGATCATGTGCCAGTTTTAAGTCCCTCGTCCAGCAGTCCTGTTAGATAATCAGTCGAAGACAATATCAACTAAAGTCAGTAAGACCCTGTACAGGCTTCATTCATGCAAGCAAGACAGTGCATGGCTGTACAGAGTTGGTTGAGTGAAGCAATGGATGAGTGTACAGACTTGTTGAGACAATGCATGAATAAACGATGCAATGTACAGACTTTGTTATGCAAGGCTATGGCATGCTGTCAAGCAATGTGTAGACTTGTGTGTGAGACATGAAGCAATCGAATGTATAGACATGCAAAAAGGAAATGTATAGACTTGATGAAGGCAATGCATGCACAATGATGCAATGTTCAGACTTTGCTGAAGGCTGCCAGTCGATGTATGGACTTGGCTGAAGGCAACGCTGAAGCAATGTTCAGACTTCATGTATGCAATGCAGTGGCGTGTACACACTTTGTGAATGCGAAGCTATAACATGTATAGACTTCACATATGCAATGCAGAGGCATGTACATGCTTTGATTTCGTGCATGAGAAAACAATGTTCAGACTTGCTATAATGGAATGTGCAGACTTCATGCAATGTAATGCAAACGAATGTATAGACTTTCACAATGTATGGTCTTGCCAAAGGAATGATGTACAGACTTTGTGTTGTGAACACAGGCTGTACAAACTTTTAATGATGCATGCACAAGACACTGATGTATAGACTTAGTCTATGCAGCGCTGTATAGACTTCGTGTGTGTGCTACAGAACAATGTCTAGACTTTGAAAGATTGAACACGAACAGGCTGATGTATAGACTTGTATAGTTCTAGCCAAGGGATGTATAGACTTGAACGTGTATGCTAGATAGTGTATAGACTTGGACATGCTTGAAGCACACGATGCAGCAACGTATAGACATGATGAAATGCAAAGGCTGGAGTGTGATGAATGTATAGACTTTAGAAGACGAAGCATGCACAGGCCAACGATGTACAGACTTTGCCAATGTGAGACACTGTACCGACTTTGATGCCCACATGCAATGTATGGACTTGTAGCACGTGCAGAGCAGGCAATGTATAGACTTAGCGATGCATAGGCTGGAGTTAAACGAACGATGTATAGACTTACCCCTTGAAGAATGTACAGACTTTACTTCGTGCTAGCTACAGGACAATGTCTAGACTTGATGCAGCTTCAAGGCAACCATGTGCAGACCTTACCGATGTATAGACTTGGTGTTCTGAACGTAGGTAAAGGTAAGGAATGTATAGACTTGATGAATGACTTGCTAGCGACAGGACAATGTATAGACTTGGAAGGTTCAGCGGTGGATGTACAGACTTTACCGATGTCTAGACATAGCAAGCCCCAGGCGATGTACAGACTTAGCAAGCCTCAGGCCGATGTATAGACTTGCAGAACAAACGATGCACATAAGCCATGAATGTGTAGACTTTAAATAAGAAGCCAGGCAAATGATGTGTAGACATGGCCAATGTACAGACTTAGACCACCTGCATGCTATGCAATGTACACACTTCTAATGCCTGCAGTCTATGCAATGTATAGGCTTGGAGTCTCGCATGCAATGCAGTGTGTGGACTTGTCATGCCTACACAAGGCGATGTACATACTTGCTGCGTGATGCTAATGTGCAAACTATGTAAATGCATGCAGTGTATAGACCCACTTCTGTCCAGACTATGCTGAGTGTAATGATGCATGGATGTTTAGCCTGTACTGACTTCCACAAGCAGAGTAAAGCAACTGATGTATATGTAGATGAATGCTTTATGCAGCAGATAACATGACTGAATATCAAATGCAATGCTTTAGATCTGATAAACTAACTGAACAACAATGCAATGCTTTATGCTCAGATAAACTGACTGAACATCAGAATGACTAAAATGACTGAATATCACATGGTGACTCACAGTGCTTAACTCACATCAAAACCAATCATCAAAACTACAGAGGCACAACAATCTCCCCCTTTTTGATGATGGCAACACTGTCAACACAGTGAGTCATTCTGATGATGTGAGTCATTTTGATGACTCAAACTATTCTCCCCCTTTGACTTCATCAAAAAGAAAATAGTTTGAGAAGTTAAAGCATATTTATGACTAAGTCAATTTCTGCCCCTTGCTATAATCAAGATGAACCATGGAGAGGTATGAATGTAGAGATGCAGATGCAACAAGAAATGCAAAACCTCCCCCTAAATATATGAATGCAAGGTCACAATTGATATGAACATGATTCAATATGACAAGGAAGTTCCCCCTGAATAGATACCAATTGATATGCATCTATTGCATTTCTCCCAATTGATATGGTTGAGAGGGAGACCACAGTGGCATTCAAGGATAAGTTCAGGTCAATGAATCAAGGACAGTGAGCAGAAGAGTTTCAAATAATAGATTTACAAATAAGCTCCAAACACAAGAAGTTCAGCCAGATTTTCAAGGAGATACCAATCTCATAAATCAATAATAGAATTTTTCAAAGTCTTCCATTATAAGGGCTTATGAATGAACTTTATTGAACAGCATGGTTTAAACATGATGTATGCAAAGTTTGTCAATAAAATTCTGTATTTATATCTAAAATCATAGTTTAATAAAAATAAACCAAGCCCTCATATTTATATCTTGATTAACCTCCATTTCTCTTACACAATCAAATTTACTGACTTCTTTAGGAATTACATTCACTACTATTGAGATCAAGCAATTATGAAATCATGTGAATTTGTCTAGGGTTATAGCAATTTAGCTTTTACATCAATATTCAAATATTGCAATTTGTTCAGCAAATTTTCATTCTACATATATCCAGAGCACTCTAGTTCAGTGCACACTTTGTAACTAGAGGATATACGTTGATCAAACGCCAATATCCCTAAGCACTTAGTGTGACTAACAGTCATGCTTTATATTAACAGAGATAACATTTACACCTCATGATATACCTCAACTCATTTCTTTGATGAGTGAGATGTATTTCTCAGTATGCATGCCATTGCTCTGCCAGATTTAACAATCATTTTTTTAAGCAGAGTTAACTATGGCACCTCATGACACAATCCTTTGGACATGGTTTCTCAGTGACCAAAGTCATTGCTCTGACAATTATTTACCCTTCAGACATTTCAGAGAGCTCATTTGCTTCAAAATAATACAAATTTCATGTACTTAACCTCATAAAGCCATGAGTTCAATAGTGCAGATTCCAGAAGTTTTTACAAGACTCAGCATGAAACAGTTGGTTGAAGTTTATTAAAACATGATTCAGATATTTTTTAAGAGATTTAAAGTCAAACTTCAATGAATACATTAAACTTAAACCAGCTGAGTTATTTCAGACATTCATAAAATCGTATAATAGAAGATTCCTAGTTCAAGTGTTTTCAGATTTATGAACGAGAGATGTCCCATTGAAATCTTCATGAATGACTGATGGAAGAGGTCTTCAAGAATGAGTGTTTTTGAAGCTCATCGTTTTCAGATATGATCAAGGTTTGTCAATTAAAATCAATGAGGAAAAGGTTATGCACATCAAGCAAGATATCAGGAGGCCAAGCATGCTTCAGGATTTTCAAGATTAACATGCAATGAATTTTGACCTAAGTGTATGTATTTGACAATCTGTATGCTATGCATTGACTCCCCTTGACAATATGCATTCAATCACTCTTTTTGGCATTTTTCAATGTAAGGAAATGCAATGCACTATATGTATGCAAGGACATGCAGTGTTTGCCATGAAGACTGAACATATGACAATGTGACTCATGCTCATTCAGACTGCCCTACTAAGCAAAATGACCCATGGTACTAGGCGGAGCATTTGGTCTAAAAGACCACCTCACACATAGTAAGAACCTCCAGACAGATTTTCCTGCCTTTTGGTAGCTTACACTTTGATATACCATAGTGGTCATGCATGATAATTCAACATGGGCAGCATGCATGGATCAAATTTCAGCTTTTCAGATTTTTCAGAATGCAATTTGTTTTCAGAGATTATGCATATCAACAATTATCAAATAACTGCAATTGGCATATGTATGCATCAGATGCAGACAACCCTTTTAATCTCATATTTGCACAGAACACTCAGCAAGTGCATGATCAGAAAATAATGCAAATGGCAGATGATGAATGAATATGTGAAAACAGATTTAATGTGCTATGCAGTAAAACTAAAAACAGGAAGTGCAAGAAATTTACCTGAAAAGTTTAGGAAGGGGTTTTCATTCTTGAGTGCCTTGGATTATTACCCCTTTTATTTCATTCCAAGGCACACCTGCAACAAACACATCATTTTGATGCAGCAGGTACCCAAGAAGACTTGGGTCCTGCATTAACAGTGACACCTTTGGCAGATGTTCTAAACAATTTTCTTGCAGCATGGTCATCAGATTTCATCAAGTAGTAATTAATCATTGAATGACCAAATGTACCACAATAATAGCAAGATGCAGCAGGTTTCAAATTTGATTTATGCACATTCTTATTGGCATGATTTATATGTGCATATGTATGAAAATTTTTGTTAATAGAATTAAAATTATGTTTACCAAAATAAGCCAGCCAACAGTCAGCAGCTCTATGGCCTGGCTTCCAACATCCAAAACATGCAGGAATCTTTTCTTTAAAAATAGATTTGTTTCTACCATAATCATTTCTGTCTGCAGGGAGATTGACAGTTTTAGAATTAAATTTTCTACCCTGAGCATACCAGCATTCAATGGCCCTGTGGCCTATCTTTCCACATTCAAAGCATGTAATGAGCTTATCTTTGAAAACAAATTTGTTCCTGTCAAAAACCATTTTGTTTACAGGAAATTTGACAAATTTGGAGTTGAAATCTCTCCCTTGGGCATGCCAACATTGGGCTGCAATGTGGCCCATCTTGCCATAGTGAAAGCATGAATTAGAATTTCTCCTACCAACATTCAGCCAGCATTCAAATCTCTTATGACCCAATTTTCACAATTAAAGCATGTCATATGCTGGTTTATTGAATCAAACTTGTTCTTGTTAATAGCATGACTGTTTGCATGAAATTTAGCATGATATGTTTTCTTATCACTTGCAAACCAGCATTGTGTAATTGTGTGTCCTAATTTGCCACAGTGAGAACATTCAATTTTCTTTTTCTGAGATGAAGGATTTTTATCATGAAATTTCCTAGCATTCATATCATCCTTCTCCATTAATTTACACTCATGCATCAAATGACCGAATCTATGACAGTAATGATAGATCATTTTCTTCTTAGATGCATGTGAGTGTGTGTGAGGACTGTGATCAACATGCACTGATGAGCCCTTTTTGATTATTTTCTGTTTTCCAATCTTTTTCGGATTTTTATCCTATTTTTCTATTTTCTGAACGATGAGCTGTTTGACCTGTGATGTTGTGGCTACATTTGAAGCATTTACAAATGATGTCATTACTTTATTCTGAAAAGTCTTTTTATTTAGATTATTGTAGCCTAACCCTTCCTTTTTGATATTGACTTTTACACCTAGTAGCTTGTCTAGGTTTTCTTGCCCACTCACAAACTTAGACAAAGAGTTCCTCAAGTCTTGGATTTCATTTTCAAGAGAGGCAATGTGTAACTCATAACTTGCAGTCTCTTATTCACTGCAATTGATAGCTTCATTCAAAACCTTGTTGGCTATTTTATATTCTTCGATCTCCTTTCTCAGATCTTCTAGTTTTTCAGTTTCATTAGTAGAGATCATTTTCCCTTTCTCCAATGTAAAAAGTCTTTCAGACATGGCACTGTTTAACAATTTTAATTTTTCAACTTCTTCTTTAAGCTTATCATTTTGAACCAATTCATTTATTAGAAGCTGATCTTCTGAATTGACTTCTTGCTTTCTTCTATTTTCAAATTCCTTCATTTCTCTTTGCTGTTTTTCATCCTTTTTCTGTAACTCCATGTTTACAGATTTTATGGCATCAAAATTTTCAATCAGCAACGTGTTCTCCTTTTTATGTTTCTCTAAACTTTCTTCATTTTCTTTGGAGAACTTTCTGAGAGAGTCATTCTCACTTTTCAGCTTGTTTAAATCAGACTTAACACATTCAAAATCTTTCAGCAAATCCTTACTCTGAATAGAATCATGACAAGTTAGGCTAAGCTTCTTCTCAAGTTCAGAGATTTCTTTTACATGATCTTGATTCTCAATTTTCAGCAACGAAATTTATTTTTTCAACATTTGAATATCATAAAACTACGCATCATGAGATTGTTTCAACTCTAGACATTTTTCACAAGAAGAGCTTGAACTTTCTAACCCAGTACCCTTTTTCAATTTTTTATACTGTCTTCTTAACCTCTCATGTGACTCTAATAATTCAGAATATGAATTCTCCCAATCATCTAAAGTATAGTTCTCAAAGGGATTTGCCTGATCATCATCCTCTTCTTCATTTTGGCTGCCACTTTGATTGCTTCTTTTAGCCATCATGCAGCTGTCCTCATTTCTCTTCTGAGCTCGCTTCAGCATGTCCAGAATGTCTTTAGTAGAGCTGCAATCATGAAAGCAGGAATGTAAAGCCTTATCAGTAGCTGCCTTCATTAGATTCATAGCTATCTGATTCTCTTCATACATTGATCTGTGACTGTCAGTCCATTTGGACTTTTTCTTTGGTAATTTATGAGGACCGTGTGAAATTAACTTCCACAGATCAAGATTAACTGATATAGCATAATTTTTCAGACTGACAAACCATACATTAAAATTGGAGCCGTTGAAAACTGGTGGATCACCCATGGAAACAGATCAGATTTAATGCAACAGGAATATTGATGCACCAAAAGCAAAATAGCACCTAAGATTGCAGGATCAGATCTGCAGGTCGCTGGACCTTCTATGCAGACACCGCTCTGATACCAATTGATAGGGTGCTAGGCCCGGATACAGAGGGGGGTGAATGTATCCCTCTACCAATAATGCCCAAATTAAAACCTGCATGCTAGACACAGTCTCAGAATAAAACTAATTCAATTGAACTCATGAATAAACACATGGAGCATGCCTAAGCAATCATCTAGCGGAAGCAAAGCAAGGCAATCAAACCACTGCACAGATAATTTTTTAGGTGGTTTGGTCCACAGACCTACGTCCACCCCTCACTCCCAACCGGAGTGAGGCTTCCACTAGCACAAGCTAGAAACCGCAGACTCAGTCTGCAACAGGTGCTGCCAAACAGCTTGACCAGGGGAACAACCTCCCCTCTTCCTCTAGACCGGAGGGACACCCCAAGTGACTCCCAGCCACTTGGAACCAGAGACTAGGTCTCTCTTCCTCCAGACTAGGAGGGAACCCACCAGTGACTCCCCGTCACCAGCAAACCAGAGGTCACAGACCTCTCTTCCTCCAGACCAGGAGGGAACCACTGATGACACACAGTCACCAGCAAACCGGAGATCAGATCTCCCTTCTCTTGAGTCCACAGGAGGAACCCGAACTCAATCCAGAGAGTCGGAAAAACAATGATCACAGTTAAAAAAAAACAATAAATGAAAAGTACAGCAATCAGAAAGCTGGAAAATGAAATCATAATATGGCTCTCGCAGGAGCTGACTGGAGTGGATCTGATCCAACTTCCAGTAGGAACGATCTTCAGGTAAGCTCCTCTTCTCTTCTCTCTCACTATCTTTCATTTTCTCTTAATCCTCACGAGCTCTATCTCTCTTTCTTTTTCTTCTGATGCTTCTCTCACTCTGTCACTCTTCTTTTTCTTCTTCTTCTTCTTCTTCTGCTTCTCTACTGCTCTCACCTTCTTCTATCACACTCTCCTCTTTTCGAGCAGTCTTCTTCAGGAGAAGAAGCTTCGCATTTATAGCTGCAGCAATTAGGGCGTGTGCTGGGCTTGTGCCCTCTTTGTCCTCGGGTCACGTGCCAGGTGCCAACCTCGGATCACGTGCCAATCTTAATTCCCTCATCCAGCAGTCCTGTTAGATAATCAGTCGAAGACAATATCAGCTAAAGTCAGTAAGACCATGTACATGCTTCATTCATGCAAGCAAGGCAGTGCATGGCTGTACAGAGTTGGTCGAGTGAAGGAATGGACGAGTGTACAAACTTGTTGAGACAATGCATGAACAAACGATGCAATGTACAGACTTTGTTATGCAAGGCTATGGCATGCTGTCAAGCAATGTGCGGACTTGTGTGTGAGAAATGAAGCAATCGAATGTATAGACATGCAACAAGGAAATGTATAGACTTGATGAAAGCAATGCATGCATAATGATGCAATGTTCAGACTTTGCTGAAGGCTGCCAGTCGATGTATGGACTTGGCTGAAGGCAACGCTGAAGCAATGTTCAGACTTCATGTATGCAATGCAGTGGCGTGTACACACTTTGTGAATGCGAAGCTATAGCATGTATAGACTTCACATATGCAATGCAGAGGCATGTACAGGCTTTGATTTCGTGCATGAGAAAACAATGTTCAGACTTGCTATAATGGAATATGCAGACTTCATGCAATGCAATGCAAACGAATGTATAGACTTTCACGATGTATGGACTTGCCAAAGGAATGATGTATAGACTTTGTGTTGTGAACATAGGCTGTACAAACTTTGAATGATGCATGCACAAGACACTGATGTATAGACTTAGTCTATGCAGCGCTGTATAGACTTCGTGTGTGTGCTACAGAATAATGTCTAGACTTTGAAAGCTTGAACACGAACAGGCTGATGTATAGACTTGTAAAGTTCTAGCCAAGGGATGTATAGACTTGAACGTGTATGCTAGATAGTGTATAGACTTAGACATGCTTGAAGCACGCGATGCAGCAATGTATAGACATGATAAAATGCAAAGGCTGGAGTGTGACGAATGTATAGACTTTAGAAGACGAAGCATGCACAGGCCAACGATGTACAGACTTTGCCAATGTGAGACATTGTACAGACTTTGATGCCCACATGCAATGTATGGACTTGTAGCACGTGCAGAGCAGGCAATGTATAGACTTAGCGATGCATAGGCTGGAGTTAAGCGAACGATGTATAGACTTACCCCTTGAAGAATGTACAGACTTTACTTCGTGCTAGCTACAGGACAATGTCTAGACTTGATGCAGCTTCAAGGCAACCATGTGCAGACCTTACCGATGTATAGACTTGGTGTTCTGAACGTAGGTAAAGGTAAGGAATGTATAGACTTGATGAATGGCTTGCTAGCGACAGGAAAATGTATAGTCTTGGAAGGTTTAGCGGTGGATGTACAGACTTCACCGATGTCTAGACTTAGCAAGCCCAGGCGATGTACAGACTTGGCAAGCCTCAGGCTGATGTATAGACTTGCAGAACAAACGATGCACATAAACCATGAATGTGTAGACTTTGAATAAGAAGCCAGGCAAATGACGTGTAGACATGGCCAATGTACAGACTTAGACCACCTGCATGCTATGCAATGTACACACTTCTAATGCCTGCAGTCTATGCAATGTATAGGCTTGGAGTCTCGCATGCAATGCAGTGTGTGGACTTGTCATGCCTACACAAGGCAATGTACATACTTGCTGTGTGATGCTAATGTGCAGACTATGTAAATGCATGCAGTGTATAGACCCACTTCTGTCCAGACTATGCTGAGTGTGATGATGCATGGATGTTTAGCCTGTACTGACTTCCACAAGTAGAGTAAAGCAACTGATGTATATGTATATGAATACTTTATGCAGCAGATAACATGACTGAACATCAAATGCAATGCTTTAGATCTGATAAACTGACTGAACAGCAATGCAATGCTTTATGCTCTGATAAACTGACTGAACATCAGAGTGACTAAAATGACTGAATATCACATGGTGACTCACAGTGCTTAACTCACATCAAAACCAATCATAAAAACCACAGGGGCACAACAATGACCTCTCCCCTGGGACGCACGAAATAGCAAGTTATTCAAGGCATGGAAAGTCATAAAGGTGCCAGTACTGCGACAGTCGCCGCACGCGAGATATTAGTAAATAAAAGCCCCACCTTTTTACCAACTGCAGATACGGTGGCCAAATCGCACCAAAGGTGGTAAGAAATAGTCAACTCTGTATTAAACACTACTGCCATTACATATCGCAAGGGCCAACCTTGCATTCAAAAAAAAAGAAAAAAATGTAGAGAGAAAGGGGACAATTCCTCCTAGTCTATGGAAATAGGGGGACTCTGAGAGCCCCGTGGCCTTTCTTGAGTATCGGTAGTTGAGGGATCCTCAGCGCCAAGGGATCTGCCCCATGTACTCTCGGTGACAGCCGGTCTAGACACTGACCTCACTTGTGTGAGAATTGTCTTGACCGTGTTCCCTCTAGAGGTGATCGGAGTTGGCGATCCCTCTGCCGAGCTACAGGCATCCCTCCTAGTCTATGGAAATAGGGGGACTTTGAGTGCCCTGCGGCCTTTCTTGAGGATCGTTTGTTGAGGGATCCTCAGCGCCAAGGGATCTGCCCCTAGTACCCTCGGTGACGGCCGATCCAGATACTGACCCCACTTCTATGGGAACTATCTTTACCGCGTGCCCTCTAGAGGTGACCGGAGTTGGCGATCCCTCTGTCGAGCTGCAGGCATCCCCACTACCTCCTTCGCTCGACATCGAAGAGGAAGAATCTGTGCTATTCGCGCCCGAGTCGTAGTGTTTCCCGGTGGGAAAGACAAGCTCGTCGGTCACCTGCTGTTGGGCCTCAACAATCGCTCGATGGTAACCCTGGGTGAATCCCTTCCCCAGCCCCCGATGGTAGCCTGGCTCATAATACGAGAAGCTGACCTCCTCAAGAGCTACGCGATAGCCCTCTAAGCTTCTGTATCGTTCGATCACCCTCGCATCGGCTTGCTCAGCCTCCTTCTCAAGCTCGGCTATTCTCTGCTTGGCCTCAAGCAAATTCCTCTCGGTCTCGGACAGCTTTGCCTCAGCCTCAGTCCGCGCGACCTCGGCTTCCTCCGGCATTTGCTTAGCCCCCCGGACCTGGTTGCTAAGTGCCTCCCGCACGGCCCTCCATTGCTCGGAGCGCTCGACCTGAGACTGACGCTCCTCTTCCAGGAGCTCGCCCTTCAGGCCAGCCATATAATGAGCCTGGGCCAGCTGGTCAACCAATGTTTGAGCCTCCTCTTGGCTTGACCAGAGTTGAGCCCGGAACGAGGTGGCCTCCCGCCGAGAGACTTCAAGCTCGGAAGTAAATTTTTTTTTTAACTATGGCAATACCTAGGCAGATCCGGGGATCAGCTCAAAAGTAAATTGACTGATCTTCCGGTCATACTCAGCACGAACCTGAGAAAGGGACCTCTCTTCATTGTCTTGCCGAGTGAAGAAGTTAGTTATCTCGGCCCCCAGTTGGGCCATGATCAGACCGCCCTCCATAACCCTCTCGAAGAGCAGAGAAGGGGGACCGCGTCTGATTTCTTCCAGATTCAACGAAGGCACCAAGGATCGGCACCATTGATACAGAGATGCCCGGACGATAGATGCACCCACCGAAGGAAGAGGACTCCTCTTTGGAGGAGCCGGGACCGAAACATCTCCCCCGAGCGTCCCCACTTCCGGGACGACAACGCTCGGCACAGGCTGGGATGTCACCTCGTCCCGCGCCCCACCAACTTCCATGGAGAATTCAGAGACCGCCGCCTCAATCTACGGCATGTCGGGTTCGATAACACCTCCCCCATCAGTGGTAGCCACCTCTGTCTTGACGGGCGGGGGATCCTGGCAGTGGACTTCCTCGGCTGGACGCTCCTCGATCGAGTGGGCGCGCCCCTCGGTCGAGCGAGCGGGCTCCTCAGCCGGACGGGAAACCCCCGCCTTATTCAACCGTTTCTTCTCAGCGGTCCGAGCCTTCATGGAAGATAGGAGCATCCGCTCCCCTAGATCCTTACGCTTAGCCCCGTGGCGCTCGGAGGCATCTCCCCGAGCAATCTGCTTGCCCCGATCTCGCACGCAGGAAGGGTCCCTGGAAGCTTGGGGTTCGCTCGGAGTAGACGTCTCCTCCAGGCCGACGATCTCTTGCTCTGACAACTGTCCCCCTCGTAATTAATCCGCCTAAAATCTGAGCAGCGGAAGCTAGAACGTCAGAAGAGAGCCCACCTGCTCGGCCCGAAAGTAGCAACGCGGGACCCTAAGGTTCTTACCGTGAGATGACAACGCCCGGGAGGGATACTCCTCGATATTGACCGCAGTCATAAACTCGGCGGTTGACTGGTGATTCTCTTGAAGAACTCTGATCTCCTCCTCCAGTTCCGGAGGAACCGTCACCTACTTTAGGGGGATATACGGGTGGAAATTAATAGCCATCGGGAAATCCCAGGGGGCATCCACCACAGACGAACCCACCCAAAAAAATTGAGTCTTCCACCCCTTGTGAGAAGAATCTTTGGCGGAAAGGGACAAGCAGCTCCTTCCCCTCCTCACCTGAAGATAGAAGAATCTCTTACCCGCGTGGGTCTGCTCCTTCAACTCAAAGAAAGAATTGAAAAGCTCCAAAGAAGTGCGGAGCCCGCACGAGTGGTACAGAAAGATGAAAGAAAAGATGAAAGTATACAAGTTGGAGACCAAAGTGGATAGGAGCCAGTCGAAAAAATTGAAGCAACCGCACAACGAAATGGTGAAGAGGGAGGCGGAACCCACTCTTCCAAGCCAACAGGAAAGTACAGAAGAGGCCCGGATGATAGAGTAAGTTGGATTCATGAGGCTATGACAGAGAGAAGAAATACTTCCACGGCAGCCCATATCGCTTCTCCATCCTCTTTTCTTCGGCCTCGCCTAGCTCACTGCGCATAGGATGCTCAGGCTATGGCACCAAACTTCCTGTGCTAGACCCAGCTTCGAGCATCTCGGACGAAGGATGTTGCACTGCCATGTAAGAAAGAGAGGAACTGGAAGAAGAGGAGAAAAGCGCCGAGACAGACAATTCGGAAGGAGGTGGAAGCTGGTGAATCGCCGCCGCCGTAATCTCCGCTAGCTCCACAAAGGCCTCCGCAAGACGCTGCTCTTCCCGATATCTCTCATGGCGCATGAGCCCTTCCGAAATATTGATGCGGTGGAAAAAGAAAATCCTAAACAAAGGTAGTTTGGAACGCAAGCACGCGCGATATTTATCTTACCATGAACTTGGTGAGAAACGACGCGACGTTCTGAAACCCAAGGAGGGGGTTCTTCGCATCAACTCAAAAGAGTCATCATTACATGCAAACTCCTAGGACAGCCACATTAAGTGGCCCTTATCGGAGATAATTCCCCACTCAAATCGAGCCACCAATATCATCCCCAAACTGCTACTCATCTGAACCCAATCTTGGCTCGAGAGTAGGAGGGGGACAAGTGGAGAGGGGGGGAATCGACCATCCGAGAGCACGACCCAACTAGGTCCAATTCAATCAAACTAGGCCCAGCTTCTCAAAGTGACAGCCCGATTTTGGGCCCACTTACTCCAAGCTCAAAAACCCACGCAGAGCAGCAATTCCTAGGCGGCCCTCGGGTCTGAAAGTCTGAGCGACAGGACGGTCGAGAGATCCCCTGCGAGGACCCAATATGGCCTACCCGAGCTATACACTCATCGCTCGGGACAAAATCCCGAGCGAACGCCTATGGCTTGGACCGATTGTCGAAAGCTCATCCCAGCGTCCGTTATGTATCCAGTAGGAGCAGGGAACTCCAAAGGATAGGGTAGGGGTAAAGTCCTTACGCCATAATGAGTCCGCTACAAGGGTGTAACCCCCCCTCCCCCCGAAGCCCCCTCAGCTCCCTGGACTATTACGTTAAACAGATTGCTATATAAACTCCATGGAGACCCCCTAAGAAGGTAATGCAATGGTCCTGAGAGAAAATCACCACACTTCTTGGTGGAGAATAATCGCGTGCCCCCTCTCTCCTACCCTTTCTCTTCACCTTCATGCTCTATCGCATTTGCTGACTTAAGCATCGGAGAGTTTTCCCTAGGGAATCCTCCATGGGCACCTCTGATCCGTTTCCTACCTTGCAATTCATACAGACGTGGTGACCGTGATCAAAAGATTCCTCCCGGATCTTACGGCTCAGGATCAGCGCGAGATTACCCCTCTTCAAAATTAATTACAAAAGTATATGATTTGGTCATGAAAATAACTTAAGTTTAAAAATAATTCTAAGTGCATAAAGAATCATAAAATCTACTAGAATGTTCTGTCAACATAACTAGGTATATAAAAATATCACTTGAAATAGGAGTAAAACCTACTTAACTAGGCTTAACATATAATAGTTAGGGCTAATCTGCAATATGTTTCGGGTTAACAATATCACAAAAATCAGAAAATGCAAACGGTTTAGTGTAGGTCAGTTTCACTGGGCCAAACGGTCTATCGTACGACTGCTAATGTTTCTAGCGATCTATAGGAAGACCATTTCTTCCTGTGTTAATAGAAAACTCAAATAATAATAATATAAAATTCTAATCTGAGGCATATCATGCATGGAAATCAACATATATAAACTCTATAGCCTGATAGAATAAGGATAGGTCAGCCAATATGCGTGAGTTTATGTACTAATAAGAGAACTTCCTTTTTACTCCATTAGGGCTAGTTCATGCATGAATATTATACTAGATGCATAGTCCTAATGAAAACATAAAATTCTCAGTGTACAATGCATGAAATTGACTGAAATCAGAGGGCTTTTATCCCTAATGTCATGTTTAATCCGTTCGTGAGATAACCTACCTCTGTCCTGGACTTTAGACTTCAAATTTAGGGCTGGAAGTTAACCCTAGTTCCTGCTCTTCCTGAACTGAACCAGCAACTTCGTGGCCTTCTATCTCTTGATTCCCTTTACCTATGACCACGAAATTTGGAGGGCAAGAAGTGGGTACTAAAAGGAACAAATAACTCTAAAGAACCTCTATCTTTTTTTTATAAAAAAAATTTGGGGGAGGGGAAAGCAGCTCGAAGCCGTGCCCTCCTGCCACCTGCGCAGGAGGGGGGAGGGGGGGTGTCCACCCCGCCACTGGCGGGGGGACAAAGAACCTCTATCTAATTACCTCGTTTAGGGCTTCTATCTCGCTGATCAATCTGACCTGATCGCACAGGTTCCTGAGATTCTTGTGCTGAACCAGCGACTTTAGACGCCTCTAACTTCCTGTAGGCTTGATCTCCTAGAACAAAATTTTGAGAAAAGTTAGATCTCACTAAAATGAACAAATTCTTAGAAGAAACTTACTTCTAATTTGACCTCCTTACCTTAGTTCCACGCGAGCCAAAAGTAAGGGTCGCGTAGGTGAGATTTGGGATCTATTTATCGGGTTTAACTAGGGTTTCATGGATAAGAACGATTCTAGAGTCCTAATTAGGTATTAGATCGATATCTGAGAGTCCCAAGCATGCTTACAAGTCTTCATACTTCGGTCTCTAAGAGTTTGGATGTCAAAAATCTAATCTTTTTGCACTTTCTTCCACTCACGGAATCTGCAGAGCCTAGCGGCCTAGCGATAGACCGTTTCTTATTCCATGCGGTCTCGCGATAGATCGTTTCTTCTATTGGGCGCCGAATTTGAATAGTTTCAAACTCTTTCCCTCATTATCCATTCATTTATCCACTTAATTTCGTAAATACATGAAATTAAGCTTCTAAAATATGGGCCAACCCCTTTTGGGCTTGGTTTTAGTCATTTGGATTTATTTACATAGTATTGGGCTTTAATAATTAGATATAATTAACTATAATTCATTTAATAGCCCATTGGCCTTGAATTAATTCTAGAAAAATCTTAGAAAATCTAATTATATTTCTAGAAAATTTAAAATATTGTTTATAAAATCTTGGGGTATTACAGTTTCCTCCCGTCTCACGTCTTCCTCTGTTAAAGCAACGTGAAGGTAGGCAATCTCCCAAGTAAAATCACAACTAAATAGCATGCTAGATGATAATGCACGTAGATATTCTCATGAACTTCTTGCTACTTGTTTCTCTTGTTTATTGCATGCAAAAACGTAGATTTTCTTACTTAATTGATAATTACTATAGTCTTTAAAAATTGATATCTATTGAATCATGCTGATAAAAATAACAAAAAGTATATTTTTATGATCCTTTGATTTTTCTGTAAATTTTCATATATTTACTTCCTTAAAAAATCTACTGGAATAAAGGTAACCCTATTTGTTTTGCTAACACCCATACCACCTTTGATGGTTTTTATCCTTTTAACCTACTATAATAAAATTATGATATTTCATGATTAAACATCTTGGATTTTTCTCTTAATTGTCATATATTTTATTTTATAAAATTCTTTTTAAATTACAAGTGGCGCTATTCATCCATGCAATTCATAAAGAATTGAGGACAATTGCTTCGTCGTCCATTCTTATAAAGTTTTTCCACTAACCCTATGAGCCACCATATTTGTTGTATACCCTTATTAATGCCCCTTTTGTCTGTATTCTTTTGAAAACCTCATACATATACATAAACATAAATATATAATAAAATAGAAATATTGAATAAGCACCCTCTAAAAGAGGTGCTAATACTAGAAATTCTTGGAAAATATATATAACGTGATGAAATCATAATGGAATTAGCGTCTATCATATAGGCGCAGAATCTGAAAATATATATTAACGTATAGTGAATAGAAAATAAATCAGCGCCTTAACTGAAGTCGCACATTTAAAATATTGTGCCTCTCCGAAGAGTCACAATTTCTGGAAATTTATTAATATTCTAGAATTTCATGAATAGACGCCTAAATAGTGGGTGCTAATTTAAATAGCAACCACTGCCAGGGCGTAGTTTTCTTGTGACAGTTTCTCACTCATGTTTTGATCCTCTGACCGTCGGATCTTGACACCACTGTCTCATATCTGAGACTCGGTCCTTGTTTTACTTTCTATCACTTACACCTCAACTCTCGGTGATGATTGGAGCCTCTGCGGGATATTCATTCCTTCGGAGTGATACTTTCTTCATTGGAACCTCCGTAAGACTCAGCTAGCCTTGGATTCCCTCAAGACAGTCGAGCTAGTTGTACCATCAAAACCTTGGAACCCTGTTAGTCATGTCACTCTCAAGGAACATGACACCCGGCCCTTTAGAGCACTGTTTTGGTGAATCTGTGAGAAGTGTGTCTCTGTCAGATTGGGCGACCGATCCTGTGGCCGCTATTTGACATAGCGACCATTGCAGTTGTCGCTGGTAGCTTGTCATGTTTAAGTGATTAGCGACCAGTCTAGCGGGCACTTATTGAATGAGTGACCGTCTGAGTGGGCGCTATTTCTTCATGCTTGTGTTGTTCACAGAATGGGCGACCACAGCAGTGGGCGCTGATTCTGTATTTGGCGACTTCCTATGTGGGTGCCAATTACCCAGATTTCATGATTTGTCTCAGTTTCATTTGAATTCGTTCTATACTTGTCAAGGTCTGTTCTTGAATCTTTATTCTATGAATCTACCCTATTGTTCTTACATGCCTGACCCTTGGAATCTCTCGGCCATTAACTTTAAGTGTAATTGGTCTAGATATAGTCGGGGCTATGGGTCCCAAACAAATTGACATTTCAATGCTAGTGTATAAAATACGAGGTCTTGATCTCATCCCATGGGTGAGGCAAAGTCCAAACGTGTGCCAGTATCATGAATGATCGGGTGTTGGCATTGCACCAAGAATAGCAAAATTGGTCTACGACATTTCCACGAGTGATAGTCAATATTCAAGTGTTTGAACTCCTTATTGAAATGGCCAATCTTTAATGTGATAGTTACAAAAGCTCTAGCGAAAGTGAATGGTATAGTGAAGTGATTGTTATTGTCTCCCATGAACCCTCTTGGGAGTTTCCTTTGAAAGTACTTGCTATCCCATCATGAAAGTCCTTGATATATTTCCTCAATTATCGATTTGGCTTTATAGCTCTTGAAAGCATCTATCACAGGTCTACTCTTTTTCTCTTTATAGTTCTTACAATTTATCTCGCACTATTATAGTTCTCGATTATGATACCATGCATGACCTGTATAAGCACGTTAAATTGTAATTTACTTAAAGCTAGCTTGGAGCTTGAGATATTAAGTCCTACTGAGCGTTCGCTCACCTCATGTATTTCAATGTTTTTAAGGTAATGACCCTAGTAATGAAGAGACCGAACATGATGGGCAAGGGCAAGAGTGAAGAGTACTTCGGCAACCTAGATGAACCTCGTGGTCTTAATCATTATGTTTATGTCAAGTCTAGTTTAGAGAATCTCTTGTAATTTTCCTTTATTGAGTCTTTCTTTATTTTGGGTCCAATTTATAATCAACTTATATTTGCAATAAAATTCTATTTTGTCTAAATATATTTTTTCTTATGACTATGTTCTGATTAACTCGACTGTTTAACTGCCGCGTTCCGAGCAAACGAACATATTCCGCTGCTATCGGTTTGGGGCGTGACAGAAGGTGGTATTAGATCCTAGGCTTTCTAAATCCCTAGGTCATCAAGTTCAAGTCCTAGATTGAGTCATCCTTGTCGATTATCCTATAGGAATCCCATGAGATTTGGGTAGAGCTATGGGCTAATCAATAAAATATGTTCCTTCTACGTTAGAGTAATGTCAAGATATGAGTAATCATTTATTTAAAACTGGTCTTGTAGGCTAAAATGGCTACCGAGTGAGCTCAATGGAGAGAGATGCAACGCACCGTCCAAGGATTAACACAAGCTTTACAACAAGTTGCCCAAGTAGGAGCACAGCATGGTGCCGGGGATTTGCATAGGAAGTTCCAAAAGATGAATCCCCATAAGTTTAGTGGGTCTACCGACCCGGACGAAGCGGAGAATTAGGTGCAAGAAATAGAGAGGACCTTTAAGGTAATGCAGCGTACCGACGAAGAGAAGGTGCTATTAGGGACCTATCAATTAGAAAGGGATGCTCGAGCATGGTGGGGATCCGTGGAAGCAATCTTGCCCAATGAACAAGTAACATGGGTTGAATTCTTAGAACACTTTAATGAAAAGTATTTCTCGGAAAGAATCCATGAGAAGAAGGCTATGGAATTCGCGGCATTGAAACAACACAACTTATCAATAGCGGACTATGAAGCAAAGTTTTCTAGATTAGCCCAGTATGCATCACACTTAGTTTGTATGGAGAAAATGAGAGCGAGAAGATTCATGAACGGATTGAAGGTGGAGCTCATTCCTCAATTGGCTCCGCTGAAGATTCAAACTTATATGGAGATGGTCCGAAAAGTACAACTGTTGGAGGATGCTATGGATATGATGGGGCGAATCAAACACTACAAGAAAATTGGCCTTTACCTACGTTTAAAAAATATAGTTATATGTCCAAAAAATGTAGGTAAAGCCTTTAGCCACGTTTGCCTGCCATGCTTTCAAAGTGTGGCGCTTGCTCGCGTGACTATAGGTTATACTTACGTTTCCATGAAACGTAGGTACAGTTCAACCTAGACCTACGCTTTTAAAGCGTAGGAATAGTCTAAGAAAAAACGTAAGTAAATACCAACCTATACCTACGCTTTTAAAGCGTAGGCATAGTTTCTCTAAAAGCGTAGGAAGATATCGGCCTATACCTACACTTTTCTAAACAACGTTGGTTAAAATATATATACACACGCATGTAATTGGATACACCTACGATTCTAAAAATGTAGGTATTATATATTATTACGTTTTAGAATAAACGTACGAAAAAGTATTAGCGTCATTTTATTAAAAACGTAAGAAATGGAATTAATCTCATTTTAAAAAAACATTGGTATATTGTTCTTTTTTTTTTTTTTTACATACTCATTGTGTAAACCTATACATTCATATAATTCCTGCATGAATCTAACATTGAACACATCACTAATAACATAAAAACTCACAATCAACACCACTAGTAACATAAAAGAAGCCAACTAACAATTATAGTAACCAGCCCCTACTTTAGTAGATCACACGTTTTGCACCAAAGTGCCCCCCCCCAAAAAAAAAAAAATCATGATCAGCATTAGCGCAAGAGCAGCAACATATAGATGAGTACGAATCCCTTGCTCCACAAGCTACAAATATGATGTGGCAGATGGAGCATGGCCATCAGAGACATAAACAAACAAAATCATTAATTTTCATTAAATAAATCTTTCCTCATCAATTGCACAACTCAAAACTCAAGATAAGTATGGCAAACTACATATTTCAATAAATATAGTTTCCTCGAACATCATGAAAAGTTATAAAGCAGCAGAACTGGATAAATGGATATGAGTAACCACATTGTGTGTAAATTAGCAGGAATGGGAATGTAAATGCTTATGAAAAAAGTGCTTCTCAACATCATTGACATCATTTACAAGTGAACCTCGTGGATCATCCAATGAAATAGCAACTATCTTCCAATCAAGCTCCCCTTCGTCAATCATAGCCAAAGTTGCTAAAGGTTTGACCCTAATAATCTCTTCGATCTTTCCTTGACTTTCACCAATCTCAACAACATCAACTTTGGGGCAGAAAAGATAAGACAAACAGAAGGCTCAGTACCATCACAAAAATCACAGAATGATCTTACCATTGACACATCTTCAGAGGATAGGATAGATGAGCGAAGTACCTGGATCATTATCTCCAAATGCTCCTTCCACCTCTGCATTTGCATGGGAAGGATCTTCCCAAGTCTGTGGAAGCAATTCATAGTTCCAGTTTATGTTGTATCTGAGACGGTAGTGGGAAAAACAAACAATAGTTCAATCAATGTCATCAAACTGGAGGATGTTTATGAAAATGCATATCAATTATCAGCTAATAAAATAATAGTGACACATATGACAAGGAGAGCAAGTACCACACATGTTCTGTACTAGGATATAGAAGAGACCAAGTAAATTTCAGACGATGTAGTTGCAGTCTACAGCTCATGCAAAAACATCAAGCTTTCCATATACCATCACTAGTTGATCCTATAATTTTAAATTACATACTTTCATGCATTATGATTTTTTGGCTATATATATTTATCCATGCTACTTAGTTTATCTTATTTTTTTAGTACTTGTATATTTTTCGGGAATATTTACATCTATTGGTCGGTCATTATTTCCAATAGTGGGGTTTTCTTCTCTCCCAACACCAGTTGGACTTAGATAGGTACTACCTTATTTTAAAGACCTTTTATCTTGCGCATTCTTGATTGATGAGATAAGGCTCATAAATGGTTTGTTGATCGCATGGCACATACCTAAACGTGATTGTCTGATCTAGTGAAAATAATATGACATGGTGATAAAAGATGGATTGAGTAAGTGAAATAATAAGCACTTCTATAAAGTGCAGAAACAAAAAGAGAGAATTTTTTTTGAGAAATTTCACAGGACTGGAATCAGGAATGTGACATTTACCATTCACAGGAAAGATATGTAATGGTTAATATTTGGAAAGATATAAAGAAGTGATTCCAAGAAACCAAAAAGGATGAGCTTTTGTAGATTGTACTAAGCATTCAAGCTGACAATCTAAAACCCTCAGATGAGAAATGAGTAAATTACATGTATGTTTGCATGGCAAAACTTTCAAAACTAGAATACACAGTGTCTGCATAATTGTAGATTGACCCACTGGCACCTACATCCATGCAAGATCCTCTCTGCTACTTTTGTGACAATACATGGTACATCTGGACATTATTCATTAATCATAGATAATAAACCTATCCTTAGGTGTTTTCTTGTAAGATTATTGAATACATCAGCATATTTCAACTCCTAAGTGGAAATATGATAATGGTTGTGTCATCTAACAACTATGCTCGGTAACTCTCATATGAATATTCTCAATGTCCAGAAAAATAAAAGATTACACTATTGACACTTGCTAATCTGTCACACATGCCCCTGAGATGTTAATGAATTTATTAAACACCACTTGAGCAGACAAGTCTGACCCAAGTACTCTAAAACTCAGACATGATCAACATACATACCTTTCCACCAGGTAAGACATTAGTGCGTCTTATTGACTCCTCAATGATTGAGCACACACTTGGATCAAGTCTTGGCTTGCTTCCCTTTTCATAAATATAGTAACCATTTCCATTGCTTTTTCCTGCAATGAAAAGCATCAAGCATATGATGATACAGATGAGAGATATAATGTGGAGATTTTACAGAAACTAAAACATAAATTTGTACCATTACGCCCATTTTCCACCATCAGCTCAAGCAATTGAGACTCAAAAGTTTGACCTATGAAAGCCAACGTATACTCTTTCTTATCAGCCAAAGACACACCATATCCTGTGAACATGATCTCACCTACAACTAATACAGCCAATACAGTCCGATGAAGACCGGTGACAAGTATTTACTAATCCCAATTACCAGAGCAGGTGTCGACTCTTAGATTCGACACCTTTTTTAAGGTGTTCTGTCCGCAGCAAATAACAGGACACAGGGAGACAGTGTCGACTCACAGAGTCGACACTTTTTCCTTGGCACTCTATTTTTTGGAACCTAATGACCCAGGCCACCAAGTGTCGACTCACAGAGTCGACACTTGCTGCCTGCTGCAACAAGGCAGTAAGTAGGCCAACAAGTGTCGACTATGTGAGTCGACACTTGCAACAGCCAGCCCAAAATCTGCAAGATCATGCCAATGCAAGTGCTAAACCCTTCACCCCATTCAAGGCATCATGATTCTTATTCAAAAATAAATACATACTGAAGAGGCGTGATCTCGCGCTGGTCCTGAGCGAATGGAGGATCACCAGGTAGTGAACTGTAAGATAGGGAAACGGATCAGGGGGCCCAGGGAGAATTTCTGGGGAAAACCCTCCGATTCTTAAGTCAGTGGAGCTATGGTGGGAGCAATAAAGGGAGGTGAGAGCTTGTGCGCGAGATCCCTCTCCACCAGAAGGGTGAAGTGGTTCTTGCTCAGGAGCTTTGAGAGTATGATTGCCCTTACCTTTCGCCGGTGGGTATCCTGGGTTTAAATAGTGCGCCGCCTTCTCGGAGTCCTATAAGTCGCGGGGTCTCAGGGGGGCGTTACGTCCTCGACGTGTGCTTTCATTGCCTTATCGTGGGAACATTATCACCTTTGGGAAGAAGAAGTCCCTCGCCTTCCTGAATTCCTGCCCGTAATGGACACCTAACGACTGCAAGGATAAGCAATCGTCGGCCGTTCCGAGTTCAGAGAGGCCAGCCCTATCTGGGCAATAGGCTTAGCTCGGGAGAAGATGGGTCGGATAGGCCGGCGTATGGCTTCTTCTCCCGGGCGGAGAAATGGCTTGGGCTGGACCTTTCCTGTGACCTGACCGACACTCGGGCCCTCCGAGCCTAGAGGCCGCCTAGGAAGGTTGTGTCCTCGAGTGATTTTTTATTGGGCTTTCTTCCCTAAGTGGGCCCTATGGGCTGTCACTTAGGTGAGCTTGGCCTCGTTGGTCCTGTCGGGCCTAGTCGGACTACTCTTTGAATGGGCTACAGAAATCCCCCTCTCCACTTGTCCCCCTCCCACTCCCGAGCCAAGGGAGGCTCGGACGAGTAGTATTTGAGGGTTTTGGACCGGCGTGGCTCAGGTGGGTGGAGATCCGGCGGCGTTATGTAGCCACGTGTCGTGGTCACCTGGGCCCGTGATAATTGCGATCCTGACGGATTTGAAATGAAGGGGCCCCCTTTTCTCGGAGGTCGGAATGACACGCCACCTCCTGCGTGGGTTTATAGGCGTAGGGCGCTAGTTATCATTCCAGACTCTTCCCGTTGTTAGGGTTTTCAGCTCTCCTTCACTTCTTTGCTTTTGGGGCTCCTTGATGCGCTATGAGGACACAGCGGAGGAGTGAAAACTTGCGGCGGCGTTCGAAGAGTTGGCGAAGATTACTACGGAGGCGGTCCGGCAGCTTCCTTCTCCCCCGGAATCTTCGGGGTCTCGAGAGGATTCTTCTTCTAGTTCTTCCTCGGAAGGCATGGCGGGCCAGCGCTCAGATGTCGAGGGAGGGGGCGACAAACAGGTGGTGAGGGCACCGGTTCCAAACTGCAGTGAGTTGGAGGAAGCCGAGGTGAGGAGGCTGGAGCACCGATTCCGCCTGCCTCTTGGTATAGCTTTGTTGCTGCTGCCCCATATGAGACGAGCCTAGACGATCTCACGGGCCACATCTGCACCTTTCTTCTGGCGTGGAAGAGCGGGTTCTGCCTCCCCTTCGAGCCTTTTGTCCTCACGCTTCTCAATTTTTTCCAGTTGGCGCCCATTCAATTGGTTGCCAACTCGTACCTTCTCATTTCCGCCTTTCACATTCTCTGCTGTCAGTGCAGGATTCCTCCTTCTCTGGACTTTTACCATTATTTCTTTGAGTTGAAGGCGCATCCGTCGGCGGGGAAGGGTTTTTACTTCATCCAGGCGAGGAGGAATAGGAGCTGTATTTCGTTGGCGGCGAAGGATTCTTCGCACAAAGGGTGGAAGACCCAATTTTTCTGGGTGAAGATACATTCGGTGGAGGAAACCTGGAGATGCCAGGTAATGCCCAATTTCCACCCGAATATCCCTCCCCGGTAGGAGGAGTTCCGTTCATATGTGGAGGAATATGCCGCTCGCTTGCCGAAACATCGCCGGTCTACCGAGGAGCTGGTGACGCCGGAGAATATCGAGCGGTGCCTTCTCACGCGGCTGAAGCCGTCAGGTACCACCACTTGGATTTTCCCTCAGGGGTGGAGGTCGTCTTTCTTTTCCTGATCATGCCTTCTCCTCTGTTGCAGACACTAGGCGGGAGCCTCTGGAGGAAGTTGCTGAGATCATCGATCTTGGTGACGACTCGGCGGCTGATGAGCCGGGCGTCCCCGCGGGTCACTCCCAAGCCCAGGATAAGGGCAAGGGGGTGGCTTCCGAGGGGACCTCACGGCCGGGCGGCGCAAAGCGCAAGGATCCCATGGAGGGACGGTTGCGGGAAGCCGCGAAGGCCAGGAAGTGGGCCCGGAAGGCCGGTCTCCTCACCGCTGCCGAGGGTGATTCTGGCTCGGCGGTGCTCCCCTCTCGGGGGCAAGATGGGGCCGACCCAACCGGGCCGGCTCCCCCATCCGCCGAGCGAGAGAGGGCCGAGGAGACTAGGGGCCCCTCGGAGGGTGGTGACGATGGGTCGGCTCTCCCCTCGGTGGGAATAGAGGGGGGGGAAGTAGAGAAGGCCGTGGCCGAGACCGGGGGGCCGGTCGAGGTGGGCGAGGTCTCGGGCGGCGATGCGCGGGCCGAGACGGTTGAGATCGGGGGTTCGCCTGTAGAGGCGTCGCAGCCCCAAACGTCCGAGGTGCCTGGTGCGGCCGGGCTCGTGGCGTCGATCGAGGTCGGGGGTTTGCCTACGGAGGCGTCGCAACCCCAACCGACCGCGGAGTGTGGGGTGGCCGTTCCCGTAGCTCGACCTGGGCCTTCTGGCGCAGCGCCAGGGGCAGAACGGGTGCCCATGCCTGTGGCCTTGGAGAGGCTCGACGTCTCAAGCGCTCTTTATCAACTTTGCCGCGAGGTGTCCGTGAGGATGAAAGGGGGGGATAGGCGCCATTCTCCTCCCGGGGTCCTCGACGTCATCATGGAGGGCGGCCTGGTTATGGCCCAGGTGGGGACCACGATGGCGGAGACTTATGCCCAGACGGAGTCAGAGCGGTCAAACCTAGCTTGGACCCTCGGAGGGTGCGAGAGGAAGTTAGCTCGACTCAATGAGGCGCACGAGGGGCTCCGGCAGGAGTTCTCCGTGATCAGGGAGTCGGCGCGGTCGAGCCGGCTGGAAGTCGGAGCATTGACCGAGCAGCTAGCCAAGGCCCGAGAATCGCTTGAGAGGAAAAGCAAACTCCTTGAGAAGGAGCGCCTTCACCACCTTGAGCTGGACGGCCGTTGGGAGGCTGAGCGCGCCGAGTTGGTGGACCGAGCGGAGGCAGCAGAGCACCTTCGTCTTGAGGCCGAGGCCGACCGAACTGAGGCGGAGAAGCGATTGGCGGAGGCCAAGGAACGGGCGGCCGAAGCTGAGCTGAAGTCGGCTGAGGCGGAGAAGCGATCAGCGGAGGCCGGGGAGTGTGCGGTCGAGGCGGAGCGGAAGTTGGCCGAGCTTGCCGAGAGGATGGGGCTGGTAGGAGCGGAGGCGATCGAGCAATACAGGGGCTCGGAGGCCTACCTAGCCGACTTGCAGAAAGTTGCTCTTCCCTATTACGAGGTAGCACTTCGCCGAGGCATCCGCAAAGGGTTCGAGCAGGGTTACCGCCGGGCTGTAGCCTATGCCGATGCACAAGATTCTGGGATCGACTTCCCCTCTGGCCAGTGCTATGACTAGGATGAGTCATCTTCTAGCTCCTCCGCATCGGGCGGGGAAGATCTAGAGGGCTCTTCTCTGGTGGGGTCACCAACTCAGGCTGCCTCGGGAGGGCTCGTGGCAGAGGCAGTTCCCGCGCGGGCGGGGTCAGTGCCAGGGCCGGCCATCACCGAGGGTGCCAGGGGCGAAACACCCGTGCCTTCCATTCCCGAGCTTCAAAGTGGGCCCGAGGCCTGATGTATCTGTCCTGTTTTGCCTCTTTTCCTTTTCCAAGAAATGGATTTCCTTTTTGTAAGGTAATAAATGACTTACTTGCTTCTTGCCTTCCTTGCCGTGATTCGATTAGCGTATCTATAGTAGTTGGAAATTGCTGATACATCCTACGTTGTTTTCGCATACTGGTTGGACGGGCTCTTGACAGGGTGTCTTTCCGTTTTCTCACGCTTTGAATGCCAGGCTGCTTCGTGTATCCCGCTGAGGCGAAAAATGAGGGATTTGAGGTGACCGTTTAGAAGGGAGAATTCCTTTGGCGTGTTTTCGAGGAGGGAGTCATTTAAGGCAAGTAGCCTCCCTTTGCCTATAAAAAGACCGAAGGGCGTCCCTTCCTCTCCACCGCTTAGGATTTTCCCTAACAGTCTTTCCTCGTCCCTTCTTCACGTTGCGTTGTGCCGTTGCATTCAGAGCATGGAGGATCCTTCAGAAGATGATACTGTCGATGATGGAGGGCTGCAGGTTTTTGCCCCTTCGGGTTTTGAGCAGGTCCGACGGTTGTCGCGCGGGTTTGAAGCAGGTCTGATGGTCATCGCGCGGATCTGGAGAAAATTTTGACAGAAAAATCACGCCGTTTCCTCTATCAGTTCCGGAGGGGGGGGGGGGCGAGATGGAGGACGGATGGGGGCATCCGTGATGTCCATCCCCTCCGGGCCTTCCCCTGTCTCCTTATTCAGCTCTGCTGGTTTCTTTTTCTTTTTGGCAGCCTCTTTTTCCCTCTTCTGCTCTTCCTTTCTTTCACTCTTCGGAGGGTGCCTGCGCTCTCTGTACGCTCCAAAGAGTTGGTAGGTTGGAGGAGAGGAGGCCTTCATAGGTGTTCCCTCTTCCCCAGCCTCTGTCAACTTGGAAGGTAGCCTTCCCCTCCGTAGTCCCTCTGTCACCTTTGTCATGGGCCGCCCGAGCCAACTAGATCAACCACCTTTTATCCGAGCCAATTTCTACTCGAGGCAGAGTCAGTGGCTGGACGCAAGGAGATCAACCGAGTCAGCCGAGAAATGGCCTTTTGCAGTGGTGCCAGATGGATTTTTTGCTTTCTGTTATGTAATGTATTGGCTTTTGCCTTTCTGATGTACCAACAATCGATTGAATGAAAAGGAGAAAATTTTATTTCACTCGGATTGTTTGCACGAACTTCAAAAGTAGAACTTGCGTAGTGTGACTGCATTCCATGCCCGAGAGATGGGTTCCCCTTCCATTGTAGATAGCCGGTATGCTCCTTTCCCGAGCGTCTCGACCACTCGGCAGGGGCCTTCCCAGTTAGGGGATAGCTTGCCCGCCACCTCTAGCGGTCGAGAGGCTTCGGCTTTCCTGAGGATGAAGTCACCTGGTTGGAAGTGTCTGTCTCAGACTTTGGCATTGTAGTATCGAGTGAGGCGGCGCTGGTACTCCGTAGCTCGGATGCTGGCGATCTCTCGGAGCTCATCTGCTAGATCGAGGTTCTCGAGTAACTTTTGCTCGTTTACCTTGGGCGAGAAGCGGATGACTCGGAGAGAAGGGTTGGCGACCTCTAACGGAATAACAGCCTCAGTGCCATACACCAACTGGAAAGGACTCTCACCGGTTGCCGTTCTGGGAGTCATTCTA
Organism: Amorphophallus konjac; assembly: GCA_022559845.1. NCBI lineage: Eukaryota > Viridiplantae > Streptophyta > Magnoliopsida > Alismatales > Araceae > Amorphophallus > Amorphophallus konjac. The sequence goes on from CM040119.1 coordinate 225,677,571, forward strand.
TGTGACCAAAGTACGCTATGCAGTTCCTCGAGCCAGCTACCCTTGGCCTTGCCGAGTCTGGTTTTTATGCCTTTTAAGATAGTCTTATTGGCATTCTCGACCAGCCCGTTGGCCTGAGGGTGGGTGACCGAAGTGAAGTTGTTGCGAATACCTAGGTCGGTGCATTGGTCTCGGAAATAGCGAGAGTCGAATTGCCGACCGTTATCGCTCACTATCACTCGGGGGATGCCGAAGCGATAAATGATCGACTTCCAGATGAAACTCCAGATGACTGTCTCGGTGATCCTCGCCGTGGCTTCGGCCTCGATCCACTTGGTGAAGTAGTCGATGGCGACGATGATGAACTTCTTTTGGGACTGAGCCGTAGGGAACAGCCCGAGAATGTCGGTCCCCCACTAAGCGAAGGGATAAGGCTCGGTAAGGGTGATGAGCTCCGTAGCTGGCTGATGGACCAAGTGGTTGAATCGCTGGCATCGGCCGCACTGTTGTACGTGGGCCGTACAGTCGCGCTGTAGGGTGGGCCACCAGTAACCCTGCCGTAGCAGGATCCTGGCGAGTGACCTTCCTCCTGAATGCGCTCCGCACAGGCCTTCATGAATCTCTTGGATGGCTCGGATGGCTTCGTCGGGGCCGAGACACTTCAGGAGAGGACCGGAGAAAGATCTCCGGTAGAGAGTGTCGTCTAGAATGACGAAGCGTCGGGCTTGGTACTTCAGTCTGCGGGCTTCTCGAGGGTTGGAAGGCTCTTGGGAGTCCCAGAGCCAAGATAGGTAGGGGGTGCGCCAGTCGCTCGGAATGGCTGAGTCAACAGCAAGGAGCTCCGAGTCAATGCTCGGGTGCTCTAGCTCTTCAAGGAGGACCGATCGGGTACCTTCAGGGTCGAGAGAGGAGGCCAACCGAGAGAGGGCGTCCGCTCGGGAGTTTTCCTCCCAAGCTATTCGGACTACCTTCAATCCCTCGAACTGTTGGGCCAGGTCTCTGACCAGCTGGAGGTATTTGATCATTGGCGCCTCTCGAGCTTCGTATTCGCTGTTGACTTGGCTAGCGACCAGTTGGGAGTCGGTGTGGATTTTGACTCGCTCAGCCCCCAACCGTCGGGCCATGCGTGCTCCCGAGATAAGGGCCTCGTACTCGAAAGCATTGTTGGATGCCTAAAAGCTGAATTTCAAGGCGTACTGTAGCTCTACTCCTTCGAGGGACCTCAGGAGGATTCTGGCACCACTACCGACTGAGTTGGAAGATCCGTCTACGAACAGTTCCCAGGTTGGCCCAGGCGCGGACGGGGACCTTTCTTCAGTTGGGATGGTGCTCTCGGCTATGATGTCGGCGAGCGCTTGGCCTTTCACAGCCGAGCGTGGTCGATAGGATATATCGTAGGCCCCGAGCATGATGGCCCATTTGACGAGTCACCCTGAAGCTTCGGGGTGGGCCAGAATCTTCTTCAATGGTTCGCCGGTCAGCACGGTGATGGGGTGCCCCTGGAAATAGGGTCGAAGGCGCTTGGCGGAGGTATCCAACGCTAGCATGAGTTTCTCGGTTGTGGGGTACCTCCTTTCAGCCTCGTTGAGCACCATGATGGCGTAGTAGACCGGCCTCTCGATTCTTGAGTAATTTCTGACTAGGATCGAGCTGACCGTAGATGGTGTTGCCGAGAGATAGAGCAGCAAGACTTCACCCGGAACGGGCTTGGAGAGCACCGGGGGAGAGGCCAAGAACTCCTTGAGCTCGGTAAACGTTCTCTGGCATTCCTCATCCCATGCGAACGTAGCAGATGCCAATTTGGCCCCCCTCAAAAGTTTGAAGAAAGGCAAGCATCGTTCGGCCGCACGGGACAGGAACCGGCTGAGAGCGACGACACACCCAGTTAGGCACTGGACGTCCTTGATGCAGGTGGGCGGGCGCATGTCCAGATGGCCTGGACTTTGTCGGGGTTGGCCTCGATCACACACTGAGTGACCAAGAAACCCAGGAACTTCCCAGATCTCACTCCGAAAGCGCACTTGGCAGGATTGAGCTTCATGTTGTACTTCAGGAGGGTGTCGAAGGTTTCAGCGAGGTCGGTAAAGTGGTCTTGGGCCTTGGGGGTCTTGACGAGCATGTCGTCAATGTAGGCCTCAACGTTCCGACCTAGCTGCTCCTCGAACATGTGATTGACCAGCCTTTGGTACGTAGCTCTGGTGTTCTTCAACCTGAAAGGCATCTGGGTGTAGCAGTAGACGCCATAGTCGGTGATGAAGGCGGTCTTCTTGATGGCTTCTAGATCCATTCTGATCTGATGATAACCTGAATAGGCGTCCAAGAAGCTGAGTATCTCATTGCCCGAGGTTGAGTCAACCAATTGCTCGATGCTCGGCAATGGATAGCAGTCCTTAGGGGTGGCCTTATTTAGGTCGGTGAAATCCACGCACATCCGCCACTTGCCTGAAGCTTTCGGTACTAGGACAACGTTGGCTAGCCACGTCGGGTACAAGACCGGTGTAAAAAGACCAGTCTCATGTCCCTTGGTGACCTACGCCTTGATGATCGCCTGCTTTTCTGGTGCATGCTTCCTTCTGCGTTGTTGTACGGGTCTCATGGCGGGGTCGAGGTTGAGCTTATGCATCACGGTCTCTTCTGGTATCCTAGGGAGTTGGTCATCGGACCAAGCAAAGACTCAGATGTACTCAGAAAGGAATTTCTTATATTGCTGCTGAACCCTGGGCGGTAGGTCAGCTCCGATCCTTACTCCTAGGGCTGGGTCATCGTTTAGGAAAACCGCCAGTAACTCGCCACCAGGCTCGGTGGTTGCGGTTTTATCCTCGACTCCCCGGGGGCCCTTATACCTCTCGTCCGGCCTTGTGGCTTCTACCGAGATATTGTAGCACCTTCTGGCCGTGGCCTGGTTACCTCGGACTTCCCCCAACCCGTTTTTAGTGGGGAACTTCATTTTCTGGTGGTAGGTAGACGGTACTACCTTTATTCGGCTGAGGATTCCCTAGCCGAAGATGGCGTTGTACGCTATCATGCCTTTGATCACTATGAAGTCCACCATGACCGTAACAGTTCTGGGTGGGGTGCCGAGGGTAACCGGCAGGTTTAGGGCTCCCTCGGGATAGGTGGCCAGGCCATTAAACCCGCAGAGGGGGGTTCGGACCGGGCGGAGCTTGGATGGATCCTCCCCCATCTTAAGGAAACAGTCATAAGACAATACATCAGGGGCACTCCCATTGTCAACCAGAATCCTATCTATGTTACAATGGTTTATCGTAGCCGAGATCACGAGGGCGTCGTCATGCGGGGTGCTCAGCCCTTCCAGGTCTTGGTCGGAGAAGACTATGACCTGGGGCTCACTCGGCGGGGCCTTGGGAGGCTCTATAGCTCGGCTCGCCCGCTCGGCATGACGCTTCCTTCCTCGGCTACTGTCACCTCCTGATGCTGTCCCTCCGGAGATGACGTTGATGTGGACCCCTCGGGGGGCTTTGTCGATCTCCTCCGCGGCGCCTCGATCTTCTTTACGCTCGGCCGTGAACCAAGCTAGGTGTCCCTGACGGATGAGGCGCTCGATCTCATCCTGGAGCTGGTGGCAGTCACCGGTGTGATGCCCGTGGTCGCTGTGGAACAAGCAATGCTTGTCGCGATTACGGTTCTTCGACCTCATCGGCTCGGGCTGGCGGAGAAGTCCCGAGTCTTTGATGTCTTCATAGATCTCATAGATCGGTGTGGCTAGTGGGGTGTACCGCTCGTACTTCCACTTGCGTTCCCCATCACGGTCTCACTTTTTTCCCGAACCTGAATTTGGCTCGAAAGTCCGCTTCTTGTCCCCCTCCCGACCCGAGCCGGTTGTGTCTCGGCAAGCGTTGAGCACCTCCTCGCATTCGGCGTGGCGCAATGCCAGAGTCACTAGCTCGGCAAGGGTCGAGGGAGGGTGGAGGATAAGTTCGCGGAGGAGATTCTCATCCCTGGTGCCCCCAGTCAGTGCGGTTATGGCTGAGGCCACGTCCAGGCGGGGGATTCTCAGGGCTTCCGATTTAAATCGGTGAATTTAAGCCCGGAGTCTTTCCCCTTGTGCCTGTTTAAGGGCCATGAGCCCCGCTACCGACCTCGGGGGGGGCACTTCCGGCGAAACTCTCTTTGAAGACTCGCATGAATTGCTTGAAGTCTCGGATGGATCCGGGGGCGAGGGCCCGGAACCATGCTTGAGCACCTTGGACCAGGGTGGTCACGAAGGCTCGGCACTTGATGGCGTCGGACACGCCGTGCAGGGTCATCAGAGCGTTGAAGCTGTCATAATGATCGGCCGGGTCGCCCTGGCCGTCGTAGGGCTTGAAGGTAGGGATGGAGGTTCTGGGAGATACCTATGCCTTCAAGATGTACTCGGAGAACGGGGATTTCTCCTCGTCCTCCGGAAAAGAGGTCTTTTGCAGGGTGCGGAGGGCGCGCTCCTGTTCTGTGAAACGCCTCTCAAAATCCCGTAGCCGGAGGGATAGTTCCGGCTGCTGTCGTGTCGTGGGGCTGGGGGGAGCGTCTTGGCGATCTCCGGGAACGTTAGTTTCTGGGTTCGGACGGCGCGCCCCTAGTTTTCCCCTTCTCGGCGTGGAGGAAGCTTCCTGCTCCGGAGGTGGAGCCTGCGAGGGTCCTCCAATCCTGTTGCGGATGAGCTGCTGGCCGCGGAGAGTGAAGTGGCCTCCGGCAGTGTCCTGGGACATATTTTCGGGGGGAGGGCTCCTTGTCGGAGCGCGGGACCTTCCATCCCTAGCTGCCTGGGCCCTCATGAGTTCCACGAGGACATCCAGTTTCGCGGTGAGGGCCTGAAAGGCTTCGGCGCCACTGTTGGGTGGTAGCCCTACCGTCGCAGGAGGGGGTGGTGGATCGTCGGCGGGGGCGCTGGCGTTGGAGGGAGGGTTATGTGAGGCCCGAGAGGGGCCATCCCCTGCCGCTACCATGGCCTTTCCCCTCTCGCCGGCGGACCTCCTCCCTGAGCTCCTTCGCACCATACTGGCTTTTTGTACGTTTCCCACAGGCGGCGCCAGATGAAGAGGCGTGATCTCGCGCTGGTCCTGAGCGGATGGAGGATCACCAGGTAGTGAACTGCAAGATAGGGAAATGGATCAGGGGGCCCAGGAAGAATCCCTGGGGAAAACCCTCCGATGCTTAAGTCAGTGGAGCTGTGTCGGGAGCAATAAAGGGAGGTGAGAGCTTGTGCGCGAGATCCCTCTCCACCAGAAGGGTGAAGTGGTTCTTGCTCAGGAGCATTGAGCGTATGATTGCCCTTACCTTTCTCCGGTGGGTATCCTGGGTTTAAATAGTGCGCCGCCTTCTCGGAGTCCTGTAAGTCGCGGGGTCTAAGGGGGGCGTTACGTCCTCGACGTGGGCTTTCATTGCCTTATCATGGGAACGTTATCACCTTTGGGAAGAAGAACTCCCTCACCTTCCTGAATTCATGCCCGTAGTGGACACCTAACGGCTGCAAGCATAAGCAATCGTCGGCCGTTCTGAGTTTAGAGAGGCCAGCCCTATCCGAGCGAGAGGCTTAGCTCGGGAGAAGATGGGTCGGATAGGCCGGCGTACGCCTTCTTCTCCCGGGCAGAGAGATGGCTTGGGCCGGACCTTTCTTGTGACCTGACCGACACTTGGGCCCTCCGAGCCTAGAGGCCGCCTAGGAAGGTTGTGTCCTCGAGCGATTTTTTATTGGGCTTTCTTCCCTAAGTGGGCTCTGTAGGCTGTAACTTACGCGAGCTTGGCCTCGTTGGGTCCTGTCGGGCCTAGTCGGGCTGCTCTTTGAATGGGCTACAGAAATCCCCCTCTCCACATACCATGCATCCATTGATTTGAGAGCATTAGAGAGCCTGCACTACACATGATTATAATTTCATCATTCTTCGATCAATTGAAATAAATAGAACACTTACCTTGTCTTTTGACATTTATATAATTCTTTCAACCTGCAAAAGCTTTGAAATCAATTACCACACAAGCCATCATTCAATTGTCAGCAAACCATAGCCCACTCCATTCAACTCTCAATAAACAATAGACATCAAGACTTTTATTCAAGAATTCTTGATTACTTAAATAGAAGCATATGGATACTCAAACAAACATTTCATATTAAGCTCATAGGTAAATATTCAAGTATCCAAGCAGCTTGACACAAATTCCACATATCTCTTTAGATGATATGTAATGCAACATTAACCCAAAAAAGTAGCCAATGCATGCATTATCTAAATAGCCAAAAGGGAAAAGAGAAAAATAGTAGGAGACCATTCACACAGATTCGTCAATCACAAACATCTAAAGTAGAGAGCCATCCATCCATGCAAGTGCTGTGTGCAAGAATAAAATATAACATACAATGCAACATTAACCCAAAAAAGGTATTTAACTGTCTTGTATAAGAATGACATAGAGTAGCCCAAAAAGTCATTCCTTTTAAATCCACCTAGAACATACACAAGATTACATCAGAAATAACTAAGGATGTTGAAAAAATAGATACCTGATAAGCATCACATCTGGACCAACACTTTAAAAAGAGATAAGATGATAGCCAGATTTCCAGTTATTCAAAATAAGATCAAAAGATATGGCAGTGTATAATTAGAAATGATCTTACATAGTCCTTGAGCCACAAGATGTGACTCCCAACAGCATCTTTCATTCTTTTTCTATTCTGATCCTTCACAAACAATGGTGTGTTTGGATGGCGAGCATACTGCATAGAGACTTCACAATACACAGATCCAATTTTCCTTCCCATGACGACCTTTTCTTCGTTGAGGCACATGACCATGCCAACTGCCACATGTTGTCCCTCGAGGTCTAGCAAGATCACTTTGCGACCTTGCAACTAAACATAACACAAAATATATCCACTTGGGTGAGTATTATCATACAGAATTCATAAAAAATATGACGCTCACATAGTTATTATTTAAACATTATGAGTGCATCACCCATTGACACACCATTGTTGATATGTTTTGTTCTACTCTCTTTCTCTTCAATACCGACTTGAAAGATCTCTTCTCTCCTTCTAATAAATCGATATGTAAAATAAAATAAGACAGTAGAAGGAGAACAGAAGAGAGTAAAGAACCGTTGATGCGAGACGGATGACGACCGGGCTAAGACGTACGACGGACTCGATGTGCGGCCAGCACCAACACACTAAAGGCAAGCCGGGTGGCTGACCACCGTGGCGTTCTCCGGGTGGAGACGTCTCTCAACAGCAACACTAGGTAGCCCGACAATCATCCCTTACGAGGGAAACGTGGGGATCGCAACGGTTAAGGAACCACTGTCACCTAGGGTGGTGCAGTCCGAGCTCGGTGCTCGACTAGAGCTAAGGAACGGGCGCTCTCAACTCATAATCACGGTGATTTGTAGCTAGCTAACGGCCCTATTCTCACAAACGCAGCATGATAGAAAATATACTAAACCAGCAATGTGAGGGTGGAACGAAGTGCGTACCTCCACGACTAGGCGTGGGGAAGAATTCCCGGCCGAATCCGACAACCCCAATACACATATGCAATAAGATTACAATTTCAGAAATAGTTGCCCACTCCACGCAGGGAGGTATAGGGCTACAAATGCCAATTTTGGAGTTGCTGGAACCCGGGTTGACATGCCACACTCTCAGGAGGCGAGGGACGCGGGTCGGAGCCGCTCGGGTACGCCGATGGGAAGCTGACCCGGTTCTGTCCACGCTGGTCACCGTGCGCAGCAAGCTTGCGGAGGCCAGTACGCCAAGATCCGAAGGAGGATCGGAGCTCCGTTTGTTGGAGAACGTCGGCGACTGGACGTAGTTCGTCCACTCTGAAGGGCGTGAGCAGATCCTTTCAGGTCTGGGCGCAGCAGCAATTACACTCGGCTTCTGGTTTTGTGCACCCAGAACTGCACATAAACACGATTAATTGATGGAAAATTGGTTGCCGATGTCGGATCGAGGCACAGTTTGTGGGAGATCATTGCCGACGTCCAGAGGAAGACATAATCCAAAGATCTCGCATAGATCTGGACGGGATGAGGCGGGGCAGACTCTGGAAGTCGGCTCTGGTTCTGAGCCAGATCTGCACATATCAGCTCGCGCGATCCCACGAGAATCGTCGCAACGATCAGCACAGATCTCGGATCGAGACGAGATCAGCAGAAGCGCGAAGAGGACTCAAAGTCCTACAATCACTCCGAAAATAAGCTTCTGATAGCTTGAGAGGAGATCTGGGGAAATTCGTAATCAAGAAACTTCAGATCTGGACAGCAGGCTGGGGCAGATCTGCGCGCCGTCACGAGAAAAATTGCTACCGATGATCCATAACTCCGATCGATGCGAAACCTCCTCTGAAATCTTTCTGACTTGTAGAGGTATCACTGGAAATTTTTTTGGAAGCATATGATAAGAGGATAGGGGAGATATGGGGGCAAGTCACACACCCAAAGTCTGTCCCGTCACAGGACTTAGTAGGGTATCACACCCAAGGGGGAATCAAGAGAATCACTCTCTAATTGCAAATTTCACTCAACAAAACTTCATTAGCCTTTAACCCATCATCATACAAGTCTTTATATAGGGGTTTGGCAAGGGGAGGGGGCTGGATGGTTCGATGGAACCTTGGGGAGGAGAGGAGGGGTGCGCCCCTTTGACTAGAATAGGAAGGGAGGGGGAGACAAGGGAACATTGGACTTACCTACCTTTGAAATTCAAGTAAAGGGGGGTAGGTGGCAGCCATTCCTTTTGGACCAGCAGCCATTTTAATGTTCTCGTGTGGTAAATGGGGAAGGGAAGAAAAGAAAAGAAAATAGCTAGCCTAATACAAACAAAATAGGGGGCGCCCCCCTTCACGGGCCTTGAATGGGCCAAGTTTGGCCATGGCCACCCCTTAAGCCCATTCAACCAATATGGCTTAATGCCTCTCCAATCTAGATGGCCCATGAATGAAGGAAGCCCAATTGGGCCTTCCATAGCTTATGGATCCATCATTATGGTCCAAGGCCACTCCTTCTTAATGCATTCTAGAGGGGCTTAACCGAAATGGCCCTTTAAGAGCCTTACAACCAGCCCAATATGAAAACACAAGTACAATGACCCTTACAAGCCTAATTTTCATGCAAAAAGGGTCCAAACATAAGTCAAATTGCCTCCATTTTAAAGGAAAGCCGAAGTAGTCCGATTGGTGCTCCGCGTATGGTACCGTCGGTTCGCCGACTCGTGCTATTCGCTCGCGCTGGTGTCCGCACCAATTCTCCCCGGGTGGGAGGAACTCGACCCCGTCGAGTAAGGGTCCTGGGGCTTGAACTCTCCGCATGTGATCAAGGCATTGCTCATCGTGGGGCATCCTCGCCAACGCACTAAGAAGTGCTGGTAGGCTCCATTCCTTGTGATGATCACCTGATCATCCAGTATAAAATCTATATGCTTGCATTGAGGCTGGAAGAGGTGGACTCTCGGGTGGTGTGTCACTCCCAATAGAAGGATAAAGCCCGAAACTCACTAGGGATCACCGCGGGTTCCGATATGCTACTAGATCAGAAACATGGAACGTCAAACTGACACCATAGTCATCCGGTAGTTCAATAACGTACGCATTTGAACCCACTTGTTTCGTGACTCGGGAAGGGCGAGTATCGCGGGCCTAGAGTTGCTTTACGGCCCCCAAGAGGAAACCGTTTAGGTATGACCCTGATCATGACGTACTCTCCCTTTTGAACTCACGGACATGTAGCATGTATCAGCTAACTCCTTATACGTGCATGGCTGGCCTTTGATTGGGACACACTTAATGCAAACCATATGCATGAAAGAAAACAAACTAGAGAGACAAATAGACACACACATGACCTTAGACAAACCTATGGTTATGTAGACCATGCATATGCAATGGTGGACCAGGACACCCGAATGTGTGCCATGCATACACTAGATGCAACCAAAGGTAGGTAGGATTATGGACTCCTAGACACCCAAAAAGACACCATGCATGCTAGGACTTCCTATCAGATGTGGGGGTGAGTGGGCTAAGAGGTTCATCACCACTACATGTAGGTAAGGCATGCCATGCTTCCCAATAATCGGACCTATTGCTATGTGGAGTTTGATTGGCCCGAGTGGGAAGAGAGTGGTAGGAGACTTCCTTGACAAAGTAGAAGGGAAGTGGTGGATCACAAGGCCCGCTAGAGAAGGGGTAAAATGGGTCAAAGAATGTGTGACCCCATGAGATGGACTCCCAGATGTCATGGTCCCAATTGTGAAATTCTTGAAGGTGTGGGTTGTCACCTTCATCCGTTATGGTAGATGGTACGGTGGTCTCATAGAGTAGATATGGGTCCTCCCTCGGGACGGCAATACCGTAAGAGGGGTCTAATGCAAGCTCATCAAGAACGGGGAAGAGCAACAGAACCTCGGTGGTGATAGGACCCAAGGTGTATAACGAGGTAATAGACCCCAAAGATGAAAGCATAAAGCTATGGGTATAGGGTTGGTTAGACCCTAAGGCCAATGTATATGTTAGCTCCCTTTGACATTCTAAACTCCTTAATAGATCCTTTACACATTCTATGAAGCAAAAGGACTTGAAAGTGGTGTGATAGGAGTTAATGGGGACTATTGGGAGTATTGGCTCCCAGGGTGGAGAGTAAGGTGGACTAGGAACCAAGCCAGTCCTAAGCCAGCTAAGAAGTGGTTCGGCTACGAGTAGCTTTCCCGTTAAAAACACGGGTAGCTCTGGCTGAAGTGGCTCCGAATATGATGGCTCCGGATGAAGTTCGGAAGGAGAGGATGGCAACAGAGCATTCACGGGTGATGAATGAGGGGTCTCCAAGATGGGGAGAGGGCTTAGGGACTCCTTAGATGGGGCTGGGTAAGGGCTACGGGCTATGGCCTCCCTAGGCTCGGGTATGGCTATAACTGATCTTGGAGGTGGGCAAAGGGAGACCAACGATTCAATATAAGTACATCTCCTATCTACCCGATCCAAAATCATTTGAACAAGTTCGACAACGGTGTGGGTTGGAGTAGGGAGATCATGGTGGACTCGTCCATAGTCAATCGGCCTAGGCTTGGGTCTAGGCTCATCTATGTGTGGGGGTCTTTGCTTCCGACTTGGACCCACTTGGTTGGAAGTGAGTGGGTGGGGTCGGTTGGAAGTGACAGGTTGAGGAACGTAGACCTTCCTAAGCTCTCTCTTCATGTCCCACCATGACTCGATGGGCCATTGCCTCCTAACCTCTCTCAAACGTTCAATGTAGTCCCATTTTTCGGCGGCCTCATGAAGAAGCCGCTCTTTGGCGAAAGAGAATTACATTGCCTCGGACATAGTATAACACTCAAAATATGCGTCCAAGGCGGCTTCCCACTTGAGGTAGTCGCTCGGGACCTTGGTTCCATAAAAGTTTGAGGCTTCGGGCCTACGGATGTGGTGGGGTTGGATTCCCCATCCTAGGTGGTGTCGCCACCATTCATATGAACTAGGCATTCGGGAACCCATGGGACTCGGGGAGCTAATGGATGGCCATGCCGACACTTGGACATGACACTAGACACGACCCAAAAATATGATGTAAAGTTGAAATGAGACTCAACTAAACACTGAGACATGACTATGTTGGAATGCACTAACTAGGAACCTAGACTTAAACCAAGACTCGGTATGTGGCGGAGCTAATCGATCCGAAGATCATTCGCGCAAGTGTGCGGCCTTCCCGATAGGCGTAGCCTAACGATCGGACGACACCTTTTAATATACCGAATATTGGAATGCAAATGTAACCTTGGACTTAAATGAACCTAGACCTAAACCGACGCTCTGATACCAATTTGATGCGGGACGGATGATGACCGGGCTAAGATGTACGACGGACTCGATGTGCGGCTAGCACCAACACGCTAAAGGCAAGCCGGGCGGCTGACCACCATGGCGTTCTCCAGGTGGAGACGTCTCTCAATAGCAACACTAGGTAGCCCGACGATCGTCCCTTGCGAGGGAAACGTGGGGATCGCAGCGGTTAAGGAACCACTGTCGCCTAGGGTGGTGCAGTCCGAGCTCGGTGCTCGATTGGAGCTAAGGAATGGGCGCTTTCAACTCACAATCACAGTGATTTGTATCTAGCTAATGGCCCTATTCTCACAAACATAGCATGATAGAAAATATACAAAACCAGCAATGTGAGGGTGGAACGAAGCGCGCACCTCCACGACTAGGCATGGGGAAGAATTCCCGGCCGAATCTGACAACCCCAATACACATATGCAATAAGATTACAATTTCAGAAATAGTTTCCCACTCCACGCAGGGAGGTATAGGGCTACAAATGCCAATTTTGGGGTTTCTGGAACCCGGGTTGACGGGCCACACTCGCAGGAGGCGAGGGACGCGGGTCGGAGCCGCTCGGGTACTCCGATGGGAAGCCGACCCGGTTCTGTCCACGCTGGTCACCCTGCGCAGCAACCTTGCGGAGGCCGGTACGCCAAGATCCAAAGGCGGATCGGAGCGCCGTTTGTTGGAGAACGTCGGCGACTGGACGTAGTTCGTCCACTCTAAAGGGCGTGAGAAGATCCTTCTAGGTCTGGGCGTAGCAGCAATTACACTCGGCTTCTGGTTTTGTGCACCCAGAACTGCGTAGAAACATTATTAATTAAGGGAAAATTGGTTGCCGATGTCAGATCGAGACGCTGTTTGTGGGAGATCGTTGGCGACATCTAGAGGAATACGTACTCCAAAGATCTCGCACATATCTGGACGGGATGAGGTATGGCAGACTCAGGAAGTCGGCTCTAGTTCTGAGCCGGATCTGCACAGATCAGCTCGCGCGATCCCACGAGAATCATCGCCATGATCATTACAAATCTCGGATCGAGACAAGATCAGCGGAAGAGAGAAAAGGACTCAAAGTCCTACAATCACTCCAAAAATCAGCTCCTGATAGCTTGAGAGGTGATCTGGGGAAATTCGTAATCAGGAAACTTTAGATCTGGATAGCAGGCTGGGCAGATCTGCGCGTCATCACGAGAAAAACTGCTATCGGCGATCCAGAACTCAGATCGACGCGAAACCACCTCTGAAATCTTTGTGACTCGCAGAGGTATCACTGAAAATTTTGGTGGAAGAAGATGATATGAGGATGGGAGAGATATGTGGGCGAGTCACATGCTCGAAGTCTGTCCCGTCACAGGACTGAGCAGGGTATCACACCCAAGGGGGAATCAAGAGAATCACTCTCTAATTGCAAATTTCACTCAACAAAACTTCATTAGCCTTTAACCCATCATCATACAAGTCTTTATATAGGGGTTTGGCAAGGGGAGGGGGCTGGATGGTTTGATGGAACCTTGGGGAGGGGAGGAGGGGTGCGCCCCTTTGACTAGAATTGGAAGGGAGGGGGAGACAAGGGAACATTGGACTTTCCTACCTTTGAAATTCAAGTAAAGGGGGGGTAGGTGGCAGCCATTCCTTTTGGACCAGCAGCCATTTTAATATTCCCATGTGGTAAATGGGGAAGGGAAGAAAAGAAAAGAAAATAGCTAGCCTAATACAAACAAAATAGGGGGCGCCCCCCTTCATGGGCCTTGAATGGGCCAAGTTTGGCCATGGCCACCCCTTAAGCCCATTCAACCAATATGGCTTAATGCCTCTCCAATCTAGATGGCCCATGAATGAAGGAAGCCCAATTGGGCCTTCCATAGCTTATGGATCCATCATAATGGTCCAAGACCACTCCTTCTTAATGCATTCTAGAGGGGCTTAACCGAAATGACCCTTTAAGAGCCTTACAACCAGCCCAATATAAAAACACAAGTACAATGACCATTACAAGCCCAATTTTCATGTAAAAAGGGTCCAAACTTAAGCCAAATTATCTCTATTTCAAAGGAAAGCCGAAGTAGTCCGATTGGTGCTCCGCGTATGGTACTGTCGGTTCGCCGACTCGTGCTATTTGCTCGCGCTGGTGTCCGCACCAACCATGATCGCCACCAAGGCGCCGTACGCGATGAACACGCCACACCTTGGAAAGAGGGAGACACTCGCCTCAAAATCATCACAACAGGGGATGAACGGCACGTGAAGAACCGCCTGTGGTGTTGGGCGGCCACACGATAGACCGTTCTTCAGTGCTGCAGGGGACGCGGGACGTAGGACTACTGGCTGATGGACGGTTTAGAAACAACCGCAAGAGGTGAAGGATGGTCGAATATGCACCGCACATACCATCGAACGGTCCTGGAAGAGCCGCACAAGACCATCAAGCTAGAAGTCACAAAGGGGTCCAACCTCCACCCTCTCCGGCCGGCCAGAGGGGATGGGCCTCGTGTTAGTGAGTTGCTGACCTGCGAAACAGAGTGTAAACACAAAAGGAAAACCCAAGTTAGAACTATAAGTGCAGTATATGCTAAAACGGAGACGAATGATCATAACTAAATGGAGTGGGGGATACCTGGGGAGTTTTAAACCCCTAGGGGTGTCAAAAACATGGGAGGATGTGTAAATGATAGTGCAAGCAGTGAAGAAAAATGAGGGAGAATGATGCATGCAACCCAAAAGGGAATGATGGAATATCAAAGATAGAAAAAAGACTTAAACTGAAGGTTACTCCCTAGACCGGAGGCCTATATGGACGTAGAAGGCCTCCTTCCTTGGTGCTAGGTCGCTCCAGGATTCGGCAGGGCTTCGCCGTCGACCAAAAATCTCCCCCCCCCCCTCCTTTCAAAGGTAGCCTTTAGGGTCTATTTATAGAGCCTAGAAAGTCAGCCCTGAAATTAGGGTTTCCTGTGGATATTAATCTGAGATATCAAAAGATAAAGGGAAGATAATATCATCAGCTTTCGTTAGGATCAAATCTCATCCGATTTGGTTGAGAATCCACGGAGAAAATCGAGGATAAAGTTGAGGGGTTTAACCACGGATAGAGAGAAAATCTTGAATTCTTCAGAGTTCACAGGGTTAAACGGTCTCACGATAGACCGCTCAACCAGTTGGGCGGTCCATCAAGGACCGTCCAACTCTGGCGGTGATAATTCCAAAAAATAGGATAATCATCCATCAATTATCTATTAACCAACCGAAATGGTCGCCGTTGGACTCTCATAGATAAACGGTCTGTAATTAACCATCCACAATAATGAGCGGCCAAGTGCTATCCGTTTAACTCCTGTCGGTGATAAATGAATAAAACGAATAATTATCTGAGAGACATTTAGACTTTAGGACTCTGGAATAGGAATGGTTCATTCTAGACCGTTCATCATGTTGAACTGCTAAGATTCAAACGCGTAAGCCCTTGTGGGTGGAAATTCAAAAAATTAACTAAAATATTCTAAAATAGATGGACGGTCCACAGGCAACCGCACATTGATTGGCCGGCCAGAGATGAACCGTACATGTACATGGGTGTTGAAACTCATAGAAAAGCCCAATCAACCAAAACCAAGGCCCGTTAAGCCCTGAATTGAAATAAACCTAACCAGGGAGGGAGGCTACCCGTAAAACTGGCCCAAAACATGCCTGAAAATAGCCCCAACGAGTGATGGACAACTCGAGCTATCAATAAATGGGGGTAAGAGGAACGACTCAACTTATTGGCAAAAAAATGGGTGTCAATAGATGCCCCTCCTTAACGTCCTCTTCAAAGGGGAGCGAGCGGAGGTGAAGCGAAAGTGACATGGAACATGGAGATGGAGCAGAAATGAAGCAGAGCGGACCGAAAAGTGGGCGTTAAGGTAAAACGACACCCATTTTTACCAACAAGTGATAGGAATCTTTCGAAAATCTCTGAACCAAACGCAAGGAATGATAAAACCAAAAGTGACACTAGTCTGGATGAACTAAACTAAATGAAACAAATCTATAAGACCAATCTCATAGGGGACACAATCCCGCGGTCCAATGAGGAGGCCAAAAGTAGGCAGTAAAAGTAAAGTAAACAGGCTAAAGCTCCAGACGGGGACCTCTCAATCAACCAAACCAAACGAATCGACCAAAGAGAACCTTCCAACTCAGAGTGGAATTAGTTCCTCTTACTCAAACACTGAACGCACAGCTAACCATCACTGATGAGACATTCTTCAAGCAAACCATGGGACATGAAAGCTCAACAAGATGCGTATGATGCATGCTGGGCTAAAATAAAAGAAATCGTTAAAACAAATGCGAAGAAAGATTAAAATATAAAATACTTGAAAATAATATTATTAAGCTGGAAAATCAGAGTCAAGATACTATCCACAACCACGGCGTGCGGGATAGAACCATCCTCCCTATGATCTCCCAACCTAACGGCCTATCCGAAGATTAAACACGTGAACCTGGATCATCATCATTTTTGTTAAAGGGGAACATCAGATCCTGGAACACGTAGATAACCGACTGGTCCTCGAGATAATATATTATAGTACCATACAATAATGCAATAAGGGTGATAAGGTTAAAAGGCCATACCTGACTTACCTGTGCAGGTGAAACGGCAAGTTTTTAGATTTTCTTTTTCAGATTTTTATGTATTTCCATGAATAAGACAAATGATACAAACATAACGATTAACATAATGACAAACAACATGACATAACATGACGGATGGAAACAACACAACAAGATGAATAAGCACATGGGCAAAAGCATAAACAGACAATATGTATGCATGAACATGGAGTGACAAGACAACAATCGGTGGGACAACACATGGTTGAGATAAGAACATGATGGATCGCATGGTTGGGACAACACATGGTTGAGATAAGAACATGACGGATCGCATGGTTGGGACAACACATGGAACATGGAAAGACGACCATCGACATGTGCAAGATAACTAACAACATGTGGTGAGAAACAAAACAACAAGCGTGGGACGACACGGTGGGACATGGAAATGAGACAAAGATACGGTGGGACAAAAGAGACATAAACAAAACACGCTCTTCAATCAAAACTCGAGATCAGAATGAAGTAGAACCTCCAGGTTCATAATCGTGAGGTAAAGTCCTCTCATATAGATATGATCCTTGCAAACAAAAGCTGAGAAGGACATAAGCTTCAGAACAGATCGAGAGACATGAATGACGAAGAGAACAGATCAGAAGATGTGGACAGGAGACAGATAGATCAAAATATGGAGTAAGGAAAGTTTGAGTACTTGCAACCTGAACACTTAGCAAACGGATTACGTATCTATTCTCAAAATAAAATATAAAAGATAAATATTTTTAGATTTTTCAAATTTCTTGATTTTTTTAGATTTTTTTTATTTTTTTATTTTTTTTGGAATCTCATTTTTTTGGATTTTTGACACTTTCTCATTTTTTTTAGATTTTTGAACTAGCAATCCGCAGCACCCTAAGACAAGCTCGAACTACTGGCCAGGGATTGTCGTTCCTACCCCTTTCATTAAAGGCTTCCCTTAAGCTTGGCGTGCATGTGAGGGTGGCTTACCACAACCAACCACTTCTAAAGAATGGTGCCCCGACTAAGGCCATACCCGG
The DNA here is from genome assembly GCA_022559845.1 of Amorphophallus konjac. Classification (NCBI taxonomy): domain Eukaryota; kingdom Viridiplantae; phylum Streptophyta; class Magnoliopsida; order Alismatales; family Araceae; genus Amorphophallus; species Amorphophallus konjac. The sequence continues at coordinate 225,695,020 of CM040119.1, forward strand.
GATACAACCCAGACTAAGAGGGAGAAGCAGAAGAAAAATTGGAGACACGCTTCGTGCAGGATGGGAGATATCAAGGCTCGAATTCCTTCCAGGGCACTACCCCTCAAAGAGATAGTCTGTTGCGCTGGAGCTTTGTGTCTTTGATTTTTAGACCCATATTTATCGGGCACGCATGTGACCGGGCTCATGACGTCCCGCGGGGAACTGTACTGCCACTCTTGCCATGCCTTTGATTCATAATTTTACATTGATTCATTTTCTTATTTTGGTAGCCCTTATTGGCCAAATATAGCATGAAAGCCACCTTTGAGGGTCAAGACTGCCCCTATTTGGGACCTCTCCCGTATTAGGGAGCGCCTAGGTTGGTCATCTCATCCATCCGTCTTTTGCCCCTACACTTGGCTGAGCAGAGAAAAGAAAAGACCTTTGTGCATACCCAAAGTATGGCCAAAGCAGCAACGGTGCGCCTTAGAGAGATCGGCTATGGCTTGCCGTGTAGTGTGTGAAAAATCCATACTCATAGGTCACCCTCAACGATCGGGAAAAGAACTAGACTCCCAGCGCGGAGCTATCACCGGCCTAAGGATGCTATAGAAGCGACTCATTTTAAATGACCTAAATGAACTAAGCAAATTTCTAAAAGCCACTTAACCACGTTGAGGAATAGCATTATAACCATGTGCAGTAACAATAATGAAAATGAAAGCATGTTTCTTTACTCAAAATAAAAATACCTTTGCAGTCCATGGCGTGAAAACCAGCATCCTGAAGCGGTTTCAATCATTGAGCTTTGAGGAGTGCGAGTAGCTTTGCATTCCTTGCTTGCCAGGATAAAGGATGAAAGGAGAGCAAAGGATTGGATTCCTCGACACAGAGGAGTGACAGACATCATACTGGATGAAGAAGGGATAAAAAGGAAGATAGATGAGGGCTAGAACTCCCTCATTAAGGCACTGAGGCCCTGAAAACAAGGAACCAGATACAGAATAAACAAGGATTAACTGAGATCAAGGTGGGCTAAAGCCTCGAAAACAGCACGAAAAAGGGTAATGACCCTGAAAGGATGAGACAGAAAGAACAGAAAGATGACGAAAAGATAACTGTGAAGATAAGGAATACGGAGAATGATCATCCGACATGGTCGGAGAAGAAGAGTAGCGATCACCCGCCAAAGGTGGGGAATAAAATGCATGAACACCCGACAAGGTCGGGGAACGAGCGCAAGGGATTCCCAAGAAGGTTGGGGGAAAGAGACGAGAAGTGAAATCCGGACGTGTCCGGGAAGGAAAGCTAGAAGATGCCCCTGGATCAGGGGAAGAGGGGGACATAGGCCGAGGCCGAGAATGGTGAGGATAGGAAAAGACGGTGGAAATATGGTCAGACGGTGGAAGGTACACCACCCACGGATAAGAACCAAGCAAAAGAAAAGATGAATGGATAGAGGAAGGAGAGGAGGAGGTGGACCCCCAAATGCACAATTGACGGCCCTTGAACTTACGTTGCCGCCTCTTCTTAGTCGAAATCTTCTTGAAACAACTCCGCCTGGCGCGGACTCGGCTTCTCAGGCTCCTCAATCTGTAACATCTTCTCAAATAGCGGGCCCACCTGAGAGATGGCCTGGCCTGATTGCGAATATGCAGCTTCATCGGGGCAGTCGCCCCTAGACTCCCGGCGTTAACCATAGGTGGACATTCTTGAGCAAACAGCTTCTTAACTGAATGAATATCATGAAGCCACGGAGTTTTGTCTCTTGGCACTAGAACATAGAGGTTCGTCAACTCCACTCGGCAATCAGACTTGAAGCATAACTCCCGTACTAGAAGAGCAGGACAAAGCTGAGGGAGATCAATGCACGGCGTTGACGTGGCCGGCACGCTAATAAATTGAGGGAAATTGTACAGCAAGTGCAGAATGTCCTTGGAAAGTGCAAAAGATACGGCCAATTGCCCCTTGAATAGGGAATCCATCAGGCTCCGGGCGGCCGCATGTGTTAGCATAATCCGAGTAGAGAACCCCTCTCGGCCAGTGAACTGAACAGCAATCGAGCGCGAGGTAATAACAGCATTAATGGTGAACTTCCCGGCGAGCGGAGAGATTGCTACCGGCCTCGCCTTTGAAGAAACTGGCACCAACACAAGGGAACTCTTCTTTGCAACCATTTCTGAGCATGCAGGCTCATTATCCCTAAAATAGCCAGGGACTAGGACTCGGACCGGCATGAGACAAATGAAATCTTCAATTTTGAAACACACGGCTGGCATAGAACGGTCCTAACCTGGCTGGTCATCTTCCTGGGGATCAGACCCAAGGGGCACCATCGGTCGCATACACCCGCTCCGTGGGGTGGAAGTAGAAAGGGGTGGAAAAATAGGGGTAATGGATTTGGAAGGCATAGGTAAAGGCAATGCGAGCGGCAGAGAGATAGCGGTGATGATAGGTTCGAGTGGAGGCAAGGGCAGAGGTGGAGGCGTAGGAGAGGGTAAAGGGGAAGGTGTAGGTATAGGTATGGCCTGCTCAGGCTCGGGCAACGATGGCGAAGAGGATGGCAGAGGCGGTGGAGATGGTGGAGAGGGTGATGTGGGTAATGAAGGTAATGGAGGTGAGGATGGTGACAGTAGTGGTGAGGCGGAGGAATTGGAGAGTTGCGGCGCCCACAGTCGGCGTATCGGCACAACCCGTCGGGCGGCATTAGGAGTGGAAGTAGTGATGGAAGTGGAAGAGGAGGGAGAAGTAGCACTAGCCTGAGCAGAGGCTTGGGTCTGTGGAGGCGGAGATGGAGCAGGAGATGGTAAAGGTGGGGTAGATAACGGAGCAGGTGCAATGCCAGAAAAGGAACCGCAGGGGTGCCCCTGGTCTTGTAATAGAGATGGCTGCTTCGGCTGCGACTGTTGCTGTTGCTGCTGCTTGCTGCTGAGATCCAAAATAGCTTTACGCATGGCGGCCCAATCAATCATCCTTTTATCTTCCAAATCATAGACAATTTCCTGGAACTTGGGGCGATTCTTGACCACATGCCCCTATTGACGATGGAACTAACAAAACTGAAGCATGTCCCCGACCGCAGGTTGGCAAGGCACAACCAGAGGAAGTGGCAACGAGTGAGCAGCCATCAAAGCCCTGAAAATGTCTGTAAAGACTCCGGCAACGGGGGGTAAGAAGCTTGCTTCGGGCAAGGCGGATGCCTAGGGGTGTGAAAAGGTAGTGGGGATGGTAGCGAAGGTTGCGTAGGTAAGGGGGATTGCGTAGGCGAAGGCGGAGGGCTAGAATGATGTGGAGGCATGGAGGGAGTGGGAGTGTAATGGACGGCATCTACCCGCTCTGGGCGTAGTGTTTCCTTGACCGGAGGTGGAGGGGTGTGGTGAGATGAAATAGCGGAGGGCTGACTCATGGCGGGATGTAAGGTGGAGCACATGGAGGTATAGGGGTGTGGGGGAGCGGAACGCCGACTCGTGGAGGGATATGTAGTGGAGGGCTGACTTGCGGTGGAGGGCGGAGGGAAAGTGTATGTAGAAGGTGACGGTGGAGGAGACTCATGGTCAAAGGAAACTACGAGTTGTTGGCTAACGAAGCGGGCTCGATTGTAAAGCTGTTGCCAGGATGTGATATCATTCAGGGCTAAGATGCACCTGAGCTCGGGCGTTGCATTAGAAATAACCATCTTGATCTGCTCGCCCTTTGGAATATGCCCCAGGACTTGCGTGGCTAGGCGACGCCAGCGGTCGGCAAACGTGGAGAATTCCTCGTCGGGCTTCATCTTCTCTTGGGCCAGATCAACCATAGAATGTCTGGGCCCAACCTGGTCCAGATATTACTGAATAAATCTTGCTTGAATGGCTTGAAAATTCATTATCTGCTCTTGTGGCAATGTGAAGAACCAATTCTTGGCCGAGCCCTCTAAAGATAGGCCAAACAAATAGGCCATCAAGCATGGATCATGCTGGAACTGGGCCGACTCATAGAAGAAATCCTTCAAATGGACATAGGGGTCACTGATTCCACCGTAGCGATGATAAGTAGGAATCTGTGAACGTGGTGGAAACTGAAGACCTTGGAAGGCAAGTGGGATATCCAAAGAAGTTTGAGGATTGATTCATCGTTGCAATTCATCAAGCTGGCATTGGGCCCGAGCGAGCATCTCCTTGGTAGGAAGAGTCCGAGAAGGATATGGGCCAGCCCGAGCAAGAGATGGTGAATTTAAACCAGGATAATGATGATGGATCGGATAAGGGGACCCAACCTGAGAAGAAGGAAAGCCCATTCCAAGAATGGAGGAATGCATGGGCCTGGACGGATTATGTGCGTGGGAATGAGGATTGATTGGACTAGCAGTGGCACGGGCAGGATAAGAAGGCCCGTTTAGAGAATAGGGTCCAACGTGTTGAGTACGGACTGAATAGATCTAGAGGGGGGGGTGAATAGATCTTTCCCCCTTTTTCGATTTAATATCTATTGACTAAATGAGTTGCAGGTGATTGACGAATTACAGAACTAATGTTGATATCAATGAAGAAAACAAACACATAGAGAAGCACGCACACACATAAGCAAACCACAAGATAGGATTTTTAAGGTGGTTCAGTCTCTTCCCGAGACTTACATCCACCCCTTGCTTAACTCAAGCAAGGCTTCACTTATGAGAACCTCTGATCTCAATCAAAACACAAGACACCGCTGTCACACAGCTTGTTCCTGCTGACACACAGCTTGTACCAGCTGACACACAGCTTGAATCCGCTGCCTCACAGCTTGACACTTGGTGTAAGGATGAATAGAAATGATGAGAAGGTGGGATGATGCAACAGGACTGAATATAGTCTTTTGTAACAAAGTAAAGAATTCAGCCTGGGACTTAATCACATAAATAACAAGAGTAGACTCCCTGTAGAACTTCCAATCGGATGCCTTCAGCTGCTTTGCTGCTGGAGGTCGCACAGCTTCAAGCCCAGTCTTCCTTCTGCAGCAATGAGAATGCCTTTAGTCTTCTGCAGATTTCTGATTGATGGAGAGCCACTTCGTCCTGTAATGTAGGTGTGTTTCTTAGCTTCTGTTCTATGCTCTCTCTGTGTGCTTGCATCCGCGATCAGTTGCCTTCTACTTTTTATGCAGATTCTTTTTCAAGCCTGAAGCTTTTCCCGCTCAAATTCCAGATCGAGCGTCAATCTGCTAGAAAGCAGGGAGACGGTTAAATCCGATCACTACAATAAGTTTGACCGCTTCTAAGCAAGATTCTCTCCTTGATTCCCGTGCGAAATCTCATCATTTGAACTACCCAACAACCTGCAACAACAATCTGCAGGTTTTAAGGAACCAAAATAGAATTCGGTTAGAGTTCGGTTCTGGACGCTATAACACCCGTGGTCGACCATGACACTGTCCCTGGTCGACAATGAGCAGTGTCCTGATGGCGGTTTCATTCTGGCTGACACTCGCGTCCCCCGTGGTCGACCACAGCCTTGTCGCTGGTCGACAAGGGGCAAATTCCAGATGGCCGTCAGTTCTGTCTGATGCTCTGTCTGTTCTGTGGTCGACCAGAAGTGGGGCTTTGGTCGACAGCCAAGGCACATGCAGAAGACGGATGACTTGAAGTATTTCTGGCTGGGTTCGTTGGTCGACCATAACCACTTCCATGGTCGACAAGCGGCCTTTGACACTTCTTCTGATTTGTTGATTCCACTTGGATTTCAGTGGACCTGAAATTACTTAACTTATCAGAAGTAACTTGAACTATCAGATTTATATTGAGTTAATCAAAAACATTGTTTGTCATCATCAAATAGTCATGAGTCCATTACTTTGAAGGAACAATCAAACCACTTGTATTTGTTATGAAACAAGATAGAATTTGATTAATCAAACATATCCTATTGTCATCATCAAAACCAAGGGATGCACAACACAACGGAGGAATAAGGAGATGGGCCCGCATGTGAAGAGGAATCCACGTAGGGGTAGGAAGATGGAGAAGTATAGGAATAAGGTACAGGAGAGAAGTGCTCCATGGGGAGAATGGAGACTCTATACAGTGAATTTCAAATGAATACCAGGAGGGGAATGAACCTAAGACAAATGCAGCTAAATGGAGACACACGAAGATGAGCTAGACCTAATGAGCCTAATATGACAAAATAGATGCAAATGATGACACTGTGCAACATACAATGGAGGAGAGAGATGAGAAAAGAATCAACCAATTACCCAAACAAATTCCAAATGACGTGCGGAGATTTCTTATAAGTTCTTTTTTAGGACCTTAGTGGATTAATTAAAAATGTCAGTTCACTCAACCACAGGGTACCTAAATAGGGTGAGAATGGAGAACTGGCAGACTCTAAAGGACTCTCTCTCGCACGAATGCAGACCCTAGGCTAGAAGGTGGTATGGTACAACCTGCCCGACGTCCGTGTGGGAATCCACGGCTCACGGGGGCTTACGGAGGTCCTCCGTAAGGTCCCCTAGTTGGCTCCAAGGAATATGGAGACGAGAGGAAACCCTACCTCAGTAAGAGCATAACTAAATACGGATGAAATGCATGAATCCTATGCGCACCTGAGTGCATGCAAAATCTAGCCTAGAAACTAGCAACCAATGACCAAAATAAACATGCGAGGATGAAAGCAAATAGGCAGCAACAACATATAACCAGGGGAAGATCAATAAATGGCACCAAGGATAACAAAGACAATATAGATATGGAAATCAAAGCAACCTCGGGTGCACTGTGGCATCAGAAGGACGGTCTGTGGGAGACCGCACAACAAGATAGACGGTCTGTAGACGACCGCATAAGCCAGGGAGTAACGACAAAGTAACGACAGAATAACTGCAAAAATCAAAAAATGCTGGAAATGAAGGACGACAGAGATGAGAAACGTACCAGGAAGAGCGGTCTGTGAACAGCCGCGTAAGCTCTCGAACGGATCTCCAAGAACCGTATACCTGCAACTAGACCAACCAGAAGCGTACCTATGCCATAAAGATGGACGGCCAGGGATAGGCCGTTCGGAAGTGTAGATGGTCGATAGGAAGCCGTTTATGGCAGGACGCTTGCAGGAGAATTGGCACTGTTCGCAGAGAGGGACGGTGGACGTGCAGCCGCACAGGGGATGAACAGCTCTGGGAGAACCGTTCACGTTCCAGAAGGCAGAAAATGCAACCCAACCTGTAATCACCTCAAGAAGAAGACTAACACAACGAAAGAAGGGGTCAGCAAATCACTAACACGATGGGCACTAGGTGTCCCACCGTGATTGCCAAAAAATGGGTTGTTGATATGTTTTGTTCTACTCTCTTTATCTTCAATACCAGCTTGAAAGATCTCTTCTCTCCTTCTAATAAATCGATATGTAAAATAAAATAGGACAGTAGAATGAGAACAGAAGAGAGTAAAGAACTGTGATCGCCACCAAGGCGCCGTACGCGATGAACACGCCGCACCTTGGAAAGAGGGAGACACTCACCTTAAAATCAGCACTGCAGGGGATGAACGGCCCGTGAAGAACCGCCTGTGGTGTTGGGCGGCCACACGATAGACCGTTCTTCAGTGCTGTAGGGGACGTGGGACATAGGACTACTGGCTGATGGACGGTTTAGAAACAGCCGCAAGAGGTGAAGGACGGTCGAATATGCACCGCACATACCATCGAACGGTCCTGGAAGAGCCACACAAGACCATCAAGCCAGAAGTCACAAAGGGGTCCAACCTCCACCCTCTCCGACCGGACAGAGGGGATGGGCCTCGTGTTAGTGAGTTGCTGACCTGCGAAACAGAGTGTAAACACAAAAAGAAAACCCAAGTTAGAACTATAGAGTGCAGTATATGCTAAAACGGAGACGAATGATCATAACTAAATGGAGTGGGGGATACCTGGGGAGTTTTAAACCCCTAGGGGCATCAAAAACGTGGGCGGATGTCTGAATGATAGTGCAAGCAGTGAAATAAAATGAGGGAGAATGATGCATGCAACCCAAAAGGGAATGATGGAATATCAAAGATAGAAAAAAGACTCAAACTGAAGGTTACTCCCTGGACTGGAGGCCTATATGGACGTAGAAGGCCTTCTTCCTTGGTGCTAGGTCGCTCCAGGATTCGGCAGGGCTTCGCCATCGACCAAAAATCTCCCCTCTCCTTTCAAAGGTAGCCTTTAGGGTCTATTTATAGAGCCTAGAAAGTCAGCCCCGAAATTAGGGTTTCCAGTGGATATTAATCCGAGATATCAAAAGATAAAGGGAAGATAATATCATCAGCTTTCGTTAGGATCAAATCTCATCCGATTTGGTTGAGAATCCACAGAGAAAATCGAGGACAAAGTTGAGGGGTTTAACCACAGATAGAGAGAAAATCTTGAATTCTTCAGAGTTCGCAGGGTTAAACGGTCTCACGATAGACCGCTCAACCAGTTGGGCGGTCCGTCAAGGACCGTCCAACTCCGGCGGTGATAATTCCAAAAAATAGGATAATCATCCATCAATTAGCTATTAACCAACCAAAATGGTCGCCGTTGGACTCTCATAGATAAACGGTCTGTAATTAACCGTCCATAATAATGAGCGGCCAAGTGCTATCCGTTTAACTCCGGTCGGTGATAAATGAATAAAACGAGTAATTATCTGAGAGACATTTAGGCTTTAGGACTCTGGAATAGGAACGGTTCATTCCAGACCGTTCATCATGTTGAACGGCTAAGATTCAACCACGTAAGCCCTTATCGGTGGAAATTTAAAAAATTAACTAAAATATTCCAAAATAGATGGACGGTCCACAGGCAACCGCACATTGATTGGGTGGCCAAAGATGAACCGTACATGTACATGGGTGTTAAAACTGATAGAAAAGCCCAATCAACCAAAACCAAGGCCCGTTAAGCCCTGAATTGAAACAAACCTAGCCAGGGAGAGAGGCTACCCATAAAACTGGCCCAAAACATGCCTGAAAATAGCCCCAACGAGTGATGGACAACTCGAGACATCAACAAATGGGGGTAAGAGGAACGACTCAACTTATCGGTAAAAAAACGGGTGTCAACAACCACATGAGGGATGCATGCGCTCCCAGAATTTAAAAATGAGTCATGAGATGTCTGGACATATGCTCCCTGCATTCTAAACACCCAAAAACCAATATGAAATACATACTTGACACTTTATGCATAGTACATCAGACATATTCTATGGTTGCAATATAATGTCTTCACCTTTGTTGGATCGTCAAGGGTGTTAGCATTTTGCATGTCAGATGTTGGACCAAATTCGTCATAGACACTGGCACAGATGATGCAGGCACATGTGGAGATGATTCATACTTGTTGCCATGACTCTAAAAGGAGATGAGGACCAAAATTAGTAAGTAATAAAAGTATTCTCAAGTATTTCAAGCGATATAATGTACCTACGATGTTCTTAGCAATTCTTCCATCTTTGCTAGCTTTACTTCTACTTACGACTTCAAATCCCTCATTCTATCCACCAACATTTTGTTCTCTGCCCTAAGAGATTCCTTTGTATCTTTCCCCCATAATGAAGATGGTGTGAGACCTGTACCCACACCACGCACAGGGCCTGACCTCTCCTTCTTGAGAACTTGGGAGTAAACATCATATTGTGTAGCAACGTGATGGGCATCACTTGTCATTGAACTCGAAGGTTGGGAACTATTTAACATCCCCATTTTTTCCTAATGAAAATGGGTGAAGAGAATTTGAAATACGGCATACATCAAAAATCATATGAAAATGTGTTCTAAGCACAATATGTCAAGATAAACTTACAATGACATGACCAGCCGCCTCATTTATTGTGGCCCCATCCTTACGTTTGTGTGTTTTGATGAACAAATCAGCACGATCTAAGTGCAACCCATGTCTCTAATGCTATAACAAATAAAAATGAGGTGTCAATAGTATCACATACATAATGAAAGGAAAAGATCCCTATAAAATCTCCTAACAAATAAACCACAAATCGCCTCCTCAGAAATGTCTGCAAGGGAACGTGTCCCAGCACGATGGACCCACTTCTGGGAAAGCTTGCATCCTTTGTTCATGCCACTATGTTTCTGCAAGCAATTGAAAATTAGAGTTACATGACCTACAAGCATACGGACAGTGCATTTGAATCAAACCTGCCATTGTGAAGTTGACCACAAAGAAACTGCCCCTTTCCATTGTTCCTCATTAATGCATGGTGCATTTGGGAAGACTTGATGGGTTGTCTTTTCACTCCTTTTGAAATACAGTTTGCGCACTCTATACTTCTAATAGCGCCATTTATTTGCAAGGTCCTTCTGGACCCACCTCCTTGCCTCTTTTAGTATATCACACTTCCTCTATTCAAAAATTAAAACTATGTAATTGATTACAAATATCCAAATAGGATTAATGAGGATAAATGTCAAGCACTTTCCTCTAATTAGCAGTATCAACACAGTGTTACCTGTATGTAGTCCCATACATCTTCTTTATGAATGTCAGGCACTTTCCTCCAATTAGAGTAACTGATTGGCAATTTTTAAGGATTTCTTGAAAGCGTGCCTAAGAATGTTCTTAACGAATGGCCACCTGACCCAATTGGCTGACACAACATATTTCACTTAACACAAATACGTTGCATGCCGTCCATGGAATGTACATCGCGACAAGCAGTGTAAGAACGTCATCTTTCAGACCTTTGGCTTCCTTCCCCTGCTGTACAAGTTTTTGCAACAACACCTTGTACCTTCGTTTCTTCCTCCTTTTCGCTCGCAAGATTTCCCTGAATGTCTTTTACTTCATTTTTAGACTCAAGCTTTCCCTTCATGTCTATTTCTTCAATCTTCATCTGAAGCGTTCCCTCAGTGTCTTTTACTTGACTAGGCTTGACCTCCTTGTCATGTAATCTGGATTGATCATTTCTACTACTTATGAAAGAGCAGACCAAGTTTTCAAATAAATCTACATCTGCTGGAACAAACCAACCCTCATGAAATTGTAAAGTAAAAAAAATGAAGCAGAACAAACATTACTATATCATTAAAGAAGAGTTCAACATTGCAGAAAATGATACATGAGATAACATACAAAGTCTGGATATCCTTCACCAGAAAAGTTCTCTGGGGCAGCTTCAATGAATAGATGAATGAAATATAGCACAAAATGACCACATTATTCACCATTCCTTTGTTGAGGAACCTATAGATAGATTAAGAGTAATCAAAGTCAAAAATCATATCTACTTGCATATGAGAATATGTAAAATTCCAAGTCTCATGTTCCACTCATTGACATATATATGTAAGTGTAGGATACTTACCTGTGGTGCATAAAGTGGAATGGTGCTAATGCCATCTATTGTTGCTGGGTTCCCTTCCCTCTTGTAAATGTCCATGACGAACCTACATAGAAGCTCAACAATATTGAGTAAATCAAGCAACAATAACGACCATGTAATCAAATTAAATAGAAGTGAAAAATATAACATATGACTAAAAAAAAGTAAACCATATGAACCATATATCTAAAGTTCATTGCTTTACATTACCTCCTAATGTCTTTCTCATGTCGGTTTGGTCCAACCGATAGGAGAGAGTCAAGGTACAGAATGCATGGCTTTGTCTTCGATGTAAACCCCTGTCCAAGGTTGCATAAGATGACCAGGCTCCAATGACCCCTGCATCAAAGTGGTATGATAAAACCAAATTCAATATATAGCTATTAAAACCAGTTATTAGGGTCAACACTTGAAGAGTACACACCAACAAACAATTGGCACAAATGTGTATGCCTTTGAGAATATACTCTGACCCTTGATCCATGACAACACTTTCTCACAATTACCATTTAACCAAACATTATACCACAGGCAATCAAAACACCCAAAGCGGGCCTTCACATCATTAGGGATTTTAGTAAATATGTGCCTACAAAGTTTAAACATGCTCACAATGTTGTAACACAAACAACATGAAAGTTTATGTACAATAACAAGATAAAGAGGTGGTGTTCAAACTCTAAATATTGTTCAAATCCATTTGAATCTAACATTCATGCACTTCGACTCACAGTGTAAATTGTGGAGATATCTTTCACTCTTTTCGCCTCTGCAGAGCACGGTCGAGAGGGGAGCTTGTGGGCGTGATCTGTTGCAACCATACTACGGGTCCGAGGACCCTGTGCAGGTCTTTCCATAATAGTCTTTGAGAACTCAAGTTTCTGGACAATCTTCTTTCCCCTGCAACATTACATGGAAATGTCAACAAAAATTCAACAAATTTAATTACAATGAAAGTAAATTAAGAACTTACATGGCCATGTCCAATGATTTAGAAGCCGAGTCTAAATCTGAGATTTTTGACAATGAAAATATGTAATATCAACATATATAAAATGTGTAAAAAAATGTTTGTTATCTAGCTTCCACAACTAACACCATTGCACTGTTATTAATTGTTAACAAAGACAATTGATGAATAATACATATGAAGCACTTAAAACAAATTTGTTCGAAACACTACAAATAAAAAGAAACTCATGAAGAAGGTCCCTATCATTTTTCCACTATTTTTAAGGTGATTTCTAAACATTCTACATCATTTCTCTCCCAACATACGTTCTTGTCATCAACATTGTCATCCTCAAGGTAAGGCTGTGTGACTTGAATATCCAAAATCACCCCTGCATCAGTGCATTGCCCACCTTGGACATCAAACAAATCTCTCGGCTGTGCTTTCCGAACAACAAACCAACCATTGTCTTTAGGATCTTTAACAAACCAAAATTTCTCTACTTGGGATGCTAACACAAAAGGCTCTGTTGTTCTCAACAATTATGTTGGATTAATCAAAGTGAATCCCCTATCATCTTTCACCCCCCTCCTAACATCAATCCAGTCGCACTTAAATAGTACAATTTTCATTTCACCGTAATAATCCAACTGCACAATTTCATTCAAAAACCCATAGTAAGTGACATCTCCCTGAATAAGTTTTTTGTCGCTGGAGCTTGCAAAACTTGAGGTTATAGCAGAGAGTACAACACCACTATTGCAAGTTCTTCTACATTGCTCAACTTGTTGAGTGTAGAAGTGAAACCCATTAATTAAATAGGTATGAAATAATTTCACTACAGAAAGTGGTCCGTCTTTCAGCCAACAGAGTTTTGGAGACAAAAGGTTACCCATTTCTACTTGTAATCTTTGTACCTATGCATTAAGTGAAAGCACAAGCATTAGAAATAATACACAACCACCAACATCTATCACACATGCGTTGTTTTACCTTTTCCTTAAACCAATTGGGAACTTTTTTGTTCCACTCGCATTCTATTTCCATCTCAGTTGCTCGAGGGTGTTTACTCCGAATTTGTGAAAGATGTTCTCTACATGTCAAGTAACCAATGTACATTCAAGTGTGTTCAGTTGCTCATAGAAAGTAACAAGAAAATAGACTAATACGTACTCTCTATAAGGAGCTAGTGCATCACAATTGAATAAAACATAGCGGTGTGCCTGACATATGTCTTCCTTGTGAAGGTTAACATGAATTCCTGTACCTAATGGACAGCCTACATCTAAGAAGATGGCCCATCCATCATCATCATTGTCATTGACATAGGCATCCTCATGTTGTACTCCTGGTTTTGATGATGACAACAATAAGCTAAGTGATATTAACACTTAAGTTTTAATGAATGTTTAACAGGAACAAAAGGATGCAGGGTGCTCGATGCGTCAACGCCACTATGAAGCAGCGCCGACGTAGCGGCTTAAGAGATGCCAATATACAAGGCAAGACAGGCTTGATGCGTCAACGCCACTATGAAGCAGCGTCGACGCAGCGGCTTAAGAGACGCCAATATAGGCTTGATGCGTCAACGCCACTATGAAGCAGCGTCGACGCAGCGGCTTAAGAGACGCTAATATACAAGGCAAGACAGGCTTGAAATACATGTTCGTGCGTCAACGCCACCAACTGGCAGCGTGGACGCAGCAGTTCAAATATCTCCTTGCAACCTCTGGAGTACCTTGGAAGCGTCGACGCTGTAGCTCGTTGGGTCGACGCAGCAGCTTGATGGATTGACAAGGTGACTAGAGGGTGGACGCAGCTGCACAATGCGTCAACCCACTCCTTGACGCAAGAAGGCTGAAGTCACTCAAATTTCAGCTGCTGGAACAGCAATGCGTCAACGCAGCATGATGAGAGCGTCGACGCAGCACGCCCATCTGTTGAAGACTTGTTCACTGGATCATCAATGTGTCAACGCCACGGGTTGGAAGCGTCAACGTAGCAGTTAAAAGGCTAAGCTGGTTACTCGCTGGAATGTATCAATGCGTCAACCTTTTGAAGCAAGTGAGTTGACGCCACCAGACTGTAGTTGCTGATCGTGCTAATGAAGGGCACGTGATCCGAGGTACCAGGATGCTGACACGTGGACTGAGGCCTCTTGGGGGGGATCGTGGAGAGCGCATGTCGCCCTAAATGCTGCTGATATATAAGGAAGACTCCTCTGTCTGAACAAGATTGATCGTGATCGACTAAAGCAAAGGAAGAGAGAGAGCTTCCATGATCCAGAAGAAGAAAAGAAAAGAAAAGAGAGAGAAGAGAAGGAGCATAAGAGAAAGAAGAGAGAAAGAAAGAGATAGAGAGCTCGAGTAAAGTGAGAAGAGAAGCAAAGCTACTTGAATATTTGTTCCTGCTGTTCCGTGGATCATATCCATCTCAGTTAGCTCTAGTTGAGAGCCACTGTTGTGCTACCATAGCTACAGTTTTCTGATTACTGTATTTTTCCTTTTCTTAGTTTCGTTTACAATTCTTTGTGATTCTTCCGATTGCCCTGTTGGGGTTGGATTCCTCCTGGTGAGTCAGGAGAAGGGAGATTTGATCTCCGGTTGGAAGTAGCTGGATGCTACTTGTGGATTCCTCTGGTGGGTCAGGAGAAGGGAGATTTGATCTCCGGTTGCAAGTAGCTGGGTGCTGCTTGTGGGTTCCCTCCGGTTGGGAGGAAGAGGGGAGGCTATTCCCCTGGTCAAGCTGTTTGACAGCAATTGTTGCAGACTGAGTCTGCTGTGCTAGTGTTACTAGTGGAAGCCTCACTCCGGTTGGGAGTGAGGGGTGGATGTAGGTCTGGAGGACCGAACCACCTAAAAATTATCTGTGCAGTGGTTTGCCTTACTTTAGCTCCATGTCTTCTACCTCCCATTCATAGGTTGTGCATGTTTGGCCCGCGGCTTTATCTAGAGAGTTATTTTTGATCATTATATTCTGTTAAATATGTTTGGGTGGTTTTACTCTGCATTCGCTCTGATTGATCAGGTGGTTGCAGTATTGCAGGCCAACTGTTTGTTCATTTGATTGCCTTATCATTTCATCTTGGAAAGCTCATTAGTTTTAATTCCGCTTATCTGAGCCTCAGTTTTTTAAAATTGGGCCATATTCTCTAGAGGGATAATTCACCCCCCTCTGTATCCAGGTCTAGCACCCTAACACCTCATTCCGTCTGGGCCTATTAAACCACGTCTCCACATCATCAGATAAATATCTAGATGCAAAAGTAAGTGTCTCTTCAGCTAAATATCCCTCAGCAATGCAACCCTCTGGCCGTGCCCTATTGCCCACATATGACTTTAGCTGCGCTAAATATCTAGCAAATAACAAATCAAATTATTATCATCAAAAGGAGTGAAAGACTTAGAAGAGTCAAGAGTATTGTTCATACCTCTTAATGGGATACATCCATCGATAATACACTGGCCCACCAAGTCTAGCTTCTTCTAGTAAATGAATAAGTAAATGTGTCATGATATCAAAGAAACTGGGAAGGAAGATCATCTCAAGATGACAGTGTGTGAATACAATCCATTCTCCAAGGCGATAAAAATCATCTGCTGATGAACCCTTTGAGCACAACTCCACAAAGAAATTACACACTTCAGTTAGTGCAGAACTCACTTCCTTTTGTGTCATTCCTCGAATAGCCACTGGAAGTAGTTGTTGCAAGAGCACATGACAATCATGGCTCTTTAAACCCCAGATCTTTGCATTCTTCTCATCCATATGCCTTGAAATATTAGAGGCATAGCCATCAATGACTTTCACACTCTTGAGAACATTACAAATTGTCACCTTCTCAGCTTTGCTTAATGTCAAACGTGCTGGTGGGAGCAATGTTGTTATTGGACCAGCAGAATGTGGGTGAGGTGATGACCTAATGCCCATAAGTTCTAGGTCTTGCCGTGCCTTGAGTCCATCTTTGTTCTTACCATCAAGTCCTAATAGTGTACCGATAATACTATCACAAACATTCTTCTCCACATGCATGACATCGAGATTATGTTGCAGTAATAGAAACTTCCAATAAGGTAAATCAAAAAAAATAGAACGCTTCTTCCAACTTAAATATTTGTCAATCTTAGTGTCATTGTGCTCCTTACATGAATGACTTCTCTTTCTCTGCACCCTTGTCTTCTTCAATGGCTGCCTTTTCCCCTTCAATTCTACACTTGAAGCCTTCCCCAACGTAAAAGAAAGCCCTTCTATTTGGTGTAACAATTCATCCCCCGATAGTCGCTTAGGACTTTTGCCCCATTCTTATTTTCCATCAAACATGGGATACATTGATCGAAACTTGTGATCTTGTTGTAACCATCTACGATGACTATGATAAAAATGCTTCCCACTTGCTGGTAGTCACGATGAGAAAGTGTGCTTATTATAGATAGGACAAGCCAATCGACCTTTGGTACTCCATCCAGACAGGCATGCATATGCTAGGAAATCATTGATAGTCCACAATATTGCAGCACGCATCTGGAACATTTGACCAGTCGAAGCATCAAAAGTATCAACTCCATGCCATAATACCTACAATTCCTCTATTAGTGGCTGCAAATATACATCTATATCATTACCAGGTGCCTTCGGACCAGAGATGAGTAAAGATAGGAATATGTTTGGACTTTTCATGCATTCCCAAGGTGGCAAATTATATGGCATCAGAAGAACGGGCTAAGTGCTATGACTGATCGACATTGTACTATAAGGATTGAAACCATCACTGCCTAGACCCAATCGTACATTTCTGACCTCCAATCTGAAGTCATCTATAGCATCCAATGTCTTCCAACAAGCTGAATCAGCAGGATGACGCAAAATGTCATCTTCACGACGTTCTTCGCCATGTCATCTCATGTTAAGAGCAGATTTTGAACACATGTACATCCTTTGCAATCTTGGAATGAGGGGAAAGTGACGGAGGAGCTTTCTTGGTACTTTTTGTTTCATTTCTTCATCATTATTAATTTTTACATCACATTTCCATCTGCTTTCACCACACATAGGACATTTATGCAAATCTTTATTTTCTTTCCAATACAATATACAATCATTAGGGCATGAGTCTATCTTCTCATACCCATAGCCCAAGTCACTAATAATTTTTTTTGTCTCATACAATGAATTTGGCAACACTTCACCATCCGGAAGAATCTCTTTCACCAACTTCAACATTAATTCAAAAGAAGAGTCACTCCATCCACCCATGCACTTAATGTTGAACATTCGAATAATAAAAGAAAGCTTGGTGTGTTTTGTACAACTAGGGAATAAAGGTGTTTCAGCATCTATAATTAACTTATAGAACATTCTAGCATTATCATCCACATTCGTTGCACCTTCGTTTTCCCCTACACCACTCTTATTTTCAAAGGTCGGCCCAAATGCATCATGTAGCATGTCATGCATGCCCCTATGGCGAACATCATTCTTTAATAGCCAAGCCTTAGTCTCACCATGAAATCTCCAAAACTATTTATCCTTGATAACTCCATTCAAGTATAAGTGTTGTCTTACAGTCTCCTTATCCCATCTATCAACACATGCACAACGTATACATGGGCATTTGATTGTCTGAGTACCTGGTACAATCCCAAATACAAACTGAATAAACTCATCAACACCGTCATAGTATTCCTTTGCATCCCTTAAAGAAGTAAACATGTAAAAAGGATGCCAACTAATTATCCATTCCAAAGTAAACATAACATAAGTTTATTCATCTACAACTGTCACGCCCCGAGCGCGGAAGATACCCGGAGTTGCGCGACGTGTCTATATCAATCATGTCAATCAGAGTGGTCGTGTATTCGACACAAAGACAGAGATGCGCAAAATAGCAAGATAACCCAATCCTTTATTTCATAATGGATAGACTATTACAAATCCAATACTCTGTTTAATAAAAAGGAAAAGAATACATATTTGACTCAAGAAACTATAGAAAAAGACTAGACGACACTTGTAGAAGCTCTATCACTTTCACTCTTGACCATTCCCATCCGATTGACTTCCATCGTCGTCGGACTTACCTGAAAAGTAGAAAGGGACAAACGGAATGAGCGAACGCTCAGTAGGAAATTATATCTCAAGTACTAGCAAGGGGTTTAAGTAATTACATTTTCATGAATGCAATAAAGCTATGCATGCTCGCACGAAACGACAAGATAGAGAGAATGTAATATCAAGGAAATAAGATGAACTTACCATGAACTTTCAACAAGATACAAGTTATTCAAGATATTCAAGCAAGTACCATTATCGAGTCATGTCAAGAACTTTGGCTATCATGTAGCAAGCAAGTAAATTACCCTTTTTCGGGCCACGCATTTCATGTAAAGTCAAGTACGATTCAAGTACAAGATGTGTGTGGAATGTCCAATCAAGCAAGTCAAGTACTCGGTATAATGCCAGATACCTTATCATTTTAACTCCCATGGGCACAAGTACTTTCGGGTGCTCCTCCCAGGACCAGATCGGGCCCTATATGCGCAGGCATTTATCATGTGTTTTGACATCCACTCTTGTTTATAGCCAACATAGAATTTCAATAATCAAGCTTGTAGACACGTATGACAACTTTGATAGAATAGAGTCCAAAATATGACAAAGGACATAGAATGGCGATAATAACGGTATAATCACGATATCGATAAAACTAGGTAGAATATGATTCCCTTAACTTGGGTACCATGACAAATCAGTATGGACATTCTTTATATAGAATTGAGGTCCACATGAACAGTATATCAAAGGTAAGATACCCTCATTCTTATCATAGAATTGAGGTTTACAAGAACGACATGATATGGCATGATATCATCATCCCATTAAGAATTTCTTATGATATACTCTTTGTATAATCATAAGGGCCGGTATACCATGTTTCTTTAGAGTGACATGACATCAATGGTGTAATGGGTTTTTAGGGTACAACCAGCTCAGTCGGCCTTGAGGGAATCCAAGGCTACGAGGAGTCTTACGGAGGTCTCTATGACTAACTCGCTAGTCCAAAGGAACGGAATGTCCAATGGAGAGCTTGTATGTCAATGAGAGTTGAGTGTGATCGATAAAACACCGTGAAAAGTGGGACTATACTCACGGAGTGGAGAATAGTGCCGATATATATATATATATTATGATATATAAAACCATCGGTTAGCAAATCTGAGGAAAAATCAGTTTACAGTAAAATAACGACTTAGGTCAAGTCGTTTCTCAAGTAATTAACGCCTAACAGAAGGGCGTTTACATATGGTCCGTTTTGCAGAATTTTCAATAATTTCAATAATTTATCTAAAACGCGCCTTCGTCAGGGGCGTTTCTTCAAGAGTTGACGACTACAGTAGCAGGCGTCTTTTTATTTACAATATTTTTCAGAACATATTTATTTTCAGAAATTATCAAAAACGCGCCCTTGGCAAGGGCGTTAATTCATGAAATTCTTATTTTCACAGAATATATATTCCAGGATTTTAACAGATACGCGCCCTAGTAAGGGGCGTTTATTTTTAATTTACGCCCTGTGATGGGGCATTACCACAGGGAAAACGACCTAGTCTAGGTCGTGAATTCAAGAAATATCAGGAATTAGCAAGATTTGCACGATAATCAAGGATAACAATCATATAGTCATGACAGGAAAATTGGCAGGAATTCACATGCAGTATATCAGATTTGATGTTTCATGTTTATTGACTTTTAATCGTTAACAATTATTGCTTTGATTTCATGTAATTGCATGGATAATCAGTTCTTAAGATTTACATGAAATTAACGCCTGTGTACAGGGCGTCAAATATAAAATTGACGACCTGGGCAGGGTCGTGTCTTGTAAATTAGCGCCCTAGTCTGGGGCGTGTATTTCATAGTCACGCCCTTGATAAGGACGTTTCTTTCAAGAAATTAACAGAAAGTCGTTCAGAAACTATAGTAAACCAAACCATGTATATGCATGATAATTATTGTACTGTATCAATTTAGTTTGGGCTACAGTGACTTGAGAAAATCCTACCTTGATAGTCGATTGAAGATGAACGTGAGGGATTTTAACTAGAAGAAGATGCTGCTCTGTTAAATGTTCTGAAGCTTCTGTAGCAACAAAGTCACAGCAACCTAGATGAAGATGGACGACCTACAGAGGATAGAATACGAAGGTATTATGCTTCGTAATAACCTAACCGAAGATAAAGGAGGAGAATAACTTACTGGTTCTCCTAGGAAAACAGGGCTCCTTAACCTGTAGAAGAGATATAGATGAAGAACATTAGTTCTTCACATACTACGTTCATAATGAAAGGAAGAAGAAAAATCGAAGAACTTGATGTTCTTCACGTACCTTGCAGATTCCGAACGCCAAATAGCGTTGAAGGGTTCGAGCAGTAGATTATTTATAGGGATTTAGGGGGTCTTATTAGGGCTAGAGTTTTATTGGGAGTAATATATCCCTAATAGAGTCTTTACCACCTTTTAATTCTTTCTAATACTTATCCATTACCCTGGATAAGTTTCTGGGTCGAACGATTCACGAACTGAATTAACGCCTTAGGTAAGGGCGTCGATTCTTTAATTGACGACCTAGTTCAGGTCGTTTCTTAAGAAACGTCTTGGATAAGGGCGTTCTTTGTTTTTGAAACACGCCCCATATATGGGCGTTTCTTTTACTTGCCTATTTGGTCGTGAGAGTTGACGACCGCACGTGTGGGCGTCCTTTCTTTAGTCACGCCTTTGATAGAGGCGTTTCTTATTGAATTAACGCCCTAATAAGAGACGTTATTTTAATTTTGTTTTACTTCTTCTGATTAATCCTATTCTCATTATCTGTATTACTACTGTAATATATATATGTTTTAATTTATTTCAAATATTCATTTATCAGGGTTGCTACACCCTCCCCCACTTAAAAAGAATTTGGTCCCCAAATTCAATATATATAATTATACATGTGGAGAGCGTAGAACATATACCTCTTAGAATAACTCGGGAAATCGTTTCTTCATAGATTCTTCGGTCTCCCATGTCGCTTCGCGTTCAGGATTCTTATTCCATTGCACCTTGAGCATGGGAATAACCTTATTCCTTAGAGCTCGTATTTCTCGATCTAATATCTTCATAGGCTTCTGTTCATATGCGAGATCTTTCTGGATCACCAGATCTCCATGTTCAATAATATGAGATGGATCGTGCACATACTTCTTCAACATAGATATGTGAAATACATTGTGTACCTCGGACAACTGAGGAGGCAACGCGATGCGATAAGCAACCTCGCCAACTCTTTCGAGTACCTCAAATGGTCCGATGAATCTTGGCGTAAGCTTGCCCTTAACACCAAATCTTCGTATGCCACGTCCAGGGGATATCTTGAGAAATACATGATCTCCGATTTGGAATTCAAGATCTCTTCTTCTTGTATCTGCATAAGCCTTTTGCCTGGTCTGAGCAACTTGTAATCTTTCCCTGATTACTTGTATCTTCTCGGTTGTATCCCTTACCATGTCTGGACCTAACAGTTGTTTTTCTCCAACTTCGTTCCAACATATGGGAGATCGGCAACTCCTTCCGTATAAGGCTTCGAAAGGTGCCATTTGGATACTAGCTTGGTAGCTATTATTATATGCAAATTCCACTAAAGGTAAGTGGTCATGCCAGCTTCCTCCAAAGTCAATAATGCATGCTCTCAGCATATCTTCAACAACTTGATTAGTTCGCTCGGTCTGACCATCCGTTTGTGGGTGAAAAGCAGTACTAAAGTTGAGTCTCGTCCCCAACGAATGTTGTAATCCCTTCCAAAAATGAGAAGTAAAACGGGGATCTCTATCAGACACGATTGAGACAGGAATTCCATGTATCCTGACTATTTCTTTGATGTATAGTGCAGCTAGCACATCAATTGACCATCGGCTTTTGATTGGCAAGAAATGTGCCGATTTAGTCAATCGGTCAATGATAACCCAGATTCCATCATGTCCTCCTTTAGATTTAGACAAACCCATGATGAAGTCCATACCAATATCCTCCCATTTCCACTTAGGAATATCTAGAGGATGTAGTTTTCCCGCAGGCTTTTGGTGTTCCGCCTTGACCTGTTGGCATGTGAGACAGCGTGATACATAGTCCGCTATTTCTCTTTTCATATTAGGCCACCAAAAGTTCCTTTTTACATCTTGGTACATTTTGGTTGATCCTGGATGAATAGTGTACCTTGATCGGTGAGCTTCATCTAAGATCTTCTTTAATTCCGGACAATCAGGTATACAAGTTCTATCTTTGAACGATAATCTTCCATCAGAAGTTAGTTGAAAATCAGATTGTCCTTCCAATCTGCCTTTGATTTCTACTAACATAGGATCATCATCCTGAAGTGTTTGTATTTCAGATAACAAATCTGACTGTATGCTTACATGAGATAGTGTGACAAATTTGGATTCCATGTCCAAGCTTATATTGAGCTCGGAGAATTGTTCAAGTAACCTCCATTCTTGCATCATACAATTTGCTATCATTGCTCTCGGCTTTCGACTAAGGGCGTCAGCAACATAATTACCCTTTCCGGGATGGTATTGTATATTGAAGTCGAAGTCCTTGAGATATTCTAGCCAGCGTCTTTGTCTCATGTTTAGCTCCTTTTGTGAAAATAGATATTTGAGACTTTTGTGATCGGAGTATACAGTGAACTGTACTCCATAGAGATAATGTCTCCATATCTTTAGGGCAAATACTACCGCGGCCAGTTCTAAGTCATGGACGGGGTAATTCTCCTCATGCTTCTTTAGTTGACGTGAAGAGTATGCGATGACCTTTCCTTGTTGCATTAGGACACATCCGAGGCCAACGCCAGAAGCATCAGTGTAGACCTCGAATTTCTCTCCTTCTATCGGTAGAGCTAAGACCGGAGCTGTGGTGAGATGATCCTTGAGAGTTTGAAAACTTCTCTCACATTCCTCACTCCATTCATATCGGATCTCCTTACGAGTTAACCTTGTAAGGGGCACGGCGATCCTAGAGAAATCTTTGATGAATCGCCGATAATAACCTGCAAGACCTAAGAAACTTCTGATCTCGCTTGCATTAGTGGGTCTTTCCCAGTTTCTCACAGCTTCAACCTTTGACGGATCTACAGATAAACCGTCCTTGGATATGACATGTCCGAGAAAAGCCACTTCTTCAAGCCAGAACTCGCATTTGCTGAGTTTAGCATATAATTGATTTGTCCTCAAGACTTGCAATGCAATCCTCAAATGTTCTTCATGTTCTTCCTTAGTCTTGGAATATATCAATATATCATCAATGAAGACTACTACGAATTGATCCAAGTAAGGCCTGAATATGCTATTCATTAACTGCATAAAGGCAGCAGGGGCATTTGTTAGTCCAAAAGGCATAACAACAAATTCGTAATGGCCATACCTGCTTCTGAATGCGGTCTTATGAATGTCATCGTCCTTGATTCTTAATTGATGGTATCCCGACCTGAGATCAATCTTGGAAAAATATTTGGATCCTGAAATCTGATCAAATAACTCATCGATTCTCGGCAGTGGATACTTGTTCTTGATAGTAAGATGATTCAATTGTCGGTAGTCGATACACAATCTCATGGATCCATCCTTCTTCTTTACAAATAAGACTGGTGCTCCCCACGGGGAAGTACTTGGTCTAATAAACCCTTTTCGGATTAGTTCCAGCAACTGCTCCTTCAACTCCTTGAGTTCAGCAGGGGACATTCTATATGGTGCCTTTGAAACGGGACCAGCACCAGGGACTAAGTCAATGGTGAAGGCTATATCTCTTTGAGGGGGTAATCCCGACAAATCTTCCGGAAATACGTCTGGAAATTCTCGCACTACCTGAATGTTCTCTATCTTGGTTTCTTTAGCTTCTTTAATAGTGACAAAAGCAAGGAAGGATACACATCCTTTCTTGACGAGCTTGCTTGCTCGAAGAGCCGAAATAAGAGGGGATTTGCTTCGACTCTTAGGACTAATATAAGTCAGTTCCGGAAATTCCTTGAAAACAATCTTGCTATCACGGCAATCAACCGTTGCCTGATATTTGGATAACCAATCTGCTCCTAGTATAACATCATACTCTTTTAGATCTAAGCAGATAAGATCAATAGGAAAATTCTTTCCTCGAACCAATACCTCACAGTTTTGATAATGATGTGTGATATCCGTCTCGTTTCCGAGAGGAGTAGACAATATTAACTTCATCCATTCTGGTTCTAGAGGTAATGGGTCAGCAAACTTCTTGGAAATAATGGAATGCGATGCACCCGTATCAAATAAGACATGTGCATATTTGGAACAAATTTTTAATGTACCTTCCACCAATCCGCCTTCTTCTTCTGGTTCGGTCTCTTGGATTGCATGAAGACGCGCGTTCCTTGTCACTGGGCGTTTACCCTCACCGTCTTGGTCATTCATTAATGGACAATCGGGAATCCGATGTTCACGACTCCCACAACGGAGACATGCTCCTAATTTCCTCCAGCATTCTTCTGTTTTGTGACCAGCCTTGTCACAATGCTTGCAAACTGTATTCGAAGGGGTAGTGGTGATAGAGAAAGGCTTGGTCTTCTTGAATTTCTGATCTTGAGAGGAAGAACCTCCATTATTGGGCCTCTTCTTAAAGTTGGGTTTAAAAGAACCCGAACTTGTGACTTGCTCCTTTTTGTCTTTCCCACGGATCCTATCAGATAGTTCCGTGGCATCTTCAAGCAACTGAGCTCGGCGCACTATTTCAGCATAAACTTGAATATCCATAGGCGCCAGTTGAGTAATGTAGTGGGGCCTAAGCCCATTAAGAAATCTACGGGCTTTCATCTTTTCCGTGCTAATTAAATGCTTAGCATATCTAGACAGTCTAGAGAATTGTGCTTCATAATCAGCCACCGATAAAGATCTTTGCTTTAATGCGGCAAATTCGGCGGCCTTCTTTTCCTGGACCCTATCAGAGAAATATTTGGCGTTGAAATATTCAACGAATTCTCCCCATGTAACTTGAGTTGGGTCAATAGTAGCTTCAATCGACTCCCACCAGCATCTAGCATCTTTTTCTAACTGGAAAGTAGCTAATAAGACTTTGTCCTGATCCGTGCATTGCATAACACGGAATATACGTTCAATCTCCCGAACCCAATGCTCGGCATCGTCTGGATCGGTCGATCCCATGAACTTCGGGGGATTCATATTCTTGAATGCTTGGTGTAAGCTTCCAGCTCGTGGAGCACCACCTTGTGCTACCTGTTGTAGCACTTGGGTCATCCCTTGAAGGGTACGCTGCATGTTGCGCCATTGAGCACGTTCGGCAGCCATTATCCTACAATTACAATAGCTATGTTAGTATTATATCATTATGATCTTATAAAGGACTCATTGATCATTTAACCCTTGGTTCTACCCACTCTCACTTGGTTAAAGGTTTTGAAACCTATCCTTGGACTTGGGTTTCCTAGGAATTGAATACCTTAGGCTCTGATACCACAAAGACTGTCACGCCCTGAGCGCGGAAGATACCCGGAGTTGCGCGACGTGTCTATATCAATCATGTCAATCAGAGTGGTCGTGTATTCGACACAAAGACAGAGATGCGCAAAATAGCAAGATAACCCAATCCTTTATTTCATAATGGATAGACTATTACAAATCCAATACTCT
This sequence comes from Amorphophallus konjac, assembly GCA_022559845.1. Lineage (NCBI taxonomy): Eukaryota > Viridiplantae > Streptophyta > Magnoliopsida > Alismatales > Araceae > Amorphophallus > Amorphophallus konjac. The sequence continues at coordinate 225,720,979 of CM040119.1, forward strand.
GTTTAATAAAAAGGAAAAGAATACATATTTGACTCAAGAAACTATAGAAAAAGACTAGACGACACTTGTAGAAGCTCTATCACTTTCACTCTTGACCATTCCCATCCGATTGACTTCCATCGTCGTCGGACTTACCTGAAAAGTAGAAAGGGACAAACGGAATGAACGAACGCTCAGTAGGAAATTATATCTCAAGTACTAGCAAGGGGTTTAAGTAATTACATTTTCATGAATGCAATAAAGCTATGCATGCTCGCACGAAACGACAAGATAGAGAGAATGTAATATCAAGGAAATAAGATGAACTTACCATGAACTTTCAACAAGATACAAGTTATTCAAGATATTCAAGCAAGTACCATTATCGAGTCATGTCAAGAACTTTGGCTATCATGTAGCAAGCAAGTAAATTACCCTTTTTCGGGCCACGCATTTCATGTAAAGTCAAGTACGATTCAAGTATAAGATGTGTGTGGAATGTCCAATCAAGCAAGTCAAGTACTCGGTATAATGCCAGATACCTTATCATTTTAACTCCCATGGGCACAAGTACTTTCGGGTGCTCCTCCCAGGACCAGATCGGGCCCTATATGCGCAGGCATTTATCATGTGTTTTGACATCCACTCTTGTTTATAGCCAACATAGAATTTCAATAATCAAGCTTGTAGACACGTATGACAACTTTGATAGAATAGAGTCCAAAATATGACAAAGGACATAGAATGGCGATAATAACGGTATAATCACGATATCGATAAAACTAGGTAGAATATGATTCCCTTAACTTGGGTACCATGACAAATCAGTATGGACATTCTTTATATAGAATTGAGGTCCACATGAACAGTATATCAAAGGTAAGATACCCTCATTCTTATCATAGAGTTGAGGTTTACAAGAACGACATGATATGGCATGATATCATCATCCCATTAAGAATTTCTTATGATATACTCTTTGTATAATCATAAGGGCCGGTATACCATGTTTCTTTAGAGTGACATGGCATCAATGGTGTAATGGGTTTTTAGGGTACAACCAGCTCAGTCGGCCTTGAGGGAATCCAAGGCTACGAGGAGTCTTACGGAGGTCTCTATGACTAACTCGCTAGTCTAAAGGAACGGAATGTCCAATGGAGAGCTTGTATGTCAATGAGAGTTGAGTGTGATCGATAAAACACCATGAAAAGTGGGACTATACTCACGGAGTGGAGAATAGTGCCGATATATATATATATTATGATATATAAAACCATCGGTTAGCAAATCTGAGGAAAAATCAGTTTACAGTAAAATAACGACTTAGGTCAAGTCGTTTCTCAAGTAATTAACGCCTAACAGAAGGGCGTTTACATATGGTCCGTTTTGCAGAATTTTCAATAATTTCAATAATTTATCTAAAACGCGCCTTCGTCAGGGGCGTTTCTTCAAGAGTTGACGACTACAGTAGCAGGCGTCTTTTTATTTACAATATTTTTCAGAACATATTTATTTTCAGAAATTATCAAAAACGCGCCCTTGGCAGGGGCGTTAATTCATGAAATTCTTATTTTCACAGAATATATATTCCAGGATTTTAACAGATACGCGCCCTAGTAAGGGGCGTTTATTTTTAATTTATGCCCTATGATGGGGCGTTACCACAGGGAAAACGACCTAGTCTAGGTCGTGAATTCAAGAAATATCAGGAAATAGCAAGATTTGCACGATAATCAAGGATAACAATCATATAGTCATGACAGGAAAATTGGCAGGAATTCACATGCAGTATATCAGATTTGATGTTTCATGTTTATTGACTTTTAATCGTTAACAATTATTGCTTTGATTTCATGTAATTGCATGGATAATCAGTTCTTAAGATTTACATGAAATTAACGCCTGTGTACAGGGCGTCAAATATAAAATTGACGACCTGGGCAGGGTCGTGTCTTGTAAATTAGCGCCCTAGTCTGGGGCGTGTATTTCATAGTCACGCCCTTGATAAGGACGTTTCTTTCAAGAAATTAACAGAAAGTCGTTCAGAAACTATAGTAAACCAAACCATGTATATGCATGATAATTATTGTACTGTATCAATTTAGTTTGGGCTACAGTGACTTGAGAAAATCCTACCTTGATAGTCGATTGAAGATGAACGTGAGGGATTTTAACTAGAAGAAGATGCTGCTCTGTTAAATGTTCTGAAGCTTCTGTAGCAACAAAGTCACAGCAACCTAGATGAAGATGGACGACCTACAGAGGATAGAATACGAAGGTATTATGCTTCGTAATAACCTAACCGAAGATAAAGGAGGAGAATAACTTACTGGTTCTCCTAGGAAAACAGGGCTCCTTAACCTGTAGAAGAGATATAGATGAAGAACATTAGTTCTTCACATACTACGTTCATAATGAAAGGAAGAAGAAAAATCGAAGAACTTGATGTTCTTCACGTACCTTGCAGATTCCGAACGCCAAATAGCGTTGAAGGGTTCGAGCAGTAGATTATTTATAGGGATTTAGGGGGTCTTATTAGGGCTAGAGTTTTATTGGGAGTAATATATCCCTAATAGAGTCCTTACCACCTTTTAATTCTTTCTAATACTTATCCATTACCCTGGATAAGTTTCTGGGTCGAACGATTCACGAACTGAATTAACGCCTTAGGTAAGGGCGTCGATTCTTTAATTGACGACCTAGTTCAGGTCGTTTCTTAAGAAACGTCTTGGATAAGGGCGTTCTTTGTTTTTGAAACACGCCCCATATATGGGCGTTTCTTTTACTTGCCTATTTGGTCGTGAGAGTTGACGACCGCACGTGTGGGCGTCCTTTCTTTAGTCACGCCTTTGATAGAGGCGTTTCTTATTGAATTAACGCCCTAATAAGAGACGTTATTTTAATTTTGTTTTACTTCTTCTGATTAATCATATTCTCATTATCTGTATTACTACTGTAATATATATATGTTTTAATTTATTTTAAGTATTCATTTATCAGGGTTGCTACAACAACAGATACCTTGAAGCATCCATCCACCCCCAATCCATTGTCCTCTCACTTGTAATTAAAGATAAAAATTATTTAGTAAACACAGATAAACATCAGTGCACATGATCCATGTTCAATTCAAGCTCTTTTTCAACCATTGTGTGCATGTATGTATATAAAATATAAATGATGATAAATAGAGTAAAACGCCATATCAGAGTCATGGTCTGTGGCATTGTTACACTAGAAGTTTTGCCTGAGGGGAAGATTACTGGTTTCCAGCTGATAGACCAGACTCCATATGAGGATCAGGACTCGACAAAACAAAAGATAAGGGAATTGCTTAGAAAGAAAAGTAAAGTTCTTAAAGAATATATTTTTTCTCTAGCTCACTAAACAACAAATAACAACATCCGCCACTGAAAACACAAATGGGATAGAAGATTACCAAAGCTTTAGCGTAATATCACCAACAGAGTAATCTCCTATCCCTTGCGAAACAGAAAAATAGTCCTTTACAAAGAAATTTATGGCTAAATAGAAAAATAATAAAGCAAATACGACATTTATACCACACGAGCAACATAGTAAGGATATTTGCTTAAAAAATCATGTCAAAAAAATCTAAATACCTTTCCGGAGTAGCTCGAAGATGACCAAATCAAAGCCGACGACGGTCGAGTAGGTGTGAGCAGGCAGTGTGGAGAGGCAGTGCTGGCTAAATGGGACCACACTGGATGGGAAGTTGTGACTGGGTATGATCAGGCAGTGTGGACTACACAATCACGGTAGAGCTACGTGGGAAGCACGTGAGCGGTGGATGGGGCCGTGGTGGCAGGAGACTGATGGGGTCGACGCTGCAGGGAGGGGGCCAGTGAAGGTGGTTGGTATGCAACTTCGTAGTTGTCGGGTCTACGAACAAATAGAAGAGGAAGAAGAGGGGGAAGGGGGCAACATGCTGAAGGAGAATGGCCGAGGGTGAGGGGGGTTGGGGTTGACGATAGCTGGTTGCAGGGTCTGGGAGCAAATATGTGCGAAAGAAGAAGAGGAAGGGGGCAACAGGCGGTGGAAGAAAAAGAGGAAGGTGCGGTAGGGATCCCGGGCGTCTGCGATGGGGCTGGCGGTTGGCGCACGTTTGTAAGAAAAAGAAAGGGGGAATAAAGCGAGCATGTTGGAGGCGGTGCAGATGTAGCCCACAGTGGTGGCGACAGGGCTACTGTTGTTGTCGTTTGCAGTGGAGGGCAGGCGGAAGGCGGGAGGGGATGGCAGCTCTGGGGAGTCACGGGGGCCGCGGTCCTGTTCACACGCTGAAGCAGAGGGGAGGATGCTGTAGTGGGGAAGGAGGGTGGGAGAGGCAGTCAGACGGCGAGCAGGCGGCAGGTGGCGGGTGAGGCCGATGGAGAGCGCGGCTAGGGTTTTAGTGGGGAAGAGAATGAAGAAGGAGAGGACGAAGATCTAGAAGATTGGGGGACAGGGTGGCAGAGGAAGAGGAGGGGGAAGAAGGCATCGAAGCTCGGGCGGCATTTTTGTCGCCATAGACGTCAAGCCTATTGCGACGTTTGTTATTTTTTTTAATTTTTTTTTCAATCGACTTATTATTATGTTTGAAAAAAACGTGAAACCATTTATAGGCTCTATTCTCACGTTTATAAAAAAACGCCATTATATATTATCTTTTCCTACATTTATTATAACATCATCGGAATAATATGAACATATAGCTACGCTATAATAAAACATAGGAAATTTACCAACGATAATTTAAAAATGTCGAAATATGTCGCTTATACCTACATTTTTAGGAAGCGTAGGTAAAATTTATGGCTATAGGCCAATTTTCTTATAGTGAAAGGGAAAGTCGCTAAGAAGGAATTAGCCAATGAATCCAAGAACAAGGAACCCGTGGATGGCAAGAAGAGGTCTAATGGAGGTAACGGTTTCTGTAAGAACAAGAAACCCTGGAATGATGATCAACAAATTGTTCCGGCCAAAGGGAAATGCGAGCATTGCAAGAAAGGAAGGCACAACCCGGACGAGTGTTGGTATAAACTCAGGAAATGCATCCGTTGCGGAAGCGCAGATCATAAGATCGTCGTTGTCCACTCTTAAAGGAGGAAGTGCCGCAAACATCAGAAGGTAACTCTATGAACCTATCTCATCCATAATTGCATGAATCGGATATGGTGATCTAGCATGTTATGAGAATGATCTAGCTAGAATACATGTTTTGGATATGGTGATTTTACCCCACTATTATGGAAAGAAAATCATGTGAATTTGGGGACCAAATTTTTTTAATTGGGGAAGGGTGTAGCACCCCAAAGAAAAAAAAATAAATTAAACAAAGAATAAATAAGAGTGACTATATGATATTAGCCACATAACAAACATGGAAGGTAGAAATTTGATAAATGTAAAGTATAAATAGCTAACATAGATGAGAGACATTACTATTAATTAATGGGCCTTGATATTGACTAATGGGCTTTAATGTACTTAAAGAAGTGATGCCATATATATATATATATATATATCTGTGTGTGTGTGTGTGTGTGTGTGTGTGTGTGTGTGTGTGTGTGTGTGTGTGTGTGTGTGTGTGTGTGTGTGTGTGTGTAACTACCGAAAACGGGCCTTAATAAAGAACAACGCATTAAACCCGTTAAGGAAACATAAAACCCATTACTACTTAAAAGACAAAAGGGCCAACAACATATAGAGCTTTAAGATTTTTTTAAACGTGAGTTGCTAAACAGATAAACATAAACATGGGCTTTGACATAAACGAAACAATATAATAGTTGGGGCATTTAACGGGGCATGCATATGCACGTGATAACACAACCCAATAATGATAAAATGTACGGGCCATGCAAACCCAACGTTGATAACCCAGTCAACCCATATACTTGTTCGAAGGGTGAGTTTAGGATTTTCATATGAAAAACAGCATGCGGCTGTGGACTTAGTAAGAACAAAATAACGTAAGGAGGTTGAGTCGACCTTTACGCTCATTAGGACTCCACCCACTTCTAGGATTCAATCCGTATAAGCAAATGCTCCATCAATGAGCAAAAACCTTGCCTTCATAGCTTATGAACCCCTCGAACCATTCCTCCTCTATAACAGGCCCTGCCCTCCCAACGAGCAACCATGTTTGCTGTTGGTTCGTGCGGCTGCTACGTCTTCGTCGACCTTTTGCTTCCTCCTGTTGCAGAGAAGCTACTCGTGGTAAACGTGAAGAAACTTCTTCCTGTAGTATTCTTCCCTTCTCTTTCCTTTGCTGTGGACGTGTTGCTGCGGAACGAGCTGCGGCACTTTTCTTCAGCCGACAAAGTGCAATTGCTGTGTATAGAAGTAACTAAGCTTCTTCTTCCATCGTCTTCCTCTGCTACCTCTGTTTCCTCCCGTCTCACGTCTTCCTCTGTTAAAGCAACGTGAAGATAGGCAATCTCTCAAGTAAAATCACAACTAAATAGCATGCTAGATGATAGTGTAGGTAGATATTCTCGTGAACTTCTTGCTACTTGTTTCTCTTGTTTATTGCACGTAAAAACTTAGATTTTCTTACTTAATTGATAATTACTACAGTCTTTAAAAATTGATATCTATTGAATCATGCTAATAAAAATAATAAAAAGTATATTTTTATGATCCTTAGATTTTTTCCTCTAAATTTTCATATATTTACTTCCTTAAAAATTCGACCGGAATAAAGGTGACCCTATTTATTTTGCTAACACTCGTGCCACCTTTGCCGATTTTTATCTTTTTAACCTAACGTAATAAAATCATGATATTTCATGGTTAAACATTTTGGATTTTTCTCTTAATTATCATATATTTTATTTTATAAAATTCTCTTTAAATTAAAAGTGGCACTATTCATCCCTCCATAAAGAATTGACGACAATAGCTTTGTCGTCCATTCTTATAAAGTTTTTCCACTAACCCTATGAGCCACCATATTTGCTTTATACCCTTATTAATGCCCCTTTTGTCTGTATTCTTTTGAAAACCTCATACATATGCATCAAAATAAATATATAATAAAATAGAATTATGGAATAAGTGCCCTCTAAAAGAGGCGCTAATAATTGAAATTCCTGGAAAATATATATAACATGATGAAATGAAAATGGAATTAGCGTCTGTCATATAGGTGCAGAATCTGAAAATATATATCAACGAATAGTTAATAGAAAATAAATCAGTGCCTTAACTGAAGTGGCACATTTAAAATATTGCGCCTCTCCAAAGAGTCACAATTTCTGGAAATTTATTAATATTCTAGAATTTCATGAGTGGACGCCTAAACAGTGGGCGTTAATTTAAATAGCGACCACTGCCAGGGCACAATTTTCTTGTGACAGTTTCTCACTCATGTTTTGATCCTCTGGCCGTCGGATCTTGACACCACTGTCTCATATCCGAGACTCAGTCCTTGTTTTGCTTTCTATCGCTTACATCTCAACTCTCGGTGATGATTGGACCCTCCGCGGGATATTCCTTCCTTCGGACAGGTACTTTCTTCTTTGGGACCTCCGTAAGACTCTGCTAGTCTTGGATTCCCTCAAGGTAGCCGATCGAGCTGGTTGTACCATCAAAACCCTGGAACCCTGTTAGTCATGTCACTCTCAAGGAACATGACACCCGGCCCTCATAGAGCGCTATTTTGACGAATCTGTGAGAAGTGTGTCTCTGTCTGATTGGGCGACCGATCCTGCGGCCGCTATTTGAATTAGTGACCGTTCCAGTGGTCGCCGGTCGCTTGTCCTGTTCAAGTGATTAGCAACCAGTCCAGCGGGCGCTTATTGAATGAGCAACCGTCTGAGTGGGCACCATTTCTTCATGCTTGTGCTGTTCACAGAATGGGCGACCACAGTAGTGGGCACTGATTCTGTATTTGGCGACTGCCTGTGTGGGCGCCAATTACCCAGATTTCATGATTTGTCTCAGTTTCATATGTCTTTGTTCTATACTTGTCAAGGTCTGTTCTTGAATCTTTATTCTATGAATCTACCCTATTGTTCTTACATGCCTGACCCTTGGAATCTCTTGGCCATTAACTTTAAGTGGAATTGGTCTAGATATAGTCGGGGCTATGGGTCCCAAACAAATTGACATTTCAATGCTAGTGTATAAAATACGGGGTCCTGATCTGATCCCATGGGCGAGGCAAAGTCCAAACGTGTGCCGGTATCATGAATGATCGGGTGTTGGCATTGCACCAAGTATAGCAAAATTGATCTACGACATTTCCACGAGTGATAGTCAATATTCAAGTGTTTGAACTCCTTATTGAAATGGCCAATCTTTAATGTGATAGTTACAAAAGCTCTAGCGAAAGTGAATGCTATAGTGAAGTGATTGTTATTGTTTCCCATGAACGCTCTTGGGAGTTTCCTTTGAAAGTACTTGCTATCTCGTCATGAAAGTCCTTGATATATTCTTCAATTATCTATTTGGATTTATATCTCTTGAAAGCATCTATCACATGTCTACTCTTGTTCTCTTTATAGTTCTTGAAATTTATCTCGCACTGTTATAGTTATTGATTATGATACCATGCATGACATGTATAAGCACGTTAAATTATAATTTACTTAAAGCTAGCTTAGAGCTTGAGATATTAAGTCCTACTGAGCGTTCGCTCACCTCATGTATTTCAATGTTTTTCAGGTAATGACCCTAGTAATGACGAGACCGAACATGATGGACAAGGGTAAGAGTGAAGAATACTTCGGCAACCTAGATGAACCTCGTGGTCTTAATCATTATGTTTATGTCAAGTCTAGTTTAGAGAATCTCTTGTAATTTTCCTTTATTGAGTCTTTCTTTATTTTGGGTCCAATTTATAATCAACTTATATTTGCAATAAAATTCTATTTTGTCCAAATATATTTTGTCTTATGACTATGTTCTAATTAACACGACTGTTTAACTGCCACGTTCTGAGCAAACGAACATGTTCTGCTGCTATCGGTTCGGGACGTGACAAAGGAAGCCTCAAGCGCCCTTCAAAGATGCGTCGACTCCATCTCCTCATGGCATCGACTCCAGACGGCCCTTTTAAGCAGTTGCAAGTGTTCTTCGAAAGGTGGCGTCGACCCCACTTCTTTGGTGCGTCGACTCCAAATGGTTTCCAGCAAACCTCCAAGCGTGCTTCAATAGGTGCGTCGATGCAAGCTCCCCTATGCGTCGACGTAGGGTCAGACTCAGCTCATGTCAATCAAGCGAACTCATCATCTAGGTCGACACGGTTTTACAGGAGGTCGACACAAGGGTCTTCACAGAAGCCATTGTAAATGCTATTCACAAAGGCTGCGTCGACGCACCCTCTATCCTGCATCGACTCCATGAAGGTCAAGCTCGCCAACAGTTCAAGATATCATGAAGCTGCGTCGACGCAAGAGCATTGCTGTGTCGACGCACCAGATGTTCTTCAAGCATTCTTTTGTCAAATCTGCAACTATTTCAGAGATTATCCAGAGGATAAAAAATACCGACGTAAACCTCTAAAAACACACTTTTTGAGGTCTGCAAAAGAATCCTAGGATAGAGATCCTACCTTTCTATCATAAGGAAGTCAGTACACCTTTTTGGAGGCAGATTTGTCAGGATCAGATTTGGGAAAAGTCTGTCTTATGGTACTCTGCCTTTTTGGTCTTAACCAATGAGAATTCAGTCCAAGAAAAAGACTTAGGACAGAGGACTGTCCTTCTTCTGTCATGGGCCAATGAGGAAGGAGATCTGGAAGAGCTCCAGGATCAAGACCATCATTTCTTCTCCAACATATCAAATGGGAGACTATTGGAGGGAAAATAGCATTGCCTCTGTTGGACCAATCAGATTGAAGACTGGATATATATTGTGATTCTGTTATCAGAAAATGGTGGACCAATCCAGAGAAAAGGTCAGTGGTTAAAGAAGTCTTTTTGTTCCAGCCAATCGTATTGCAGGATTCTGGAGGGAAATTTTTCTACCAAGCTCTCTATATATTCGAAGCTCCTGCTTGAAGAGGAGCTGTTTCTGCTGCCCTTGAAGAGAGCCAACATCCCTTGAGCTTCCAAGCCAGAATTCAGTGAAGAAAAGAAAAAGGGAATGTGAGCAACCCAGCATCTGGCCGTCCCAGTCCAATGCTGTAAAAGAAAAGAGAGAAGAAGAAAGGAGAGAAGCCTTGAGAGAGAGCAGCCCTGTAGAAGCTTCAACTTGAAGAAGAAGATCTTTAGATCTAAATCTGAAGTTGTAGCCACTCGCTTCCAGATCTATATCTGAAGCTACAGTTGGAGTCTTTCTTTGTTGTGGTTTCTATTTTATTTTCGAAACTCTATCTTTGTGTGTTGCTATTTGAAAATAGCGTTGTCCAATGCTCTGGTTGAGAGACTGGAAGTGTCACAGGCTATGCTCAGCCGTGTGTGTGACTGGGGGTCTGTCCCTGTGTTTTTACTTCACTTGCAGTGTGTTTCTTTTCTTTGTTTGTGTGTGTGTGTGTGGGGGGGGGGGGGGGGTTATCCCCGTGGGGCTTGTCCCCGTGTGCTGCTCTTGTAGCAGCATGAGGACCTTGTCCTCGTGAGGAGCTTGCTCCTCGTGTGTGTGTGGGGTTCATCCCCATGGGGCGTCATCCCCGCATGCTGCAGTTTTGCAGCGTGAGGACCTTGTCTTCATGAAGAGCTTGCTCCTCGTGTGTGTGGGGATTCATCCCCGTGTGTGTTGAGGACTTCATCGTCGTGTAGTGAAACCTCACCGGTTTGGTGAGGGGTGGATGTAGGTCTATGGGTATGCAGACTCAACCACCTTAACATCCCTGTGTAGTGGGTTATGTTTTTATGCAATTGCTCCTTATCCTCTATCCCCATTCGCAGGTGTTTGCATGTTTCAAATCTTCACAGTTTGTGCCTTGTTTGTGAACACTAAACACACACTCTAGCTAGCTTGGTGCTTGCACACACCTATATTCTGTTCACACATACACTAGGAGTTTGATGAGCAACAGTTCTATCTGACTGTTGAACTCATAATGAGACCGCGTCGACTCCATTATGTAGTTGCGTCGACCTCACCCACTTCCTAAACAACATTCCCTTGTCATTCTATGTATGGTGTCGTGCTCTACTGTTTGAGCTATTTCTGTTGAAACCACTGTCCATATTGAATAGCGTGCCATCTGCATATCAAGTTGAAGACTATGTTTAAACTGGTTTTGATTTTAATTGGGGCAAAGTTTTTTAAAGGGATCTATTCAACCCCCCCCCCCTTCTAGATCCGGTTGCACTCAAGGGACCGAACACTACTCCCCTCACGTGACGTGTGAATTCTCGTGACTCGAGGTTTAGTTTCCCATCTGTGAGACATGGTTTTACGTGTAGCTTCCGTGTGTCTTCCCGACACCGAGGTCCAAGGTTTCTGGTAGGGTTACGGTGGTTTCACCCATAGATAGTGTAGGGTTCATGACGGTGAGGTTGTGACTATTCTCGGACCGCGTGGTCTTTGGTTAGGCCTTCGCCTATGAGGACGGACCTTCACGACAGAGCTATCGTGGCAATTCTTCTGGCGGCGTAGCCATGATTTTTCGTCTATTCGGTAGTTCCCTGACTGAGAGATCGGGGTTTATTTTCTGTACCGTTAGGAGTAGCTTATAGAGCCATGGTTTCTCGGCTACCGCATTTAGAGATTCGTGTACGACTGTTCCTCCCGCCGTTAGTATTATTGTGGCACCCCAATAAATTATAGGATGAAAACTATAGTTTTTTTTGAAATAATAAATCCTAAACAACGACCCATTAACCGTTAAAGGTCTATTAAATCTTAAAAGCCTTAATAGGAAGCACTAAAACCTTAAAATGGCCTTCAAGCTTTCATAATAACGTTAATGGGCTTAAAGGGCTTCTAAACAAGCCTGTGCGAAGAAGGTAGATCGGAACATGAATAGTGGGCGACTATAGGAGGCCGTTAGTATTGGTTAGTTAATGGGCTTACAATTAGTGAGATTAAAAGGTCTTGTTCGAAGAAGATCGATCGGATTATGCTTTAGGGTTTAACAATGAGAGTTATCAAAAGAGGATGGCGGCTGGGGATATGGAAGGTGTAAGTTTAATTTAAAACGAATAAGATTCATGCATGTATTAGGACTGGAATCCCTATATATAGGGCCCTTGCGATCGCAACAGAGCTATTGTTGCTAGTGTGATCGAAGGGGAGGTGCTACTACTGCCGTTGCTGCTGCGAATGGGTTGCAGAAGCGTTGGCTTCTTCCTCTTCTTCCTACGCGTGTGCTCTTCTTCCAGTGTTCTTCTTCCTCACGTGTTTCTACTGCCTCTGCTACGTCTTCTTTCTACGTTAAGGTAGGTTATCTCTCCCAGGCAAAACCCATTAAAACTAGCATGCCTACAAGCTAATCAATCGTCCAGCATGATCATCTTCATGTTCATGTTATTGCTAAACTCCCTGCATAGTTTTGTATAGCGTTATTAGTTATTTTATGCATGCTTAAGAATTCCACACGTCTTTAAAATTTTTGATATCCATGAAACAAAGCAAGATAAAATCTGTTAGATTATAATAATAATTATTATTTTATTTTTGGGCTTGATCTGTGGCCGGTAAAGAGGGTAACATTAACTAGTTACTCTAATTAACTAAATAAATGTTATTGGGATTACTTAATATAAGTTATACGGCGAATCTATAAGAGGTACTGTAGCAGGTAGTTATATATCATCATTTTGATCGCTGGTTCGTGGGTGTTGGAGTGGATTTTGGCCGTGAAATTTTACGGAGTGATCCCGAGCCGGTGAGCGTAGTTGTGCGAGTGGTGCCTCCTTTTTCTCATCCTAAGATAGGTATTCTCTCAAGTAAAAATTTATTAAAACATCATGTTAGGTAGAGTTTTTCGTGCTCTTCAATTTGACATATAGTTTACATGATTCTGACATGCATACGTCAAAGAATTTGAGGTTTAAAGTCGCTCTGCACTGTTCATAAATTTAAGAAATAGCGTCAACTAAGTTTACGTTGATTCTTTTTAAAATAAATTCTAAGCACCCTTACACCTTTTACTATCTTCTATGCCCTTCTTTCCTTGTATCTATGCCGTTTTTTTCTTCTGCCAATCTTCTGCAAATCGTTACAGCATAATGGTCTCTTGTTTGTTTTATTAACATGAAGAATGAGCGATCGTTTACACTGACGCTAAATTATTCTAATTTTAAATTAATGTCCACTGCATCAGTCGTTATTTTAATTTTAATAAATTATATTTAAATCCTAGAAACCATATCTTATGATCAAAGTTAGTAAAAATTACAATATATATATATTTGTGATCTTTGTAAATTCCTCTTAATTACCATGTATTTAGTTCTAAAGATCTTCTTTTATTTCATCACTAACTGATTTAATTAGCGTCTTTGAAAAAAGACGCCGATTCTTGAAAATTTTTTAAATAATATGCTAAATGAAGTATTAGCATCATTTTTAAGTGACGCTATTTTATTAATTGGTGCCTCTCTCAAGAGACGTAGATTTCTAAAAATAAAATAAAATTTTGAAATTTAATAATTAACGTCTAAGCAGTGGGCACTAATTCTAAATAGCGCCTATTGCCCTTGACGCATATTCTTTCAGTGAGTTTTTTTGCATGTTTTGATCCTATAGCGCTGGATCTTTGGCACCATGGTCTCATGGCTGAGGCACGGTCCCTGTTTCTGGTTCTATCGCATTACTCTCTATCTCTTGGTGAGGTTAGGACCCTCCGTCGGATACTCCTTCCGTCGGATTGGAACTTTCTTCATCGAGACCTTCGTAAAACTCCGCGAGCGTTGGATTCCCTCAAGGACGCCGAGCGTGTTGTATCCTAAAAACCCTGGAAACCATGTTTTGTCATGTCACTCTGAAGAAAAATGATGCCCTAGCCATCATAGAATGCCCCGATGGGTTTCTGTGAGAACCTAGACACTGCCCAGAATTGGCGTCTGGGTCAATTGTTGCCATTTCTTGAATTAGCGTCCATATAGCCGACGCGAATTCTTTTGTGCCTTATTGTTCAGTGGAATTAATGCCCACTACAGCGGACGCGAATTCTAAAATTCACGGCATCTTGAGTGGACGCCAATTTATTCAGATTGTTGCACTCCGTGGTTGATTTTCTGTTAATTCATTTGAACTTGGCCGCTAAATAACGTCTAGTGATTATTGGGCCTTCGGCCACATGATTGTTATGTCCAGTATGACAGAAGTCCTAAACTAATGATAAACCCACGAGGAAGACCACTGACTCGTGAGGAAAAATGAACTATTGATAAGCTCATGAGGAAAGACCACTGGCTCATGTGCCACACTGAAATGAATAATGAATAGACTCATGAGGAAAGACCACTGGCTCATGCGGCATACTGAAACGAATTATAAATAAGCCCATAAGGAAAGACCACTGGCTCATGCGGTACACTGAAGTGAATTATAAATAAACCCATGAGGAAAGACCACTGGCTCATGAAGTAAAAGAAATTATTGATAAACCCATGAGGAAAGACCACTGGCTCATGAGGTGAAATGAATCATTGATAAACCTATGAGTAAAGACCACTGGCTCATTAGGTATTTCTTGAACTAACTTGACTGCTTGATAATCATGAATCCCTACCCAAGAAAGGGTATTTACTTGACAATTAATTAGCCAATATCTCGTATCATGATGTAAAAATTGTATGCTTAATATTCCTCGCAACTTATTCAATCTTTATTGCTAGTTATTTTCATGACTCATCCTATTGTTATATTCTCCACATCGACTCGCATTCATTCATGCATGATTATAGTGCATTGTTTAAAAATATTTATCACTTTAAGTAAGTCTGGACAAAGAGATGTCATTCCGACTGAGCGTTCGCTCACCTAGTATTTTTCATTATTTTTCAGGTAATAATGAAGATAAATGCAAACAAGATGGGCAAGGGAAAGAGTGAAGAGAGCTTCGACAACTTAGATGAGCCCTATAGTCATGTGTCTAGTCTAGCTAGTTTGAGAGTCTCTTGTTATTTTCCTTTTATTGAGTCTATTAGTTGAGTCAATTTGTAGGGAACTTATATTTGGAACTTCAATGAAATTATGTTTTGTCTAGTTATATTGTCTTGTGGTTTGCTCTGATTATTCATGACTGTTCGCTGCCACGTTCCGAGCATGTTTCCGCGGCTATCGATTCGGGATGTGACAATTATTGTTGCTACTCCTGTTACTATTGTTGTTGTTCTTGTTAGCACTATTCATTACCACCATTATTTTATGGTAGGGTTCCATAGGACCCCTACTGAGCCAATGAGATGAGGCTCACCCCTACTTTTTCAAGTGTAACGGTTCCTCCTCGAGGTTCGGAGGTGTTGCGCGAAGATTCGTAGTTGCCAGCTCCCCGGGCCGAGTGTTCACTCGACGTTAGAGTACGTTTCCTTCTCTGTAGACTGTACTTTGTTGAACTAGACTTTGTAGTTTAATTTATTAATTAAAAATGTAATTTTATTTTTGTTATTTAAACTATTAATTATATAATTATGCCTACATTATTTCATATTTCTATGTACCTCCACACACCTTTTAACCCTTCCGAGCCCTTCGGCTCGTGGGTGGCAGGTCAGGATTCGAATGGTATCGAGTTATTCCCGATATCCGGATCTTGGGTCATTACATCTTGGAAGTTTAGGTTGCTCTTGGCTTGATTGCTCTATTTGCCATTGTGCTCCTCTTGATTTTGCTTGCTTTTGGAGCTTTCGAGTACATCATCCTCACTTGCATTTTCTTTTCCTGCTTCATACTCCTGCGATTTAATATGCTTATTAGTATTCCTCAATAAAAATTCATCCATTACCACATGTGGGCTTTCCACAACCACTAGAGTTCTCATGTTATAAACTCAATAAGCTCTTGAAGAGAGAGAGTAGCCAAGAAAAATCCCTTGGTCACTCTTTGGATCAAATTTGCCTAAATCGCTTTTTTTGTTGTTAAGAATGTAACAAGTGGAACCAAAAGATTTAAGATAGGAAATATTAGGTTTCTTACCCTTGTAAAGTTCATATGGGATTTTTCTCAAGATGGGCCTTACCATTGCTCTATTGGTAATGTAGCATGCAGTGTTCACGGCTTTGGCCCAGAAATACCTCGGTAAGTTGTTTTCAGTGTCACGCCCCGAACCGATAGCAGCAGAATGTGTTGCTCGGAACGTGACAGCGAAACAGTCGTGTCAATCAAAGCAAACCATAGGACACAATATAGTTTGGGCATAATATAATTTCATTCAAATTTCAAATATAAGTTTATTACAACTTTTGGCTCAAATAAAAGACTCAAGAAAAGAAAATTACAATGAACTCATGACTAACTAAACTTGACATGAGACTCTAGGGCTTGACTAAGTTGCAGAAGCTCTCTTCACTCTTGCCCTTGCCCATCTTGATTGCACTCGTTCTCAATATTACCTAAAAAATATGAAAAAACACTAGGTGAGCAAATGCTCAGTAGGCCTTATATCTCTTGCTCCAAGCTAGCTTTAAGTAATTAACAAGTTAACATGAATATGCAGATCATGCATGGTACAATAATCGAGAACTATAATGGCATGAGACAGTTCAATAATTCGGAGACAATTTCAAGAACTATAGAGGTAATAAACTAGACAATAAATTCAAGAACAATCATGATGACACAATTAACAATCATTTCAATAAAGTGCTCGCTTTCACAATAGCATAACATGAGACAATTATTTGTAGGTTTGGCTATATGTACAATATGAATTCAAACATTCGAGTCATGAAACATGTCAATCTTTTGTGGAAATGTCATAGATCAATCTTACTTTTCATTGGTGCAATGTCACACCCGATCATTCATGATACCGGCACACGTTTGGACTTTATCTCATCCATGGGATCAGATCAGGACCCCGTCACTTTTCTTTTCTAGCATTGAGTATTGATTATGTTAGACCCATAGCCCCTTTTAAGTTCTAGACCAATTCCATGCCATTTAATGGCCAAAAGAGTTCCAAGGATCAAGTCATGTAGGAACAATAAGGTAGATTCATGGAATAAAGATTCCAAGGATAGAATTTTGAGTATGGATGGTATATCGATAAACCTTTCATAAAATTAAGACATACATAAAATCTGGGAAATTGGCGTCCACTTAGGCCTCCGCCAATTATAGAATAGGTGTCCACTGTAGTGGTCGCCAATTTTGTGATTAGTATAGACACGAAGATATAGCGTCCACTGTGACAGCCGCTATTTCATAAATAGCGTCAACTCTATGGTCGCCAATTTCAGGCAGTGACAGAACTCTCACAGAACGCCAGAAACGGTGCTCCATGATGGCTAGGGTGTCACGTTTCTTCAGAGTGACATGACAATCAGGATTTTCAAGGTTTTGAGGGTACAACCTGCTTGGCTTCCTTGAGGGAATCCAAGGCTAGCGTAGACTTACGGAGGCCTTAAAGAAAGAAATTCCGATCTGACGGAAGGAATATCCGACGGATCGTCTTTCAATCTCCAAGAATTCAGATGTAATCGTAAAATGTCGTGAAACATGGACTCTATCTTCGGACTTGAGATAAGAGTGCCAAAAGACCCGCGATATGGGTCAAAAACCCAATAAAACCTATGAGAGCAGGAAATAGCATCCATTCAGGCATGTGCTATATTAGAAATTAGCGTCTGTTTTGAAAGTCAATAAATTAATATTTTTCTACTTTTTAATAATGATACAATCAATTAGCGCCCTTTCAAGAAGGCGCTATATCTTTAAACATCGTCCAGATTATGGACGTCACTTCTAAATTTCCAGCCTTTTTTATATATATTCAATAATTAATAGGAATTGGTGTCCTCTGAGGGAGGCGCCATATCTTGAATTGGCGTCCATGTAACAGAGGTAAATTCATATTTTACACTTTTCACACATATATATTAATTATCAGGATTTGGCGTCTGTTTACACAAGCGCTATTTCAGATATAGCGTCTGTGTGAACGGTCGCCCATTCTTTTCACTATTGCACACTGTAATGCATCGCATGGATACGCTTGCAGACACAAGGGACTGTTCATTTACTCGGATTACTGCTCATTAGGGGATGAACTGTGCTACTTTCTAACCAGGTATATTTTCAGGAATCTAATGACATGATATTGAAGAGAAAATTATAGGGAATCCAAAAATATGCATAACATGATTTTTAGGTACATGGTTCCATAGTTATAGAATTTTAAACGTGCTATAATTATTAATTATCTAAAGGAATTAGCGTCAGTCTTACTGTCGCTGATTAATTCGCGTCCGTTTAAACGGGCACTGATTCTTGGAAAGAGCGGCCACTATAGTGGTCGGCAATTCATTAACATGCAGCAACGATGTAAACAGGTACTAAAACATGCAAAACAGTGACATGCGATCATTAGAAGCTACATGGCCTATCTAACATGAAGAGTGCATGGCTTGGTGTGAATTTAAAAGAGTTTTGCTTGGGAGATTGTCTACCTAGCGGTGCTTTAATCGGACGAAGATGAACGAAGAAGAAGTGGCAGAAGAAGAAGAAGAGGAAGAAGCCTCTCAACGTGTGCAACGGCAGTAGCAACACCAGCAGCCACACGAGCTCGATGAAGAGGAAGAAGACCGGACGTCGACGTAGGGAAGAAGAGACGAACAACCTCCTCTATTCGATCAGCAGCAGCAGCAGTAACGACATACTGCACTACCTAAGGTTGTATTTATAGGGGAGAACTCCCATGCGTGCATGGATCCTAGTGGGGATTAAACTTCCCTACTCACAATCCTAATAGGATTTAAGTTTCCTCGTGCTAATCCCTTCCCTGCCATATCCGCGGCTGCTTACCTATTAGGTTCCTAAACCCTAAAACCCATGCATCTTCGAACATGGAAAGGTTTCGAAAGGCCATTATCTACTAGCCTTTATTTTATTGATGCAAAATCCCACAACATATATATTTAATGTAAAGCTCACTATACCTAAATCCTCCTTTTACCCTTCTCACGTGAAGCTCACCATACAAGGCCCATTAGTTATTTGACTAAGGTTTTCCATTTTTCTTAATACTAATTGGGTTGGGCTTTTAACTATTAGTAATGGGTTACAAGGCCCATTTATTTGATTTAACTATTTCTCATTTTAATTATATCAAAGTTTTTATCTTCCATAATTGTTTATATCATAAATATTCTATAATCATGATCATTTGTTCTCTTTTATATCATAAATATTCTATAATCATGATCATTTGTTCTCTTTTAAAATTTTCGGGTTGCTACACCCTCCCCCACTTAAAAGAATTTGCTCCCCAAATTCACATGGTTTTCTTTCCATAACAATGGGGTAAAATCACCATTTTCAAAACATGTATTCTAACTAGATCCATTCCCATAGCATTCCAAAGTACTAAGATCACCATATCTAAGCATGCAATTATGAATAAGATAGGTTTAGTGTTACCTTCCAACGCCTTAAGCCTACCTTGCCGCTTCGGTCCACCTTGTTGCTTGTCCCGCGGTGCTTACTCCTTTATAAGAGGACAACGGGCGATCCTATGGTCTTCACTCCCGCAACGGATGCATTTCCCGAGCTTATACTAACACTCTTCCGGTTTGTGCCCTCCTTTATTGTAGTGCTCACACTTTTCCTTGTCCTGAGCATCTTGTTGGTCCTCATTCCTAGGTTTCTTGTCCTTTCGAGAACCATTACCCCCGTTTGATCTCTTCTTGCCATTCACAGGTTTCCCACTTTTGGCTCCGTTCGCTAACCCTTTCTTGGCAATCTTTCCTTTAATTCGTTCAGCCATATCTATAGCATCTTCTAGTAATTGTGCCTTCTTCACCATCTCTGCATACGTCTAAATTATTAATGGAGCCAACTGAGGAATAAACTCTATTTTCAAACCGTTGATGAATCGCTTGGCTCTCATCCTTTTCGTGCCGACTAAGTGAGGTGCATAACGAGCTAATCTAGAGAATTACGCTTCATAGTCCGTTACTGATAAACTATGTTGTTTTAGTGATGCAAACTCCATAGCCTTCTTTTCTCGGATTCTCTCAGAAACATATTTCTCATTGAAATGTTCTAAGAACTCATTCCATGTAACTTGGTCATTGGGCAAGATTACTTCCACGGATTCCCACCTTGCTCGGGCATCTCTTTCTAGTTGGTATGTGCCCAATAACACCTTCTCTTGGTCGGCACATTGCGTAACCTTGAAGGTCCTTTCTATTTCTCTTACCCAATTCTCGACCTCATCCGGGTCAGTACACCCGCTAAACTTCGGGATATTCATTGCTTGGAAACTCCGATACAAATATCCCATCCCATGATGTGCTTCGCCCTGCGCCACTTGTTGCAAGGCCAGTGTCAAACCTTGGACTGTACGCTGTATCTCTCTCCATTGGGCTCACTCGGTGTAGACACGCTAAAATTGACATCATTTTTATCATATCTCCTATCGCATTGCGGTGTCCCGATTTGACCCTCAAATCGACTTATTTGTGTGGTTTTCCCCATTTTTTCTGAATATTCAGCTTTCCTAAGCTTTTCCCTATTCTTCCCCATTTTTCCTGAGCTTTTCTCCAATTTTTCCAAACTTTTCTGAATTAGCGATAGCCCCTTGGTCGCCAATTCTTTTATGAAAGAATAAGCGCCTTATTGAATTGCCGCCAATTCTTCTGAGTCGACGCATCAACCTTGGATGAGTCAACCTTTTCAAAATCACGTCCGAGACAGCGGACGCGTTCTTATTTTCCCATCTATTTTGACTTGAAATATTTATTGAAACAACGTCCGTACGAATGGCCGCCTTTTCTTTAACACGTCTGGGACTGTCAACGCGTCTTCATTTATCCATCTTATTTATTGAATTAGTGACTTTTCAAAGGGCTTTATTTTCTGAAATCGCGTCCGACACAGTGGACGTGTTTTTTAAAACACGTCAGGCCCATTGATGCCTATTCTTCATCTTTGCCTTCTTGAAAAATTAACACCCTTCTACACAGCCGTCTATTCTTGAATGGGCGACCATTATCTCGCCGCTAATTCTATTATTGATAATTACCAAATTCATAATTTCAACAAATCGTGTCTGTCCAAATGGACGCGATTTTCTTTTTCAATTTTTGGTAATTTTTTAATTTCCCAAATATTCAAGAAAAGGTGTATGTCTAGTCTGTCGCCCATTCTTGAACGCATCCAGGACCCCAGACGCGTTCTTTCTTGCCTTATTTTGAGTATTTAGTTCCGTCCAAAATTCGTATTAATTCATAATTGGCAACCAGCCCATGGACGCCAATTCGTTTCTAATTTTGGAAATTCTTAATCCTTCCTAAAATGGCTCAGAATTGGCGCCATCTCGAACTGGCGTCATTTTAATTGGCGGCCACTGTGGTGGTCGCCCATTCCTACAGAGTTCTGAATCCGGGCAGAACCTCCTTACTTCTCCGTTGTGAGCTCCTTTTCGATTTGGGAAAGGGTCTTAAGGCTTTCTATGACTGGGGGGACACATTGCCAATGAATATCTCTTTCTAAATCTAATTAAAATATGATTTCCTAATTTCCTTGAAATAAACTCTAAATTTTGGCCCTATAAATATGAACCCTCTCTCCCTTGTTCAGAAGGTTGGATCAATCAACTAAGGAGAGGTGCTGCCGGACTGAAGGCTCAAGGAGGGAGTCTCCCATGTGCCAAAACTACATCCTTTGGAGGCTTCTTCCCCATTGAAGATCTAAAGCCATGGAGAAAACCCATAAGCCTAATTCTTCCCTCATCTCTTTTATATCTCTTATGCATTTTTATTAGTTCATGCATCATATTCATCTCCTCCTCCACTTATTTTCCTCATCTCAACCACATTGAGATCCTCCCTTGTGCAACACTTGCACACCTCATATTCATTTCCTCATATTTTCCCCACCCTTTACATAGGGGTTTTAAAGGCCAACACCAACAAGATGTGTCCATCTTCATGCTTTCATTGTTTATTTCATATTGGAATTTGATGCTACACATCTCACCATTCTAATCCAATCTCTTTTATTGGTGTTTATTATTATTTTGCAAGGGTAATCAACACAAGAAGAACTCTCTTCATCGGTCGGTCGATTTGAAGAGAAGGTTGCCCTCACAATCTCTCACGCTTAAGGGTATTATTCGCGATCCCTCTTTTATTCCATTGTTGTATTCATTTGAGGTCTGCGGTCTCTCACGATCACCCTCCTATAGCATCCACGCATGCTCCCCTTTCTCCTCTTTTCCATTCTTTTTCTACATATTAATTCTTTATTTTTCTTTTAGTTGATTTTCCAGAGATTTACAAATTGCAATCACGGTGGGACAGTCATTATTTTTCTTTGATTACCCCCTCCACTTGACACCCACGTGTGCCATCTCCTTTTACACTCACGGTGCATCCCCCTTTGTGCTCCACGTAGCACTTTTTCTCATTATCTTCATCCCTTGTGCACCACGTGCACAACCCCCCATGTGATTGTTAGTTTGACAGATTTTTACAAATTCCATTTTTTTCTCTTAAAAAAATGAGCATGACATGCTTTCTTTCATACTTCTCTTGATTGCCATGATCCATGTTATGTGATTGTGAGTGTTTTGCCCTTTCCTTCCATTGGTATCTTCATTTTTAAAGCTTTCTGGCCGTTGGTATAGTTTCTGGGACGAAGAGAAACAGCGCCCAGGCCGGAGGGTGCCTATTCTGGAATTCGTACCCACAGTGTAGGGCGCCAATTCCCTGTCCTCTCTAAAAAAATAAAAAATAGGCACCCAGGGCAGAATTGGTGCCCACTATCCCAGGTGCCAATTCCCTGTGTTTTTCACAGAACCCCCTAGTTCTGTGATTTGTTTGGCATGATTCTTGCATATCCCTGTTTATATATGCATTTTCTCTTCATGTTGCATTAGTTCTTGCATTTAGGACATCTCGGCTTGAGAGACCTCCTCTCTCTACACTCTTAGGATCCCCTACCCTCTCTTGGTAAAGGAAGGACCCTCTATTGAGCATTCCGTCTCATTGGACTGAAAATTCCTAAGCCAAGACCTCCATAAGTCCCTGTACCCGTGGATTCCCTCACGGACGTCGGGCATGTTGTACCCTTAAAGTACCCCGGGTTTAGTTGGCCTATACGTGGTGAGAAGGAACCTAGTTGGCACCGAAGTTGACACCATATTGAAACTAGGTTCCTACCTCAAGTGAACTACATCAACTTTGTCAAAAATCATTTAATTCACATCAAGGTCAACCCCAAGGAAAAATCAAGCGTAAACATCCAACTTGTTTGATATTTTTGCAACATCGCTTTGATTGAATATTGTTTGCCTTGCATGATGTTTCACCTTGATAACAAAATCAACATGTCTAATTCATTTTACAATCATGAGGATGATCAACCAAGCACATCTTATAATCCTCAATTCCATAATTCTCACCACAACTCATCTAAGGGACCATGTCCTTATTCGTATGGTCTTGCCCGACCTATGGGCAATTCTCAATCCCATGGTCCCTCCCATCCATTGCGAGCCACTACTCCCCCGGGACCATCTCCTCCACATGACGAGAAGGTTTCCCAAGTCTTACATGCATTAGATCATCTCACCTCTCAACAAATCCAAGCCCTTAAGGTCGTTGTTGAGGGTTCATCTTCTCCTTCTCATCCTCCTTCTATTCCGACTCGGGTGGCCCATCACCCGCCTCCCTCTTTTATTCATCCTCTCACTCGGGTGGCCCAACACCCACCTGCTTCATCTCATACATGGTGACCCATCACCCGCCTTCTTCTATACACACTCCCCCTCGGGTGGCCCATCACCCGCCTTCTTCTACACAATTTCCTCCTCGGGTGGCCCATCACCTGCCTCCTTCTATTCAACCTCCTCCTTTACGGCGCCAAGGCCCATATGTTCCTTGCAACCCGGCCCGTCTGGGTCCTTTTATTGGTCAACCCATTAACCCTCCTCCACGGCCATCATATGCCGCTCCTCAAAGGCCCCCGTGCCAACCCTCCATTATTCAAGTGACACCCCTCCAACAAGTTCTTCTTGATAAAATTTCCTCAATGGAGGAACAACTCAAGAGGCTCACGAGCCCGCGGCCGCCTCCTCCTTTTCTTCAAGTCAATCCTCTTCACGCATTCATGAATGAAATCACTAAGATGGAGAAAGATTGGAAGTAAAAGAGAGAGGATAATGGCATCATCAACATAAGTGAGCAAGATGAACCGGCAATTTTTAACGATCAAGTGGACGTCGTCCGCCCTCCCTCCATCCATCATACTCATTCACATAAACCTCCACCCATTCATTCTATTCCGTCATATGGCCCTCCGCCTACACATTCATATTCGCAAAACCCTCCACAACATCATGCACCTCCACCACCCATCAATACGCCTCCACCATGGCGTCCACTTGTATCCAACAATGAAGAATTGAAAGCAACGCACGATGAAATTGCTTATCAAGA
This sequence comes from Amorphophallus konjac, assembly GCA_022559845.1. Lineage (NCBI taxonomy): Eukaryota > Viridiplantae > Streptophyta > Magnoliopsida > Alismatales > Araceae > Amorphophallus > Amorphophallus konjac. The sequence goes on from CM040119.1 coordinate 225,745,464, forward strand.
ATTGGAGCCAGCACAAGATGAAGATTTTCGAGAGGCACCCACTCCGACTTTCCTTCGCTTACCTCTCCCTCCATTACCACAAGAAGAACCCCCTGCTCAGGACGATGCCACCATCCCCAATCCCGTTTACGAAACCAGTTGGCATTACGATGATGGATCGATACTCCAATCACCCACACTGGCGCGGCATCATCCTTCTCCTACCCTTCAAACCTCTCACACCACCAAAATCCGACGTTTCCTACGCACCAAACCCCCTCCTTTTACACCTCCAAATACCACACCTTTAACCCCCACTAAGCCCTTCAATGATTCCCCTCCAACCATTTTGCCTCCATCAACAACTTCACCACCGGCCTTCATTGAGCCTTCTACCAAGCTCACCGAGCTTGCCGCTTCTCCTATTTCCAAACCAATCAACCCTCTATTGCCGCCACCTCGGCCCTCCGATACCCTTTTAGCCCCAAACCCAACCATCGTTATTCCTCCACTTAACCCTTCGCCTAAACCCGTGGCTAACCTGAGTAAGATCCACCCCCTTTTGCGCTCGAGCCAACCCCGTCTGCTTCCGAGCAAGGGGAGAAGCTCGACGTGCTTGAACCTCCGCTTCCGCTTACCCTTCCACCCATTAAGTCAACCGCCTCCGCTTCACCTTCCAATACCATTCGGAGTAGGTGTATGACTACAAGCACATGTGCCGAGGATGGTTCTCAAGAGCCGTGTAAGAAGGATTCGACCGCGGCTATGCTATTCAAAGTTCAAGATTTTATTTGCCGGATGCCAATCCACGTTCTTGTGCTGGGCATCTTTGAAATTGCCACGTCTCCACTAATGCTCACCGTGAAGAGTTCTTAGGAGTTCATGCCACGCCGGCCCGAGGCCGCATTTGTTAAATTTACTTTGTTCATTGGCCGACATTCTTTCAAAGCTCTCATTACCCCTTATTCCATCATTATACAAATTCCTATGAAGGGATTCTCTTCTTGCATTACCATAACACATTCTACTGCCAATGAGAGCATTTGCGCATTATTTTCATCCTTTGAGCCGTTTGGCCAGGCACTTTCTTTGCCATGGAGGGGCGAACATTCTTTTGCTAAGGGGCCTTCCGCTACCCTATCCACTTTCTATTCTATTTCACCCACATTTTTATTAACCTCCAATTTCTCCTTATGGGCCGCCCGTTGGGTGAGGAGGGAGTTTTCATCCTCTCGCCCTTTGTGTTCTTTGCATTCCTTGCATTCCAAACATCCTTTGCATTCCATGCATCTCCTGCACATGCATTTGCATTTATCCTTCTTTCCCGGGTTTCTAAACCCGCGTCTTCCCCGTCTTCCTATACATCCACATCCTCCTCATCTTCTTTCACCTAATTCTCTTTCCATTTCCATGGGGCATCGCGCCCCTTCTTATTTTCTTCACCCTCAAACTCTGGGACATCACGTCCCCTCCGATTTTCTCTCTCCAGAACCACCGGATCTCCCAGGGCATCGCGCCCCTTTATACTCTCTTCCTCTGGAACCTCCAGATTTTTCTCTCATTTTCCCAGGGCATCGCGCCCCCTCCAATTTCTTCTTAGGGCACCCCGCCCTTTCCAATTTCCTTCTCCCGAAACCTCCGGATCCTCCCTCTTCCAATTTACCCTCCTCTCCGGACTCTCCGGATTGTCTATATCAATTCCTAGAGCATCGTGCCCTCCCCTTCTTTCTCCCTCCGGAACCTCCGAACTTACCTCTTCTCATGGGACATCACGTCCCTCCACATTTTATTCCTCCGAAACCTCCAGATTTTTTATTTCATTATTCATCTCTCTTCCTAGGGCATCACATCCCTCGATATTTTCTTCCTCCGGATCGGAGCCTCCAGACCTCATCTCTTTCTTCCGATTTATCTTCCTACTCCTCTAAGACATCGCATCCTTTGTTCTTTTCTTCCTTTTAAATCATCTTTTTACATACTTCCTCCCAGGGTAGCGCATCTCTCGATATTTTCTTCCTCCGAAGCCTCCGGATTTCCTCTATTTTGATTCTCCTCCTTTACCTCCGGACCCTCCGGATCCTCCACCTCTTGCCATCTACCAATTCCTTCTTCTAATTCCTCCTGATTCCGAGTCTGACCTGACTTCTTCCACCTCAACTGCTCTGGGCATATGCTCGTTCTTCCACTATTTTTGAGGCTTTAGTCCTCACTCCTCCTCTTCATTTTCCCTTTTCTTCTATACGCCTTTTCTTATGATCAGGGTCTCTATACCTTAGTGAGGGAGTTCTAGCCCTCACCTCTTTTCCTTTTCTCCTTATTCATCTACGTCTGGTCTAGACATCACTCCCTTATTGTTAAGCCACTTCAACTCCTTGCCTTCCTCCCCTTTTATCTGCTAAATGAGTACTGCAAATCCCACGTTCATCAACATCACCTCCGGTAGCTACTGCTTCTACAACCAAGGTTGCAAGGTAACATGTTTGCGTAAGTATGCATTCTTATGCATTTTCATCACCTTATTCACACACGATTTTTTAAAATGAAGTGCTTCTTAACATGATCAAGAGTGGCAGTTTAGGCTTTTATCTTTGGTCTTTGTTTAATTCAAAGTCCAAAAAAAAATAAAAAAAAATAAAAAGAGAGAGTCTTTAGGCTTGCTATGCAACACTTTGTTTATAAGAACCCCGCTTTGGGAGTTCGGCATTTCTCTCCCCGCTCATTAAGGGCAACCCTTAGCTGAGCACTCCACACACTTCACGGCGTCCTTAGCCATCTCCCTTGTTAAAACACCGTTGCTATTTGGGCCATGCTCGAGGGCACGAAGTCTCTTTCTCTTCTCTACTCGGCTGAAATATGAGGGTAGAGATATTCGGGGTAAAACAACCAACCTAAGCACACCCCGAAAAGAGGAAGTCTCAAATAGGGGCAGTCTATTATGACCTTATTCTCAAAATTTCAAGTCTCAATTGCAATATCTCTCAAGTCCAAAGGACACCAAAAGAAAAATGATGATCACATGAAAAAAATATGGGCACATGTAAAGAAAATATAAAATTTTTGGCATGGCAAGAGGGCAGTACAGTTTCCCCGCGGGACGTTATGAGCCTGGTCGTATGCGTGCCTAAAAGAGAATTTAAGGTTTGATAATATGACACAAAGCCCCGATGCAATAGACCGAGTGTCTAGGGGTTGTGCTATGGATGGAAATCAAAATCCGTTATCTTCTTAACTTATATCAAGCTTATCCCTAATTTTTCTTCTCTTCTCCCCCTAAGACCGAGTGTTTCTCCAGTATGGCCTTGGTAGGGGCACCGTTAACCAAAGGTAGCCGACTATAGGGCGCCACCCTCAATGCACGCCGTGCTTTGGGCAGTTCTTAACGAAAGGGGAAGGAACAAGGACCCCTAGCCAGTGGTTTAAACATCCTTTGGTGCAGCATTAGCAATGTCTAAACTAAAAATTAAAAAAAATTGAATATGTCTAAACCAAAAATCCAAAAAAGTTGAATATTTCCAAAAATCCAAAAAAAATTCAAATATCTTCCAAAATCTATAAAAATTTGAATATTTTTTAAAATCCATAAAAATTTGCATATCTCAAAATTCTAAAAAAATTACATTATATTTTCTGATGGTGTTATTGCAAGGACAACCTTTGCAAGAACCAAGAACACGGGATGAGTCCTCTCCATTGCTATCTACCTTTCGATTCTTCCCTATATTTGTAACATCAATATCTTCATGATTGGCCACTCTGGGCGTCAACTGATTACCATTTCCAAATCTTTCTAAACAAATCCTGTTGATTTCACTTGATCGCTCCTGCCGCTCTGGGCATCATCACTCTGATCATGATTCTTTCAACTCCAAATCTTGTGAATAGCCAAGTTTGTCATTCTCGTGATTCAAATAAACATAACAAATAATGATTGATGCTTGCATGGATGCTTTGCTTTACTGACATATATGATGTACTGAGCTATAACTATCCATGCTATGCCTTTCATGCTATGATATGCCTTACATGCTATGCTTTGATACATGCTATGATTTGAATGCTTACTTGCTAAAATTCATTGCTTATTATCTCCTATATATCTTGGCTAACGAATTTTTGAGCGCAAAAAGAAGCTTTGGTCCCACCGTCCGGGCATCGTCACTCAGGTCCCACGGTGCTTGCACATCATGTTCTCAGTTTCCCACAGACTTATTGCTCAACCATCCTTCCTTGTATGTATTTTACTATATGTTAGCGCAGCAAGAGTGATATAGAAGGGGGGGATGAATAGATCACTCCCAATTTGTAAAAATTTAGGCGGAAAATTAATTCTACTGCTTACGCCCCTCCTGAACCCGCACACAGAGAAATGCAACCGCAGTCACCAAACAAGACAGTATAAGTAAATGAGAATGAAGAACTGATCACAAGGAAGCAAAGAGACAAGCAGATGGAGATCACAGATAATAACAGCAAACCACAGAAGAGGCACTCGGTTTTTAGGTGGTTCGATTGCAGTCCACAATCTACATCCACCCCTCACTCCAACTAGAATGAGGATTCCACTAGACAATGCTAGAACACTGCAGACTCAGTCTGCGAATAACATGCTGCCACACAGCTTCATCAACTAAGGGAAACAAATCCCTCAACCAAGCTCTGCTACCCACAGAACTTGAAACCTGTTCCAGCTACCACCTAGAACAGAACGGAGACATCTCTCCCTTCCTCCACACACCAGAGGGAACCTGCTAATGACAACCTGTCACTAGCAACACCATAGATCACCGATCTCTCTTCCTCTGCAACCCAGAGGGAAACCGGAGTAACACTCCCTTCCTCCACACACCGGAGGGGAACCAATTCGAATCAGAAGAATGAACAAAATAGAAGGAAACAAAATAGAAACAAAGACCAATGAGGAAACAGTCGGTTCTGAAACCAATACAAATGTAGCTTCAAAGGAAGCAATTCATCAAACCACAGACACTGCTCTCTCTCTCTCGAACATACTTCTCTCGGATCTGGACACTATGGAACTCTCTGCTCTTTTTCCTTTCTAGATCGTGCAGTCTCACACAAATGGCTTCTGCTTTTTCTTTTCACGATCACGCTTCTACTGAAGGACGAAGCTCCATATTTATAGCAGATATTTGGCGTGTGGCTGCCAGGTTCCCGCCCATGAACTTTTTGCCAAATCATTTGAATTTCGACCACATGGCAGCATCCTGACTAGGTTGCCATCCACGTGTCATGTTCCTGGTTTCTTGGATCACGTGCCAGGTGCCAACCTCGATTCACGTGCCCAATCATCAGCCTGAATCGCCTGCAGACAGAGACAGAAGGAATGTATATACTTAGTTAGTTCAGGCTATTAACACAAGTGTATATACTTCAGAAACAGCAACTGAGTAAGTGTGTACAACGTGAGAGAGTGTATAGACTTAATGGATAAGCTCATGAATGGCAGTGTATAGACATGTGTTGAACAATGCAAACGAGCCTTACCAATGTGTAAACTTTACAAAGCTTCAGCCACTATATAGACTTCACGAAGCCTAACCAGTGTACAGACTTAGAACGAGTGTGCTGTGAGCACTGTATAGACTCAAGATATAACAACCGAATGTATAGAGTTGTGGTCGGACAACCCAATGTATAGACTTGAAGCAAGAGGCCAGTGTTCAGACTTTGAAGAAGAGGTGCACTGTTCGCAATGTACAGACTTGAAAGTGTAAGACTCTTAATAAGACGGTGAACAGTCTATTGACTTGATGCCCAACGGTGATGTATAGACTTCGACAAGCTTGAGCCAATGTATAGACTTTTGCCAGAGTGAGACGATGCATGAGACGCTCGGCTGTACAGACTTGAATCGCTTGAAGCAATGTACAGACTTGGTGAGGCTCAAGCAGTGTACAGACTTGTGAAGGCTTCAGCGTTGTACAGACATGGAAGTACCACTGTGGATGTATGGACTTGAGTGAATGAAGCCGATGTACAGACTTGCCTAAGACGCAGCATGAGACGCTGGCTGAGACGGACGTTGTACAGACTTTGAATGCACTAAGACGCTAAACAAGACGGACCGATGTACAGACTTCTAAATGCTGATGGACTATGTATGGACTTGGTTCCTGTAGCAGTGTATAGAGTTGAAGGTATGAAGGCGATGTATAGACTTGATGAACACTGCAACAGTAATCGGATGTATAGAGTTGAAGTTTAGACAAACCAGTGTATAGACATGAAGCTTGACAATCCAGTGTATAGAGTTGAAGCTTGGAAGGATGTATAGAGTTGAGCTGTACTGACTTTGGCAATGTGCAGACTTAACTGGTCAGGCAGTGTACATACTTAGAGTATTAAGACCAGTGTATAGACTTCAGTTAGAAGGTGCCCGATGTACAGACTTGAAGATGATATGCCAGTGTATAGACTTAATGATATGAACACTAAGGCATGCTATATAGACTTACTACAATCAAGCTGATGTACAGACTTTGATACCCAGACAGGCATTGTTCTGATGGGTCGACGCATCAGCAAGGGTGGGTCGACCCACTACTGTTCATTCTAACTAAGCAGAGTGTAGACAGAATCAAGATAGCATGCTTATCTGACAACCATATGATCTGTACTCACTCACATGATGAAACAGCATAAATCTAGAGATAGAAGATTGATTTATAGTGTGAGACATCATCAAAACCATAGGGATGCAGCAATCTCCCCCTTTTTGATGATGGCAACACTATGAATCAAGCAATATCAAGGTTCAACAAGAAGTTAATATCAGCTACAACAAACAGAGTAAATTCAAGACATGCTCATGCAAGTGAATTAAACATTCCCTAACACACACTCTCATCTCCTCCACTTCAACTCATAAACATATCTTCCCCGAAGCAACATGACTCCCCCAAAGCTCAAGACAAATCCAAGACTCACTGATATTGCAAAACTTCTTAACTGATATTGCAGAACTTCTCTCCCCCTTTGACATCAGCAAAAAGAGATACAGAATGTATGACAGTGCTGGAAACATGAAGAAGAAGTGAGGTAACTTCTTAGTGCAGAAAGTCACTAGTAGGTCTTAAGAGAATAAGTGAGTTTCTAATCTCAAGAGAAGATTCTTTAAACTCCAGTACACAATAGAGAAGTAGAATGATAGAAAAGTTTATCAGCATACATAGTGTATGATTTAGAGCAGGAGTTAACAAGTATGGCCAGATATAGCTGATCATTCAACTATCCCACAAGACAGCAAGAGACGAAATCAGAGAGGTGTTCTCAAGGTATTGAGGACAAGCAATCCATTAGTTGCATAACAACAAGGAATATTTTTCTTTTTGAGATGATTTCAAGAAGATCAATGAGTAAGTTGGTAGTTCACTCCTTTGACATTAGGGAGACACCTTGATTAGAGGCATGAATCCCCAGTTACTCAGAGTGAGTACCTCATTACTTCCTTCCCCTTTTCTTTATTAAGGAACATAGTTAGTAACTGTGGCTTTTGACATTAGGGAAGCACCTTGATTAGAGGCCAGAGTCCCCAGTTACTCACCAGCAAGCCACCATTGCTCTGTCATGTCTTTTCATTCATTTTAAGCATTTGACACCTCATGACATGGGAGAAATATTCATTTCATTGATGAAGCTCCCAGTTTCTCAGTGATCAAAACAGAACATGTTTGTGCAGTTAAGCCCTTGAGTTAAAGAGATAGAATGATTGAAAACAATACCAGAAGGACTATTTCTTGAATTGAGTCTTGAAGTCTAGATTTCAAGCTGATTGGGTCAGATATCAAGACATACAGGTTTTGGCCTGAACCAGAATTAATGACAATGTAGGAATATATACTTTATGCAATTAGTCCAGATCTCTGAAGGAGTACCAAAGGAAAGATTCTAACTGGATTTTAGAGCCACTGACTTATAGACTTAAGAGATAAGTGACACTCTGCTGTCTGAGAGAACCACACTAGATCAGTCATGCAAAAACCAGCAAAGTTACACATCTGGACAGTCCTTTTGAATCGGTCAAAGAACTTCTCCTCTCACACTACAACTCAGCTCCCCCTATAACATAGCATTCCTCAATGTAACAATCTAGCAAATTTTTAAAGCTTCCCCTCACTCAAAGTATTCCTGAAAGCTAACTAGCAGACATTCAGAACTCCCCCTTAAACCATCATGACATAAGGCTCAACATCAGACAAACACAACTCCCCCTCACAACAAGAACATGCTTCATAATTAAGATAATTTGAATAAGCCTAATTCTCTTCTCAATGTGGTAAATTTTTCATTATCCAGAGGTTTTGTGAATATGTCAGCAATCTGATTATCTGTGCCTACATGAATCAGTTCAAAATTATTCTTAGACACCTCATCTCTTATAAAATGATGTCTTATCTCTATGTGTTTGGTTCGTGAATGCAAAACAGGATTTTTAGCAATATTGATGGCACTAGTATTATCACAGTAGATTGGTGTGCACCCCAGGTCTACTTGGTAGTACTGAAGCTGGTGTTTAATCCATATGACTTGTGTTCCACAACTCCCTGCAGCCACATATTCAGCTTCTGCAGTGGAGAGGGCCACAGAATGTTGTTTCTTGGAGCCCCAAGACACTAAACACCCACCCAAAAATTCACAATGGCCACTAGTGCTTTTCCTGTCTAGTTTACAGCCTGCATAATCAGCATCTGTGTATGCTACTAAGTTAAGTGTGTGAGATGCAGGAAACCATAAACCAAGAGAATGAGTAGCTGATAAATATCTGAAGATTCTTTTAACTGCAGCTAAGTGTAATTCAGTAGGTCTAGACTGATACCTTGCACACATTCTTATACTAAATTGTATATCAGGTCTAGAGGCTGTCAAATAAAGAAGTGATCCAATCATACCTCGATAAAGTTTGGCATTTACTTCTTTACCTGTCTCATCTGCATCCAATGAGGTATTGGTGCCCATGAGTGTTGTAATGTGCTTTAAGTTTTCCATACCAAGCCTCTTGAATAGTTCCATTGTGTATTTGGTTTGGTTGATGAAGCACCCATCCTCTAGCTGCTGTACCTGCAATCCAAGAAAGTATTTTAGTTCACCAACCAAGCTCATTTCGAATTCAGCAGACATCATGGTAGAAAATTCATCACATAGTTCATGCTTAGTTGATCCAAATATAATGTCATCTACATATACCTGAACTATGATGAGATCTCTATTTATGTCCTTGGTAAATAAAGTTTGATCAACTTTACCTCTTTTGTAGCCCTTGCTGATCAGAAATTCAGACAATCTTTCATACCATGCTCTTGGAGCCTGCTTCAGACCATATAAGGCTTTGTTTAACCTGAAAACTTGGTTAGGTTGAGGAGAGTATTGAAATCTAGGAGGTTGTTCAACAAAAACTTCTTCTTTTATGACTCCATTTAAAAAGGCACTTTTAACATCCATTTGTTAGAGTTTTATATTCTTTGAACAAGCAAAGGCAAGCAACAATCTTATAGCTTCCATCCTAGCAACAGGTGCATAGGATTCATCAAAGTCTACTCCGAATTCCTGACAGTAGCCTTTGGCTACTAATCTGGCCTTATTCCTCGAGATGATTCCATCTTCATTCATCTTATTTTTGAACACCCACTTGGTTCCTATGATATTAATACCATCTGGTCTTGGGACAAGCTCCCAGACATTATTCCTTTCAAACTGACCTAATTCCTCACACATAGCATTGACCCAAGCTTGATCAGCCAATGCCTCTTCTACTGTTTTGGGTTCAATTTGTGAGACTAAAGCAATTAAGTCATCATTATTCACATTTCTAAAATAAGACCTAGTCCGAAGAGGATATTCAGGATGGCCTATGACATTATCTAATGGATGGTCTTTAAGAAATCTAATATTTGTTGAAGACTCACCTGTTTCTCTTGGCCCTTCCTGATTGGGGGAATTTGTTTCTCCACTCGGCTGAGTCTTCTCTTCTTCTTGTTGGTCTTCTAGAAAATCTCCATCATGATTGGAATCCCTGTCAAGATTTTCAACATTAGAAACATCTTTCTTTTCACTAAAAAGGATGTGTGGAGACTCTTCCACTTTCTGATCTGATATGTTAAATACCCTATATGCCCTTGACACTTCAGAGTAACCCAAGAATATTCCTGGGGAGCTTTTAGCTTCAAACTTGTCTAAATCTTTCTTATCATTGTTATGAATAAAATATTTTGCTCCAAAAATTCTGAAATGAAACAAGTTTGGTTTCTTACCTTTTAGAAGCTCATAGGGTGTTTTCTTGTGTATGGGTCTTACCATGGCCCTGTTGATTATGTAAGTTGTTGTATTGGCCGCTTCTGCCCAAAACCTTCTAGGTAATTTACTTTCAATCAACATGGTTCGAGCCATCTCCACCACAGTTCTATTTCTTCTCTCCACAATCCCATTCTGTTCAGGTGTCCTGGGAGAAGAAAACATGTGAGTTAGTCCCTCTTTTTCACAAAGATCAGTAAACATGGAGTTTTCAAACTCACCTCCATGGTCAGATTGAATAGAACAGACCTTATATTTCCCTTCTTGTTTGACCTTATTGAAAAACAGATTAAACTTTTGAAATGCATCACTCTTATTTGCTAAGAAAAATATCCATGAATATCTAGAGAAGTCATCTAAGATGACATAGCCAAACCTGTTTCCATTAAGACTCTGAGTTCTAGTGGGGCCGAAAAGGTCCATATGAAGAAGTTCCATTGGTCTAGAAGACAATGGCTCAGATCTTAATTTAAAGGAATTTCTGGTCTGTTTGCCTAGAGCACATGCATCACATGCTTTTGATATCGAGTTGAATTTAATTCTAGGCATGCCTCTAACTAAATCATGCTTGACCAATTTATTTAAAGTTGTAAAGCTAGCATGACCTAGACGTCTATGCCATTCAAAAGCATCATTTTCAGAGTTGGCAGATAAGCAAATAGTAGATTCAGATTCCTCATCTAAGTCTATAATGTAGACATTATTAATCCTGTTGGCTACAAATTTAACCACATCAGAATTTGTTTCAAAGATTTTGCATGAACTATCATCAAATACAACCCTGTGACCCCTGTCACATAACTGACTAATGCTAATCAGGTTGTGTTGAAGCCCTTCCACAAGTAAGACCTTTTCAATGGAGTTTGGGGAAGACTTACCTACTGTACCAACTCCAATTATTTTACATTTGTTCTTTCCTCCAAACTTGACCAGACCCCCTGGCTTCATCTCTATCTTGCTAAACTTGGATCGGTCTCCTGTCATATGCCTGGAGCAGCCACTGTCGAGGTACCACTTGTTGTCTTCAGCTGCCAGGCCGACCTACACAAATACATCAAACAGAGTGATTTGGAACCCAAGATGAGTTGGGTCCAAAGACATTGTTCAAATCTCTGATCAAGTGTTTAGGTATCTAGATTTGCTTCAGCATGGTTTTCTCTGGCACCTTCCTTTCTGGTTTATTAAAGTTGAATCCAGCTGGACTGGAGAAGTGAGTTCTATTCCATTCATTAGTCTTTCTATTCCTAGGAAATTTCCTGTAAGCTTGTTGATTAACATATTTTTGATCATGAAAATTATTTCTCCAGTAGGTCCTGTTTGGACCCATCTGATTGTTGTAATTCCAGCTCTTATTCTGATTCACTTTCTTGGTCCATCTACCATTTGTGTTCTGGTGAGTGGGCATAGTGATATTCTTCATAAAATTCATTCCCATCTTAAATGGTTGTCCAGTACTAGTTTTTGTGTTTTCTTTAGGACTTTGAATTCCCTTAGAGCTGTTTGAGCTGGATGGTGTGTCCAGCTTCTCTTTTCCCTTCTCTAGGCAGAAGGTGATGGTCTTGAATTGTAAGGGTCTCTTGTTGGTTGGGTCATAGCCTAGACCCTCCTTATTGAAATTGACCCTAGTCCCTAGTATAGCATCTAAACTAGTTTTTCCTTGGATAAACTTTTCTAAGACTTTCTGTTTGTCTTCCAGCTCCTTTTGAAGGGACTCAGAGTTTTTTAGGAGTTCAGCATTTACTTTCTTCACAGCTTCATATTTCTCTGAGTTCACTCTAATTTTATTCATGCTTTCTTCAATTTTAGTTTTGAATTCATTGAGCTGATTTTGACTTTCTTGAATTTCTGCCTTGAGCTTATCATTTTCTTTCCTTAGTGAGGTCATTTCTTCTAGTTGTTCTTTTAGCTTCTCATTTTCCTCACAGACCTGAGTTTGTTCTTCAACATTTGTGTTAAATTTTCTTTTCAGAACTCTGTGCTCTTTACTAAGAGAATTAAATTTATCTAACAATTCACCATAAGCATCCTCCCAGTCATCAATTGAGAAATTTTCAAAAACATTTATTACCTCCTCTTCACTATTTGACATAAGGCAAATTCCATCTTCATATTCTTCTGAGGAAGTGTCTTCGGGATCTTCTTCTTCCTCGCTCCATGTGCAGACCATCGCCTGTGGCTTCTTCTTCTTCTGCACCTTTGTGTTTTTCTTCTGAATATAGGGACCCTTCTTCTGGAGGTCTGGGCATTCGCCTTTCATATGTCCCTGTTTGTTACAGTTAAAACAGGTCAGTCTCTTAGGATTTCTATCCCTGTAACTAGTAAATTCAGCATTCTTGTTGAAAGAGTGTGGCTTCTTCTTCCTAAAGGTCTTTCCCTTTTTCTTCAAAAATTTTCTAAACTGTCTAGTGAGCATTGCCTGCTCCTCCTGGTCGAGATTTGAAAACCCTTCAAGCTCGAACTCGGACTCGGGGCTACTGCTGCTGCTCCCGCTGTTGCTACCATTGTTACGGGATGCCCTTAGAGCCACATTCTTACCCTTCCTCTCACTTCCTTCTCCACCTCCTTGGAAATTCATCTCATAGGTCATAAGGGATCCTATGAGTTCATTCACAGTCAAGATAGTCAGATCTTTTGACTCCTCAATCACAATGGCCTTAGTGTGCCATGCCGGGGATAAAGATCTAAGAATTTTCCTGACTATATCTGCCTCAGCAAGATCCTTCCCTAGCCCTTTAAGTGTGTTTGTGATCAAGGACAACCTGGCATATATTTCAGTTATATTCTCATCTGCATTCATCTTAAACATTTCATACTTAGAAGTGTAGAGGTTTACCTTCGAGGCTTTCACTTGAGCTGTACCTTCATAGATCAATTGCAGCTCATCCCACATTCGCTTGGCGGTCTTGTAGGCAGATATACGGGCATACTCCTCTGGATGAACAGCACACTGGATGATGTTCAGCGCCGTCCAGTTGAGTGAAGAGAGCTTGACATGGTCATCTGTCCAAGCATCCTCGTTTGGTGGCAGATCATATGGCCCCATAGTAATTACTCTCCACAGTTTATGGCTCTGAGCCCTGATAAACACTTCCATCCTGTTCTTCCAAAAAAGATAGTTACTACCATCAAAATACGGAGGGCGACTAATGGATTGACCTTCGGCCATGAAGGTTCTAGGACCACTGGCATTTCCTTGACCGTTCGTCCACATGGCGTAAACCTGCTCTGATACCAAATGTTAGCGTAACAACAGTGATATAGAAGCGGGGGGATGAATAGATCACTCCCAATTTGTAAAAACTTAGGCGGAAAATTAATTCTACTGCTTACGCCCCTCCTGAACCCGCACACAGAGAAATGCAACCGCAGTCACCAAACAAGACAGTATAAGTAAATGAGAATGAAGAACTGATCACAAGGAAGCAAAGAGACAAGCAGATGGAGATCACAGATAATAACAGCAAACCACAGAAGAGGCACTCGGTTTTTAGGTGGTTCGATTGCAATCCGCAATCTACATCCACCCCTCACTCCAACTAGAATGAGGATTCCACTAGACAATGCTAGAACACTGCAGACTTAGTCTGCGAACAATATGCTGCCACACAGCTTGATCAACTAAGGGAAATAAATCCCTCAACCAAGCTCTGCTACCCACAGAGCTTGAAACCTGTTCCAGCTACCACCTAGAACAGAACGGAGACATCTCTCCCTTCCTCCACACATCGGAGGGAACCTGCTAATGACAACCTGTCACTAGCAACACCAGAGATCACCGATCTCTCTTCCTCTGCAACCCAGAGGGAAACCGGAGTAACACTCCCTTCCTCCACACACCGGAGGGGAACCAATTCGAATCAGAAGAATGAACAAAATAGAAGGAAACAAAATAGAAACAAAGACCAATGAGGAAACAGTCGGTTCTGAAACCAATACAAATGTAGCTTCAAAGGAAGCAATTCATCAAACCACAGACACTGCTCTCTCTCTCTCGAACATACTTCTCTCGGATCTGGACACTATGGAACTATCTACTCTTTTTCCTTTCTAGATCGTACAGTCTCACACAAATGGCTTCTGCTTTTTCTTTTCATGATCACGCTTCTACTGAAGGACAAAGCTCCATATTTATAGCAGATATTTGGCGTGTGGCTGCCAGGTTCCCGCCCATGAACTTTTTGCCAAATCATTTGAATTTCGACCACATGGCAGCATCCTGACTAGGTTGCCATCCACGTGTCATGTTCCTGGTTTCTTGGATCACGTGCCAGGTGCCAACCTCGGTTCACGTGCCCAATCATCAGCCTGAATCGCCTGCAGACAGAGATAGAAGGAATGTATATACTTAGTTAGTTCAGGCTATTAACACAAGTGTATATACTTCAGAAATAGCAACTGAGTAAGTGTGTACAACGTGAGAGAGTGTATAGACTTAATGGATAAGCTCATGAATGGCAGTGTATAGACATGTGTTGAACAATGCAAACGAGCCTTACCAATGTGTAAACTTTACAAAGCTTCAGCCACTGTATAGACTTCACGAAGCCTAACCAGTGTACAGACATGGAACGAGTGTGCTGTGAGCACTGTATAGACTCAAGATATAACAACCGAATGTATAGAGTTGTGGTCGGACAACCCAATGTATAGACTTGAAGCAAGAGGCCAGTGTTCAGACTTTGAAGAAGAGGTGCACTGTTCGCAATGTACAGACTTGAAAGCATAAGACTCATAATAAGACGGTGAACAGTGTATTGACTTGATGCCCAACGGTGATGTATAGACTTTGACAAGCTTGAGCCAGTGTATAGACTTTGCCAGAGTGAGACGATGCATGAGACGCTCGGCTGTACGGACTTGAATCGATTGAAGCGATGTACAGACTTGGTGAGGCTCAAGCAGTGTACAGACTTGTGAAGGCTTCAGCGTTGTACAGACATGGAAGTACCATTGTGGATGTATGGACTTGAGTGAATGAAGCCGATGTACATACTTGCCTAAGACGCAGCATGAGACGCTGGCTGAGACGGACGCTGTACAGACTTTGAATGCACTAAGACGCTGAACAAGACGGACCGATGTACAGACTTCTAAATGCTGATGGACTATGTATGGACTTGGTTCCTGTAGCAGTGTATAGAGTTGAAGGTATGAAGGCGATGTATAGACTTGATGAACACTGCAACAGTAATCGGATGTATAGAGTTGAAGTTTAGACAAACCAGTGTATAGACATGAAGCTTGACAATCCAGTGTATAGAGTTGAAGCTTGGAAGGATGTATAGAGTTGAGCTGTACTGACTTTGGCAATGTGCAGACTTAACTGGTCAGGCAGTGTACAGACTTAGAGTATTAAGACCAGTGTATAGACTTCAGTTAGAAGGTGCCCGATGTACAGACTTGAAGATGATATGCCATTGTACAGACTTAATGATATGAACACTAAGGCATGCTGTACAGACTTACTACAATCAAGCTGATGTACAGACTTTGATACCCAGACATGCATTGTTCTGATGGGTCGACGCATCAGCAAGGGTGGGTTGACCCACTACTGTTCATTCTAACTAAGCAGAGTGTAGACAGAATCAAGATAGCATGCTTATCTGACAACCATATGAACTGTACTCACTCACATGATGAAACAGCATAAATCTAGAGATAGAAGATTGATTTATAGTGTGAGACATCATCAAAACCATAGGTGTCACGCCCGAGCGCGGAAGATACCCGGAGACGCGTGACGAGTTTATATCAATCATGTCAATCAGAGTGGTCGTGTATTCGACACAAAGACAGAGATGCGCAAAATAGCAAGATAACCCAATCCTTTATTTCATAATGGATAGACTATTACAAATCCAATACTCTGTTTAATAAAAAGGAAAAGAATACATATTTGACTCAAGAAACTATAGAAAAGACTAGATGACAGTTGAGCAGCTCTATCACTTTCACTCTTGACCATTCCCATCCGATTGACTTCCATCGTCGTCGGACCTACCTGAAAAGTAGAAAAGGGACAAACGGAATGAGCGAACGCTCAGTAGGAAATTATATCTCAAGTACTAGCAAGGGGTTTAAGTAATTACATCTTTCATGAATGCAATAAAGCTACGCATGCTCGCATAAAACGACAAGATAGAGAGAATGTAATATCAAGGAAATAAGATGAACTTAATTATGAACTTCCAACAAGATAACAAGTTTATTCAAGATATTCAAGCAAGTACGTTTAACAAGTCATGTCAAGAACTTTGACTATCAGGTATCAAGCAAGTAAATTACCCTTTTTCGGGCCACGCATTTCATGTCAAGTCAAGTACGATTCAAGTACAAGATGTGTGTGGAATGTCCAATCAAGCAAGTCAAGTACTCGGTATAATGTCAGATACCTTATCATTTTAACTCCCATGGGCACAAGTACTTTCGGGTGCTCCTCCCAGGACCAGATTGGGCCCTATATGCGCAGGCATTTATCATGTGTTTTGACATCCACTCTTATTTATATAGCCAATATAGAATTTCAATAATCAAGCTTGTAGATATGTATGACAACTTTGATAGAATAGAGTCCAAAATATGACAAAGGACATAGATTGACGATAATAACGGTATAATCACGATTAACGATAAAACTAGGTAGAATATGGTTCCCTTAACTTGGGTCCCATGACAAATCAATATGGACATTCTTTATATAGAATTGAGGTCCACATGAACAATATATCAAAGTAAGATGCCCTCATTCTTATCATAGAATTGAGGTTTACAAGAATGACATGATATGGCATGATATCATCATCCCATTAAGAATTCTCTTATGATATACTCTTTGTATAATCATAAGGGCCGGTATACCATGTTTCTTTAGATTGACATGGCAAAGATTGTGTAATGGGTTTTTAGGGTACAACCAGCTCAGTCGACCTTGAGGGAATCCAAGGTACGAGGAGTCTTACGGCGGTCTCTATGACTAACTCGCTAGTCCAAAGGAACGGAATGTCCAATGGAGAGCTTGTATGTCAATGAGAGTTGAGTGTGATCGATGAAACAACATGAAACGTGGGACTATACTCACGGAGTGGAGAATAGTGCCGATATATATTATATAACATATGAAACCATCGGTTAACAGAAACAGTGAAAAATCAGTTTTACAGTAAAATAACGACTTAAGCAGAGTCGTTTATCAAGTAATTAACGCCTAACAGAAGGGCGTTTACATATGTATCAATTTTGCAGAAATTTCAATAATTCAATAATTTATCTAAAACGCGCCCTGGTAAGGGTCGTTTCTTCAAGATTTGACGACTACAGTAGCAGGCGTCTCATTATTTACATATTTGACAGAATATAAATAATTTTCAGGATTTATCTAAAACACGCCCTGGGAAGGGGCGTTATTTAAATACTCACGCCCTAGTTCAGGGCGTTAGTTTAATAAGTCACGTCCTAACTCAGGCCGTTAATTCTTCAAGGGTCATGAACAGTAACGAAGTTATATAACAAGCAATTTCCCGATATCAAATTTCATGGACAGGACATGAAAACTAGTAGGCAGAGTCATGCATTATATTAGAATCAGGATTTCATATATATCATCTTTATAACATGGGTGTTGATTATTTTCATGAAATTAACGCCTGTGTACAGGGCGTCAAATATGAAATTGACGACCTTGTCAGGGTCGTGTCTTGTAAATTAGCGCCCTGGACAGGGGTGTTACTTTTAAAATATTGCCGTAAACCCAATAAAACTGTATGCATGCCATGCTTATACATATATCTTGCGTTATTTTCATTTGGGCTACAATAACTTGAGAAAATCCTACCTTAATAATGGATTTGAAGATGAAAGACACGTGAAGATCTTGATAAGAACACCCTGAAGCTTCTAACAGCAGAAAACAGCAACAGGCAAAGAACCTTTGTTCTTTGGTAGATCACTAGAGTTTTCCTACAGAGAAATATGAAGAGATATTAGTAATTTCTTCATAATGCTTGGCTGAAGATGGAAGATAGAAGAACTTACCCTTGTTCTTCACGAAGTCTAGGCTTCTTCAACCTGTAAGAAGAAAGAGGGTGAAGAATCATTAGTTCTTCATGTAGGCAAAGCAGAGAACAAAAGGAATTAGAAGAACAGTTTGTTCTTCACGTACCTCTGCAGTCGAATGAATCAAATAGGTTTAGGGTTGTTCGATCAAGACTATTTATAGGATTTTTGGGAATCCTATTAGGGCTAGAGTTTGATTAGAAGTAATGTTTCTAAGATAGAGTTATTGCCATGTTATAACTCTTTCTAATACTTATCACTTACCCTGGATGAGTTCTGGGACGAACGGTTCCCGAATGGAATTAACGCCTTTGGTCAGGACGTCGATTCTTAAGTTAACGACCTTGTTCAGGTCGTTTCTTAAGAAGCGTCTTGTATAAGGGCGTTCCTTATTTTTAAAACACGCCCAAGATAGGGGCGTTTCTTGTCCTTGCCCTTTTTGGCGTTGGGATTTGACGCCGTCAGGTGAGGGCGTCCTTTCTTTAGTTACGCCGTTTATAGAGGCGTTTCTTTTTAAATTAACGCCTTACTAAGAGGCGTTATTTGTAATTTGTTTTATTTCGTTTAATTACCCCTATTCTTATTATCTGTATTACTTCTGTAATATATATGTTTTAATTCATTTCAAATATTCATTTATCAGGGTTGCTACAATAGGGATGCAGCACTATATGTTATCTACGCTATTATATTATATCAAGGACCTTGTGACTTTGATAAATCTGGAATTTAAGTTCCCCTTCATCAAAAAATAATGATGATTCTAGAGGAATCTTAGTCATATGGATAGGTCGTTGAGCCGTCCAAGGCTGGAGACGATGGTTCCTTTTTACCAGTTGGTGCGTGGATAAACGGGCTTCGGCTTAGTATCATCTCACGAAATCGGTATCTTGACTCAGTCTAGGCAGCTTAACAATATTATCCTTGATTACTTTTTATTTTCATTTGTTTTAATTTTCCCTTTAAATCCAGCATGCATTCATGTAAGACTTTGATTAACTTTGGGAAAATCACTCTAAAAACTTGATTTTGAGAGCTAATTGATCATTAATTTTCAAGATAAGAGATATTCCATGCCGAATTGTGTCCTCAGTTCGCCTTGTTGCCATTTTGGGTTGTTTCCTTGAAAACTCCTTTATTTAGATTTCTATCCTTTCATTCAATCATTTCCTTTGATCCACTTTGGTTGTAGCACATCCACATTGGCTGGTAACCACTCTCCAATGGCGAAACCTACAGGTTTGTGACCTGGGGTACTTTCATCGCACGGGAAGTTGATCGTTTTCTTTTATTCTCTCCTTCGTGCCCACGTGCACACTCCTTCTTTATCCAAACAATTGTTGCTTTCATTGAACCTCCTCAAGATTGCTTCATTCCGATCTCCGAATTCAATTCTTATCAAGTGATGTTGGTTGCGTGTCTCATCACACCTTGGCGCCTACTTTTCAGTTCGCTCCACTTCATTACACTTCACTCCATTACACTCCATTTTATTCCACTCCGTGTCACTCCCTTGCGAAACAGACGCCAAGACGGGGCAGCTGTAGACATGCTAAAATTGATATCATTTTGAGCATATCTCCTATCACATTGTGATGCCCCGATTTGACCCTCAAATCGACTTATTTGAGTGGTTTTCCCCATTTTTCTTGAATATTCAGCTTTCCTAAGCTTTTCCCTATTCTTCCCCATTTTTCTTGGGCTTTCCTCCAATTTTTCAAAACTTTTCTGAATTAGCGGTAGCCCCTTGGTCGATAATTCTTTTCTAAAAGAATAAGCGCCTTATTGAATTGCCGCCAATTCTTCTGAGTCGACGCATCGACCTGGGATGAGTCAACCTTTTCAAAGTCACGTCCGAGATACCAGACGCGTTCTTATTTTCCCACCTATTTTGACTTGAAATATTTATTGAAACAACGTACGTACGAATGGCCGCCTTTTCTTTATCATGTTTAGGACTATCGACGCGTCTTCATTTATCCATTTTATTTATTGAATTAGTGACTTTTCAAAGGGTGTTATTTTCTAAAATCGCGTCCGACACAGGGGACGCATTTTTGAAAACGCGTCAGGCCCACTGACGCTTATTCTTCATTATCAATTTCTTGAAGAATTAATGCCCTTCTACACATCCGTCTATTCTTGAATGGGCGACCATTATCTCGCCACTAATTCCATTATTGAATAATTACCAAATTCACAATTTCCATAAATCACATCTGTCCAGATGGACGTGATTTCCTTTTTCGATTTTTGGTAATTTTATAAGTTCCTAAATATTCAAGAAAAGGCGTTTGTCCAGTCTGTCGCCCATTCTTGAACGCCTCCAGGACCCCAGACACGTTCTTTCTTGCTTTATTTTGAGCATTTAATTCCGTCTAAAATTCGTATTAACTCATAATTGGCGACGAACCCATGGACGCCAATTCGTTTCTAATTTTGGAAATTCTTAATCCTTCCTAAAATGGCTCAGAATTGGCGGCATCTCGAATTGGCTCCATTTTAATTGGCATCTCTAATTGGAAATCATATTCCTATAGAGTTCCGAATCCGGGTAGAACCTCCTTCCTTCTCCGTTTTGAGCTCCTTTTCCATTTGGGAAAGAGTCCTAAGACTTTCTATGGCTGGGGGGACACATTGCCAATATATATCTCTTTCTAAATCTAATTAAAATATGATTTCCTAATTTCCTTGATTTAAACTCTAAATTTTGGCCCTATAAATATGAACCCTCTCCCCCTTGTTCAGAAGGCTGGATCAATCAACTAAGGAGAGGTGCTGTCGGACTGAAGGCTCACAGAGGGAGTCTCCCATGTGCCAAAATTACATCCTTTGGAGGCTTCTTCCCCATTGAAGATCTAAAGCCATGGAGAAAACCTATAAGCCTAATTCTTCCCGCATCTCTTTTATGTCTCTTATGCATTTTTATTAGTTCATGCATCATATTCATCTCCTCCTCCACTTATTTTCCTCATCTCAACCACGTTGAGATCCTCCCTTGTGCAACACTTGCACACCTCCTGTAATGCCCCAGATTTTTCGGATCATTTTCGTGGGTCTCGTAGTGCATTTTGTGCTTTACACGTGTTTTTCCCTGATGTGCCTTCGGAACTTTGTGCAGGGCGAACCGTGACGTTTTCTGACTCCAAGATAATATCGACGCGTTGTGCTCCTCCCGAAGATCGCGGAGGTAATTTTTCATATTTTTCTGAATTTCTAGAATTTTTGGGTTTTTCTATATATATTAACCTCTTTTCTCTTTCCCCTCTCATTTCTCACTCTCTCCCTCACTCTTCTCTCACGCTCTCTCCTCTCTCCCTCTCTCTCCGACGACTGACGGAGAGGAGCGCGGGCGACGCGGGGATGGCGCGGGCAAGGCACGAGCGAGGATGGGTGAGGATCGAGGCGGTGGAGGCACGATGAAGCTCGACCGCGAGTTCGTGTCCCGGCGAGGCTTCAACGGCGTTTTCATCGTGGATTGGCGTCCACGGCGCGTGAAATCTTCGATGGAGGTAGAGAGATGGTTCCCCAGCTCATGTACTTCATTTCCCGCAAGTTTGGTAGGCCGTGGTGAGCCGAGCGGACTTATTTGTGAATTTTGGGGAAAATGCATATTTTTGGGGAGTGAGCCGGATCTAAGGTTTTAACCGTGTTTTTGTGGTTTGAATGGGTCCTCTCGGTGCTAGAGAGGCTGGGGACTAGGTTCCCCTTGTTTCCCCCTTCGCTCGGGCGCGAACGGGGCGTGGAACGGAGTTTTTCACGATTCACGCCGTTCTTGATTTTTTGGCTTAAAAACGGTCTTAACAGAAACTGCTTATAGGTGACGCGGTCCCCAGTTAGACCGTTACTTGCCCGTCTCACCGTGTTTTGGGGAAGCGGTCCTATGATAGACCGCTATGCCAACCTTAGCGGTCTAAGGTAGACCATTTTGTTGGCCGGGCGGTCATGGTCTAGCCGCCACTTGCCCCCTTATGTCAGTTGGCTAAACGGTCGCACGATAGACCGCCTGACGGGTTCAGCGGTCTGGTGTGGACCGCCTAGCGCTGTGAAGTGGCCAGGGCCCGACGGTTTTCCACTGAGGGTCAGCGTGACCCTTGAGGATGCGTTTGACCATTGAACGAGTCATGTCACTTTGCGGTCACAGGATGACCGCCACGTCACCTGTAGCGATCCTAGAGTGACCGTTTACCCCTTTTTGGCGCCCCATAGCATTGCGTTCCGGTTGAGGCCGTTTCTACTTGGAGCGGTCTAACGGTAGACCGTTTCATTCTTTGAACGGTCTGGTGGGAGACCGTTGAGGTCTAGGAGTTGCGGCCCAAGTGAGACCGTTTTCTTCTCCTGGCGGTCCAAGCTTGACCACCTTTGCCTTAGACGGTCTAGGGGAGGCCGCCTATTGGTTTTGGTGCCGTTTAGCGTTGTGTTAGGTTTTGGTCAACTCGGTTGTGACCCAGTGGTCGACCTTCAGCCTCGTGAGTGTCCCAGACACCCTGTGAGTTTCGTGTCCGTGTTTCTGGGGTGTCTGGAGGTACCATGTTATCTCGATTTACGTGCCCATAGGTGTGGTGGGTTCAGGTGACCACATGTGTTCCGGGCTTTTGTGTTACGCTCGATCGAGTCACCGTGTATTAGTGTGAGTGGGATGGGGTTCCCCCGCATGTCGTGGGTTTTTGCGGAAGATGGTTCCCAACTAGGCCAAGTGTTTGGCCTTAGACTACGAGTCCAGTCATCCAGCCTGGGGTTGGAGGTTTCTCGCTTTTTCCTGGGATGGGGAATCGGCGTGGTGGCTTGTGAGCTACCTTGGGAATCGTGCTTTTATGCTTTCCGCGTGGGCCATGTGTGTGGCCTTGGATTGTGAGTCTAGTCACCCAGCTTGGGGCTGGAGGTCTCTTGAGTTCCCTTCTCGAGGGAATGGTCTCAGCGGCTCATGAGCTACCTCGGTATTCGTGCTACTGTGGTTTTAGACCAAGGGATTAGGCTAGATTAACGGCATTGTGCCGTTGCGTACGATGGTCTTGACCGTGAGTCTCGTGACTCAAGGACCGTTGGATTTAGTGAGTCTAGAGGACTCTCTAGAGTCCAGTGGCTCGGTGCCACTTGGTCCTTCGTGACTTCCACGCAGGGTGCATGCATTTTTCTCGGAGTTTCTCCTTGAAGAGTGGTCACAGTAGTGACTCCCAACTTGTCGTAGCCTTTCGACATGCGAGTGGTCCCACCAGGGAGTGGTGGTGAGGCTACCCCAGAGAGATAATTTTTAGGCTAGTTACCGTCGGGCCCCACGTCTTGCAGCCAGAGTCTGACTGAGGGGAAAACCAGTCAGAGATCCAGACCTAGGACGCATGGTCTAAGTGTGCACACGTGGTTAGGGGCAGTTGGACCCGTGCTGACGAGGGCGACCCCAGCTAGTTCTTCTTCTGTGGTTACTAGCACGGTGTCCCCGTTCCACCAGTGGTCGAGGGGGACACCTGAGATGCGGTCTAAGATGTCAGTGGACGCATCCGACCTTAATTCTGGTGGGCAAGTACTCTTGTCACGTGAGACATGACTCTCATGTTTCCGAGTTCTGTTTCCTGTCTGCGAGACGTAGTTTCTGGACCGTTCCAGCGTGCTTTCTGAGGTGGTGGCCAGGGGTGCTCGGTAGGGATTGCCGAGGCTTCGCCATGCCAGCGTGGGACTATGCGGTCTCGGTTGGTCATGCCTGTGTAGGCAGACTTCTGCAGTAGGGTTGCCGTGAGTGTTTCCTCGGTAGGTCTTGTGTTAGAGTGGTCTGGTTCCCGATTGTGAGATCGGGCTTTCTCTTTCTGTTGCCGGTACAGTAGGAGTAGCTGTAGTGTCGAGTTTTGATCGGCCACCGGTTCGATGTTCCTGCTATGGTTGTTGTTGCTTTCCTTTCCATTACTGCCGTTGTTTCTTGGTTGGGGTTCCGCGGGACCCCTACTGAGCCAGTGACAGGAGGCTCACCCCTACTTTTCAGGTGCGGCAGTTCTTCCTCGAGGTTCGAGGGTGCTGTTCGGAGGTTCTTAGTTGCCAGCTCGCCGAGCCGAGTGTACACTCGGTGTTGGGTACATTTTACTATTTTAGACTGTACTTTCTATTCGACTGGACTCTCCTGCTGTAGTTGTTTATTTATTTTATGTTAATTGTTGAATTGTCCTGCATTTTTCCTATTTCTTTGTGCCTCCACACTCCTTTTAGCCCTTCCGAGCCCTCCGGCTCGTGGGCGACAGGTCAAGATTCGAATGGTATCGAGTTCTTCCCGGTATCTGGATCTTGGGTTGTTATAGCTGGTATCAGAGTGGTGGTTGTGGACATACATAGTAATTCGAGATATTACAGTGATCAGAGTCCATAAGGTCCAGTACAGTCGGCAGCTGGCTTAGGGTTTCGTGCATGTTTCCCTGCTTGGTTTCTCGCTTGAGAGCTTGAGTGCGCTGCGCGACACTGTGAGGTGGTTGTTGTTCGCGGCTTTCATGTCGGCGTGGAGTTTGAGTATCAAGGTCGAGAGCTTTCTCCCTCATCAGTTGTGGCCCCGGTTGTGCTGCGTTGGGCAGAGGCTGCCGGCAGGTGTATTGCTTCGATGTTGCATTCGAGGTGTTCACTGCGACGTCGGGTGGCTGGTGTGGGTTGTCTGTGGTCAAGTGGCCGTGAGCGTGCTCTGATGGAGCTATTATTGTTGTTGGCCACTCCAGCTTGAGGTTTACCCAGCACCTAATGTTTTAAGGTTGTGGTTTAAGGTGGCAGAGTGGGTGTTCTGATTGAGAGGTACGCTCGGGTGAGCAGACGATCTTCTCGGTGAGTTGATGATTTTTGAGCTTGATGTCTTCGTCGTGCTCTATGGCGTCAGAAATGACGTGTTGGTCCTGATTTTTTTGTGGATTTTGAGGCAAGATTGGGCGGAGTTGTCCCAGTAAGTTCTTGCTCCTGCGCACTTGCGTTCGAATGGATTGTGTTCGCCCTGGATTTGGTTTGAGATATGAAGGTTCCGTGATGAGTTTGGGACTCGAGGATGAGTGTTGACGGTTGTCGATTATGGCTCGTATGTAGCTCTTGACGTGGCGTGTTGCAATTCGAGGAATTGCAGTGGTGGTGCATCAAGAGATGCTATGATCATGGTCTAGCGTGACACTCGTCGAGTGCGTCGGAGGCGCTGACCTGATGGAAGCGATGGTTTTTTCGGTGTTGGAAGGTGTTGTTCGCAGCATGTGCGAGATTCGAGATGAGGTCGGGCGTGGAGTTTTTCCGTTGGTCAGAGGAGTGTTGGTTTCTCCCTTGGTTGGAGAGATTGTGTTTGGCTTAGGTTCATCATCTTGCATTGTGTGTCCGGATTGGTTGGCCTTTGCGTGCCATGGAGTCCGTGCAAGACATGTTCCACGTTTTGGCAAGGTGGTTGCCTGTGAGAAGTCGTGCCTAATTCCCTTGCTATGTGTGGGGTGTTGGTGCTATTCCGAAAGGACGTGTGCCAGTTGGGTAGTGTTATTGAGAATTTGCAACTGGTGTCATGATTTTTCAATGAATGGCAGTTCGGAGCCTGCAGAGTTGCAGAGGATTGCCAGATTTGGGAGAATCTGTGCTTGGGGTTTGAGGTAATGGAGCTTTCCTCACCCTATTTTCTGAGGTTGGCCAACCGAGTTGTAGATTGTCGGGATGGCGAGTCCCGAGTTACCGTGTTGGCTGTACGCGTGGATCAGAGTGCGTAACGGAAGCCTGGTGGGCCCGTAACCCACAGGTCTCAGGATCGTAGCATTGGTTGCTACGGGTGGATTTCCTGAGTTTGCATTGAGCATCGGAGGATTGGTTTCTCAGTGTGAGACGTGTTGTTGCCGTGCCGTTGCTCGAGGTATTATGGTTCTTGGCACTGGCAGGATGGAGTGTTGGAGAAAAAAATGTGGCAAGTGTGCCGCATGAGTACCCTATTCATGTGATGGAAGCTGTGTCAGGCGTCGGTGTTAGACCCGGATGGGGTTGTTGAGGATGTCGCCTGACAGAGGTCGAGGATGTGTTGGTCAGAGTCGGTGATTTCGTGTCCGACTTGTGTTGCAAGCTGCGTTATCGGATGAGATCATGACCTAGAGGAAGTGATCTCTGAGAGATTTTGGGTTCCGGTCGGTAGCTGCGAGTGACTTGTAAGGCTAGTCTCCTAGTCAACCATGATAAGGTGTGTATTGTTGGGGACCCGTGTGCCTTGGTTGCAGCGTTGGTGACCATGTTGCTGTGAGATTGGGTGGCACTTTCCTCCCCTAGAGACGTGTGCCATGAATTGTACCGGTGGTGTCCCGTGGCTCTATGGTGAGGGCGGAATCGGGATTGGCAGGTGTCCACCTGGATTAATTGAGATGAAGGTTTCGATGAGACAGGACGGAAGAGTGACGCCTGTGGGCGGAGGCCTTTGAGTGAGATTAGCGTCGGAATGGTGGTCCTTCATGGGATGTTGGTGTCGCAATGGTTATCACTGGGTTGGTGACTAGCATGGGTTGGTTCCCCTGTAAGTCTGAGTCGAGTGAGGTGATGTCCGAAGACACTAGGATCTTGTCATTTGGTTTCATCGTGCTCCCCTGAGAGGGTTGAGTTGGCGCGATGCTCGAGATCAGATGTGGTGTCTGAGAGAAGTTCAGCTCGATATGTGGTAATTGTTTGTGTGAGTCAGCGGATGGCCTGCTATGAGTTGGATCGTGCCTGTTGGGCCGGCGAAGGTTTCCCGTTGACGAGTAGTTGGTGACCGGTGTGTGGTCTTTCACAGACAGAAGATGCTGTTGGTTGTGCATCGTGAATGGTGAGAGCCGTGTTTCAATGAGGGCTTTGGTGGTCATTTCCATGATGTGCCTTCCGGATGGGATCTGGGCTTTGTCGAAGTTTGTCTTCTGGCAGAGTTGGCACAGTGCTATGGTTGCTTTTCGGCTTTCCAGGTGTGAGCTGGTGGAGGCTCTGTATTGGTTGTTCCATGGAGCAGGGTGTGAACCAGCCAGCTAGTTGCGAAGCTGATGTGTGAATTGTTCATCGACCATAGGATGGATCGGTAGCTATTTCTCGTGACGAGGATTGTGTCTCCTCGGTGAGCGAGATGGTGGCAGCGGTGCCATGATTGGTTTTTCCTTATGACTGAGGTGATGCCGGACTGTGTCCTTTGGTGTATGCCTGCTCTGATGACCGGTGTGCACGGCATGCGGAGTGAGGTGTCGTTCGTGATTATAGTCTGGCTGTGTCCCTCAGGATCGGTGCTTTCATGAGAATCGAGATTTTCTGTGCTGGGGCTTTGACGGCATTGTCAGTTGGTTAAGGCTTTCTTCCTTTGTGTTCCCACGTTTGTCCTTAATTTCGAGGATAAAATTTCTTTAAGGGGGGAGGGCTGTAATGCCCCAGATTTTTCGGATCATTTTCGTGGGTCTCGGAGTGCATTTTGTGCTTTACACGTGTTTTTCCCTAATGTGCCTTCGAAACTTTGAGCAGGGCAAACCGTGGCGTTCCCTGACTTCGGGATAGTACCGACGCGCTGTGCTCCTCCCAAGGATCGCGGAGGTAAGTTTTCATATTTATGAAATTCTGGAATTTTTGGGTTTTTCTATATATATTAACCTCTTTTCTCTCTCCCCTCTCATTTCTCACTCTCTCACTCTCTCTTCTCTCACGCTCTCTTCTCTCTCCCTCTCTCTCTGGCGGCCGACGGAGTGAAGCACGGGCCAGGAGGGGACGGTGTGGGCGAGGCACGTGCGAGGATGGGTGAGGATTGAGGCGGTGGAGGCGCGATAAAGCTCGGCCACGAGTTCGTGTCCCGGCGAGGCTTCAACGGCATTTTTTCGTGGATTGGCGTCCACGGCGCGTGAAATCTTTGGTGGAGGCAGGGAGATGGTTCCCCAGCTCGTGTACTTCATTTCCCACGAGTTTGGTAGGCCGTGGTCAGCCGAGCGGGCTTATTTGTAAATTTTGGGAAAGAAATATATTTTTGGGGAGTGAGCCAGATCTAAGGTTTTAACCGCATTTTTATGGTTTGAATGGGTCCTCTCAGTGCTAGAGAGGCTGGGGACTAGGTTCCCCTTGTTTCCCCCTCTGCTCAGGCGTGAACGGGGCGTGGAACAGAGTTTTCAACGATTCACGCCGTTCTCGGTATTTCGGCTTAGAAACGGTCTTAACAGAAACCGCTTATAGGTGAAGCGGTCCCCAGTTAGACCGTTACTTGCCCGTCTCACCGTGTTTTGGGGTAGCGGTCCTGTGATAGACCGCTATGCCTGCCTTAGCGGTCTATGGCAGACCATTTCGTTGGCTGGGCGGTCATGGTGTGGTTGCCACTTGCCCCCTTATGTCGGTTGGCTAAACGGTCGCACGATAGACCGCCTGACGGGTTTAGGGGTCTGGTGTGGACCGCCTGGCACTGTGAAGCGGCCAGGGCCCGACCGTTTTCCTCTGAGGGTCAACGTGACCCCCGAGTATGCGTTTGACCATTGAGCAAGTCATGTCGCTTTGCGGTCACAGGATGACCGCCACGTCACCTGTAGCGGTCCTAGAGTGACTGTTTACCCCTTTCTGGCGCCCCATAGCATTGCAGTTCAGTTGAGGCTGTTTCTACTTGGAGCGGTCTAACGGTAGACTGTTTCATTCTTTGAACAGTCTGGCGTGAGACCGCTGAGGTCTGGGAGTTGCGGCCTAGGTGAGATAATTTTCTTCTCCTGGCGGTCTAGGCTTGACCGCCTTTCCCTTAGACGGTATAGGGGAGGCCGCCTATTGGTTTTAGTGCTGTTTAGCATTGTATTTGTTTCCGGTCGACCCGATTGTGACCCAGTGGTCGACCTTCGGCCTCGTGAGTGTCCCGGACACCCCGTGAGTTCCGTGTCAGTGTTTCTGGGGTGTCTGGAGGTACCGTGTTACCTCGATTAGCATGCCCATTGGTGTGGTGGGTCCGAGTGACCCCATGTGTTTCGGGCTTTCGTGTTACGCTCGATCGAGTCACCGTGTATCAGTGTGAGTGTGGTGGGGTTCCCCCGCATGTCATTTTTACGAAAGATGGTTCCCGACTGGGCCAAGTGTTTGGCCTTAGACTGCGAGTCCAGTCATCCAGCCGGGGGCTGGAGGTTTCCCACTTTTCCCTGGGATGGGGAATCTACGTGGCGGCTTGTGAGTTGCCTTGGGAATCATGCTTCTGTGCTTTAGGCGTGGGCCATGTGTGTGGCCTTGGACTGTGAGTCCAGTCACCCAGCCTGGGGCTGGAGGTCTCTTGAGTTCCCTTCCCGAGGCAATAGTCTCAGCGGCTCGTGAGCTATGTCGGTATTCGTGCTCCGTGGTTTTAGACCTAGGGATTAGGCTAGATTAATGGCATTGTGCCGTTGCATATGACGGTCTTCACCCCGAGTCTCATGACTCAAGGGCTGTTGGATTTAGTGAGTCTAGAGGACTGTCCAAAGTGCAGTGGCTTAGTGCCACTTGGTCCTTCGTGACTTCCGCGTAGGGTGCCTGCATGTTTCTCGAAGTTTCTCCATGGAGAGTGGTCACATCAGTGACTCTCCACTAGTCGTAGCATTCCGACATGCGAGTGGTCCCACAAGAGATTGGTGGCGAGGCTACCCCAAAGAGACGGTTTTTAGGCTGGTTACCGTCGAGCCCCACGTCTTGCAGCCAGGGTCCGGCTGAGGGGAAAACCAGTCAGAGAGCCAGACCTAGGACGCATGGTCTTAGTGTGCACACGTGGTTGGGGGTAGTTGGACCTGCGCTGATGAGCACGACCCCAGCTAGTTCTTGTTATGTGGCTAGCACGGTGTCCCCGTTCCACCAGGGGTCGAGGGGGACACCTGAGGCGCGATCTAAGACGTCAGTGGACGCATCTGGCCTTGTTCTAGTGGGCAGATACTCCTGTCACGTGAGATGTGACTCTCCTGTTTCCGAGTTCTGTTTCCCGTCTGCGAGACGTAGTTTCTGGACCGTTCCAGTGTGCTTTCCGAGGTGGTGGCCAGGGGTGCTCGGTAGGGATTGTCGAGGCTTCGCCGTGCCAGTGCGGGACTATGCGGTCCCGATTTGTCATGCATGTGTAGGCAAACTTCTGTGGCAGGGTTGCCGTGAGTGTTTCCTCGGTAGGTCTGGTGTTAGAGTGGTCCGGTTCCCGATTGTGAGATCGGGCTTTCTCTTTCTGTTGCCGGTACAATAGGAGTAGTTGTAGTGCCGAGTTTTGACCGGCCACCGGTTCGCTGTTCCTGCTATGGTTGTTGTTGCTTTCCTTTCCATTACTGCTGATGTTTCTCGGTTGTGGTTCCACGGGACCCCTACTGAGCCAGTGACAGGAGGCTCATCCCTGCTTTTCAGGTGCGGTAGTTCTTCCTCGAGGTTCGAGGGCGCTGTTCGGAGGTTCTTAGTAGCCATCTCGCCGGGCCGAGTGTACACTCAGTGTTGGGTACGTTTTACTGCTTTAGACTATACTTTCTATTGGACTAGACTCTACTGCTGTAGTTATTTATTTATTTTCTGTTAATTATTGAATTATATTGTATTATTTCCTATTTCTTTGTGCCTCCACACTCCTTTTAGCCCTTTCGAGCCCTCCAGCTTGTGGGCGGCGGGCCAGGATTCGAATGGTATCGGGTTCTTCCCGATATCCGGATCTTGGGTTGTTACACCTCCTATTCATTTCATCATATTTTCCCCACCCTTTGCATAGGGGTTTTAAAGGCCAACACCAACAAGGTGTGTCCATCTACTTTCTTTCATTGTTTATTTCATATTGGAATTTGATGCTACACATCTCACCATTCTAATCCAATCTCTTTTATTGGTATTTATTGTTGTTTTACAGGGGTAATCAACACAAGAAGAACTCTCTTCATCGACTGGCCGATTTGAAGAGAAGGTGGCACTCACAATCTCCCACGCTTAAACGTATTATTCACGATCCCTCCTTTATTCCATTGTTATATTCATTTGAGGCCCGCGGTCTATGGCGATCACCCTCCTATAGCATCTACGCCTGCTCCCCTTTCTCCTCTTTCCCATTCTTTTTCTACATATTAATTCTTTATTTTTCTTTTAGTGGATTTTCCATAGACCTACACTCGGCAGCCATCTTAGCATATAAAACAAGTTTAAATGAAATGATTACTCATACCTGGACATTAATTTATCGTAGATGAAACATATTTTATTGGTTAGCCCATAGCTCTACCCAAATCTCACGGGATTCTTATAGGGTGACTGACATGGTCGACTCAATCCATAACTTGGACTTAATGACCCATGGATTTAGAAAACCCTAGGCTCTGATACCACTTCTGTCACGCCCCAAACCGATAGCAGCGGAATGTGTTGCTCGGAACGTGACAGCGAAACAATCGTGTCAATCAAAGCAAGCCATAGGGCACAATATAATTTGGGCATAATATAATTTCATTCAAGTTTCAAATATAAGTTTATTACAACTTTTGACTCAAATAAAAAGACTCAATAAAAGAAAATTGCAATGAACTCATGACTAACTAAACTTGACATGAGACTCTAGGGCTTGACAAAGTTGCAGAAGCTCTCTTCACTCTTGCCTTTGCCCATCTTGGTCGCACCCAATCTCAATATTACCTTAAAAACATGGAAAACCCCTAGGTGAGCGAACGCTCAGTAGGCCTTATATCTCTTGCCCCAAGCTAGCTTTAAGTAATTAATAAGTTAACATGAATATGCAGATCATGCTAGGTATAATAATCGAGAACTATAATGGCACGAGACAATTCAATAATTCGGAGACAACTTCAAGAACTGTAGAGGCAAAAGACTGGACAATAAATTCAAGAACAATCAAGATGAGACAATTAACAATCATTTCAATAAAGTGCTCGCTTTCACAAGAGCATAACATGAGACTATCATTTGTAGGATTGGCCATATGTACAATATGAATTCAAACATTTGAGTCATGAAACATGTCAATCATTTATGGAAATTTCATAGATCAATCTTGCTTTTCATTGGTGCAATGCCACACCCGATCATTCATGATACCGGCACATGTTTGGACTTTGGCTCGTCCATGGGATCAGATCAGGACCCCGTCACTTTTCTTTTTTAGCATTGAGTATCGATTATGTTGGACCATGTTGGCACTCAAAATATAATCCTTCGGCGACCAAGCCGCAAAGATGAATGATACGACCCACTGAAGCACAGAAGCCGATGAAGACTAGCTTACTGAAGGCTCTTCAAGCTCCCAGAGCCCCGAGCCACCTTGAAGGGAACACCGGGGACTTCACCTTAGGAGAGTTGGAATGAACCCACAACCAACCGGCAGCGCGACCAAGCCTGCCCAATGATCCGGCATCGACCTCATCATGCCGCTACCCCACATCCGTCGCCCGACCAAGGACGACGGTCTACCCAATGGCTCTCCTGAGGGGGAAAAACGTCCTCAGCCGTCCATAACAAGGGGCCGAAGGTTCTGTCAGCAGAGGGCCCCGATCACCCGCCATGGGTTCGGCTCCTCGTCATAATGGGCCCATTAGTGGCCAATTGATCGCCATTCAAGGCAGAATCATCCGGGATGCAACACCGTCCTGCAAAGAAGCCTCGAGCACGAGTCCGTCTTGACCAGAAGCATAAATCACAGTGTCGAAGGCCGTGCCAACAGGATACCCGTATGCTCGGGCCAGACACACGCGGAGGTCTGATCAAGGCCGTTCGTCATATCGAGAGCTTCCTCGACACCATGTCAAGGTTTTTCAAAGGCCAGGGCGAAAGGAACAGTCAACTGGAGCCTCTGGAATCATCCCCAGACCCACCGGCCGGCCCGCGCCGAGCAAACGAGTCAAAATGGCGCGTGAAGGGTCACCGGCGCCGCTTAAAACGGCGCCATCAGAAAACGGCGCGCCCATTGTCATCGTGGGACTGCTTCCCGGCACCATCAAAAGTGGCGCGCCCTCTTCCCAGGGCGCCGGATCGACAAGGCTATATATATAGCCTGCCTTCGAAACACAAAAGAGAGGAGGAGACAAAAAGGAGAAAAAAAGGAGGGGAAGAGAATCAAAAGAAAAAAAGGGAATCAGAGGGTTTTCTTCGTGGCGAGTGGAGAGCCCTTTCTCTGAGAGTTCGTTGGCCGCTGCCGCCGTCCCCTGTACTGCTCTGCTCAAACCTCCCGGTGTCGGAGAGGAAGATCAACTACTTCTTTGTCTTGTAGGTGGGTCACCGTCGTGTTCCCCGTCGATTTCCCCCTTCTAATTTTCTATTTTTGTTCCCTCTACTGCAATGTAAGTGAGGAAGAGGGGGAGGGGCGATGATACGAGCCTTTCCTCCCCCCTTCTCTCACCATTACTTCTTCCCCGTCTGCTTCATCTGTGATGAGCCTCTGTTAATGTAAACGGTGGCCGAGCGACAACGCCGGCGCCGGAATATATACGCTGTGTACATACCCATGTTGTTCACGGGATGAATGAAATGCTATTGTGGTTGATGCTCTATCCTTTCTCCATGCCTTCTCTAATCTCTTCTCGAATGTGCATTCGATGATTTTTCGGCATATGTACTCCCATGTAATCGTTTTCCCCGACGATGGATGCTTCCTGGGCTATATGAATCATTCTCCCCCTCCCGGGGCTTTTCTTTCTTGATTTTTAGTATAATGGCCGGGCTCTGCACCGTATGCGCCATGGATCCTGTGATCTGAGATGCACCTCTGTGCGCATCTCTGTCTATCTCTATCCGGGGAGCACATCCTCACCGCCGATGTGCCTCTTCTCATAGGCCAAACCGGGGGGGATTACCTCTGTCTTTCTTTCCTCATCTGCGGCGAGCCCTCGCTGGTTTGTTTTCGAACGTGATATGTGTATATCTCCTCCCCGGACCCTCATGCAAATCTCATAGCATGCCGGCATCAACTCACTTAGCCCGCGGGTTTCACCGTCTTGCGCTACTCTTTCCGCCCCGCTCGGATCTTCACAGTAGTATGCTCTGTAGCATCACTCCAGTGCCCGGGGAGGGGAACATTCCCCCAATCTTCTACATCAGTCATTCGACCGGCAGAGGGTTCGTCCATCGATGACGAATATCCCCACGGGCTATTGAATGCACAGCAATGGGCCTACGCCCTACAGTTCAAGTCCACGATCCTTAATGGACTTCGTGGTGGCCGTGGGTTGTGTCTCCCTTGTAGGCTAGCCCTCGGGAGTTCCTTCCTCTATTGGTCGTCCCGATTCGAGTGTTGTGGTGACTCAGGTCGCGTGCCCCTCGTAGGCTAGCCCTCGCGGTTTTCGCTCCCATATTGAGTCGCCTCATTCACTCACTGTCGCCCACGGACTCGGTGCCCCTAGCAGGCTTGCCCTCGGGGTCTTCCTTTCCGTTCGGGTTTACCGGTCGCCGTTGCGCCACCCGGCTCTCAGGGGTTGCTCCGCCACGTGATCACTCCCCGCTTCTCCCCGACAATCCTCCGGGATGGGGAGATGCTGCCGAAATTTCAGCTCGAATGAGTCTAAACTCGGAACGATCGCCGCGCTCGAGTCTGAACCTCGCGCGAGCCCGTGACTTGACTTTTTGGACGGCTTGGGACCGATCCACGAATAATCAACTCAATCAACTTTCAAAATCTCCCAAAACATATTAATAAATCTATAAATAAACCAACAAAATCTTGGTGTCTGAGAAATTAGGGCTAAATCGGCGCCGTTCATGCACGGCACACCTTAAACGGCGCGCCCTTCCCGGCGCGCCCCAATCAGGCCGCGCCGATTTAACACATCTTTTCCATTTACCTACGGTTTCTGGGGCCGTATTAAGCCATTTACCTACGTTTCAGGGCACCGTTTCAAGCATTTTAACCCCTGTCTTCGCAAGCGTTTCACCGGTTTCACGCCAAATCATGTCGTTGTGTCGTTCCAGTCTCTTCCCCGCTCCCGGGATGATTTCTGGTATCAACCATAGAATGAAGCAAACCCTTTGATCAGTGAACTGAATAAATTAGCTTGTTCGAGCTTGAATTGATATGTCTCGAGTTTTCGCCATTATGACTTAGTCCAGGCATTCGTGTCGCATCAATGCATGCTTGAGTGTGCGCATCCTCGATATATCAAATGACATTGCCGGAAGGTCAGGCTACGCCTGATCGGAGGTCTTGTTACGTGTGAAGGTGGCCTTTCAGCCTAAGTCCTCTGCCATGTACCGAGGCCCACCCAAATAAATCATGTGTGGTCAATCATAGCATCTCGCATGATCACTCGCATGCTCTGTATCCCTTATTCCGGCCTCGACAGCCCATCATCTTGGCAATTAATCAAAGGTTTTCCCTCCTCGTGGGGGATATATTTACGCCATAGACTTTATGGTATGGCGGACTGCTGGTCCTGACCGAACCTCACATTCACCCGACATGGGTCAGAATGAGCGCATCATGATTTTGTCACTCATGTGACTGGCACGCCCGCGTCGTCAATTGATCATTCGACCACCAGTTGGTCAGTTGGTCGGTCGACCCGCGCGCGAGCGAGAGAAGAAAAAAAAAGGTTCACGAACAAGTCTGGCACGCCCAGTGGGACCAGTGTCACCTTTCATATCTTTGCCGAGATACTTGGGCTTCGAGGCCCTCCCAGAGGCTACTGATGTTTGTCTTGTTTATTTCTTACAGGCGGACAATGACAACCAATGGGATAACTGGCGTCGACTTCGATCTTTCTATAGTCGCTGGACATGCGCAAGAGTACCTGGCGGTACCTATGGAATTCGGCAGCTTCCCTGCCGCTGTGGGCTTCCTCAACTTTTTAGGGTTAGCCTTTGTAGATATGCTGGAGGTCAAAGCCCCAGAACCTGTCAAGGAAGTTGTGGAGAAAATGGAGCCTCTGGGGGTTCCCTGCTACAAAGACTTATCTGAAAGTCCGGCCCCGGCCGCTAGCTGTCTGGTGCACCACGTCATACGTGGGACCCACCCCAATGTCAGCAAAAAACACTCTTGAGGATGCCAGCGTCGCCAGGCCCGCAAGAATGCTGTTGTAGTCACTGGAACTCTGTCTCAGTCCGGGAAATCTATGCTAGTCAGGGGTATGCGCGTCTTCCTCGACGGACGCACTGCACGGGTGACCCCAGACCGAGTCATCCCCAACATTCCTGTTTACAATGCATATCATGCTCTCGCTGGAAGGAGGGCAGAAATAGAACAAACCGGTCATTATGGCCAGGGAAGCCCGGCACCCAGGCCGAGGAAGTTTAAACAGGTGTGGGTTCCCAAGCGGACCCGACCTGCCCACCAGCTAACACCCATCCACCGTCGTTTTGTGAACGACGAGGCGGAAGTGAGAAGAGAAAGAGGCCTGCCCCCGAAGAAGGAAGAAGAGGTGGTCGTGGATCCTCCGCGCCACAGAAGTCTTCGGGCTGCGGCCCGTCAAGCCAACGTCCCTGCTGCGGGATGAAGATTCCGACAGCCGACCGACAGAGCTCGGCTGGCCTATATCCCTCCTGCTGGAGGTCGACAATCACCCCCCGTCCCATATCAAGAACGGGGTCAAGAAGAGATGACCTGCTTGGTCAGAAATTATTTCCGAGGCTTAGGAAATCCCTCACTCGGACAGCAGCGACTGATGCAGACAGTCGCCACTGAGGAAGATTACTGCCCATCAGCGACAGAGGAAGGAAATATGGGAGATAGAATGATGGTGTCATCAGTCGACGATAATGGATATAATGACGGCTTCGAGGTCGTAGCCGATGAAGCCTTCCCCGAGCGGGAAGAAAGAAGAAGAGTTTCTGTGTTCGAAAGGCTGACCTTTCCGCAGCAAGCCAGAAGGAGGGTCTATCAACAAAACAGAAGTGATGGGGACATCACCTCCCATGCCCACGTTCACAGCTCGTCTCCTCACCCCGGTTGCATCCGACATGGTCTAGTCATTTAATTTTGAGTCCTATGTAATTTTTATTTGAGTCATTTGATGTATTTTCCCTTTTATTTGAGTCAGGTTCCTAGGTCTTGTGTTCATTTCCTAAAGTTTGAGTGTCATTAGGTTGTCTAGTTAGCTATTGGGCCCAATTCATTGGGCTTGGCCCAAGGGCTCTCCCCTATCCCCTCGGTTATTTGTCATTGAGTCAATTGTCATGGACTTTTGTAGAAATGTGGGTTTCCTATATATAGGACCCCATTCCCCCCCATTTCAACTTAATGAATCAATCAATGAAAAATTGCTATTTTATGAGTTCTATCTTTATTTTTATGGTGGAGTGAATCCACTAGTGAGGTGAGAAACCTTAGGGAGAGAATCCCACCCATCCCTCTCTTAATCTCTCTTTTTCACTCAACTTTCTCTCTCCTCCACACCTAATTTCGAAAATTTTCTCTCTCCTCCCTTCCCAACCACCACTCTCCCACCTACCCCCATTAAAGGCCACTCCCCTTCCCCACACATCCCATTACTCCACCCCCTAGTCCCAAGGGAGCATCCCCAATCACTAACCCACCCTCCAACCACCTCATCCCTTTCCCAAGCACCCTTCCCTCTCCCCCATGCAACCCTCCACTTCCCTAGGCCATTTGAATTCAAAAATCCCCTTCCCTCCATAGCCCTAGGGCGCCCAAGACCCCTCCCCTTTGGTTAGGGGCGCCCCCCTCTCATCCTCTCCATCTTCCCTTGTTCCCCTCCATCACCCCCACCTTCTACCATCTAGAGTAAGAGGACCTGCAGAAGACCTGAAGCTTGCAGCAGCGACCCCGACCTCCTCCGGACGTTCCTAGAATCCCAAGAGCCATCGTTGGAAGCGTCTGCCTGTCTTCTTCGCAACGGCAGTGGTCTCGTCCCCATCGGAGCTCGGTGCTGCCCAGGAAGCCCATTCTTCCACGACTACGCAGATCTGCCCCGGTAGAGGTTCTGAGCCGGAGAAAGAGCTTCACCACGACGAACCCAGGAGGAATCAGGCCACGAGCTCTTCTACAAAGTTCTTTCCCTTCCTGTCTACTTTCAGAATCAAGAAGCGGAACTCCATTTGGCATCCTGTAGCAGGCGTGATCAATTTTCTCCCTCAGCTTCGCAGTCCTGTTACCCACAGTCTGCACCGACCTATCAACAGTGTTCAGAGTTCCTTGGTCCTCTCCGACATCATTTGGCCTCCCCATCAGTTTTTCTACGAAGAGGACTCGTCCACGGTTACAACGACTCTAACGGTGCTTGATTTCGAGTTCGGGAGCTGTCGGGACATCCTCTACAACCTGCTGTTGGAAACCAGGAGCTAGCTCTGCAGAGATCCTGATCCGGAGAGAAAGCTTCACCACGACAAACCCGGAGGAATCAGGCCACGAGCTACTATGCAAAGTTCTTCCTCTCCCTGTCTACTTTCAGAACAAAGAAGCAGAACTCCGTTCGGCATCTTGCAGCAGAAGTTACCAATTTTCTTCCTCAGGCGTTCGACTCTGCTTCCCACTGTCTGCATCGACCACTCCTCACTTTTCTGAGTCCTCTGATCTTCACCGGCATCTTTCGGCATCCCCGTTTGTTCTGCTGTAAAGAGGACTCACCCACGGTTCCAACGGTTTCAACGGCGACTGATTCGGAGTTCGGGAACGGTCGGGGCAGCCGCGTCATCCTGCTGTTGATAATCTATTGCAGACAATCCGAGAATCAGCAACCCTATTCGTGCTCCCGCCCAGGCCGGCAGCAACCCCTGAAGAAATTGGAAAAATTCAGAGGCACTCCTGTTCTAGAGACGAAGAGATCCCCACTGGTCTCACCCTCAGCAAAATTCTTGAGCAAGTTCTAAAACTGCAACACCGGCTATCTATCCTTATCCGCAAACAGCAGGCAGATTTGGTGTCATCACTTATTCCTCACTCTTTGCTTTGATTTCCCCTCCCCGCTTGGCCGACTGAAGGCCCCTCCCTGCGTGGAGGTAGTATTGATTGTAATATCATTAACCCCCACCCCAAGGTCCCCCCTCCTGCGAGAGGTGTAGTGTTATAATAGCTTAAACAGGTCAAGCTACCCCGGCGCGGCGTGTGGGGAACCCACGCTTCCCCGCTCGCCCTCGTCTCCGAGCGGGACCGATTTCTTCAAACCGGTCGAGTGAGTGCTCCAAAACTTTGCTCTAATTCATGCTTGTTCTTTCAATATTAGTTCATAAACTCCGCTGGCCATGACGAGAGCCCGATCCTTAAGCTCATTGCTATAAGTGATCATCGTGGGAAGAGAGTGGAACCCGTGCCCTTTGGCACTTCGTCAGACCCTTGATTTGGGCAGCCATACCCTTGGGGAATCAAACCATGGCCTTGCTGGCCCTCTACCAGCAAGGGCCCAGCCCACACAACCTCCCCTTGGCATTGCCAAGTTACCCCCGGGTCTTAGTGAGCATCGGGTGAGCGGTTGCCATTATCGGTCCGTTTTGAATGCTTAATTGTGCTTGCTTGTTGAGTCCTAGGTTGTGTCACATCAATTGGTATCAGAGCAAGTCATTGACTTGTCTCTGCAAGTGAAGTCCTAGGGCATGCTTGCATTGGAGTCATCATCAATCCAACCCTTGCATTGATCCCCCCCGATCATCATGGCCACCTCCTACTTAGCCTACTCACCACCCATGGACTTCATCCTAGATAGAGATATTACCTTTGACGGATCACGTTCTAGTGACTATCTTAGGTGGGAGGCTACCATAGAAAGGTACTTTGAAAAGACTTGGGTATATGGATCTGCGAGAGTCCGACGGGCCAAGGGACGGTTTCGGGGTCAAGCCAAGAGTAAGTGGGAACACATAGAGGGATTAAGAAGGGTTAGGAGGCAAGAGCCCATTTCCTCATGGGATGATATGAAAGTAGAACTTAGAAAGATCTACATCCCCAAACATTCCCACCCCTCCTACTCAAGCACCCCTAACCCGAGGAGCACTACCACTCCTCCATCCCCACCCGGCCAACTTGAGACCGACCTTTGGTCTCCACCCCCACCAACCCCAACAAATCACCTCTCAACCATCATAACTACACTTCGCAACCAAGCCCTCTCCTTTAAGACCCAAATAAACCAAGCATCCACCTCTCCATAATTCCCCTTGGTCCACACCACTATCCCTCCATCTTCCCCTAAAAAGGGTACACCCCCCCCAATCAACCCAAACTGAACCAACCCACCTTCCACTTCCAACCCCAACCCTACCCCAACCTAAGCCACCACTACTTCCACTCCCAACCCAAGTTCGACCTCACTCACCACCCCGGGTGCACCATGCCCCAACCATCATCACCCCATCTCCAAAAGACCCTCCCATTCCCTTAAGAAAAGAGGCCACACCCACTCACATAGGAATAGTTGCTAGCCCAGACCCTCTCCCCACCCATGAAAAAACCCAAGTTCACACCAATGGTGAGGAAGAGCTTCAACCCTTTACCACTTCAAATTGTCCGAGTCTTCAAGAGCCACAAACCTTCACAAATGGCACCATAATCATAGATGGGCCCCTAGCTAGATGGCTAAAGGAGAAACCAATTCACCCCATCACGTCCAATGTCTACCCTCTCATGGAGCTAAACCTCCCCATAGTACCCTTCTCCACCTATCACACCACCATCCAATCATCCTACCAAGTGGAAACTTTAGGGGATCTTCTTAAGGGCCTAGCATGGCAAATTGAGTTCACTAGCATGTTGACCCCTATGGCCGAACAACCTAGGAGCCTTGGCCTCCCACACCTATGCATCGGGTCTATCACCTCGGTTTGCACCATTGGTTGCTACACTAGCGACCTCCTTCTATTCCTCCCCACACCCGATGAGCCCGACCTTCTCCTCCAATTGGAGCTTTTTATATCGGGTAGAGAGCCAAGCCCTCCCCTCATGGCCAACCCACTCACCAAGAACATTGACCCAATTATCATTGAGAAGGATGACTTAGCACCTTTTGAGGACCTTGAGGACATGGAGCTCCTTCCCCTTAGTAACCCATTTTATGATCCCTATGATCCATTACAATGGGAGTCAAGGAACCCGGGTGACCCAACTACCTTAACCACCACCTACCTTTCCCTATCCCAACCCACCATGTTTGACCCAATCCACCCCATCCTAGACCCGGGTTACACCTTGGGAGCCATGACCTTGAGCCACATATCCCTAGGTAATAAGGTTGTGCCCCACCCCATGATGACCACCTTCTTAGATCCATTCGATCCTTTCCAATGGGAGTTCAAAGGTTGTCCCACACCTATACATATGGAAGTCACCTTTGGGAAAAGCATGCATATGTCTAGGCTTACCATACCCCTTGGCATGAACACTATGTTGGGTCCATTCATTCATATCACCCACATGTCAAGTAGAAAGTATGAGTGGTCCATATTCGGATGTCATGGTCCACCTTCATTCATCATGGGTCTTAAGCATGTCAAAGGCATCTACGGATGTCCGGGTCCCCCAATATTTATCACTAATTTGCATGATAGGGCCACCTACGGGTGCCCCGGCCCACCTAGGCTAACCAAAGTCTACACTGCATCATTACACGATAGGTCTACTTTTGGTTGCCCAGGTCCACCCATCACCCCTAGAATGTCTGCATTCACAACATTGCATAAAGAGATCCGCAAGCACATTAGCAAGAAGAATGTGACTTATAAAAGGCAAGCCGACTCTCATCGACGTCACCAAGAATTCCATGAGGGTGACTTTGTGATGGTAAGGACGGAGAGGCTCTCCCCGGGAGCCATCTCCAAATTGAGGCCACGTGGGGCTGGTCCCTTCTAGGTCCTGAGGCGCATTGGTGCAAATGCCTATGAGTTAAATCTCCCTGAGGAATATGGGGTAAGTCCCACATTCAGTGTCGCCGACCTAGTGCCATACAAGGGAGCCACAGTGGTACCTAGTGAGGATATTGAGCCTATTCCCTCCGTTGAGAGATCACCCACCCGTGAGGAGAGTCCACCAGCCAAGAGAGCCCAGCGTGAGCGCATTGAACGAATATTGGATGAACATGTCACTACCACCAGGAGCAAGGTATACGAGCGCTATCTCGGCAGGTGGATGGATCGGTCTCGTTCGGAAGACTTGAGGGCAGTACCACTTCTACACCCTCCAAGGAGGAAAGGACACTTACTCGACGGAGTCGAGTTCTCCACACCCCGGGAGTATGATGGGGACATCACCTCCCATGCCCACGTTCACAGCTCGTCTCCTCACCCCGGTTGCATCCGGCATGGTCTAGTCATTTAATTTTGAGTCCTATGTAATTTTTATTTGAGTCATTTGATGTATTTTCCCTTTTATTTGAGTCATGTTCCTAGGTCTTGTGTTCATTTCCCTAAGTTTGAGTGTCATTAGGTTGTCTAGTTAGCTATTGGGCCCAATTCATTGGGCTTGGCCCAAGGGCTCTCCCCTACCCCCTCGGTTATTTGTCATTGAGTCAATTGTCAGGGACTTTTGTAGAAATGTGGGTTTTCTATATATAGGACCCCATTCCCCCCATTTCAACTTAATGAATCAATCAATGAAAAATTGCCATTTTGTGAGTTCTATCTTTATTTTTATGGTGGAGTGAATCCATTAGTGAGGTGAGAAGCCTTAGGGAGAGAATCCCACCCATCCCTCTCTTAATCTCTCTTTTTTACTCCACTTTCTCTCTCCTCCACACCCAATTTCAAAAATTTTCTCTCTCCTCCCTTCCCAACCACCACTCTCCCACCTACCCCCATTAAAGGCCACTCCCCTTCCCCACACATCCCATTACTCCACCCCCTAGTCCCAAGGGAGCATCCCCAATCACTAAGCCACCCTCCAACCACCTCATCCCTTTCCCAAGCACCCTTCCCTCTCCCCCATGAAACCCTCCACTTCCCTAGGCCATTTGAAATCAAAAATCCCCTTCCCTCCACAGCCCTAGGGCGCCCAAGACCCCTCCCCTTTGGTTAGGGGCGGCCCCCTCTCATCCTCTCCATCTTCCCTTGTTCCCCTCCATCACCCCCACCTTCTACCATCTAGAGTAAGAGGACCTGCAGAAGACCTGAAGCTTGCAGCAGCGACCCTGACCTCTTCCGGATGGTCCTAGAATCCCAAGAGAAATCGTTGGAAGCGTCTGCCTGTCTTCTTCGCAACGGCAGTGGTCTCGTCCCCATCGGAGCTCAGTGCTGCCCAGGAAGCCCATTCTTCCACGACTACGTAGATCTACCCCGGCAGAGGTTCTGAGCCGGAGAAAGAGCTTCACCACGACGAACCCAGGAGGAATCAGGCCACGAGCTCTTCTACAAAGTTCTTTCCCTTCCTGTCTACTTTCAGAATCAAGAAGCGGAACTTCATTCGGCATCCTGTAGCAGGCGTTATCAATTTTCTCCCTCAACTTCGCAGTCCTGTTACCCATAGTCTACACCAACCTGTCAACAGTGTTCAGAGTTCCAGGTCCTCTCCGACATCATTTGGCCTCCCCATCACTTTTTCTGCGAAGAGAACTCGTCCACGGTTCCAACGACTCTGACGGTGCTTGATTCCGAGATCGGGAGCTGTCGGGGCATCCTCTACAACCTGCTGTTGGAAACCAGGAGCTAGCTCTGCAGAGATCCTGATCCGGAGAGAAAGCTTCACCACGAAAAACCCCGGAGGAATCAGGCCACGAGCTCTTCTGCAAAGTTCTTCCTCTCCCTGTCTACTTTCAGAACCAAGAAGTAGAATTCCGTTCGGCATCTTCAGCAGAAGTTACCAATTTTATTCCTCAGGCGTTCGACTCTGCTTCCCACTATCTGCATCGACCACTCCTCACTTTTCTGAGTCCTCTGATCTTCACCGGCATCTTTTGGCATCTCCGTTTGTTCTACTGTAAAGAGGACTCACCCACGGTTCCAACGGTTTCAACGGTGACTAATTCGGAGTTCGAGAACGGTCGGGGCAGCCGCGTCTTCCTGCTGTTGATAATCTATTGCAGATAATCCGAGAATCAGCAACCCTGTTCGTGCTCCCGCCTAGGCCGGCAGCAACCCCGGAAGAAATTGGAAAAATTCAGAGGCACTCCTGTTCTAGAGACGAAGAGATCCCCACTAGTCTCGCCCTCAGCAAAATTCATGAGCAAGTTCTACAGCTGCAACACCGGCTATCTGTCCTTATCCTTAGACAGCAGGCAGATTTGGTGTCATCACTTATTCCTCACTCTTTGCTTTGATTTCCCCTCCCCGCTTGGTCGGCTGAAGGCCCCTCCCTGCGTGGAGGTAGTATTGATTGTAATATCATTAACTCCCACCCCAACGTCCCCCCTCCTGCGAGAGGTGTAGTGTTATAATAGCTTAAACAGGTCAAGCTACCCCGGCGCGGCGTGTGGGGAACCCACGCTTCCCCGCTAGCCCTCGTCTCCGAGCGGGACCGGTTTCTTCAAACCGGTCGAGTGAGTGCTCCAAAACTTTGCTCTAATTCATGCTTGTTCTTTCAATATTAGTTCATAAACTCCGCTGGCCGTGACGAGAGCCCGATCCTTAAGCTCATTGCTATAAGTGATCATCGTGGGAAGAGAGTGGAACCCGTGCCCTTTGACACTTCGTTGGACCCTTGATTTAGGCAGCCATACCCTTGGGGAATCAAACCATCCAGCAAGGGCCCAGCCCACACAACCTCCCCTTGGCATTGCCAAGTTACCCCCGGG
Source organism: Amorphophallus konjac (assembly GCA_022559845.1). NCBI lineage: Eukaryota > Viridiplantae > Streptophyta > Magnoliopsida > Alismatales > Araceae > Amorphophallus > Amorphophallus konjac. The sequence continues at coordinate 225,790,319 of CM040119.1, forward strand.
TCATAGTGAGCATCGGGTGAGCGGTTGCCATTATCGGTCCATTTTGAATGCTTAATTGTGCTTGCTTGTTGAGTCCTAGGTTGTGTCACATCAAGAAGGATGTAGGTTCTCACCTACAACATGGCTGGTATATCCAGCCGATATGGGGAGCTTCCTGAAGACCCTCAAGAATTGGCTCAATTGGCCGCACGGCCGGGGCCAACTACCCGCAGAACAGATGCAGCAAGAGAGCTTCTGATGATGGTTAAAGGGAAACAGCCCCAGGTCTATCCCCACTGGGATGACAAGGCCCCCGTCTTGACCGCTAATGTGGTGACGGCGGAAGAAGAAGACGACGTCCTCCTCGACATCCTGCCTGAGGGTACGTCTGGGGAGACAACAGAGGGTATCCCCACCACTATAGACCCATCAGTTCTGATGCTGCTACAAAAATATCAACTGGAGATAGACTCTTTGAAGAAGCAGCTGATGGAAAAAACTGAACATTCATCAGCGTCTAAACCACCCGAAGTCCAGGGTGAGTCATCTCGGGGAGCGGCTCGTCGTGACGACCCTCCACCGCTCTATACACTGTCCCAGCCGTCAGAGCCAAGCATGGCGATAGCACAACAGCGGCCACCACAGCCTCAGCCGCTGCTACCTCCGCTGCTCCCTCAGGTGCACCCGACACCCCCACTGCTGCGTCCTCCACAGGCGACCACCCTGGTCACCCCGTACTTGCAGCCAGCGCACTTCTATCCAGAATCGGTTGACCCCATGGTCGTGAACCGGTTGACCCCACGTCGCATTTGATGCCTATCGGGTGCCCTACCCGCAACACCATGCGGCTAAACGACTTCCCTCGGGGGTCAACAAGCCGCCTAAGTTTGACAAATTCAACGGGAAGGGATCCCCGAAAGAGCATATTACATATTACATGACCGTTATGGGTGATCTGGCCACCGACGAGTCATATTTGCTGAAGTTCTTCGGGTCCTCGCTGACAGGGCTCGCATTTGAGTGGTACTCTAGCCTCTCGGCTGGGTCAATCAGCGATTGGCCAGATATGCAGAGAAAGTTCAGAGAAAGATTTCATGTCACAGAGAGGGAGGTCACAGTGGCCGAACTCTACTCAACAAAACAAAGGGCAGATGAGACAGCCCTTGATTACATCAAGAGGTGGAGGAACCTCGGAATGAGATGCAAGCGGCCCCCGCATCAGGAGGACGCAGTACAAATATGCAAACAAAACCTCAGGAGGGAGGTCCTGGAGAAGATGATTGGAATGGAAATATGGTCGTTCGACCGGTTGAATAATGTGGTGGCCGAAGTGGAGGCTTTCCTAGCCAAGCCTGTCCCGGCGTCAGCTGCCAGCACAGCCCAGAAAGGCAAGGCTGCAGAACGGCGTCCCACACCTAAAGAAGCGAATGCGCTTGATATCAAGGCGTTCGAACAGCAGAAGGAGAAAGGCAAGAAGGCGGCTCCCCCGCAACCTGCGAAAGCTCTGGATGACAAAGAAGGTCCTTCGCTGAGGGACAAAATGAAGAAAGCCTATTCCTTTCCAAAAGACAAGACCCGAGTCCTGTTTGACTGGGTAACAGAATATAGCATGGTCACTTTGCCTGAGCCAAGGAGGCCGGAGGACCTGAAAAGAAAAGACAGTCCAAGATTCTGCCCTTACCACCAGATGTTGGGATATCCAATCGAAGACTGTTATGTTTTCAAAGACGTCATCGAAGGAATGGTAAAGAAGAATGAAATAGAGCTGGGAGAGTACAAAGTAGATCCTCCTCAGCCACATGAAGCCCCTCTCAGGAGAGCAGCAGTCAACATGATCTCCCTCTACCAGGCATTACCTGAGGAGATCTCTGAAGCAAGCACACGGAGCACCTACGAAATCCATTTCCTGGAGCCCGTGAAAGAACAACAGGGGTGGCAGCAGATCCCTGTGAAGCACAAGAAGAAGAGGGCACCCCGCCCGAAAGAGGGGGCACATATCCGTGGCATTACACCCCGGCCTGCTCTGCCAGTGGTAGCACCCGTATGGGTCACTCCACCTACAGCTGTCAGAATACATACACCTAATAGGAGGAGAAAAACTCCGCTGCCAGTAATCAAGGAAACCAATCCTGGAGTCCTTCGACTGCAGCACCTGATTGAAGGGCTAGATGAATATGTGCAGCCCAAATTGAAACCTCTACTGGTACGGTACCACGTCCCATGGTAAGAGCTGGAGCAACTCTCACTCAAACAAGTGGAGGAAGCCGAAACAGCTCCCCCTGAAGAGGGCAGCCTGTTTTGGGGGCAGGCACCCACAGAAACCAAAAAGAAGAGAAAGCAAAAGAAGAAGAAAAGAAAGGCCGCTGGGGCCAATAAAGCACAGGCTGTCTCCTGCAATACCCTATCAGCACTCTTCAACCTACCCGAAGAAGAGGAAGAAGAAGAAATTTGCTTCACATCCCATTCTGGGGGAGGCAAAGCCGAGGCCGCAACTGCTACGCATGCCACTCGGTCAGGCCGAAAATGGGGGCGCCAGCCACCACCCAACCACAACATCATGTTCAGAGGGGAGCAACCCTACAAGACACCTCCGCCGGAAGTTAAGGGAGTTCAAATCCCACCTCCGTCAGGCCTATACAACAAGAGTGGGGGCAAGGCAGCCCCTTCATTCCTTGAATTTATGAAAATGTCAAAGGGGAAATAGCCCTGTCAAGAGGCTAACCCTACGCCCGGGGCCATTCACCCGCAGCCAGCGCAACCTACTGAGAATGCAAATGCAGATGGAGCTTGCCCTACAGTAGCTAATAAAGAAGACCCGACAGCCGGTGTCAGCCGAGAGGATGCCGAGTCCGAGGAAGATGAAGCAGGTCCATCTGGACCCGCAAATCAAAACCTCCCCAAGCCCAGATGGGCTGAAGAGATGAAGCTCTCCAATGTCCGGGCTGGGAGCCGAATAATGAAGTTGCTCAAAAAGCTCCTCGCTCGATTTACGATCTGAGAAATTCTCTCTTTGAGTGAAGAAACTCGACAGGCGATCATCACTGCTCTGCAGACGCCTGCTCATTTTGAAGCCTGCATAGCTGAGGCTATACCAGAGGCCAGTATGACCTTCTCTCCAGAAGACATGCTACTACCTACTGCCAGCCACAACAGGCCGCTATATATGAAAGGGCACCTGAATGGGAGAGAACTGAACCGGATCATGGTCAATCCTGGTGCAGCAGTCAACATCCTGCCATACAGAATATACGAGAGGTACCACTTTAATGTGCATCTCGAGAAAGTCGGGGATATGCGTATCGCTGGCTTCAACCAAAAATGTGAAGTATCTATGGGAGTGGCAGAGTTCACGCTGACCCTGGCAGATTTCACTACAACGGTGCAGTTTCATGTCATTGACTCTCGCACCTCCTACAAAGCGCTGCTCGGCCGCCCATGGCTGCATGAAAATATGGTGGTGCCCTCCACGCTCCACCAATGCATCAAATACAGCCTCCAGGGGAAGGAGGAGAGGATATTTGCTGATCCCCACCCATTCGAGGTGTTTGAATGTCACTTGGCAGACGCCAACTTATATACGGGGCCTCCCCGGAAGGTTTCTGAAACTAAGACCCCTATAGGGGCCTCGAAGAATAGATCGGGTGACGGTTGGTATCCACCACCGCCACGCGGATATGTCAAGCCGAAGGTGGTCTCCCACATCACAGCTTCTGGAGATGTCGACAGGGTGACACCCCCAACATTATACCCCAAAGCTAAGGAAGTGCAGGTCAATCGACAGCACGCCCACATCGGAGTCCCGGCCGACCTCACCAAGCCAGTCTCCGGCCTCAACGACCCCACTGTCAAACCTTTCAAAGCTTGGGAGGTGACACAGGAAGATGGGCCCAACAGCTTGTTCTATACAGCTGAGGAGCATCCCACTCGGGAAGACATAGACTGCAGCCTCCCTGAAGATCTAGCCAACCCGCGGGTTCCTGTTCAAGGCCTGGCATTTACAACTGATCGGATGGCCAAGATGTTTCAGAAGCAACACATTCCTCCCGATCAGTCTCAAAAGCGCAAAGAAGCTTTCCAGAAGATGTGGCATCCTGCAAATCTGGATAAGGAAATGAGACGTGTCTCTCAACATCCAGGGTTGGGCTTCACCCTGGAGGAATATTATTACAGTGGGCGGTACGAGGTGGATACTATCTCCGCCTTCTACCCTACTGAAGATAGCCCTCTGGGAGCAACCTTTGATGAGTATCCGGCGGAAGCCGAATATCTTGAACTGGCTCGGTCCGAAATCAAGAAGTAGAAACCTCGGCCCCTTGCCGATGCTGGGAGCAGGTTCATCCTGAAGAAGCGGCCCTTCAAGCCGAATTTGATACGGCTAGCAGCAGCGAAGCCGAAGACAGTCAAGAAGCAGGAGTCTCTCCCTCCATAGAGGTCATACTAATGACAACTTCAACACCCTTTCTGCCAATCAGGGAGGCCTTGGTCAACTCCAATCAAGGGGAGCCAGCTACCAGGAAAGAAAAAGCCACTTCTGCAGAAGATACAACTGTCCCAGAAGGCGAAACTTCCTCAACTTCTGCTGCAAAATCAGCATGCTGTCCGAGCCTGGCAGTAAACAGTTACCAGCCCGTCATGGCTACAATCTCATCTGCAAACACTAAGGCTGCTCTCTCATCCTTGGAGCTGCAACGGCAATGGATTTATAATAGAACAATCCACTCAGCCGCTTGCACAAGAAACAAGAAACCTCAAGAAGCTCTGGTAGTGTCTGACGAGGAAGTCGAAGTACTCGACCCTCAAGATGGTATTCCAGACTTCGTTGACCTCCAACCGGCACCTCCGGAGATAGAAGACGGAGGCCAAGCCACAGTCGATGAACTAATAGAAGTCAACCTGGGAAATGAGAAGGACCCTAGGCCTACCTTCCTCAGCGCCCAACTATCCCCAGAAGAACGGGAGCTGTACATTCAGCTGCTGCTAGAATACCGGGATTGCTTCGCCTGGACTTACAAAGAGATGCCAGGTCTAAGCCCCGCTGTCTCGCAACATGAGTTGGCAATCAGCCCTGACGCCGAGCCGGTGAAGCAACCACCGCGGCGCATGAGGCCAGAGCTCATCACCCAAATTTGTGCTGAAGTCGACAAGCTCATTGACGTGGGATTTGTTGAAGAAAACCAGTACACCACGTGGCTGGCGAATATCGTCCCCGTGAAAAAGAAGAATGGACAGATCCGGATATGTGTCGACTTCCGGGATCTAAATAAAGCCTGCCCCAAGGATGACTTTCCGATGCCAATAACCGAGGTCATGATTGATGCTACAACCGGCCATGAGGCCCTATCATTCATGGATGGATCGTCCGACTACAATCAGATTTGGATTGCGGAGCATGACCGAGTCCATACTGCTTTCTGAACTCCTAAAGGCATTTATCATTACAAGAGAATGCCGTTCGGACTGAAGAATGATGGCGCAACCTATCAGCGCGCGATGACCAAAATCTTTGACGAGCTGCTCTACCACAAGGTCAAATGCTACATAGATGACCTGGTGGTCAAGACCAGAAGAAAAGAAGATCATCTGCAAGACCTCCGGATTGTCTTTCAGAGGCTAAGGCAGCATGAGCTGAAGATGAACCCTATGAAATGTGCGTTCGGAGTGTCGAGCGGAAAATTCTTAGGCTTCATCATCCGATATCGGGGAATCGAGATAGACCCTGCAAAGATCAAAGCAATTCAGGAGTTACCTCCGCCAAGGAACATCTCCGAGCTGAGATCACTACAGGGCCGCTTAGCTTATATCCGGCATTTCATTTCCAATTTGTCAGGGCGATGTCAGCCTTTTCACAAGTTGATGATGAAAGAGGTTCCCTTTTATTGGGATGAAGATTGCCAGGTAGCCTTTGACAAGATAAAAGACTACCTGAAAACTCCTCCAGTGCTGGGTGCACCGGTGAAAGGACGACCATTGATACTGTATATAGCAGCTACACATAATTCTCTGGGGCAATGCTGGCCCAGAATAATGAAGAAGGGAAAGAGCAAGCCCTCTATTACCTCAGTCGGAGACTGGTCAGAACTGAAGAGAAATATACTTATATTGAGAAGATCTGTCTGGCACTGGTCTTCGCAGTTAAGAAGCTCCGACACTATATGTTGTCGCATGAAATCCGCTTGGTATCCAAAGAGGATCCCCTGAAGTACATCATGTCTCAACCGGCACTCAAAGGCCGCCTGGGCAAATGGGCGGTAATCCTTATGGAGTTTGATATCTCCTACGTGCCGCGCAAGGCTGTCAAGGGCCAAGCTATTGCAGACTTCTTCGCTGAGCACCCAGTGCCCGGGGATTGCCCGTTGGAGCCGGAGCTTCCTGAAGATGAAACCCTAGAAGCCGTTCAAGTACAACCCGCCTTATGACAGCTATACTTTGATGGCACTTCCAGAATTGACACCTCTGCCACTGGATCAGCCAGAGTCAGGGCAGGAGCAGGCATAGTCCTGAAATCCCCAGAAGGAGAGGTGGTGCATACATCCTGCTCCATAAACAAACAATGCACAAACAATGAAGCAGAATATGAAGCCCTGATTATCGGGTTGCAAGTTGCTCTGTCCATGGGAATTCAGATGTTGGAAGCATTCAGAGACTCCATGCTAGTTATAAAACAGCTGGAGGGAGAGTTCGATGTGCGAAAGCAAGAGCTCTTCCCCTATCATCAGTTGGCAACTCGCCTGATGTCAAGATTTTACTTCATCAGCATCAAGCACATCAATCGAGACCGGAATGCTCAGGCAGACGCCCTCGCTAAGTTGGCCAGTTCATTGGCGGTCCCGCCAGACACAAGCCTGAATATAACAGTGATCAACCGCCGATAGGTCCCCAGCGTAACAGAGGTCCTGGCCGACGAACAAGAGATGGAAGTAGCAGTCATCGAAGGGGTTCAGCAGCCCGATTGGCGAGAGCATCTCCTACGCTGGTTTCAACACCAGCAACTTCCAAAAGAAAAGGAACAGAGAATGAAGCTCCTGAGGATCAAGGATTCTTACGAGATGAGAAGCGGGACCTTGTTCCGAATTATGGCAGATGCCCGAAGGAAAGTCCTACTCCGTTGCTTGTCTTCAGCAGAAGCAGGACAGGTGATGCAGGAGGTCCATGCAGGATCAGCTGGAGCACACCAGGCTGGCCCGAAGATGAAAATTGAGATAAAGAAACTGGGTTACTATTGGCCCACTATATTTGACGATTGCTGCAGGTTTGCCAAAGCTTGTCAGAAGTGTCAAGAACATGCTAATGTGGCAAGGAGACCTCCAGTGCCATTGCATCCCACCCTACCAAGCTGGCCGTTTGCTCAGTGGGGCACGGACGTAGTAGGGCCGCTACCAGCATCTTCATCAGGGTGCATATACATCTTAGCAGCTACGGACTACTTCTCCAGATGGGCGGAGGCAGTAGCACTAAGAGATGTGACGGGAGAACTAGTTGCAAGATTCTTCCGACAGAATGTAATATTTCGGTTCGGGATCCCCAGCCGAATCATCTCTGATAATGGCAGTCACTTTAGGAACCAGAAGGTTTATCGGCTGGCCGACAAATACAAAATCGACTGGAGGACATCGTCCCCCTACAACCCTCAAGCCAATGGACTCGCAGAAGCCTTTAACAAGACCTTATGCACGCTGCTGGCGAAGACTGTCAAGTCTAATAAAAAGGATTGGGAAGAAAGGATGTACGAAGCACTTTGGGCCTATCATACTGTCTACAAGACCCCAACCGGCTGTTCACCTTTCTCCCTCGTTTATGGGTCGGAAGCTGTAGTGCCCATTGAACTTGAAGTTCCTTCATTGCGAGTTGCCGTCCAGCACGGACTAGTCAGTGGTGAACAGGCCAATGCAGAAAGAAGATTGGAGGAGCTCGCTGAGCTCGAAGGAAAACGCCTCCGGGCACAGCAAAACATCCAACTCTACCAGGCTCGCATGGCCCGTGCTTTTGACAAGCTAGTCAAGGGTCGAGAATTCAAGAAAGGAGACCTGGTAATGGTCAAAAGAAAAGAAGTGATGGCCTCCAATCCCAAAGGGAAGCTAGTCGAAAACTGGGTCGGGCCGTATATCGTCCGCCGAGTATATGAAGGGGGTGCCTACGTCCTTGTAGACCACAAAGGAGTCATTCAGTTCTCTCCCCTCAACGGAAAACACATTAAGCTGTATCATCCAGCGCAGCCGACATGTCCCGAGTGATCGGTCGGAGCTAACTTTTCCTAGGTCAGTGGCACTCCACCCTAATCAAGCTACCTCCCCTTTGGTTAGTGGCGTTCCGCCCTAAACGAGCTACTCTTCTCCTTGGTTAGTGGCATTCTGCCCTAACCGAGCTACCCTTTTCTTGATTTAGTGGCACTCCGCCCTAACCGAGCTACCCTTTTTCTTGGTTTAATGGCATCTCACCCTAACCGAGCTACCTTTTTCTTAGTTTAGTGGCATCTCGCCCTAATCAAGCTACCCTTTTCTTGGTTTAGTGGCACTCCGCCCTAACCGAACTACTTTTCCCCTTGGTTTAGCGGCACTCCGCCCTAACCAAGCTACCTTCCCTTGGTCTAGTGGCACTCCGCCCTAACCGAGCTACCCTTTCCTTGGTTAGTGGCATTTCGCCCTAACCGAGCTACCTTCTCCTGGTTTAGTGGCACTCTGCCCTAACCAAGCTACCTTTTCCTTGGTTTAGTGGCACTCCGCCCTAACCGAGCTACCTTCCCTTGGTCTAGTGGCACTCTGTCCTAACCAAGCTACCCTTTCCTGGGTTTAGTGGCACTCCGCCCTAACCGAGCTACCCTCTTCTTGGTTTAGTGGCATCTCGCCCTGATCAAGCTACCTTCCCTTGGTCTAGTGGCATTCTGCCCTGATCGAGCTATTCTTCTCCTTGGTTTAGTGGCACTCCGCCCTAACCGAGCTACCCTTGCCTCGGTTTAGTGGCACTCCGCCCTAACCGAGCTACCCTCCTCTTTGGTTTAGTGGCACTCCGCCCTAACCGAGCTACTCTTCTCCTTGGTTTAGTGGCACTCCGCCCTAATCGAGCTACCTTTTCCTTGGTTAAATGGCACTTCGCCCTAACCAAGCTACCTTTTCTTGGGTTTAGTGGCACTCCGCCCTAACCGAGCTACTCTTCTCCTTGGTTTAGGGGCACTCCGCCCTAACCGAGCTACCCTCTCCTTGGTTTAGTGGCACTTCGTCCTGACCAAGCTACCTTCCGTGGTTTAGTGGCACTCTGCCCTAAACAAGCTACCTTTTTCTCGATTTAGTGGCACTCCACTCTAACCGAGCTACCCTCTCCTTGGTCCAGTGGCATTCTGCCCTGATCGAGCTACCTTTTCCTTGGTTTAGTGGCATTCCGCCCTAACCGAGCTACCTTCCTTTGGTCCAGTGGCATTCCGCCCTGATCAAGCTACCCTCTCCTTGGTCTAGTGACATTCCGCCCTGATCAAGCTTCCAAAAGAATACGCCACACCGTCATTACGAGCCTTACGTTCGGATTGGCACGAAAGCCCTTCCTTGCGTTAGCATTATCTTCCCGCTAACGAATAAACCCGAGTCGGCTGAAGATTTTGTGTTCTAGCTGGCATTCTCACATTGTTGCCACTACGGGCCATCTACTGTCGACCAGGAGTCGAACATCACACTTCGACCTGCCACCCTATACATATCAAAAAAAAAAGAGAAAGAAAAGAAAATGGGGTTAAAAATAGAGATACCCCACCATACTTGCTCCTATATTAGGGCAAGTGTAAAAATGGCTATAACCCAGCTGTGGTGAAAACCCGAAGGGGCGCTGCAGGCAAAATCGGGTACCCCGCCACGTGAAAACCTGAAAGGGCGCACGGGCAAAAGCAAGAGGGGGCTGGCTCCGACGAAAATCTGAAAGGGCACTTGAGTCAGTAAAGTGGTAATTTCCAAATTCCTCTCCTATTCTCCACCCAATGGAACTCCGAAAGGGACAATCATCAAAGACCCGCTGGAAATCCTTTAACGAACCTGGGTCGACCCTCGTCATCATCGGCGAGATCGGTCGATCTCTACCCTCAACTTGGACCTTACGTCCCTGTTGGTAATCCCATCCTTGCTTCGGCAATAACCCATGCCGATGAATAAACCCACGTTCAACCCTCGTCATCATCGGCGAGATCGGTCGATCTCTACCCTCAACTCGGATCTTACATCCCTGTTGATAATCCCATCTTTGTTTCGGCAGTAACCCACGCCGATGAATAAACCCACATTTGACCATCGACATCATCAGCGAGACCGGTCGATCTTTACCCCTAACTCGGATCTTACATCCTTGTTAATAGACCATATCCCTTGCTTCGACATCTAGCCGGTGTCGACGAACCGAAGCAGGATCCAATCCCTGTCATCATCGACAAGGCCAGCCAACATTTTCGTGGTCCAGTTCTTCTGCATCCCGAATTCAAAAAAAAAAGGAGCAAAGAAAATGGGGTTAAAAATAGAGATACCCCGCCAGACTTGCTCCTATGTCAGGACAAGTGCAAAAATGGCTACAGCCCAGCTGTGGCGAAAACCCGAAAGGGCGTCGCAGGCAAAATCGGGTACCCCGCCGCGTGAAAACCCAAAAGGGCCCGCGGGCAAAAGCAAGAGGGGGCTGGCCTCGGTGAAAACCCGAAAGGGCGCTTAGGTCAGTAATGTGAATAAAAAATGAATGATGAATAGTGATGAACCATCCTCCGTCCAGAAGGCCATTTGCAAGGCCGAGGTGGAACCTTCATCCGATATCCCACTTATACACCCTTTTCGACCCATGTCACCATCGGCAAGATCGGTCGCTACCCCTGTCCGGTTCTTGTCACCATCGGCAAGACCGTCTACCATTTCAACCCTTGTCATCATCGGCAAGATCGGTCGCTACTCTTTCCGATTTTTGTCACCATCGGGAAGACCGTCTACCCTTTTCGACCCTTGTCACCATCGGCAAGATCGGTCGCTACCCCTGTCCGATTCTTGTCACCATCGGCAAGACCGTCTACCATTTCGACCCTTGTCATCATCGGCAAGATCGGTCGCTACTCTTTCCGGTTCTTGTCACCATCGGCAAGACCGTCTACCCTTTTCGACCCTTGTCACCATCGGCAAGATCGGTCGCTACTCTTTCCTATTTTTGTCACCATCGGTAAGACCGTCTACCATTTCGACCCTTGTCATCATCGGCAAGATCGGTCGCTACTCTTTTCAGTTTTTGTCACCATCGGCAAGACTGTCTACCCTTTTCGACCCTTGTCACCATCGGCAAGATCGGTCGCTACCCCTATCCGATTCTTGTCATCATCGGCAAGACCGTCTACCTTTTCGACCCTTGTCACCATCGGCAAGATCGGTCGCTACCCTGTCCGGTTCTTGTCACTATCGGCAAGACCGTCTTCCATTTCGACCCTTGTCACCATCGGCAAGATCGGTCGCTATCCTTTCGACCCTCGTCACCATCGACAAGCCCGGTCAACTACCCCCTAACCTGGGCCTTCCGCCCTCGTTGATCAACAAAACGTCATTGAGTCGACATTTGACCCATGTCGATGGTTATAACGCACCTCTCATCACCAGCGGCAAGGTTCGCTAGGTGCATCTGCCTACGCTACCTATGTCCCACCTTGGCAAAGGCCCTGTTCTGGGAACGGCTACGTCGCGGTGGAGCGAACACCTCACCCCCTCCTTGAAGGCGTGAGCACTCTCCTACACCCTCGGCAAGTATCCCCAGGTTCGGGTGATCAGCCCGAAGAAAGAAAAGAAGGAAAGAAAAGAAGTCGTGATCGAGGTGACAAACAGAGATGTCTTCATTAATATGACTTGTCAGAATACATTTACGCCCGGAACATCCCCCGGGGGTACATAAGCTCCAAAAAAAAAGGAAGCGGAGCCCAATCAAGGAAAGAAAAAAAACAACAAAATGAAATCACGGCAAAGGACGCTGGAAAATATCTGCCAACTCCAAGAGGCCCAGTGAGGAGTGTCGGGTCAATTCTTGCAGTCGGGCCTCAGTAACTGTCAGCTACGATAACCTTTTGTCCAATGAGGCAAGTTGTCCTTCGGCCAGATCTGCTTCTTCTCTTGAGTGGGTTTCGAGGCGCTCGCCTTCCTGCAGTTCGGCTTCGACCTCGGCAAGCTCAGCGCGCAACTCTGCCTCCCGTGCCGTGAGGAGCAGCCGACGTTCTGAGATATTGCCGACAGCGTTTCTCAGCTATTCCATGGTCACCCTCAAAGAAGAAGCAGCAGCGCGGCAATCTGCCCTCTCCAGCTTCACAGCCGTCAGCTGATCAGAAACCTCTCGGCTCAGGAACTCCCGCCTGTTGGCGTGCTTTAATAGCATTACAACCCGCGGAGTCCAATCATCCATGGGGCAGCCGAATGCTAACAACGACTGGGAGAGGTGGTCTACCAAGCTCCTCAGCTGCACATAGGTCAGGTCCGGAGAAGCTGACATAGCCCGCTGGAGATTGTCCAAAGACTGCCATACCATGTCATCAGAGAATCGTAGGCCTAGTGGCGAAGTCTCAGGGAGCTGAAAATCCACCCTGCTATCTATGTCGGCCCAGATGTCATCGGCCACCCCGAGGGACGTCGATGGCAGGGTCTGTATGACACCGACTCCTGGCCCAACAGTTGCGGTTACGGCTGCCAAGGGGCCCTCTATGACGGCAATTTCCTTTCCTACCCTTTGGGGCGAAGTCATGACGGCCGTCTCAGCGGCTGAGGTGCTTGCTCCTCCCGAGCAGTCTCACGGGTCGTCAACAGAGGGGAGCTGTCTATAACCGATAAGGCTTCAGCTTCTTCCGCAATAATCTCCCCCGCTTCTACTTCCGGGAGAGCACTTGGCTTCAGCAGTAGCTCTTCGCCGGCAACTAGGGCTTGAGTCCCCGCAACCTCGATCAGGCCGCCAACCTCGACAGTCACACCGGGCTCCCCTGAGGCCGCTGCAGCAGCATAGGTCTGTGGAAGCCGCAGGGTGATGGACCGCACAACAGGTGGAAGAGCCAATTGACTAATATCCATGCCAGGAAGAGGTATGCGGATCATTACAGCTGGTGATACCACCTCAGCCTGCATTGCACATACGTACATCAGCCAGTTGGCTTGGAAATAAAAAGAAGTGCTGCAGGCGGGAATCAGAATACTTCCTACCTCAACCGGCACTATATTTAGGCCTCCAAAAGTGGCCTCTGAAGATTTTGGCCCTTCTCCTGCAGTCGGGTATGATGGCCCGTGCTCGGCTCCCAATAGCCTCGGAGGGCTAAACGTCAACAGATCACTCTCATAAGCTGAAGAAGCCTCGGCGTCCTCAGCCTCGGTGTCGACCATGGGGAACCCCTCGTCGTCGCCAGAGCCGCCACCATAATCAACTTGTTCAGACGAGGATGATTCTTCTGCTTGTTCTCGGACCTCCGATACCTGAGCGGGAACCGTGCTGCTAGGAGGAAGCCCTCTATCCAGAATCTCCTCAGCGGTCTCCGCCTCGAGAGCATCCGTCCGTGGAATATCCAGGGCCTGGTCCCTTGGAAGCCCTTGCTCTCCGATGGCAACCCCTGTCGTGGCACCGACCTCAGGGAGCAGCGTGGGTTGAACATCGACTGGAATTGAAAGACAATAAATAGTCAAGACCCGACTGAAACCACAATATGACACCAAGCTCTATCGGCATGCTGCAAATTACCTTCTATTTCTTGATGGGGTGTCGGTGAAGGCAAGCCGCCCTCAGCGGAGGCCGAGGGGGCTTCCTCCTCTCTCTCCCCAGCAGCAGCTCCGGTTGCCGCCTCCAACCCAACAATGGCGGAGGTAGTGCCAGCAGCTACTAAAAGGAAGGATGATCAGCCAGGGCGGCGGAAATAGACAAACAAGCCAGGCAAGAATAAGAAGTCACCTTCGCCCTCAGGCCCTTGCGTCCAGGCGGCCTCAAATTCGGAGAATGACGGAACCCGAGGAAGGGGAACTGTGGACTCCTCTTCAGTAGCCTTCCTCCGACGTGCCCGAGTAGCGCGGGACTCTGCCCTCTTGGCTTTCTTGGCCCTACTGATGGCCTCCCTGACCTGGGACCTGGTTCGCTTTCGCGAATCCCTAGGGGGTAATGGTGTTGTAGTCGGAGCTGGCTCTGGAATATTAAAATATGAAGGCTTCTCCGCCTTAGATATCAACTCCCTACAGTGTCGGGTCGCCTCCATAGAAAGGTGAGCTGCAAAAGCACATAAGTGAGAAGATGCACACTGACTATAGAAGAAGCAGCTTCAGGGCTGAAGAAGAAAACAAGCATTACCTGGCAGCCCCGTATATTGAGGACTAAGCGGCCAGTAAAGTAATACTGGCACCTTGTCCCGGGAAGCCGCCTCGCGGATAAGCCAGCACACATCGCCAATTGTTTCACTTTTCTCCGCCAGTTGAGCCAAGTCTTCATGGCCACAGGATGACAAGTGATGATATAAGCTCAAGTGGTCGAATCCCCAGCCATCGACATACTTGAAAGATATCAGAAGCTGATGGTCCCGGATAGCTTCTAACGGACTCGAAATTGAAAGTCCATGAGAATGAAGCAGGGCGAATATCCAGGGGGTGTTGGAATATAAGTCAGCCCGCCTATCTTCCCTCATGATGAAGGTCCGGTAGGGATGAAAACGGTCAATTTCTGGGCGCCAACCCGCCACAGTAGGAAGGGGTTCTTCCACCGGAAGGGGGATTGTTTGAAGAGCAATCCGGTCACTGCTGACCCGGCACAACCCCCAGAGGGTCTTCACGTAGTCATCCTTCTTGATCTCTGGCATCCTCGGGTCGGCCTAGGGTGACCTACCCTTCACAGCTTTCATGGCCTCTATATATGCCATCACCTCGGTGTTAGACCAGGACTTCAGCTTCTTCAAATAGGAGGGGTCAATATCCAGAATGGGTTCCCGCTGGGAGTCTAAAAAGCGACGTTCGGCAACATGCCAGCAGTCCTTCCGGAAGTTCCGATAGAAACCCGTTCGCGCATTCCACCACTTGATGAAGTCTGGAGTCACTCGGGGCAGACGGGCCGGGGTTGGCACCCTAAATGATACGTCCTCCCGACGATGGAAGTAGTCCCACCATGTGCAGGCTTCCTCCGTAGTCGTCTGACCGGCCCGATGTCTGTTCGAAAGACTGAACCGAGCTGAAGAAGAAGGAATTTGCTGGTCATATCCAAAATTCTGGCCGAAACGAAAAGGATAATACGGCTCCAGCCACAGTAAGCCGCTCTTTCTAAATACAAGAACACTGGGGCGGATAGACAGTGCCCAATCGACCAGTTCTGGCTCCAAGATGGGCCGTGTGCTCTTGGACCCGGTGACCTGATGAATGAATTCCTATGTCTCAAACAACCGGCACTGCCGCATCATGTTGACTAGAGGACTGGAGCTGGCAGCCAAGCTCCAAAAGTGCAAAACTCCTGGGGAATCTGCTGGAACCGTAGTCAGCTTCCCCCGAATAGCAAAAAGTTGATCCGCCAGTGAAGACGGTTCAGCGCTGGCAAACTCGATCATCAGTGGCAAAGGACGATCTGACTGCATCGACCGGGGAGCTGCTTCTGAAAATAGGGTGCAGACCCAGGCGTTAAAGAAGTGGATGGGACCAACTATCCGTGAATTCCTGGGGATGCGCGACTTGTGCAAGTCCCCCAACATTTTATATATGAGGCATAGAGCCACTGGGCACAGAGACAACTTTGTCCCCCAGGCCATCAAACAGGCGGGGTAAATGGCCTCTGGCCTGATCACCGTCTCGTCCCCTTGAGGGAGGGCGAATGAACAAAGCCAATATGTCAGATATGCAGCACAATGTGTGACTGCGTCAACTCCCGTGGGATTCGGGCCCTGTTGTCGCCCTCTCCCTGAGACAGCGGGATATGTCACTTGGCGTCGAGCCCTCTTCTTCCGCGCCACCGCTGTCGGAACCACCATGGGGAAGTCCTCATAGTGCTGCTCCCCACTAAAGAAATATTGAAGCCACGTGCCCATCCGCACGCGTCTCTTTTCGCCAGGCTTTCGCGCTTCCCGCGGATCAAGCGTCAGGCGCAACAGGGTGTGGTACACCTTCATCAGATAACGGTAGGCGAAGCCCGTGAAATACCTACCTTCGCCATCCGTCTGGTCTTTCAGCCAGTCTAGAAAACAAACTTCTTCATACGGCTCCCCGTCTATGGGCAAGCCGCTCAGTTGGGAAAGACTCCAGAGATCTAGTGAAGTCTCACCCTCTGCAGTGTAAAAAGTGTTGTATTCTGGGCAGAAAACTTCAATCATCCCGCAGCACAGACCTCGGGAGATTGGGTACCTGTACCGGGAAGCATATACACTCTGGTATACACCAGCATGCACCAGGATGGGGGCGTACTTCCGTAACACAAAGTCTGTGAATTCAACTGCCCCCGGTCTGAAGGCGTGAGCATCGGTGGCTTTGAGTTCTCCAAACCACCCCACTGAAATCTGATGCTTAAACCGGACCGCCAAGCAGTCTAAAAGGAAAGGCTCGTCTCGGTATCCCCAGTGGAGCGGGGTGAGGAATAAACCGTATACGGGCTTCTCCCTGTCAACGCGTCCGGCAGTTTCATTCCAGCAAGCTGGTGTATACTGCGGTGCTCTCGTCAGCATCCCGGCCTCGGGGGATAACTCCTGCACTCCAAGCACGGCCCCCCATTTCCTGGGCTCCCCCGGGATATACATAGGCATACCATGAGTAACTGACTCAGTCAGACTGTCTCGCTCCGCCAGTAGAGCTCCTTCGGCTCGACGGACAAGGATTATATCACGCTTCCCGCCAAGGTTGAAGCGCTCCAGGAATGCCATCAAGTGCTTATCTTTGGGATGGTCCAGCCTGACGACGTCCCCTCGATCATACCTGAACTGGTTGCCGTCAAGAATCAATAGGCGGCCAGTGTCGACAGTGTCGGTCTCTGAGTCCGAGGACTCGGCCACCACAGCTACATGTCGAGGCCCCCAATCAAGGGAATGCACATTCCCCCCGGTCACAGCGACCCGGGATGCGGAAGAAGATGATCCAGATGCCATATTATCTGCAAAACAACGCCCAGAGACGAACAAGCAGAGTCAGAAATCAGTTGATCGAAGCAATATTTCTGACAAAATTCCGGCAGCATCTCCCCAGCTCGGGGGTTTGCCGAAAGAAAAATGGAAGCCATCCACAGAGGGAGCGGCCCCTAAAAGTAGCCATAAGCATTAAGCTAAGGCCGAATGGGACACCCGAGGGATTTAGCTCCAAGGACAAGTCCTACGAGGAGCCTCCTGGGGCCCGAAGAGCGGGTTTAAAACCCAAAGCATAATAACAACTCAACTCACCGGCTCGCTCAAAACCCAGAGCCCACTCAGCGCCGCGGGAGGAGAAGAACGGGAGGAGAGAGAAAGAAGATTTGCAAATGAGAAGTTGTGAAGAAAAAATGAAGAAGAATTTGATTTATAGGGGGGCTCCACCCCTGTTAAAACGGCGCGCCCCGGGGCGCGCCGTTTTAAGCCATTTGCACGCCGCTTTTAGTGGCGCCGTTTTAACTTCGAAAGCCCAGGGCGCATCGGATTCGGCCGCGCCGTTTCAATCCTGAAGAAATGCCACGCCGTTTTAAACGGCGCCGTACAAGTCTCCTGCCTCGCCGGATTAGCATCCGAAGCTGGAATTAAGTGTCGTTCGAGCTTCTGTCAACCAAACGAAGCTCATCCGTAGGCCTTGCTGCATTCCTGCCTCACTTGCACCGCCTACGTCTGGGGGGCATTTGTTGGCACTCAAAATATAATCCTTCGGCGACCAAGCCACAAAGACAAATGATACGACCCACTGAAGCACAGAAGCCGATGAAGACTAGCTTACTGAAGGCTCTTCAAGCTCCCAGAGCCCCGAGCCACCTTGAAGGGAACACCGGGGACTTCACCTTAGGAGAGTCAGAATGAACCCACAACCAACCGGCAGCGCGACCAAGCCTGCCCAATGATCCGACATCGACCTCGTCATGCCGCCACCCCACATCTGTCGCCCGACCAAGGACGACGGTCTACCCAATCGCTCTCCTGAGGGGGAAAAACGTCCTCGGCCATCCATAACAAGGGGCCGAAGGTTCTGTCAACGGAGGGCCCCGATCACCCGCCATGGGTTCGGCTCCTCGTCATAATGGGCCCATTAGTGGCCAATTGATCGCCATTCAAGGCAGAATCATCCGGGATGCAACACCGTCCCGCAAAGAAGCCTCAAGCACGAGTCCGTCTCGACCAGAAGCACAAATCATAGTGTCGAAGGCCGTGCCAATAGGATACCCGTATGCTCGGGCCAGACACACGCGAAGGTCTGATCAAGGCCGTTCGTCATATCGAGAGCTTCCTCGACACCACGTCAAGGTTTTTCAAAGGCCAAGGCGAAAGGAACAGTCAACTGGAGTCTCCGGAATCATCCCCAGACCCACCGGCCGGCCCGCGCCGAGCAAACGAGTCAAAACGGCGCGTGAAGGGTCACCGGCGCCGCTTAAAACGACGCCATCAGAAAACGGCGCGCCCATTGTCATCGGGGGACTGCTTCCCGGTGCCATCAAAAGCGGCGCGCCCTCTTCCCAGGGCGCCGGATCAACAAGGCTATATATATAGCCTGCCTTCGAAACACAAAAGAGAGGAGGAGACAAAAAGGAGAAAAAAGGAGGGGAAGAGAATCAAAAGAAAAAAAGGGAATCCGAGGGTTTTCTTCGTGGCAAGTGGAGAGCCCTTTCTCTGAGAGTTCGTTGGCCGCCGCCGCCGTCCCCTGTACTGCTCTGCTCAAACCTCCCGGTGTCGGAGAGGAAGATCGACTACTTCTTTATCTTGTAGGTGGGTCACCGTCGTGTTCCCCGTCGATTTCCCCCTTCTGATTTTCTATTTTCTTTCCCCCTGCTGCAATGTAAGTGAGGAAGAGGGGGAGGGGCGATGATACGAGCCTTTCCTCTCCCCTTCTCTCACCATTACTTCTTCCCCGTCTGCTTCATCTGTGATGAGCCTCTGTTAATGTAAACGGTGGCCGAGCGACAACGCCGGCGCCGGAATATATACGCTGTGTACATACCCGTGTTGTTCACGGGATGAATGAAATGCTATTGTGGTTGATGCTCTATCCTTTCTCCATGCCTTCTCTGATCTCTTCTCGAATGTGCATTCGATGATTTTCTGGCATATGTACTCCCATGTAATCATTTTCCCCGACGATGGATGCTTCCTGGGCTATATGAATCATTCTCCCCCTCCCGGGGCTTTTCTTTCTTGATTTTTAGTATAATGGCCGGGCTCTGCACCGTATGCGCCATGGATCCTGTGATCGGAGACGCACCTCTGTGCGCATCTCTGTCTATCTCTATCCGGGCAGCACATCCTCACCGCCGATGTGCCTCTTCTCATAGGCCAAACCGGGGGGGATTACCTCTGTCTTTCTTTCCTCATCTGCGGCGAGCCCTCGCTGGTTTGTTTCCGAACGTGATATGTGTATATCTCCTCCCCGGACCCTCATGCTAATCTCATAGCATGCCGGCATCAACTCACTTAGCCCACGGGTTTCACCGTCTTGCGCTACTCTTTCCACCCCGCTTGGATCTTCACAGTAGTATGCTCTGTAGCATCACTCCAGTGCCCGGGGAGGGGAACATTCCCCCAATCTTCTACATCAGTCATTCGATCGGCAGAGGGTTCGTCCATCGATGACGAATATCCCCACGGGCTATTGAATGCACAGCAATGGGCCCACGCCCTACAGTTCAAATCCACGGTCCTTAATGGACTTCGTGGTGGCCGTGGGTTGTGTCTCCCTTGTAGGCTAGCCCTCGGGAGTTCCTTCCTCTATTGGTCGTCCCGATTCGAGTGTTGTGGTGACTCAGGTCGTGTGCCCCTCGTAGGCTAGCCCTCGGGGTTTTCACTCCCATATTGAGTCACCTCATTCACTCACTATCGCCCACGGACTCGGTGCCCCTAGCAGGCTTGCCCTCGAGGTTTTCCTTTCCGTTCGGGTTTGCGGGTCGCCGTTGCGCCACCCGGCTCTCAGGGGTTGCTCCGCCACGTGAGCACTCCCCGCTTCTCCCCGACAATCCTCCGGGATGGGGAGATGCTGCCGGAATTCCGGCTCGAACGAGTCTAAACTCGGAACGATCGCCGCGCTCGAGTCTGAACCTCGCGCGAGCCCGTGACTTGACTTTTTGGACGGCTTGGGACCGATCCACAAATAATCAACTCAATCAACTTTCAAAATCTCCCAAAACATATTAATAAATCTATAAATAAACCAACAAAATGTTGGTGTCCGAGAAATTAGGGCTAAATCGGCACCGTTCATGCACGGCACACCTTAAACGGCGCGCCTTAAAATGGCGCGCCCTTCCCGGCGCGCCCCAATCAGGCCGCGCCGGTTTAACACATCTTTTCCATTTACCTACGGTTTTTGGCGCCGTATTAAGCCATTTACCTATGTTTCAGGGTGCCGTTTCAAGCATTTTAACCCCTATCTTCGCAAGCGTTGCACCGGTTTCACGCCGAATCATGTCGTTGTGTCGTTCCAGTCTCTTCCCCGCTCCCGGGATGATTTCTGGTATCAACCATTGAATGAAGCAAACCCTTTGATCAGTGAACTGAATAAATTAGCTTGTTCAAGCTTGAATTGATATGTCTCGAGTTTTCGCCATTATGCCTTAGTCCAGGCATTCGTGTCGCGTCAATGCATGCTTGAGTGTGCGCATCCTCGGTATATCAAATGACATTGCCGGAAGGTCAGGCTACGCCTGATCGGAGGTCTTGTTACGCGTGAAGGTGGCCTTCGGGCCTAAGTCCTCCGCCATGTACCGAGGCCCACCCAAATAAATCGTGTGTGGTCAATCATAGCATCTCGCATGATCACTCGCATGCTCTGTATCCCTTATTCCGGCCTCGACAGCCCATCATCTCGGCAATTAATCAAAGGTTTTCCCTCCTCGTGGGGGATATAATTAATGCCATAGCCTTTATGGTATGACGGACTATTGGTCCCGACCGAACCTCACATTCGCCCGACACGTGTCAGAATGAGCGCATCATGAAATTGTCACTCATGTGACTGGCACGCCCGCATCGTCAATTGATCATTCGACCACCAGTTGGTCAGTTGGTCGGTCGACCCGCGAGCGAGAAGAAAAAAAAGGTTCGCGAACAGACCCATACCCCTTTTAAGTTCTAGACTAATTCCATGCCATTCAATGGCCAAAAGAGTTCCAAGGATCAAGTCATGTAGGAACAATAAGGTAGATTCATGGAATAAAGATTCTAAGGATAGAACTTTAAGTATGAATGGCATATCGATAAACCTTTCATAAAATCAAGACATACATAAAATCTGGGAAATTGGCGTAATCTCAGGCCGCCGCCAATTACAGAATAGGTGTCCACTATAGTGGTCGCCAATTCTGTGATCAATATAGGCATGAAGAAATAGCGTCCACTGTGACAACCACTACTTCATAAATAGCATCAACTATCTGGTCGCCAATTCCAGGCAGTGACAGAACTCTCACAGAACGCCAGAAACAGCGCTCCATGATGGCTAGGGTGTCACGTTTCTTCAGAGTGACATGACAATAAGGATTTTCAAGGTTTTGAGGGTACAACCTGCTCGACTGCCTTGAGGAAATCCAAGGCCAGCGTAGACTTACGGAGGCCTTAGAGAAAGAAATTCTGGTCCGACAGAAGGAATATCCGACAGAGGGTCTTTCAATCTCCAAGAATTGAGGTGTAATTGTAAAACATCGTGAAACATGGACTATATCTTCGGACTTGACATAAGAGTGCCAAAAGACCAGCGATATGGGTCAAAACCCCGATAAAACATGTGAGAGCAGGAAATAGCGTCCATTCAGGTAGGCGCTATATCAGAAATTAGCGTATGTTTAGAAAGTCGCTAAATTAATATTTTTCTAAATTTTAATAATGATACAATGAATTAGCGCACTTTCAAGAAGGTGATATATCTTTAAATAGCGTCTAGATTATGGACGTCAATTCTAAATTTCCAACCTTTTTCATATATATTCAATAATTAACAAGAATTGTCATCCTCTGAGGGAGGCGCCATATCTTGAATTGGCGTCCATGTAACGGACGTAAATTCATATTTTCCACTTTTCACATGTCACGCCCCGACGTGGAATATCGAGGCGCGACGAGTCGTAAACATTCGTGTCGATCAAGAGCATGTATAATAGGGTCCAACCATAATGGGACACAAGAAGAAAAGGATACTTTTATTTCATCGAAATAAAGTTTTACAACATTCTTAAGCCTTAAGAGGCATAATACAACTTCCAAGTACATAATTCTAGTAAGAGCACTACTCATAAACCTAGGTAACTAAGATAAACTTGATCCCTCGTTTCACTCTTGCCCGTCCCCATGTGTTTGGGGTTCATCGTCAGAACTACCTGCAATGTTAACCGAAAACGTAGGGTGAGTGAAACGCTCAGTAGGATTTATATCTCTATACCAGACAACTTAAAGTAATTAATATTTTTGGATAAAGTTACTGTGCTATGCCGAGAAATGTAAATAAAACATGGAACATGAATAGGAGAGAAAGTAAATAATGGAATCGCAAGTAGACAAGATATCAAGAGTAAAGTTCAAGTAGCGGACGATCATGTAGAAAGTATTACTATGGAATTGGCCATTTCATGAAAGTATATACAAGTCAAGTATTTCACGTAATTAAATTACTTCAAGTAATTCACGAACTGTGGAATGTCATAAATCAATCTAGCAAGTCAAGCACTTTGGTGCAATGCCACACCAGGTCATTCAACTCCCATGGACGCAAGTACTTTCGGGCGCTCCTCCAAGGACCAGACCGGGCCCCATTAACGGCAAGCATTGGGGTTATGGATCATAGATCTCAAGTATATTTAGACATCCACATAATATGTATGAACAAAGAATTTCAAGGTAAAGGTTCCTAAATAAAGTACATATCTAGCAAAATTTATCATTTGAGGTATGAGTAGTACAAGAATTACAAGTAGTTGAAAGAGAAGTTCGAAAAGGATTTAAGACATCATGTTTAACGACATTAAGTCGATAAAAGATTGGATTGTCGGACAAGGCACAATCAGCCCTTGCGAAAAATCTCGTAAAACGGGTTTAGATCAATTTTTTCACAGTTGGGTGTTTAGCTAGAAAATCGAGGAATTACGGTCAGGTAAGAGGTGGGACAGTGGGAGGCTCCCCTCGCATTCGCAAGGTCTTAATTAAGAAATCGCTTATACACTTAAAGCGTTTGCCTGTGGACCTCTTTCATTATACACCATTTTTCCTTGGGAATCTTGCTAATTACATGACTTGTTGAAAATGAGGAAAATTTCTAGTGGAAATTCTATCCCATTTTTCGCAGTCGGAGCTTAACTAGAAAATCGAAGAATCATGGCTAGGTAAGAGGTGGGACAGTGGGAGGTTCCTCTCATATTCACGAGGACCTAATTAAGTAACCACTTATCCACTTAAAGCGTTTGCCCGTGGACCTCTTTCTTAGACACCGCTCTTCTTTGAAAATCTAGCGAACTACGCGACTTGTTGAAAATACGATAATGCGATAACATGGAAATCGTTAAACTCGTATTAATCACGATGATGCAACTAAGCCCATGTAATTTTAAAAGATAATATATATTCCATTTAACATGCCAGAAAGATAATATAGTCATGGAGATCAAAGATATCATGAAGGTAACAAGAACTATGATGAAAATATAAGCTCATGGAATAGAATTATTATATTCCATATCCTTAACTTAATCGTGTGTGAAATTGAATGATATGCAACCTAATATGACATATTTAACATGCTAGACGATATATTGGTTTAATTAGAACCTGAAGACATCACGATCGGGGCGGAGATCGTGCATCCGGAACACGATCTTAGAAAGACACCGTGATCCGAGACGGATCTTCCGACGGTTAAAAATCTCGGTTAGAATCTTATGTCCAGTTGTATGGACAGCATGCTTAATACTCAATAAAAATTAGAAAAAATGGTATAGAATCAAAGTAGACATGCATCTATATCTAATGCATGTATCAATTTGAGTTTAGCCTGAGAGAATACCTACCTAGTGGAATATCGAAGAGGAAGAACAACAAGAATGAAGAATACTTCGAATACTCCTCTAAACTTCAAGATTTCCACATCTCTATAACCAGCACTTCCCCAATGGATTTATGCTTTGAGTAGGGAAGATCTCAGCCCTATTTATAGGCCAAGTCCCATGATTATTTTATTGCTAATTTAATTCTATCTTCCACCTAATTTCCTATGTCACCCACCCATGTTACTATTACACCAACTTATGTTGGCAATAATTTCCAACATGTGGATGTTGAAATAAATCTCCCTTCATGACATAATCAATTGCCTCATTTATTCAATGATATTTTATTGCTAATTTAATTCTAAGTCAATTTTCCACCCAATTTTTCTATTTCACTAACTCATGTTACTATTAGACCAACTTATGTTGACATTAATTTCCAACATGTAAATATTGAAATAAATCCCCATTTATGACATAATCCATGACCTCATTTATTCAATTAGGTAAGAAATTACATCATCCACTAATTGGGATTTAATTAGAGCTAATAATTCTCTCTTAAATCGGATGCTACACTACTGCTACAGTATTGACGTCTTCGCCTTCTCCAAATCATTCTGCGAATCTCGACGTTCGTGTTAACACATGGGATAGGGTTTGCGTTTATATATTCTACACTTTAAAGACATAAAGAAAAATATTTATCATTTATTTTATTATCATCTTTCATTATTTTTTTTCGCATATAAATACATATATAAAATTTTGAGTTGCTACGTCCTTCCCCACTTAAAAGAATTTGGTTCTCTAAATTCACATCACGTAATAGTAATTTAAAAATTCAAATGGAGGGATCAAAATTCTAACCTGAGATCAAATCTGGATACTTCTTCTTGATTGACTCTTCTAATTCCCAAGTAGCCTCCTTGAATCCACGCTTACTCAATTGGACTTTTACCATCGGTATAGCCCTATTCCTTAGTTAGTGTAATTTCCGATCTAAGATCTTGATCGGTCTTTCTTCATAAGATAAATCCTTCTATAGCTTCAAGTCATCATATTGAATCACATGCGAAGGATCATACACATATTTCCTTAGTATGGATACATGAAATAGATCATGGACACCGGCCAATTGTGGAGGCAAAGCCAGCTTGAATGCCACTTCGTCGATTCTTTCTAGAATCTCAAAAGGCCAATAAATCTTGGACTCAGTTTTCCTTTGACATCAAACCTTTTGATTCCTCATGTGGGTGAGATCTTCAAGAAGACATGCTGTAATATCTTGGATTCTTCGGATCGTTATCGGAGAGCTTTCGGATCGCTTTCGTGGGTCCTGATATGTGTTTTACGATCCACTCGGGTTTTTTCCCTTGTATACCATGTGGAGCCCTATAGAGAGTTGACCGTTGAGTTTTATGACTCAGGGACGCTACAGGTGCGTTGTGCTCGTTTTGAGGATCGCGAAGACTATTTTTTCGTATTTTCTTGAATTTATAGAATTTCGTGCCAAAATTCAGATTTTAAGAAATTTGCTAATTTCCTATTTCCTTTTTCCTTTTTATTTCCCTCACCTCTCTCCTCTCTCTTCTCTCGCCGTTTCACTCTCTCTCCCTCCGTTCTCTCTCCTTTCAACCCCTCTGCTCCGACTGCAGACGAAGGAGGCACGGGGATGTCGTGGAGATGCCGTGGAGGTGTCGTGGAGCGTGTTGGTGTGAAGAATGGAGTGTGGTGTTGGGGCGATCCCGTTCGGTGGATTCAAAGCCGACGTGCGGTTTGTGTGATGGTTTTCGACGTGGTTTGGCATTTTCAGCTCGTGAGATCTTCGGTGGAGGTAGAGGGATAGATGTCCTACTCTTTTCCTGCATCCTCTTGCGATTTGGAGCTGAACGGTTTGAGTTTGAGCGGGTTTTGCCTTACTTAGGGCGAAAACATGTTCGGGGGGTATAAGCCATGTTCACCGTTCCAGGCGACGGTTTGTAGTTTAAATGGTTTCATTTGAACCCCTGGCATGCTGGGAATCTTTTCCCACCAGTTTTATTGCATTTGGTTGAGAATCAGAGCCGGTATGAGCCCGACCATCCTTATGAGTCATTTTGGGTCGATTCGTGGGAATCGTACGTTTCTTGTGGTTTCGTGTATGGTTTGATCCCTTCCGGCTTGTGAAAGGTGGATATCGATGTTACGAATGTTTCCCCGTCGTTTAGATGCGATTGGGGCGTGGAAAGACCAGGTTTTGGGTAGTTCTGTGCTTTTCTCATCGGAACGGCTTAGCAGTTCTATCACAGATCGCAAGGGGTGCTTGGTGGTCCATTGGAGACCGTTAGGTGGAGTCCTTTGTCAGTTTGGTTTAGCGGCCACGCGACTGACCGTAAGGCTTCTTTAGCGGCCCTTGGGCGACCGCTAGGCAACGTTTTATGTTGGTTTTGGTTTTAAGTCAGTTCGGGCTAGCGGTCTAGCTCCGACCGCATGGGATCCTTGGCGGCCTTGGGGTGAACGCCAGTCCCTGGGAAACGCTCCTAGGTAAGCCGTTAGGTGGTTCTATGTTATTTGACTATTTTTGGAGTTGACTGGGCATAGCGGCCAGGTCATGACTGCTAGGTTCAGCTTCCGGCCCTGAGGAGACCGTTTGGTGTTTGTAGCGGCCTCAGGTAGACCGCAAGGCTCCTACTTTTATGAACTTTGTATCTGGGGTTTCTTGAGGGTAGGGACCCTTTAGATGACCGCTAGGTTGGTTTAGCGGCCAAGGGTGAGACCGCCACCTGCCTAGAGTATTCTTTTGTGTTGGTTTGGTTTCCAGTTAATGTGGCTTTGACCCCTTGGTTAGCCCATTGTTCAGTGGATGTCTTGGACGTCCTATGAGGGTTGTGACCGTGTTATAGGGTGTCTGAGAGTGCCATTGTATCGAGCAGTATTTTGTATTATTTCGAGGGTCATTATGATTTCTGGTCAACCTGTTTGTGACCCAATGGTTGACACGTGACCTCGTGAGTGTCTTATCTATCCTGTGAGGATCGAGACATGGTTTTGGGCGCTTGGAGGTAGTGTCTTACCTCGGTTTGCATGTCATATGATTTGAGGGCTTTCGATAATCCCTCGTGTTCCGTGTTTGGTGTTATATGGAATTGTGAGTCCATTATGCGGCTCGGAGGTCGAGGACTCATTAATGATATGTTTCTCGTGGATTTTGGCTTAGGGACTAGGCTGATTAACAGCATGTTGCTGTGATGTACGATGATCTTGACCCGAGTCTTGTGACCCAAGGATCATTGTCAGCAGGTCTAGTTGACTGTCCTGAGTCTGGTTGTCACGCCCCGAGCACGGAAGGAACTCGGAGTGCGTGACGAGTTTATATCGATCATGTCAATCAGAGCGTTAGTGTATTTGACACAAAGACAGAGTGCGCAAAAGTAAAGATAACCCAATCCTTTATTCAATCACAACCTCAAAGTACTTCTATTACAAATGAAAATGTTAAGACTCAATAAAAGGAAAAGGTACAATGATTGACTCAAGAAAATAGAAAGATAAGACTAGTGACACTTAGATGGATGGAGTAGCTCTAATCTCTTCACTCTTGACCTTCCCCATCCGATTGAGTCTCGTCATCAGACTTACCTGAAAAATAGGGAAAAACACTGGATGAGCGAACGCTCAGTAGGATTTATATCTCAAGTGCTAGCTTACTTTAAGAAGATTACAAGTTATATGAATGCAATATAGCTATGCATGCTCGCATAAAATGACAATAAAGAGTGTATATCAAGATATAGATTGTATATCAATCAAGAGACAGTTGAGTGAACTAGCATGTCTTTCAAGAATACATGTCAATAATTATCAAGATATTCAAGCAAGTATTTTTTGCATGTCATGTCGAGAATGGGCTATCTTGTTCAAGCAAGTAACAATAAATACCCTTTCTGGGTCACGCAAGTCATGTCATGTCAAGTCAAGCACGAGATTGTGGAATGTCAACGAGAATAACACGCACTTCGGTGCAATGCCACACCGTGATCATTACAACTCCCATGGACACTAGTACTTTCGGGTGCTCCTCCCAGGACCAGATCGGGCCCTTATATGCGCAGGCATTGATCATGTATTTCGACATCCACTATAGTTATAGCCAATATAGAATTCCAAAGGGATTCAAGCTTGTAGGAACTTTAAGGTAGATCATAGAGATTAGGATTTCAAGGATGGAACATGATACATAAGGATGGTAATAACGGTGTAACCACGATTAACGATAAAACTAGGTGAAAATAGCTCCCTAGATAGGTGCCATGATATTAAGAATAAGCGCTCATATAGAAATGGTCGCTCGTTCTTGTACTTGATAAGGTAGATAGAATTGGTGTCCACAAGTACGGCAAACAATTCTTAAAGGATATGAATGGTATGGATTGCCCATCCCAATATTTCAAGAATATTCTCATGACATCCTGACAGTATATTATGAGGGCCGGTATACCATGTTTCTTTAGAGTGACATGGTATTTAAAAAGTGTCATGGGTTTTTATGGTACAACCCGCTTGGCTACCTTGAGGGAATCCAAGGCTAGCGGAGTCTTACGGAGGTCTCTATGATAAAGTCACCGGTCCGGAGGAACGGAATGTCCTGCGGAGAGTTCATCTATCACCGAGAAATAGTGGGTAATCGATAAAACAACGTGAAACATGGGACTATATTCACAGAATAGAATATAGTGCCAAAATATAACCAACTAACAGTGGGTTATAGAAATCCACGAAAAATCAGGAAAATAGGGAATTGACGCCTTAGGTCACGTCTTCATTTCATAAAATGGCGCCCTTGTCAGGGTCGCCTATTCAATAAATGACGACTGTTCACTCAGTCGTTACATCCGAATTCTATTAATATTAAAATCCATAAATATTCTCATATTTCAGATATTATGTAAATGGCGACTTATCTTAAGTCTTTAATTCAGTAAATAACGCCTTAGTCAAGGGCGTCATATATAAATCTGACGGCAGGGTGCATGTCGTTATTTCAATAATCGGGTAAATTCACGAATAATCCGAAATTCATAGGTTATTCACTAATTGGCGCCTATGTACGGGGGCGTTCATTCAATTGACGACCTAGAAGAGGTCGTTAATTATTTGTCATATGATTTGCACCAGCAGGTACAATCCTAGACACATGGATTTTGGAGTATGTCCATTCAAGGAACTAAGGACAAGTACCGGTAGAGAAAAATAACAGGAATCTAACAATATAATCATGCATTAAATTAGATGTCAGGGTTCAAAGTTATTAAATTTTGAACAAGTGTGATTTATTAATTAACTAGCTAATTGATGACTGTTTTCACGTCGTTATATCAAAATAATGCCCTATCCTGGGTCGTTATTTTACTAAAACTTTCAGAAATTTGTTTAGACCTACTGAAAACCTTCTAACAGCCTACATGCATGATTATGATTACTAAATTACTAGATGGGGCTGGTACTTGAGAAAACCTACCTTGGGCTTGATTTGGTTGATGAATACGTGAAGAATATATGAAGAGAATAACCACGAACGATATTATGTTTTCAACTGAGCAACCGGTTTAGAAGGAAGAAGATGCAACAGCTTGCTCCTCTAGCTTCAGCGGCCGAAGGCAACGGCAGCACCTATGCAACAGATGGTGAAGAAAGGCAATGACCTTCAAGCCTCCGTGCAACAAGGAAGAAGAAGGAAAGATGAAGAACTTCACGTTCTTCACGTACACCACGGCAGAAGCAGCTTGTTCTTCTGCTTCTGGCGATAGTAGAAAGGCTATCAGCAGCAACTCCTTCGTCAACAGGAAAGAGGGGAGGCTTCTTCACGCTTTGGCTTGCAGGGAGGAAGAAATTCGTGGGTTTGACGAAGCTAATAACAGGGAGTTTGAAGGGTGGTATTTATAGGGTTTTGGGAACCGTATGGGTGTTGAATTCGATTGGGAATAGTATTCCTTAGAAAGAGTCCTATTGCTATTAGCATTTCCCCAATTCGATTGGGAATAGTATTCCTTAGGAAGAGTCCTATTGCTATTAGCATTTCCCCCCATTAACCCTTCTAAAACACAAATCCTTCTAATTACACAGTTGTGTTCATGAAATTCTCGTTATAATAGTTTATTTTATAGTGTTACAATCTTTAAAGATTTTTATCTTTTTTATTTGATGGGGTATTAACATGAAATTTTGTGGGTAATATTTTTTCCATTTTCTCTATTTTTCTATGTAATTAGTTTAATACAATTCTTTTAAAATCAAAAGTGACACTATTCACCCATATACTATTCACCTTTAATAAAATAACGACTTTGTCTATGTCGTCATATTCCCTGTACACGACTATTCAAATGGGCGCTATTCACTTTTGTCTCTTTCCCATTCACCCTCAAAAGACCAATATTATAGATATACCCCTATTATCCTTATCTACATACCTTT
This sequence comes from Amorphophallus konjac, assembly GCA_022559845.1. NCBI lineage: Eukaryota > Viridiplantae > Streptophyta > Magnoliopsida > Alismatales > Araceae > Amorphophallus > Amorphophallus konjac. The sequence goes on from CM040119.1 coordinate 225,820,850, forward strand.
ATATGGTTAACGACTTTGTTTATGTCGTCAATAACAATCAACGACCATTTAGATGGTCGTGATTTCCTTTTTGTCGTTTCTTTCTCACCCTTATTTAACCAAAATTGTATATACGCACATTCTTTCTTCTTTTAATCATCTTTAATGCATTAAATCTTATTAACATACCCTTCTTCTTTTAAATAAAATTATAATGTACTAACTATGGAATATTAAAATTTCTAAATTATTATAAAAATCCCAAATTGATATTTTCTTTAAGGTTAATTGATTATTAAATAAAATAAAAATACATTTTGACTTTAAATGGCTACTTAAAATGATACTAAATTCATAATCCCTTGAAATTTAAGGGTAGAGTCTACGAAATTTTTTTTTGTAAGGCCCATTAAGGAATCACGGGGTTGTAAATAGGGTCTCGCCTTGATTATTTATTGGTTTTAATTTATTTGGACTTTCTAGTCTTTTAATTTACAAGGGTTGCTACACCCTCCCCCACTTAAAAGAATTTGGTCCCCAAATTCAATCGCATATAAACGTGGAGAGTGTAGAGTACATACCCTTTTAGAATAAGTCTGGAAATCGCTTCATCATAGACTCCTCGGCCTCCCATGTGGTTTCGTGTTCTGAACATTTACTCCATTGCACCTTGACCATGGGAATGATTTTATTCCTTAATGTTCGTACCTCGCGATTGAGGATCTTCATGGGTTTTTGCTCATATGTGAAATCCTTTTGAATCACTAGGTCTCCATGATCGATGATATGTGACAGATCGTGCACATACTTCTTTAACATGGATATGTGGAACACGTTATGAACTTCTGACAATTGAGGAGCCAAAGCGATGCGGTAAGCAACCTCGCCCACTCTTTCTAGTACCTCAAAAGGTCCGATAAACTTTGGTGTAAGCTTGCCTTTAACACCAAATCTCCTTATTCAACGTCCAGGTGATATTTTAAGAAATACGTGATCTCCGATTTAGAATTCGAGATCTCTTCTTCTTGTGTCAGCATAAGCCTTATGTCTAGACTGAGCAACTTGAAGTCTCTCTCTAATCAACTGAATCTTTTCAGTGGTATCCCTTACCATGTCTGGGCCAAATAGTTGTTTCTCGCCAACTTCATCCCAGCACAAGGGTGATCGGCAACTCCTTCCGTATAGGGCTTCGAAAGGTGCCACTTGTACACTTGTCTGGTAGCTGTTGTTGTATGCAAACTCGACTAATGGCAAGTGATCAGGCCAGTTTCTGTGAACGTGTCACATAGACATTTTAAAGAGAGAATTGAATGATAAAAAATGATGATTAGGGATAAAAAAAAATACGCTAAAACATGTGGGATATGAAGAAAAGAGGTTGAGCATGAGGTGCTCTAAGGAGGGTGATCGCCAGAGGGGTTACCTCAAAAGAAGAAGGGTGATCGCATGTACCCTGTATTGAGCGGGTGAGATTGGGGATTCTTCCTTCCTCCTTCTATCGGCCGGCCGATGAAGGGGGTTTATAGCTTGATTACCCTTGCAAGAAAACACACAAAATGAACAAAGATATGGATTAGCCAAAGTGTGTAGTATCAATGCTCTAAAAATATGAAATCAATCAAATTAAGCATGAACACACCATGTGTGTTTTGGTTTAAAACCCCTTAAGAGGAGTAACAAGGTTGGGGATAATGGATGCAATGATATGCAAAGCAAGATACGTGATGTACTGATAATGTTTCTAGCAGAGAGCTAGAAAGAAAGGGTGCATGTGATGATGATATGATAACAACTAAAAAAAATAACAAAGAGAAGATGCCCTCTCTGCTGTATGTGCAGCAGTAAAGGGGGAGGAAGAGTTTCAGCGGCTGCAGCAGGATGAAGAACTGCCGCCGGTGGAGGAAGAAATCTCCACCGAAGAAGAACACCGCCTGGAGAAGGATCACCCGTGGAGGAAGGCCCTTGGAAGCAATTCCTGCAAACGAAAGAAAAACTCTCTCTTTTTGTAAAAACTCTCACGGTGTTAGCTCTTGTTAACTCCTATTTTTTTTTGTTCTCCCCTTCTCCTTTTCTTTTCTCTCTGCCTTCTCCCTCGCGCGAGAAGCAGATGTTAAGGTATTTATAGACCAAAAATCCTTGTATTAATAGGATTAAAACAAGGTAATGAATCCTTAATAAGGAACCCTCTTCCCAATCGAACACAAGGTGTAAAATGGGGAAAGAATTACTACTGGAAAGAAGCGGGCGAAAGGGAGACGGAAGTGAAAATGACGACCCAACTAGGGGCGTCAATTGAAATGACGACATTCGAACAGTCGTTAATTCCTGAATTTAATTATAGAAATAAAGGACTTTCCTTATTTAAAATTGTTAAATGACGCCCCTTATTAGGACGTCAATTATCTCGAGTTTTATTTTCATTAGGATTCATTAAATCTAGGAAACAACGACTGTTTGAATAGTCGTTTATTTAAGAAAAACGCCCCTAATTAGGTTGTCAATTAAATGACGCCCTCCCTCTAAGCGTTAATTTTAATTATTTAAAGGAAAAACCCAAGAAATTACAATTAATATGGAGAAATTAGAAAAACTTCATATTAAGCCAATATTGAAGTCCACTTTGGGGCGTCACATGGTGACATGAGATTTACTCAACGTAGCATCGATTTTGGCGTGTCTACAGCTACCTCGCCTTGGCGTTTGCTTTGCAAGGGAGTGAAATGAAATGAAGCGAAAGTGTAACGAGCGAAATGAAGTGAGAACGAACTGATAAGTAGATGCCAAGGTGTGATGTGACACGCCTCCGACACAAAGCGCTGGGAATCTTTCCAGGATTCTAAATGAAACAACTTCGGATGATTACTGGAAAGCAAAGATTAGCTGGATGAAGGGACTAAACTAAATGAAACGTTCGCGAGGGCACGGAAGGAAAGACATCATTGGAGCGCGGTTACCAGCCAATGTGGACGTGCTACAACCAAGGTGGATAAAGTGAATTGAGATAAAGACCCAGCAAATGAATGCTTTCAAGGAACCAACCTGAGAGGCTTCAAGGAGAATAAAGTACTTGATTTGGAATGGAATATCTCATGTCAACTTCACTAAGAGCGGGTGGCCCTCATTATTGGCGTAATATGAGGATTTTCATCATTATAACTCAAAGTCCTACATGATGCATGCTGGGCTAAAAGAAAAATTAAAACAAACTAAAAAATAAAAGATAATCAAAGATAATATTGCTAAACCATCGAGATTTGATCAAGAATCCAAATCTCTAAGCTGACACTAAGCCAAAGCCCGTTTATCCACGTATCAACTCAGAAAGTGGAACCATCGTCCCAAACCTTAGATGACTCAACGGCCTATCCGTGTGATCAAAACTCCCCTGGAATTATCACTGTTTTTGATGGAGGGGAACTCAAATTCCAGGTTCATCAGAACCACAAGGTCCTTGATATGCTATAATAGCGTAGATATCATATAGTAACAATGCGTACAGGAGAGAATACAAAGATGGAATGATGTTACCAGCGGAAGAAATCCAATCGTCTCAAGACCTGCATAACCTGCGCTTTTCTATGCTCAAAAATTATTAGCTCAGCTCAATAAAGCTCAAACTATGATCATAAGTGCGTGTCATAAATGATCTAATCAAGAAATAAAGCACTTAAGTTCATCAACAATCATCATGCTGTAAAGCAATTCAAAAGACGTAAACCTAGGAAATGACGACCCTATGCAGCGGCATCAAAAGCATAAATGACGACGGTTATTGGGGCGTTAATTAAAATCACCGTTAGACTTGGAATCGGACTGAAACTGACGCCCGTAAGAGAGGCGCTGGATAAATGACGACACTGAGAATGTCGTTAATCAAATAAATGACGCCAAGCTATATGTCGTCAATTAACTGTCTCACTGGCGCTCCGTTCTCTGCTCAGAATCAAACCTCCAGCGACTGATTTGAATTCGAACTCAAACTGTGATGTTCTAAACGGATAGCCAAAGCTCCGAATCATTATAAAAGGTGATGTGTCCTCTGCTACACTCATCGACTGACTGATCACTGCATCAGCCAAACACTTAATAACAACAGAACTAAAGAATAGTAAACAGGGGAACCGCATGTATTTCTTCAAACCGAAAGAAGGGATGGACAAGATGATGGTGATGCAGAGGCCTTCTAAGCAGCCTAGGATGGGATTTCCTAGGATCTCTGAAGTTGCAAGCCACATTAGCGGGAGGATAGCCAAAGGCTAAGTAAGTTTATTTTTAATTTAAAGCTTTTATTTCATTCTTCCTCTTCTCTTTTTCAAAAACTCTGATTGCATTCTCTTCTCTTCTTCTCTTCTTTTTATGCTTTTCAGGACTACCCAAATGTACCGGGACCAAGGAGGTTCTTAAGAATTAAGTGGCTCCCCTTACTCCTCTCTAAACTCTCTTTAGATATGAGGTCTTTTCTTAGTAGATGGCACCTACTTGGCCTTATAACCCATGCTACCCACTATGACGATATCTACCTAGATTGGGCCTCCATAGGAGCACTAATAGAATTATGGCATCCAAACACTCATACCTTCCTCTTTCCCACTTTTGAAGCCACCATTCTTATAGAGGAAGTAGAGATGCTCCTTGGATTAAGAAAGATGAAGCAAGGAGAAGAGTCCAAGATGGCTAGTATGACTAAACCAATAAATGCCCATGACATGCTTACTAGCCTCATACCAAACCCAAATCTAGTGAACCAAATCAAAGCCCACAAAGAAATCAATCTTTTGAAATTAGATTCATGGGTATACAAGAACATGGACAAAGCCCAAGAGGAGGAAGACTTGTTGGAGTGAGTGATGAAAGGCTTTACATTATGCATGGTAGGAGCTCTCCTCTTCCCTTCAATAGAAGACCACCTAGAAGAATGCCACTTAAGCACCATAGCTAACATATGGGAAGGCAAAAGAATAGGACCGGCGGTACTAGCCAACCTATATAATGGACTCACATCGGCTTCCTTGGGGTGACCTCTCTATGGGTCAATGCTACTCCTTTCTTGTTGGGTGGACTTCCACCTAAAATTTGACCCATGCCAAGAAACTCAACCGGCCTCAAAAATCTTCTCTAAAAGCCCTCTTCGGTATATGACGGATTCTCTAGGCCTATGTGAGAGGGTGACTAATCGGGTGCCAAAGCTCAAGAAAAGAAGTGAATGGTGGAACTATTTCAAGACTATGCCCAAGAGCGGCTTCACTTGCACACCGGGGTTTCTCAAGACCCAAGAACTTCGCTCAAGACTCTCCTATGGCATAGAGCTTCGATTGATCGGTGGGAGCGACTTCATCCTCTACAATGCTCACCGGTGCTTCCCACAACTTGGATTACCTCGGCACACTTTTGAAGAACCTTCTCATCTTCCACCACTTAAGAGGAGGGAACTAGGCTCAAGTGGAGATCAAGAAGAAGTCAAAACAATCATGGCTCAATGGAAGGTTGGACTTCTCCATAGGTCCAAGACATATGTTAAAGAAGAAGAGAACCAATGCAAATTTTATGTAATAGCACTTAGGAAAATAAGGCCCACGGTGGCTCAGTGAATGTAACAATGATTTTCATCAAATGAAATAAAAGGATTTTTTTCCTTAATTGAGCCAAAATAACATGTCATATGATCTTGTCTCCAATTCAGTGATTCTGTCTGACAAAACTAAGCCTCGGGTTCTCTATTGTGAGACGCGCCTCCAGGCGTGGCGTCAATTACTCAACCAGCAACTTTCCACATGTCGTCCATTTCCTTTAATCAATTTTCTGAAAAATAGATAAAACCATAATTGACGCTTATTCAAACATGCGTCTATTAATTCGCGTCCCAAGGTAAGGCGTTAATTGATTTAAATTCCTTAAAATATTTTCAAAACAATTCCTCAATTTCATACAAATGACGCCTTCATTTATGTCGTGCCTTAACAAACGGACGCCTGCTCACAATGTCATCAATTATAAACAGCAATCATGATGATCGATCACATCAATCAATTTCCCATTAATGTGCCTGACGACAGTTACAAGTTCCCATGCAAACATAAATGACGCCTAGCCTCGGGTCGTCAAATCTTGAAACCACGCCTCATCACAGGCCGTCAATTAATATAGCGACGACAGGCCTCATGGCGTCAATTCTTTTCGACCGTTAAACCCTATTTCCCTCCTTCTTCTCCTTCCTTCATCTCCTTTCTTTCCTTTCCCCCCTTTCTCAAGCCCTAACCGAGCCCCCCCATCTCCGTCTCTCCCATCTCTCTCTCTATTCTCTCTCTTCTCTCTCTGCTCTGAATCGATGGCAGGTGGCGTACACATGCTGCAGAGGGTGACTGCCCTTGAGGTGGTGGACCTCGACGAGCACGCCATGGAGGAGGTCCCTCCCGCGGCGGCCGAAGGTGCACCACCGGCCGAAGAAGCTCTGGCGGTGGAGCAAGGTGGCGCAACCGAGGAAGAAGGTGGAAACGAAGAAGACGGTGAAGATGAAGATGAAGGCGAAGACGATGATGAAGGAGAAGATGAGGAAGACGACGATGGTGAGGAAGAAGAAGAAGGAGGAGGAGGAGGAGGAGGAGATGGAGAGGATGAGCCACCGGCGGCGGCGGTGCCCCCTCGCCAACCACGGCGGCCACGACAACCCCGGCAACCACTCCGGGGAGGGCTTCTAACGCCCGAACAAAGCAAGGTAGGTGCCCTGCCCTCCATTTCAATTAAAAACCAGTGACACACAGTCAAATGACGCCCCAGTGGGTGCCGTCAATTGAAACAACGACCCTCCCTGGGTCGTTAATTAAAATTGTTTTTTGTTTTTTTGAAAAATGATAAATTCATGAAACCACGCCCTGCAGCATGTCGTCATTTAAAATATCATATTTATTCATCATTTGCTGTTAATGTCCATGCCATTTATTTTTATTTTTGATATATATCTCTGTTTTATTTCCATTTCGTGCACTGTTATATTTTTTAAACACCCCGAAAAACAACGCCCCTCCACCGGAGCGTTAATTCATTAAACAACGACCAAGGGGTGGTCGTTAATTAAGAAAATCAGAATTATTTTTTTTTTTAGTGTAAAAAATTACCTTCAAAACAGTGCCCCCCACAGGGGCGTCACTTAAACAAATCACGACCCAGGGGTGGTTGTCAATTCAAATTACGCATAAAATCACCAAAAACACATTCTGAAACAACGCCTCCCTCAGGGGCGTCAATTGAATAAGTCACGACCTAGGATAGGTCGTCAATTCAAGCAGAAGGTAAATTGAAACAGCTGATGAATATCAACATGATAAACTTATATAAAACTTAAGTGAAAATGTTCTTTTGTTTGCAGGGATTGATGAGGACTCGGATTTCTTGGGTCCAAGTTCGAGCAGCTTACTATGGGCTTCCAGACTTTCAGAGGGATAGGGTAGATGCCATGGGGTTTGGACCCTTCCTTAGCATAGAGCCTATGAGACCTAACCTACCCCTGATCCAGGTGCTTAGGGAGAGATGGGAAAAGACTAGCCGGGCATTCCTGATGCCATGGGGTCACATGGTTCCTAGCCAAGAGGATGTTGCTAGGATCACCGGGCTGAGGGTGGACGGCGAGGCTGTGAGCGGGATCACTCTACCTGACTATAGCGAGCTCACACAGAGGCTGCTAGGATTAGAGACAGTCTACGAGACGTCGAGTGAGTGTAGGACCATCTACCGCACCGATCTTACCATTGCTATGGGGTTGGGTGATTCTAGGCAGAGGTCGAGGGAGTCTCTAGAGCAGTTCTCACAAAGGCTGATTGATGGGGCTAGGGCCGCCTATTGCCAGGACCAAGCAGAGAGAGAGAGCATATCGAGATTTGAGGAGGTTTCTATTCCTGATGCTCGGGAGGTTATTACTCGGCATGAAGGGCGACATCATCAACTGCTGATTCTTAGGGATCCTTGAGGACTTAGAGGGCGTCGGCAGATACGCTTGGGGAGCAGCGTTGCTGGCGCACTTGATGGCCAACTTGTCCACAGGGACAGGTCGAGAGATGACTGTCAGCGGCTTCTCACCTTTTCTTCAGGTATGCATTTTTCTTTTTTATCTTTTTCTTTTTTCTTTAATGTATGTGAATGCTTTACTAATGCAATGCATGGATGCAGATATGGAGCCACCTATACATGCCGATGGGGCGTGTCGACCCTCGACCCGGAGATGAGGGATCCTTCTCTGTAGCACGGCGTTGGCTGACTGTTGTGACAGGAGCGCCACTCGCCTACGAGTTGCGTGTTTTACGGAGGGAGTTCCGCGACTACCCTGCCTCACTGGTATGCATGCTAAATATGATGCAAAATTTTTTTTAATGAAATATGTATGAAATGATGATGAGATATGATGATGCATGTTTGTGAATGCAGGTGATCCTACGAGGGGACGACCGATGAGGGCCAGCCCTGGGTTGTAGGGGGCCGACCTCGCTTTGGGCATGAGCTTTGGGTTCATTGCCTGAATGAGATTGAGCTGTTACGGCTTAGGCTGGTGATGAGGACCCTCGGCCTACACCAGGAGTGGGTCGAGGTAGGAGAGCCCCGGGGGATAGGCAAGAAGACACGCAGTCGCACGAAGGCGATCGACTGGAGAGTCCGGTATCCTGACCAGTATGCCGACTGGCAGCGTGGCGGGACCCGAGTTACTTCCCAGGCGGTCGACAGCTCTGAGTACCTCCGACGCTACTGGGTGGTTTACACCGGCCGACCCCAGATGAGGGTCTTAGAGGTACGTATGAATGCACTTTCTTTTTAATTAATTGCAAATGTTATATATCTATTGTGTGACTGATGTGTATGATGAATGCAGGATGCACGGGACATAGCGGCGATGGACATGCATGCCTATCTTCACAGCTTAGAGGCCCAGCTGGCTACCACACGGGCAAACCTACAGACCCTGGTGAGTGTTTAAATTATCTATATGGAAATGATTTCCTGAATTATTGATGATTAGCCACTGACAATCTTAATGAATGCAGCGTGCTCAGCAGGGAGCGGCGATGAGAGAGACGGGAGGAGCCTCCAGCTTGAGGGGGCCTAGTGCAGATACGACTGCATTAGCAGAGTAGCTGGCTGGAGCGGTGGCACGGGCCGAGGCAGCAGAGCGCGACCTCGCAACACGGGTAAACTTAAACTCAAACTCAGATTTGCATTTGATTACATGTTATTATGTGTTGATGAAAATTTGTGTTTTTACAAACGGAGGAGCTCCGAGCCTCGCTTACCTGCATCGAGGCAGGACAGCAGGCGATGGCTACCCGAGTGAGTTAACAAAGATTTTATTTCAGTCGCTTATTTCATGAATTATTGAATTAAATGTGTAACTGATGATTCATTTAATTGGTTGCCGACCTCCGAGTTACAGGCGGCACTTACCCAGGCTGCACTAGCTGGGACGGAGCTGGCCATTCTTGAGCAGCGAGTCACGGAGCTCAAGAGGGCCTTGAGGCGGCGAGAGGAGCTACCTCAGGATGTGGCAGAGCCGAGAGTCGCCCTTGAGATGGAGCGTAGAGAGCGTGCCCGGCAGCGAGAGGAGCGCCGTGAGCAGGAGGCAGCACGTGAGCGGGAGCTTGCAGACTTGAGGATCCAGCTAGCCGTCACTCAGGAGCGGCTACGGTCGACTGAGGAGCGGTTACAGCGAGGCCGAGACCAAGCGAGAGCTGCGGGGTACGCGTTTACCAGTTCTACCTTTGTAGCGGGTTCCTCTCTTCATCAGAGGAGCGAGGCAGAGGAGCAGGCTCGAGCTCCAGCTACTTCTCGGGGGTCCATGCCCCCTCTACGAGCGCCTCATCGGGACGACGATAGTCAGGTAGAGAGTAGGAGAGATGAGGGTGGAGACGAGAGTTGAGACAGACTTACTTGTACCCCTCCACCCTCTCACCTGTACCCAGATATACATTGATATATATATGATATTGAAATTTTTGTTACCTGAGTTACTTTGAGCACTTGTGGACTTGTGTACTTGCCTTTGCTTTCACTTTCCTTTTCGTTCTTGTTCGTTCTCGCCCGTTCTTGCCCGGCGCCTGTAGTTCATACTTAAACAAACAGATTAATCTATCTGTCCGGCTTGGCCCCTTGCTCAATAAGCAAGGGGTTGTCTCTTCTTTGACCTTGTTGACGGGTCAAGGGGCCAACCCTCTAATTTAATAAAGGTGAATAATGAAAATATATAAGGAAATGCAGCATACAAGCAAGCAGATGTCAACTTAAAATAAAAGATGTCCACACAAAGATGCAATCAAGCATATGAGATGAGCAGCAGCAGGCTTGATTTTTTGTTATTCTCTTTTTTTTATTTATAGTTTAAAAATGACGCCCCCGCAAACGGGCGCTGAATGTGAAATTGACGTCGAAGTGGGAGGCATTTATTTAGAAAATTATTATTTTTATTTTTATCATGAAAAATGATGACATCGACAAAGCCGTGAATTTATTAAATGACGCCCCCATAAAGGGCGTGAATTAAAAGATCAATTTTATTTATATTTATTTTTTTTATTTTTGGTTTTTTTTGGAAATGACGACCCTAGAGGAGTCGCGGCTCATGAAAATGACGCCTGTCCAGAGGGCGTTATTTTTAAGGAAAACATTTTTTTTGCTTCTTTTGATGGGACTTGGCACAGTATAAGGGCCTTAAACCTTACACAATCACTGTCTTGAATTCATTAATCTTTCTTAAAAGATTTAACAAAGGGTCAACGTGCTTAAATACTTGTGCTTTTACTCATGTTCTCTCACGGCCCATCCTTCTTAGTCGGTCTTCGCCATGCTTTGAGCTTATAACCCACCATGGAGGAAGAAGGGAAGAATAAGTTAAGGAAGCTCGCGGGAGGTTTCCGAGAATGGGGAAACTTTCCTCCCCTGTCCTAATGCCCGTTGGGATTTGATCTTCGGCTTAGGGAAATTTTGTTGCTCTTTTTGCCCTTATTCATACATGCTTACGACCAGGGTTTTCCCCGCGGGGACTTTGCCCTCTTGACATGCTTTTTTGTAACTTTCTTTTTCCTTTTCTTCTTCTTTTTTTTTTACAAATAGAAACTTAATTGTACTTGGGCTTTAAGCATTTTGTTCCCTTTTGGGCCCTGACTTCCACCTACTAGGGCGGCGGACAGGTTTGGTCAGTATTCCCTGACTCGTACTCCCTCTCGTGAGCCGAAGAGGAGAGAATAGGTAAGGCTCGTACACTCTTAGTTTGGGTCTGACTTTCCTCGAATTCCGGGCCGCTCGAGCGTGTAGTGTGTACGGGAGTTGACCCCAAAGTTAAACCATCAAGACTGAAGAATGAATTAAAGATTTTTATTTTTCAGGCTCGCGGCCTATGTACCGTACTAGCCTGCCAAATTTTTGATTTTTTTGATTTTTTTGATTTTTTTTTCTTTTTTTTAGGGGTAGTATTTCTTCAAGTAAAGACCATTCCAGGGGTGAGCTAGCTCTTCACCTTCAGCATTAATTAATTTGTAAGCGTTGCCAGGATAAACATCTTTTATGACGAAGGGCCCTTCCCAGTTAGGTTGAAGTTTTGAACGAGGCCCTACGGGTTTTACGAAGATTCTTTTAATTACCATTTCACCAATTTTGAATTTTATCTCAATTACTTTCTTTTGGTAAAAACGTGAAAGCCAGTTTTAATAAATACGTGCATGCTCGGCGGCGACCAAACGCTTATCGTCTAGGAGTTCCAACTGAGCACGGAGAGATTCGCGATGCTCATCAATGGGGAGCTCCTTGTCCAATTGTACTCATAGAGAAGGGATAAGAATCTCGTAAGGGACTACCACCTCCATTCCATAAGTAAGGGCGAAAGGGGTTTGCCTAGTAGGGGTACGAATAGAAGTGCGATAGGCCCAAAGAGCTTCAACCAGCTTTTCTGGCCAATCCGCAAATTTATTAGCCTCACATGTTTTCTTAATAATCTTGATCAAAGTTTTGTTAGTTGTCTCTGCTTGGCCATTGCCCTGCGGATAATAAGGAGATGAATGATGTAATGCAATGTTATACCTGTTGCAGAGGTCCTGAAGCTCCTGAGAGATGAATTGTGGTCCATTGTCGGTGACGATGGTACTTGGGATGCCGAACCTTGCGATGATGTTCTGCATTATAAATTTGCAGACGGTTGACGCTTTTATCTCCACGTAAGCTTCCGCTTCTGCCCACTTGGTGAAGTACTCCGTGGCCGTGAGTATAAATGACTTTGGTTTCGTGAGGAGGTTCGGATCACCAAGGGGTCCAATGATATCGAAAGCCCACATTGAGAAAGGCCATGGGGAGGACATAGGATGGAGTGAAGAAGCAGGAGAGTGAATTTTATCGGCGTGCAGTTGGCACTTAACACACCTTCGAACATAGATGGAACAATCCTCTTCTAGAGTGGGCCAATAGAAGCCTAATCTAAGGATCTTCTTAGCAAGCATCTGGCTATTGACATGACCACCACATACTCCTGAATGCGCCTCTTTCACGACTTTCCAAGATTCATCATCATCTAGGCACCTCAATAAAACTTCGATGAGACCTCTTCTGTAGAGCACACCTCCGATCAGGGTGTATCGCTGAGCAACTCTTCGAATGGCTTTCTTTTCTTCAGCCGTGTCCTCCTCAGGATAGGATTGATCCTGGCAATACTTAGCAATCTCATAATACCACGGCTTTTCTTCATCGTCTAATTCTTCCTCTAAATCCAACAGCATGACCTCCTTATTCTCAATGATTCCACCTTGCTTAACCTTCCTAAGCACCTCCTCCTTAACACTAAGGAAAGCTGGATCCTTAATAGCTGGAGTGAGCCGCTTGTGAACAATGATAGAATGGAAATCCTTTTCAGGAAGGAAAACCAAGGAAGATGCAAGAGAAGCGAGAGCATCAGCTAAAATGTTATGATCACGAGGAACGTGAACGAAGATTAATTTGGTGAAAAGCTTGGTATAAGCAGAAGTCAATTCCTGATAGGGTTTGAGTTTAGGATTGAGCGTACGGCACGTGGTGAGCACTTGGCGAAGAATAAGCTGACTATCACCTACAATCCGTAATTGGGTAACACCGAATTGATGAGCGGCCTCCAGTCCGGCCAGAAGAGCCTCATACTCAGCTATATTATTTGTAACTGGAAATGCAAGCTGAGAGGCGAACGGAATAGTGATACCCTCTGGTGATAGAAGAACAATGCCAATCCCTTTTCCTTTTGAATTCAAAGCTCCATCAAAATGTAACGTCCACATCGAATCGGATTGATTGACGGACATTAGTTCCTCATCTGGAAACTCTGAGCGAACAGGGTCAAATCTAGGGAGAGGGTGATGAGCAAGATGTTCTGCTATGGCATAGCCTTTAATCACTTTTTGCTGAATGTAGATAATATCGAATTAAGAAAGGAAGCTTTGCCATCGTGCTAATCGGTCAGTGAGAACGGATTTTTCAAGAAGAAACTTGATTGGATTCATACGGGCAATGAGATGAATTTCGTGAGCTAAGAAATAATGTTTGAGTTTCTGAACTACCCAGACTAAAGCAGCACAAGTCTTCTCTATGGCTGAGTACCTCTGCTCACAGGGGTTGAGAAGCTTTGACAAGTAGTAGGCTGCCCTTTCTTTTCCTTCTTCATCAACTTGGGCTAGGACAGCGCCTACAGAGTCATCCAGGACGGAAATGTAGAGAACAAGCGGTTTGCCTGGAACTGGCGGCCTTAGGACAGGAGGATTCGAGAGATAATCCTTCAATCCGTCAAAAGCCTCCTGACATTTGTCATCCCAAATAAACTTGACTCCCGGCTTAGTAAGCTCGTAGAACGGCCTACATCTTTGTGAATGCTGGGAAACAAATCGGCGAATTAATTGCAACCTCCCGATCAATGCTCAAACTTCTTTCAAATTCCTAGGAGGAGGCATTTCCATTATGGCCTTTTCCTTGTTGGGATCAATCTCGATACCCCTCTTACTTACGATGAACCCAAGCAACTTCCCTGACAAAACACCAAACACGCACTTCTTGGGATTCATCTTTAACGGATACTCCCGCGCTCTTTGCAAGACTTTGGTTAGAACCCCGGGATGCTCAATCCTTGTTCTAGATTTTACTACCAGGTCGTCAACGTACACCTCTATATAAATGTGGATCATATCATGAAAAATTGCCATCATAGCCCTTTGATAGGTGGCTCCAGCATTCTTAAGTCCGAAGGGCATGACCACATAGCAATAGGTTCCCCATGGTGTAGTGAACGATGTCTTCTCTTGATCCTCCTCAGCCAGGCGAATCTAATTGTAACCTGAAAAGCCATCCATAAAGGAGAGAGTCTCATATCCTGCTGTATTATCAATCAAAACATCAATATGAGGGAGGGGGAAGTCGTCTTTATGACACGCGCGGTTGAGGTCCCGAAAGTCTATGCAAATCCGCACCTTTCCATCTTTCTTCATGACTGGGACGATGTTAGCCACCCAATTGGGATAGAGGACAACTCTAACGAATCTAGCCTTATGAAGCTTATCGACCTCTTCTTTCATTTTTAATGCCATATTAGGGTGGAAACGTCTCAACCGCTGTTTGACCGGAATGGACCCTAGCTTAAGCGTAAGTCGATGTTCAACGAGTGCAGGGTCTAGTCCAGGCATATCTTCACAACTCCATGCGAACGTGTGATGCGGGACGAGACCACGGACACGACAAGCTCGTGACTGTCCCTCAAGGAGGGAAGCGTTGGACGTGCGCGGTTGAGAAACCGGCAATGAGCTAGGGTGATCGGCTCTCTCGTATGCCCGGATCGGGTCACGGGACGGTCTCGCACTCTCTCGCAGCAGCGGTGAATGATAATATAGCGAGCTAACGGACCTAAAGCATGCTCTCTAACAGCGGCATAAACAAGTATATATGAAAATAAGCAAATGCCAAGTAAGGGAGCGAAGGCGATACCTCCACGCGCTCGGTGTGGGGAAGACGGACCCGGCCGAAAACTCGTACTCCCGGAAAACTTAACACACACTAATTACAGCAATGGGAACATGCCCACTCCACGCAGGGAGGTAAAGGGCTATACAAATGGGCCCGGGAGGACCGAACTCGGGTTGACGGGCAGCTTCGGGTGTTGATTCGGCTACACGAGTGTTCACGACCGTGGGGCCCACGTGCTATCCGGAGGGGCCGTGTGGGACCCGGTGGTACCGCTATAGTGGAGACACTTGGAGAAGCGCTCCCCGGGCTGGCGACACGCTGGTTCACCGGCCGGAGGCCGGGCGGCTCCGTTTGGCACCGGTCGGAAAAACCGATCAGAAATCTGCCGGTTCTGGATTTCAGCGCGCGCTCCGGCGAGAACGGACGTTGCGATCAGCACCGGCGTCGGAATGCGACAAGATCAGAGCCGTTGGAAAGATGCTTCGAAGTACTGCAATCTAGTGGACTTCAAAAAAATTCACCAGATTTTTACTTTGTGTTGGCGAATTTTATATGCTGCTGTTATACAGTAACCGAAGACTCAGATCTGTAGACAACTTCCCTGTTGATTGCCTTTGACCGTGAAGTAGATGTCTGAATTTGAAGATGTGTTCTTCATCAAGGTTGTAGACAATTGAACAAGGAAATCAGGACTATTTTTGGATTTGGATTTGGAGGTGGTGGTGATTAGTTATGATTTTTGAAGTGGAGGGTGGTCGGATCTGGGATCTGACTAAAAATACTGTATCAGAGGAAGAACACAAATTTCTAAAAATAGCTAGAAGGCTGATACGAAATTAAGAAAATTTATTGAGGTATAGGGTGATGGAAAGACCTCCCAGTAAAATTGGGAGGATTTGGATAAATCAAAATGATGGTCGGAGGGGGAGAACTCAGAGGTTCTGTCACTGTAGACAGAAACCTGGCAGATCTGGAATGACAGGTTGGACGAAAATGTAAAAATACTAAACGGTGGATTTTGGGCGTGAAAATTTAGGTGGCACTTGGGATGCAAGGGTAGAACACACCATAAAACATTCAGATCAATCCAGGCTCGTGGCTGAGACAGAAAATTCGTGGAAGCTAATGTGGTCGGACGAAGATAGAACTACGGAGGCGGCTCGATGGCGGCGTGATGGCGGCACGAACGGCGGCGGCGGCGGCACCGATGATCACCGGAGATAGAGGGGAGGGGATTGAAAATAGAAACACTCTAGAATTTGGGGTTGGAGAAGGAAGAACACCAGGGGAGAGAGGGAGAGAGGGCACACCCTTCTTGCTTCAAGCAATTTTCACATAATTTCTTTATTAATCTCTAATGACATTATACATAGGCTTATATAGAAAATGGCAAGGGGTGGGGGGCTGGAAATTTTGTGGGAAATAAGTCATTTTCTTCCCCCATGTGGTCAAAACTCAAAAAAAATAAATTACATATGAATGGGGCACTCCTTTGACTAGGTAGGTAAGGTAGGTGGCCAACTTTGACATTTTACACCACTTGTCTCCCATGTGGTCAATTAGCATTCAAACCTTCTAGATGGCCACCTAGGATGGTTGACCAGCCCCACTTGGATGAGGTGGACCAATGGGGAAGGGGAGGGGGGCCCCTCGCTGGACCTACTACACATTTGCACAAAAACCCACACAATCCATGGGAATGACTCATTGGCTTATAAAGCCTTACATTTGCGTACATACTTTCCCAAGGATATAAACACAAACTAAAAGGACATAAATGTAAAAGAAAAAGTACATGCTCGGCGTCGATTCCCATCAACTCTCCCCGGGTGGGAGGAACTTGACCCCGTCGAGTAGGGGTAGGGATGCTTGAGTACTCCGGCGGATCCGTCACCGTGCCAAGTAACGCGGGTACGCTCCACTCCAAGTGATCGTCACCTGCTCATTCCATATATACTCGATATGCGCAAGCTGCCATGGGCTAGTGGTGGACACTCCGGGTGGGGCACTCTCAAAGGGGGAGGTGGCGGCTCGAAGACTCACTAGGAATCACCGCTGAGTCCCTGTAGGTGACTAGATCCGGGTGTAGATATAGAACCGATCCCATACTCATCGAATGAGTCCACTCGCCTCTTACTCATAAGAGAACGACAACGAGCTTGCACAAGACACATGCAGACAAATAAACGACACACAAACCATGCAAACAAACCACACAAAGAAGAGACAATACCGACTCATATATGACCCTAGACATACCTAATGTTAGTCCGACCCGTACATGGGTGACGGCGGACCAGGACACCCGAATGTGTGCCATGCATGCATCTGACGTAACCGGTGGTTGACATCATGTGGAAATCCTAGACCTCCTAAGGTGGGCCATGCATGCATATGTGATGTGGATGTGGGAGGGCCAAGAGTATCTCCCCTAGATGATGGTGTATCTTGTAAGGGTACGGGCTTGGTGGGCATAGACGACCTGGCCCGTGGGGAAGGGGTGTGGTAGCGGACTCCCTCGAAGAAGTGAAGCGAATGTGGAGGGTCTAAGGATCCACTAGGGAGTGGGTCAAAGGGATCAAAGAAGGTATGACCCCTTATGGTGGGTTCCCACAAGTCACGGTCCCACGTGTAGAAGTTTTGAAGGTGTGGATAGTCACCTTCTTGAATTGTGACGGGTGGGACGGGGATCATAGGAAAGAAGTATGATTCCTCCCTCGGACAAAAGGGTATGAATTCGGGCTCGTCCGGTAGCGGGAGAAGTAGAAGAACCTCCGTGGTGACACAACCCACGGTGCACTCGGAGGTAATGGACCCGAAGGCCGGATGGGTGAAGCTAATACTAGCGGGTTGGTCAAAGCCTCGGGCCAAAAGATGCGTCAACTCCCATTGTGAATCTAATCCCATGACAAGATCATCCAACGTATCAACATGGTGACGAGATCAAAATGTGGTATGGAATGAGTTGACCGGCACTATAGGTAGGATGGGGTCCATGGATGGAAAGGGATGTGGGACCAAGCCATCCTTGAGCCAACTAAGAAGCGGCTCGGCTATGTAAAGTGTTCCCGTAAGAAACACGGGTGGCTCGGGCTTTGGTAGCTCCAAAGAAGAAGGTTCCGAATAGAGCTCGGAAGGAGCGGGTGGTGATGGAGCACCTATGAGAGGTGAAGAAGCACTTATCCTTTCCAACAAATCCGAAATCATTTTCTTGCATTCCTCAAAGGAGCGGGTTGGAGTAGGGACCTTAGGGTGGACTCGCTCCACGTCCCTCGACCTAGGTGTGGTCCTAGGCTCGGCTATAAGCGGGGCTTCCACTCGGTTGGAGGTACTTGAGTGGGTTGGGATGGGGGTGCCAAGGGGAGGTTGGTTGGAGGTGCTTGGGCGGGCCACTAGATTGGGGTCGCTTTGTTGGGCTTGGACGGCGGTGAAGGGGTGGGATTGGGTAGCGGTGTGGCCCACTTGGTTGTGGGTGAGTTGGTGGGGTGGGTGAGTGGTATGACATCCGTGGTTGGAGGTAGGTGGGCGGGGCAAGTAGGCCCTCCTAAGCGCTCTCTTCATTTCCCACCATGACTCGATGGGCCTTAGATCCCTATCCTCCCTCCAATATTTGATGTTCCTCCAAGTTGCGGCGGCTTCACCAAAAAGTCACCTTTTGGCAACATCGACTTGCATGGGCCCGTACATAATGTACACCTCGAAGTAATCGTCCATGATGGCTTCCCATTCTAGATAGACACTCGGGTCATCGGACCCGTAGAAGTCCCGGGTCTCGGGCCTCGTGGGGTGGTTCGGGTGGTCCTTCCATTTGAGATAGTATCTCCACCATCCGGGTGTTTGGGAATCCATGGGGATTAGGGACTAGTGGGTGGGCATGTCGACACTAGTAGATGAACCACCTAGACAATGAACTACCACCCTAAACATGACGACCAAGACTCGGTACGTGGCGGAGATAAGCGATCCGAAGATCACTCGCGCAAGTGTGCGGTCTTCCCGATAGGCGTAGCCTAACGTTCGGACAACACCTTTTGATATACCAAGTAAAGGGGTGCGATGCCAAAAGACACTTTTTTTTTGTTTGTTTTAAAACAATGATGACCCTAAACACGACTTAGACAATGACTAATGACTAGACGTACATGACACTCTTTTTTTTTATTTTGGACACCCTAGACTCAAACTCGCTCTGATACCAAATTGATGCGGGACGAGACCACGGACACGACAAGCTCGTGACTGTCCCTCAACGAGGGAAGCGTTGGACGTGCGCGGTTGAGAAACCGGCAATGAGCTAGGGTGATCGGCTCTCTCGTATGCCCGGATCGGGTCACGGGACGGTCTCGCACTCTCTCGCAGCAGCGGTGAATGATAATATAGCAAGCTAACGGACCTAAAGCATGCTCTCTAACAGCGGCATAAACAAGTATATATGAAAATAAGCAAATGCCAAGTAAGGGAGCGAAGGCGATACCTCCACGCGCTCGGCGTGGGGAAGACGGACCCGGCCGAAAACTCGTACTCCCGGGAAACTTAACACACACTAATTACAGCAATGGGAACATGCCCACTCCACGCAGGGAGGTAAAGGGCTATACAAATGGGCCCGGGAGGACCGAACTCGGGTTGAGGGCAGCTTCGGGTGTTGATTCGGCTACACGCGTGTTCACGACCGTGGGGCCCACGTGCTATCCGGAGGGGCCGTGTGGGACCCGATGATACCGCTGTAGTGGAGACACTTGGAGAAGCGCTCCCCGGGCTGGCGGCACGCTGGTTCGCCGGCCGGAGGCCGGGCGGCTCCGTTCGGCACCGGTCGGAAAAACCGATCGGAAATCTGCCGGTTCTGGATTTCAGCGCGCGCTCCGGCGAGAACAGACGTTGCGATCAGCACCGGCGTCGGAATGCGACGAGATCAGAGCCGTTGGAAAGCTGCTTCGAAGTACTGCAATTTAGTGGCCTTCAAAAAAATTCATCGGATTTGTACTTTATGTTGGCAAATTTTATATGCTGCTATTGTACAGTAACCGAAGACTCAGATCTGCAGACAACTTCCCTGTTGATTGCCTTTGACCGTGAAGTAGATGTCCGAATTTGAAGATGTGTTCTTCATCAAGGTTGTAGACAATTGAACAAGGAAATCAGGACTATTTTTGGATTTGGATTTGGAGGTGGTGGTGATTAGTTATGATTTTTGAAGTGGAGGGTGGTCGGATCTGGGATCTGACTAAAAATACTGTATCAGAGGAAGAACACGAATATCTAAAAATAGCTAGAAGGCTGATAAGAAATTAAGAAAATTTGTGGAGGTATAGGGTGATGGACAGAACTCTCAGTAAAATTGGGAGGGTTTGGAGAAATCAAAATGATGGTCGGAGGGGGAGAAATCAGAGGTTCTATCACTGTAGACAGAAACCTGGCAGATCTGGAATGACAGGTTGGACGAAAATGTAAAAATACTAAACTGTGGATTTTGGGCGTGAAAATTTAGGTGGCACTTGCGATGCAAGGGTAGAACACACCATAAAAAATTCAGATCAATCCAAGCTCGTGGCTGAGACAGACAATTCATGGAAACTGCTGTGATCGGACGAAGATAGAACTGCGGAGGCGGCTCGATGGCGGCGTGATGGCGGCACGAACGGCGGCGGCGGCGGCACCGATGATCACCGGAGATAGAGGGGAGGGGATTGAAAATAGAACCACTCTAGAATTTGGGGTTGGAGAAGGAAGAACACCAGGGGAGAGAGGGAGAGAGGGCACACCCTTCTTGCTTCAAGTAATTTTCACATAATTTCTTCATTAATCTCTAATGACACTGTACATAGGCTTATATAGAAAATGGCAAGGGGTGGGGGGCTGGGAATTTCGTGGGAAATAAGTCATTTTCTTCCCCCATGTGGTCAAAACTCAAAAAAAATAAATTACATATGAATGGGGCACTCCTTTGACTAGGTAGGTAAGGTAGGTGGCCAACTTTGACATTTTACACCACTTGTCTCCCATGTGGTCAATTAGCAATCAAACCTTCTAGATGGCCACCTAGGATGGTTGACCAGCCCCACTTGGATGAGGTGGACCAATGGGGAAGGGGAGGGGGCCCCCTAGCTGGACCTACTACACATTTGCACAAAAACTCACACAATCCATGGGAATGACTCATTGGCTTATAAAGCCTTACATTTGCGTACATACTTTCCCAAGGATATAAACACAAACTAAAAGGACATAAATGTAAAAGAAAAAGTACATGCTCGGCGTCGATTCCCATCAACGTGTCCTTATATTCTTGAAGAATCAAAATAAGCACCTCCTCTTCAGAGGGCGGCAAGTTCTTACTAATGAGAACAATCCTAGGGTCTTCTTCAGTACCCAGATTTATTTCTTTGGTAGGCTCTTCTACTGAGGCTGATGGCTCATCGAATCTTCTCATGCCACTAGAAAAAGCATCAGCCTCGTCCTCATATTCTTCATAACCTTCATTTCCCTCTTCAATAGGGTCTTCATCATTCATGATCTCATAAACACCAAAACCCTCATTAAAAACACAAGTATCTTCATATTCAGTTTCTGGCAAGATAATCGGATTCTCCAGAAATTTGGGAAGAGCTAAGCATGCCCGGCACCTTCTAGCTAGTTCTAACAAGAATCTACGAGGAATCTGCTTACCCTTGGATCTCTTATGCGAAGTTTCCCCATGAGTCTTAAAACTAGAAGAGTAAGAGCAACTAGCCTGATCACTAGAATTCGACAAAGATGAAGGAGGTGAGGAAAAGATGGGTACAGAAGGAGATACAAATGAAGACCCCTCATCGGAGGGGTAGAGAAGGTCCCCTAACGAATCTTGGAAGAGCGGCCTCTGGGTCGGGACACACTCAGGAAGAAGGTAGGAGATCTCCTCAACGGAGATGAAAGATTGGGAAGTTTGAATTTTGGCGTTTTTTTTTTCGTTTTCATTTTCAAGAAGAAGGCAATGAGAGGGAGGAATAGGGGGTGGTGTTGAGAGTGACAGATTGACGAATGATGACCCACGCGGGGGTGTGATGGAGAGTTTAGAGAATTGCTTGAGGAGCAAGGGAGGAATCGAAGGAGAAATTTGAAATGAATTTGGAGAAAAGGTTATCAAGACCGCCGGCGGTCTAGGGACGTCTGAGCAAAACATTTGATTAAACAAACGGACAACAATCGTTGGATGAATGGATTTAATAGAGAAGAGGCCGGCCCACAGCCTATCTACATTGTAGCCTTCCTCGAACGGCACATCAAGCTCCCCGGTATCTGTGTAATTGCTTAGAAGCTGCCTCTTGTCCGCGATCACTGCTGGCTTTTCAATTAATTCATGAATCAGTGGTGGCCATTCCGGATCAGTTGGCATAAACAGTAGGCTCAGACCAATAGTGACATCGTTCATGTCGAACCATCTATACCAGTCACATTCGGGGTCATCCATCTTTCTTCTTTTATCTGGCCGTAAGGACTCCAGGGCTTTATATGTAACCAGCGGGGCTATGTGGCGAGCAAACTGTCGTACATGTACATCTTGACAATCCATCATGGAAGTGACTTGTGTGGTTTGCTCATCATTATGAGTGCCTCCTTTCATAAAGTGTGTTTGTAGGGTCCATGTAGGGGGTTGCCGATCTGTCTTGAGAGTGGAAGTCATGACGACCCATGGCTCATCTTTGTCTTTGCTCGGCCCTTTGTACCCTAGGCCACCTTGGGGAATCATCTTTTGATGCCTGACGGGATTTATTCTCCCCTGAAGATTAACACCCAGGCCTTTACCAGTTCTATACCCCATTTTCATCAGAATGTTCCATCCTGGTGTGTTCATCAAACCCTTTTTCTTCTTGCCTTTGGATGGTTGTGGTGACATTTGGGTGGTAGGTAGGTTTGAAGAAGACGGCCTTACCAAGTCTTGTCGGAGGTCGGCAACATCCAAAATTAAGAGCAAAGGCCTATTGGCAGGCCACATAGAAGGCACCGATGTTGCGGAATGTATATCTTCTGTCGGTAGAATGGGCATACTAATGACTTTAATAATGCGCCCTTTGTGCGGAAATTTTATGCATTGGTGGTTCGTGGAAGGAACAGCATCAAGCTCTTGAATGTAAGGGCGACCTAAAATTCCATTGAATGTCGGGTCCATGTCCAGAACATGGAAATCCGCTGTGACTGAGACTGGACCCAAACCAACTTTTAAAGTGATCATCCCTAAAGGCGGCTTCTTGGTGTTGTCATAAGCTGTGACAGTGATTGTAGATGGCTGGATTTGACTCTCCGGAATGCCACACATTTTCAAGGTACTTGGTGGCAAAACATTAATGGATGCCCCAGTATCTACCAAACATTGTTTCACTGCCACTTTGTTAATGTCAATAGTAATGCACAGTGCATATTTTCTGGCCGGCTGCGGAGCCAATTCATGTTCATAAAAAGTGATGGCTGGTTGATTGCTGGCTGGACTTAAAACTGTAGTGACCTGTTCAACTGGGATGTCTTTGTTTACCATTACTTTCTGCAGATATTGCCTCAAAGCCAGCTGGTGTGTAGTAGATCTTTTGATCAATTCCAGAATAGAAATTCGGGCCGGTGTTCTGTCCAAATGCTTTAATAAGTCATACTCCGTGCCCGGTGCAGACTCTTGTTCCTGTTCTCCTTGTTCTTGTATCGGCTCCTGCTCTCGCTGGGGAAACACTCGATGGAACAGCCGTCCACTACGGAGCACCATTATTTTTGGAGCCTCTGTCGGGCCTAGAGTGGGTGAAGGGGTAGAGGAGGTAGAGGGAATGGTGTAGGGCGTGTTGGGTGCTGGTGCAGGATTGGCAGGAGGAGGGGTTCTTATAAGAGGCCTCGCCGACTGGGGATTATCGAAACATAGCGACGGGGGTCGAGTGACAAGGAGGGGCCTTGGAAGCATGATGGTGGTGGTCGGGGTAGATTGTGGCGAAACAGGAGGGGTGACGATTGCCGGCGAGGGGCGGATAAGAGAAGGTCTATTTGGTGGAGGGTTTTGGGGTGAAGGAGAATTCATGGGTTGGCGTAAAAGAAGAGGCCGTGAAGGAGTAGAGTTAGGGTTGAATGGCCCTGGAGCGCTGGAACATATAGGGGACGTGGCGGTTGGGAAGGGGGTACAGGTTGAAACCTTCTTAGCAATTGTGGTGGTTACGGTTGACTGGAGTTTTGATTAATGGCCCTGACAGAGGCGCTTTCCTTATGCCAGCCCTGCCCTCTCTCCACTTCATGGGTTGAGGTGACAAGGTTTACTCGTTGATTTTGAACCGGATGCTCCGGTAGAGGATTATTGACAATCCCCATATTTGGCTGGGGTGCAGGAGCCTGCTGTTGCTGGGGAACTTGTTGCTGCTGTTGACCTTGCTGCGGGGGCTGCTGAGCCGTTGGTTGCCGAGGAGGCCTTCGAGCTTTTAAAATAGCAATAACCGTCCTCATCTCATCCCAATCAATATCACCTTGATCATTCATGTCATGTATGTAATCCTTGAAGTGGAAACAATGATCGATGTTGTGCCCTGGCTGCCGATGGAAGACGCAATATCGGGAGGTGTCTACATGTTGCGGCCATATCGTTCTTTCTTTAGGCAAGGTGAGCACGTTGGCGGCCATGAGGGCATTAAAAATATCTGATAGGCTTTCGGGTAAGGGAGGGTATTGTGCTCTTCGGGGACCCAATGGTCTTCTTGGTTGTTGCAGTTGTTGTTGTGCATAATTGGATGGCGGGGGCATTTGGTGGTACTGTGCGGGTTGATTCTGTGGAGTAAAGTGGGGTTGTTGTTGAGGAGGTGGAAGAGGCCGTAAGGTCTGAGGAGGGTTATTATTTGGCTGGTGGACCTGGTTTTGGAAGGCAGGCTGCTGTGGTGGCGGCCCTTGGTTTGGAGGGTGGCGGAAAGGTGTGGAATTACCGAACGCACTCACCTGCTCATTAGTAATAGTGCCTTCAGTGGTCGCACCAGTATTGCCGACATTAATATTTTTCTTCATTACCTTTGGCCTTGGCTCAAACATGCCCATAATGGGTGAATCTTTCATCTGTGTTTGTATGTATCTAGCTCTTTCATAGAGCTCTTCCATAGTGCTCAACTTATTCATGGCTAAAATATGATGGAACTACGGAGTGGAGTTTGATATAATTATCTTCACTTGCTCCGTTTCCGACAGTGTCCTTTAATTTTTCAGCCATAGCTCTCCACCTATCAGCAATTAAAACGAAGTCCTCCTCGGGCTTCATCTTTTCGGCAACCAGATCAGTAACAGACAAAGAGGGACACACACGGTCCTTGTACTTCTGCAGAAACTTTCGTTGAACAGCATCAAAGTCATCGGCATCGGCCGGCTCCAAGGAGTAAAACCATTCTAATGCCGGGCCATCTAAAGACCACCTAAAAAGATAAGCCAGAGAAGTCTTGTTATCTTGCCAGAATGATGCCTCATATAAGAAGTCTTTCAAGTGGATGTACGGATTACCCGTTCCGTTGTATCGTCGAAAATTCGGCATTTCAGATGGGGGTAGGTGAAAAACTGGCAGAGTGGGAAGCATAACTTCGGGGGCAGCCTTAGGTGCAGTGACCTTCTTGAGCTGCTCCTCCATACTAGCCATCCTTTGGAGGAGTATAGTGTTGTTATCAGACTCGGCTGGGGCCGGACGAAAAGAGTATTGGTTCGGCATAGGCCTTCTCAAGAATTGAGGAACAGGAGGTTGTTGAGGCCTAGCAATAGAGTGACTTGTCGGTTGGGCCGGCGTAGTCATAACAGGAGTTGGTGTGCGCGAGGGCACCCTAGGTGCGACTGCTTGGTCGTTAGGAGAACTAACAGAGTGGCCACCCATGGCATGGGGAGGGTTAGAAGATGACGGGACAGACTTTCCCTTTATAGCGGCTTGGGCCGCCTGGCGCTGGGAGTCATCCAACTGAGCAAGAACTTTGAGAACATCGTTGAAGTTGAAAGAAGGGGAAACATCCCCTGAAGTATTTTGAGTGGTAGGTTGAGCTTGTGAAGAAGGATCAACCTCCAGAGAAGTGGTGTCCATCATGTGGACCTGACTGGGAGAAGGAATGTAGTTTCTCTCATAGTAGATAGGATCCGGAGATGGAACCTCGTAAAACGGGTCAGAGTGACCCTATTCATAACCATCATAAGTATACCCATAGTTGGCCATATTGATGATTTTACCTGAACGAAGTTTCATGCTTAAGGAGGAAGAAATAGGTTTCCAACAAGCAAGTATCCCCAAGAGATATCACCTTACCAAACAAAATAAACACTCAAGTTGTAATGAGCCCAAAGTTTTAAGGTTTTCTTTGAAGATTAAGGTGAATTTTATAATAAGCTCTCTCCTTTGAATGTGGGTCCTGTTTGAAAGTTTGGGTATAATCTCCGGGTATCTAGGTTCTTTCTCTCTCCTCACCAACGTATGGGTCAACTATACTCCGGGTGCTTCAATGGTACAACCTGCCCAGCATCCGTGAGGGAATCCACGGGTGCGGGGACTTACGGAGGCTTGGTTTAGGAATTTTCGGTCCAATGAGATGGAATGCTCAAAGGAGGGTCCTTCCTTCACCAAGAGGGGGTGTGACTCCTAAAAGTGTGAGGAGAGGAGGTCTCCCAAGCCGAATGCCCTAAATGCAGCCTAATACAGGCAATATCAAGCAGATGATATCAGAATAGTCAAGTGAATGAACAGCAGTAAACAGGGGTTCTGTGGGCACAGAACAAAAAATGACGAACTGGATAAGGGCGCTATACCGACAAGAAGCGACTGAGTGTCAGTCGCTAATCACTGTGAATAGTGCAAACAGATAGCAATCAAAATAAAAAAAAGTGCCTTAAAGTGAGGCGCTGTCTGTGGAAATGACGCCTGTGCACAGGGGCGTTAATTATAAAACGATGAAAATACTTGCAATAAAAATGGAAACAACGCCTGTTCGAACGGTCGTTGTATGTGGAAAGGACGGTGGTATGAAGGGCGTTATTCAGTTCCAGAGAACCGTTAACCTGATGACAGATAGAAATCAATTTCTTTTCTACTAAAGATGATATGAATACTACACAAATTGGCTAATCCAGTGAGAGGTGTACATCTGATGCACAATGGGAGTGTGCTACGTGGAGCATGAAGGAGGGGCACGCGAGGTCGTCGAAGGAGGGGCACGCGAGGGCGCCAAAGGGAGGGGCACGCGAGGGCGCCGAAGGGAGGGGTAATCAAACTAAAACAAAAAGATGTCCCACCATGATTGCCAATTTATGAACGTGTCACATAGACATTTTAAAGAGAGAATTGAATGATAAAAAATGATGATTAGGGATAAAAAAAACTACACTAAAACATGTGGGATATGAAGAAAAATAGGTTGAGCATGAGATGCTCTAAGGAGGGTGATCGCCAGAGGGGTTACCTCAAAAGAAGAAGGGTGATCGCATGTACCTTGTATTGAGCGGGTGAGATTGGGTATTCTTCCTTCCTCCTTCTATCGGCCGGCCGATGAAGGGGGTTTATAGCTTGATTACCCATGCAAGAAAACACACAAAATGAACAAAGATATGGATTAGCCAAAGTGTGTAGTATCAATGCTCTAAAAATATGAAATCAATCAAATTAAGCATGAACACACCTTGTGTGTTTTGGTTTAAAACCCCTTAAGAGGAGTAACAAGGTTGGGGATAATGGATGCAATGATATGCAAAGCAAGATACGTGATGTACTGATAATGTTTCTAGCAGAGAGCAAGAAAGAAAGGGTGCATGTGATGATGATATGATAACAACTAAAAAAAATAACAAAGAGAAGATGCCCTCTCTACTGTGTGTGCAGTAGTAAAGGGAAAGGAAGAGTTTCAGCGGCTGCAGCAGGATGAAGAACTACCGTCGGTGGAGGAAGAAATCTCCACCGAAGAAGAACACCGCCTGGAGAAGGATCGCCCGTGGAGGAAGGCCCTTGGAAGCAATTCCTACAAACGAAAGAAAAACTCTCTCTTTCTGTAAAAACTCTCACGGTGTAAGCTCTTTTTAACTCCTATTTTTTTTTGTTCTCCCCTTCTTCTTTTCTTTTCTCTCTGCCTTCTCCCTCGCGCGAGAAGCAGATGTTAAGGTATTTATAGGCCAAAAATCCTTGTATCAATAGGATTAAAACAAGGCAATGAATCCTTAATAAGGAACCCTCTTCCCAATCGAACACAAGGTGTAAAATGGGGAAAGAATTACTATTGGAAAGAAGCGGGCGAAAGGGAGACGGAAGTGAAAATGATGACCTAACTAGGGGCGTCAATTGAAATGACGACATTCGCACAGTCGTTAATTCCTGAATTTAATTATAGAAATAATGGACTTTCCTTATTTAAAATTGTTAAATGACGCCTGTTTGAACGGGCGTTAAATAATTAACGCCCCTTATTAGGACGTCAATTATCTCGAGTTTTATTTTCATTAGGATTCATTAAATCTAGGAAACAACGACCGTTTGAACAGTCATTTATTTAAGAAAAATGCCCCTAATTAGGTCGTCAATTAAATGACGCCCTCCCTCTAAGCGTTAATTTTAATTATTTAAAGGAAAAAGCCAAGAAATTATAATTAATATGGAGAAATTAGAAAAATATCATATTAAGCCAATATTGAAGTCCACTTTGGGGCGTCATATGGTGACATGAGATTTACTCAATGTAGCATCGATTTTGGCGTGTCTACAACTTCCACCAAAATCGGTGATACAAGCTCTGAGCATATCTTCTACCACCTGATTCGTTCTCTCGGTCTGACCATCCGTTTGAGGATGAAAAGCTGTACTAAAGTTAAGTCTCGTCCCCAACAAATGTTGTAGACCATTCCAAAAGTGAGAAGTAAAATGAGGGTCTCGGTCAGACACGATTGAGACAGGTACTCCATGTAACCTGACTATCTCCTTAATGTATAATGCAGCAAGGACGTCAATTGACCATCGGCTCTTGATTGGCAAGAAATGTGCCGACTTGGTTAATCGGTCTATGATAACCCATATTCCATCATGTCCTTTTCTAGATTTAGACAGACCCATAATGAAGTACATACCGATATCCTCTCATTTCCACTTGGGAATATCAAGAGGATGTAGCTTACCGGCAGGCTTTTGGTGCTCCGCCTTAACTTGTTGGCATGTGAGACAGCGAGACACAAAGTTTGCTATTTCTCTCTTCACGTTGGGCCACCAGAAGGTCCTTTTCAAATCTTGATACATCTTAGTTGACCCTGGATGAATGGTGTACCTTGATCTGTGAGCTTCATCTAAGATTTTCTTCTTTAGCTCTGGACAATCTGGTATACAAGTTCTATTTTTGAACATCAATCTTCCATCTGATGCTAATTTGAATTCCAATTGTTCTTCAATTTTGTCCTTGATTTCCACTAATAATGGATCCTTATCTTGTAGTCCTTGTATTTCTGAGAGTAGATCTGGTAGTATGCTTATATGGGATAGTGTAACACACTTGTTCTCCTTGTCCGGGCTTATATCAAGCTTAGAGAATTGTTCTAGCAACTTCCACTCCTGAATCATACAATTTGCTAAAATTGCTCTTGGCTTTCGACTAAGGGCATCAGCTACAGGATTACCCTTTCCAGGATGATATTGTATTATGAAGTTGAAATCCTTGAGATATTCTAGCCAACGTCTTTGCCTCATATTTAATTCCTTCTGAGAGAAGAGATACTTGAGACTCTTATGGTCAGAATACACTGTAAACTGCACTCCGTATAGGTAATGCCTCCATATTTTCAATGCAAATATTACCGCGGCCAACTCCAAGTCATGAACTGGGTAGTTCTCTTCATGCTTCTTCAATTGGCGAGAAGAGTAAGCTATAACTCTTCCTTATTGCATTAAGACACATCCGAGGCCAATGCCAGATGCATCAGTATATACCTTGAACTTCTCTCCTTCAACTGGTAGTGCTAAGACCGGGGCTATAGTTAGGTGATCCTTGAGAGCTTGGAAGCTTCTTTCACATTCCTCACTCCATTCATAACGGATCTCCTTGCGAGTTAGCCTAGTGAGTGGTACGGTGATCTTGGAGAAATCCTTGATGAATGGCCGGTAATAGCCTGCAAGACCCAAGAAACTGTGGATCTCGCTAGCATTGGTCGATCTTTCCCAATCCTTTACAGCTTCAACCTTCGACGGATCTACGGATAATCCATCCTTTGATATGACATGTCCTAGGAAAGACACTTCTTCTAGCCAGAACTCGCATTTACTGAGCTTTGCATATAACTGATTTGTTCTCAATATCTGTAATGTAATCCTCAAATGCTCCTCATGTTCTTCCTTGGTCTTTGAATAGATCAATATATCATCAATGAAAACCACTACGAATTGATCTAGATGAGGCCTGAATATACTATTCATCAACTACATAAAGGCTGCAGGGGCATTTGTTAGTCCAAAAGACATAACAACAAATTCGTAGTGCCCATACTTGCTCCTGAACGCGGTCTTATGAATGTCCTCGTCCTTGATCCTCACTTGGTGATATCCCGACCGGAGATCAATCTTCGAGAAATACTTGGATCCAGATATTTGATCAAATAATTCATCGATTCTCGGCATTAGATATTTGTTCTTGATAGTAAGGTGATTCAACTGTCGATAGTCGATGCATAACCTCATAGATCCATCTTTCTTCTTTACAAATAGCACAGGTGCTCCCCACGGGAAAGTTCTTGGTCTGATAAATCCTTTCTTGAGAAGTTCCATCAATTGCTCCTTTAGTTCTTTGAGTTCAGCATGGGACATCCTATAAGGTGCCCTAGGAACTGGGCCAGCACCAGGGATCAAGTCGATGGTGAAGGCCACTTCTCTTTGTGGGGGTAACCCAGGCAAATCTTTCGGAAACACGTCCGGAAACTCTTGCACAACAGGGATGTCTTCTAGCTTAGTCTCCTTAGTTTCCTTAATGGTGACAAAAGCAAGGAAAGATATACATCCTTTCCTTATTAGCTTGCTAGCTCGGAGGGCCGAAATAAGAGGTGACTTGCTCCGACTCTTAGGGCTAGTATAGACCAGTTCCGGGAATTCCTTGAAAGTAACCTTGCTGTTACGGCAATCAACAGTTGCATGGTACTTGGATGACCAATCAGCTCCTAATATGATATCATAGTCCTTCATATCTAGGCATGTGAGGTCGATAGGGAGGTTTCTTCCTTTAACCAAGACTTCACAATTTTGGTAATGGTGAGCAATATCGACCTCGTTTCCAAGAGGAGTTGAGATAACTAGTTTTATACACTCCAGTTCCATAGGTAGCGGGTCAGCAAACTTCTTGGAGACAAAAGAATGTGATGCACCAGTATCAAATAAGACATGTGTAGACTTGGAACAAACTTGCAGCGTACCTTCCACTAGTCCGCCTTCGTCTTGTTCTGTCTCCTGAATAGCTTGGAGGCGTGCATTCTTTGTCACCGGGCGTTTCCCATCACCGGCTTGATCATTGAGGAACGGGCAGTCGATAGTCCGATGATTACGACTCCCACAACGGAGACAAGCTCCAAGTTTCCTCCAACATTCTTCGGCCTTATGTCCGGCCTTGTCACAGTGTTTACACACCACTTTAGAAGGTGTGGTGGTAATGGAGAACGGCTTGTTAATCTTCTTTACTTTCTTTTCCTGAGAGGAATCTCCTCCATTACTTGGCCTTTTCTTATTGAAGTTGGGTTTGAAATTGCCGGGGCTAGTAACATGCTCCTTCTTATCTCTCCCACGGATCCTATTAGATAGTTCCGTGGCATCCTCCAGTAG